>CM019822.1:12510699-13725060 GCA_009763385.1 Coix lacryma-jobi var. lacryma-jobi
GAAGTTTCGTCTGCTTCGTCTGACGGAAGAGCTCAAGGCAGAGTACGCCGCCCACATGTTGGAAGGACCCGCCGGTTTGTGGTGGGCCCAGTACCGTGCATCCTTGCCAGTAAATGCACGTACCACTTGGGATCAGTTCTCCACCGCTATGCGCAACCACTACATCCCTAATGGACTGATGGAAATGAAGGTTGCAGAGTTCATGAGGTTATCCCAGGGGACTAGGTCTATGTCCGAGTACCTCCACAGCTTCAACAATCTGGCCCGCTATGCCCCAGATTTTGTGGACACTGAGGCCAAAAAGATTGCAAGTTTCAAGCGTGGCATGAGTGCCACCATGCTATCAAAGATGGGTAACAGTCACCGCACCACTTTCAGTGACTTCGTCAGTGACTGCCTGAATCAAGAGGCCAATGACAGCCGGCTAGCAGCAGAAACACGCCGCCGTGCAAATGAAGGAGGTTCGTCCCAGCAGAGGACCCCTTTTGGAGCACGCGCCCCTTATCGCCCGCCTGTCGCAGGAGCACGATACCGTCCCCCACAGAGGAAGATCACCACCAACCGTCCCCCGTCCCAGCTTCCAGAAGCCGTACACCGCCCCCATGATGCAGAACAAGAATAAGGCAGGAAGTGCAGCAGGATCCAAGACCCCATATGTGATTGGTCCATGCTATAACTGTGGCCAAACTGGACACTTGTCACGTCAGTGCCCTCGCCCAAAGAAGCAGTACACTCAGCCCCCACCTCGTACCGGTCATGTGCATCACACCACCGTGGAAGAAGTGCCAGAAGGGAGCCTGTCACCGCTAGTACGTTTCTTGTTAATCAATGCCCCGCGGTTGTGCTGTTTGATTCTGGAGCATCGCATTCTTTTATAAGTGAGAATTTTGTTATAAGAAGTAATCTGGAGTTGGTAGAGTTAGACCGGGGATATCAGATAAGTTCCGCCGGAGCTGTTCTCTCCGTGCGTAAAATGGCTAAAGGAGTGGAAATGACCTTTGGGGATAAACAGGCCGTAGTGGACCCCATAGTCATTCCTGGTCTAGGTTTGGATGTAATTTTGGGTATGAGTTGGATGAAACTATGGAAGGTTAATCTAGACACCGCAGGGAGAATAGTGTCCATGGTTAGTCCCAGGAATGGATCTTCTTTCGGGTTCAAGTTACCCCGAAACCCCCATGAGATTGGAGTGTTGTTCAATATCACGGCAAAGCAGATAGCTGAAATTCCGGTAGTATGTGAGTTCCCGGATGTCTTTCCTGATGAGTTGCCTGGGTTACCGCCTGATAGAGATGTGGAGTTTGCTATAGAGTTAATCCCGGGAACAGCACCTATATCCCGAAGACCATATAGAATGCACGCTAAGGAGTTAGCAGAGCTTAAGGTTCAAATACAGGAACTTTTGGATAAGGGTTTGATACGTCCTAGTTCGTCACCTTGGGGATGTCCCGCTATCTTTGTGAAAAAGAAGATAAAACTCTGAGGATGTGCGTAGACTACAGACCGCTTAATGCAGTAACCATAAAGAATAAGTACCCCTTACCTCGAATCGATGTCTTGTTTGATCAGTTGTCAAAAGCAAAAGTGTTCTCCAAGATCGACCTGAGGTCGGGATACCATCAGATTAAGATCAGAAGAGAAGACGTGCCAAAAACAGCTTTCTCTACCAGATACGGACTCTATGAATATTTAGTTATGTCCTTTGGATTGACCAATGCACCGGCACATTTCATGTACCTGATGAATTCAGTTTTCATGCCAGAATTGGATAAGTTTGTTGTAGTGTTCATCGATGACATCTTGGTATACTCTGAGAATGAGAAGGACCACGCTGAGCATCTACGAGCTGTTTTGACCCGGCTTAGAGAGCACAAGTTGTATGCTAAGTTCAGCAAGTGTGAGTTTTGGTTGAAGAAGGTACCTTTCCTTGGTCACGTCCTTTCAGAGGAAGGGATCTCTGTAGACCCTTCTAAAGTACAAGAGGTTATGGATTGGCAAGCACCCACGAGTGTTTTTGAGGTTCGCAGCTTTTTGGGTTTGGCAGGGTACTACCGTCGTTTTATTCCGGATTTTTCAAGAATAGCCAAGCCTATGACTCGTTTAACGCAGAAAAACAAGAAGTTCGAATGGACTCCAGAGTGTGAAGCAGCTTTCCGCACTCTGCGAACGTTGTTGACTTCCGCGCCTATTTTGGCTCAGCCAAACTTGGAGGAACCTTTTGATGTGTTTTGCGACGCATCCAAGATTGGACTTGGATGTGTACTCATGCAAAATGGAAGAGTTATCGCCTATGCCTCTCGCCAGTTGAAACCGCACGAAGAGAACTATCCCACTCATGATCTGGAACTAGCAGTCGTCGTGCATGCACTCAAGATACGGAGACATTATCTTATGGGAAATCTATGTCATGTGTACACGGATCATAAAAGTCTGAAATATATCTTCACCCAGCCAGAGTTGAATATGAGGCAGAGAAGATGGTTAGAGCTAATTAAGGATTATAACCTTGAAGTGCATTACCACCCCGGAAAAGCGAACGTTGTAGCCGATGCCTTGAGTCACAAGACTCATTGCAACTCCCTACAACCACTTTTGGAGGATAGATTTAACCTTATGCACCCCGTTATGGTGAACAACATCACTCTTCAGTGTACCTTGGAAAGTGACATCATCGAGAGACAGAAGACCGATGAAGAAATCTGTCAGCTAAAGAAGAGGTTGGAAACCAGTAGTTCGTTGAACTTTAGAACAGATGAACAGGGAATTCTATGGTATAAACGAAGGATAGTTGTTCCTAAGGATTCAGAGCTGAAAGAGAGGATTCTGAACGAGGCTCACAATTCAAAGTTGTCTATCCACCCAGGAAGCAGTAAGATGTATCAGGATTTGAAAACCAGATTTTGGTGGTCAAAGATGAAGAAAGAAGTCGCAGCCTATGTTGCCAGATGTGATACTTGTTGCAGGATAAAGGCAATACATCTGAAACCCGTCGGACAGTTACAACCGTTGTCCATCCCAGAGTGGAAGTGGGAAGAGATCAGTATGGACTTTATCACCGGACTTCCTACTACTCAGAGAGGAAATGATTCTATCTGGGTTATCGTAGATCGGTTATCTAAAGTGGCTCACTTCGTACCAGTCAAGACTACTCACCGCCCCCATCAGTATGCAGACCTGTATATTCAGAATATCCTGAGGTTGCATGGAATTCCAAAGCGGATAGTTTCTGATAGAGGACCCCAGTTCATAGCACGTTTTTGGGAACAGTTGCACAAGGAGTTAGGAACCAAGTTGGTAAGAAGTTCAGCCTATCACCCTCAAACTGCAGGACAGACAGAAAGAGTGAATCAGATTTTGGAAGATATCCTAAGAGCTTGTGTCTTATCTTCAGGAGAGTCATGGGAGAAATGGTTACCCCTTGCTGAGTTTTCATACAACAACAGCTATCAAGAGAGTATAAAGATGGCACCTTTTGAAGTTTTATATGGACGAAGATGCAGAACCCCAGTAAATTGGGTTGAGTCTGGAGATCGAGGATTCTATGGATCAGATTATGTAAAAGATGCCGAGGAAATCGTGCAGACCGTACAGCAACATATCAAGGTAGCACAGTCTCGACAAAAGAGTTATGCTGACACCCGAAGGAGACCTTTGGAATTTCAAGTTGGAGACTATGTGTATCTCAAGGTTTCACCTATGAGGAAGGTCCAACGTTTTGGAATCAAGAAGAAGCTAGCACCTCGATATGTGGGACCATACCTGATCATAGCAAAGAAGGGACAAGTGGCATACGAAGTACAGTTACCCCCAGAAATGAGCACAGTTTTCCCGGTGTTCCACGTATCACAGTTAAAGAAGTGTCTTCGAGTTCCAGAACAAGAGGAAGTTCGGATTCCAGACATCACCATCAGATCGGATCTGGAGTACTACGAGCAGCCCAAGGAGATTTTGGATACCAAGACCCGAGAGACCCGTAACCGAACAATGAAGACTTACAAGATTCTCTGGAGCAATCACGGACCCAACGATGCGACATGGGAAACCGAGGAGTACCTACGCGTAAGCTATCCCGCTTTTGTTAAGAAATGGTACGTAACTCAAATCTCGGGACGAGATTTCTTTAAGGGGGGAAGGGCTGTGACACCCTAGTGTCAAGCACTGCATTAGGAACTTCATTAGCTACTAAAGGAGCATAAGCAATGCATTGCATCATTGCATGTGCATATGAGTGCTTGTTGCCTTTTGTTTATTTATTTGGCTTTCTTTATGTAGAGGACTTAAAAATGGTTTTCAGAAAAAGTGTCTTATATGAAGGTTGTAGAGAAAAATGTTTTGAGCAACTTTTATGTTTGGGTCAAAACCTAGTTTGAAGTTTTTGGAACTATTTTTGAGTGGTCAAAGTTTGAAAGAATTTGGAAAAAGAAAAAGGAAAACGTTTTTTTTTCCCGGTGCCACCCCTTTCGGCCCATCTGGCCTTTCGGCCCAGCTCGCGTGCGCCGGCCCGCTCCCAACTCGCCCGCGTGCCGCGCGCGCTGCGCGCTGTCGCCGCTGACACGCCGCGCCGTACGCCGGCCGCGACCGCCACGTGGCCGCCGTATCCTGCCGAGGATCCTCGCCGGCCACTCCTCGCTCGATCCTCTCTCACCCGAGCACGCAAGCTATCTCCCCCGGCCACTCTCTGCTCGCCTCGCCTGCAGCGCCGCTCGCCGTGCACGGCATCGCCCGCGCTGCCTCGCCGACCGCGCCGCCGTGGCCCCGCCACGACCACCGGCCGGTCAAGCCGATCAAAACCCCGAGCGCACCACACTCCCCTCTCCCCTCTGCCATTCCAGCTCGCCCGCTCTCACTCTCGCTCTCTCCCTCACTTTCCCACGAACACGCCGAACACCTCCCCGCTTGCCGCGACCATCGCCGCAAAAGCCCCGCGGTGTTCCGGCCTCACCGGAGCACCACCACCCGATTCGTCTCGCACACCACTCCGTCTACACCTCGGACACCCGGTGCTCCCGCTTGCACCCCCTCTCGAGCCCCACCGACGCCGGAGATCGGAGAGCGCCGCCGCGGACGCCATCACCACCGCTGAGCCCGCGACGCTGTTCCTCCCCGACCCGAGCACCACTGCCCCTCTTCTTCATCCTCGACCTTCACCGAGTCAAGGCAAGGTAAGAACACCGACGAGCTTCAACGCTACTGCTCCCTATCCCCTCTTCTCCCCGGCCGAGCGCCATGGGCGCCGCCGCAGACCTCGCTCGTGGCCAGGCTCCTCTGCAGCCACCCGAGCCAAACCAACCCCGTAGCTTTGCTCCTTAGGGTTCACTCGAGCTTTTGCCTCCCCCAATTTCACCGACGACCGCCGGAGATGGTGTAGTCGCGCGTCACCGCCGCCTCCGTGCGCTGCCGCTCGCCGCCGGCACACTCCGGCCATCCGCTAGCCAAACCACTTACACCACTCGATGCGCCTCGTCGGGGTGAGTTCACAAGCCTAGCTTCCCCGCCGGCGACCTCACCGACGGCGAGGAATCGACGGTCAAACCTCTCCCCTGTTTCCGTCTCGCCCGAGCCCTCGAGCCAGGCCTCAGCCTCGAGCCAGGCCTCGGACGGGCGTGTATGTTTCCGTCTCGCCCGAGCCCTCGAGCCAGGCCTCAGCCTCGAGCCAGGCCTCGGACGGGCGTGTATGTTTCCGTCTCGCCCGAGCCCTCGAGCCAGGCCTCAGCCTCGAGCCAGGCCTCGGACGGGCGTGTGTGTTTCCGCCTCGCCCGAGCCCTCGAGCCAGGCCTCGGACGGGCTAATGTTTTTCCGTCTCGCTCGAGCCCTCGAGCCAGGCCTCGGCCTCGAGCTCGGCCTCGAGCGAAACCTCGGGTGCGGTCTCGATCGATCCAGGCCTCGGCCGATCACTTACCGCCGTGCGCTCGAGCCAGGGTGGGTTTCCGTTGACCCACGGGCCCCGCGCGTCAGCCACTCGCTGGTCCATGGACCGGGTGCACGTAGCCAGCCGGGAGAAATTCAAATGTTTTTCTTTTAGTTTTAATTTCCAGAGATGCTTGTTATTTTTCTACAGCATGATTTATAAGTCCAAATGGAGTACTTTCAGTTTTGTTGGCTTGTTTATGAGTAGATCTATCATGGAAAAATATGAATGTATTTTTGATAGCAGTTTATTTTACTGTTTTCATTTATTTCGTTGTACATGCTTTTGTTGGGATAAATGGAATTATGTGTTTTCTGATGGAGTTAATTCATGGGAAAATTTGTATAGGTTCCTTGTTATGTTTGGTGCCTGTGAAAGTTATATGAAGTACTGTTCTTATGAAAAGAGTTCCTGTTATGGTTAAAAGTTCCTTTTTGCTGATTTCTTAGAAAAAGTGTTAAGGTGTTTTATAGGTTGAAATAAAATATGGGAAATTTTGTGCAGTCCCTGTATGCCATGAAGAGTCTAAGAAAAATATAAACCTGATCTGTTTTGTGGAAAAAGTCGTAGTTGCTTTACAACTGTGCTTGTCCGTGTTTATCTTTGGAAATTCCTGTAAGAAATAATACAATGTTTCTGTTCATGGAACTTTCTTGAAAAGCATAAAATGTGAAGTAGAATCTGGGAAAAATATGAAATAGAGTTGTGCACCCTTTTACAATAAGGTTGTAGTTCAAAGCACCTTTTTGGGCAGTTGCTTGTCATTTTTATATCTGCAGTTCTGTAGTTTATTTTTGGCTGAAACTTGTTCAGTAGAGTCCAGCAAGTGTTGTTTACTTTCTGGAATTTTTGTGGATTTTTCTGAGTCCAGAAAGATGCACTTACAGTTCAATCGGAGTTTCTTTGGGTTAATTTAAATAAGAAAAAGAGTGAATAACCAGATTTTGTTTTATGAAATAATTAAGTAATTACCTCAATGTCAAAAGTGGTTCAACGAGTTGACTTTGTTGGTTTGCAAGATTTATTCTTTTCATGTCACCTTCATCTTGCACCGCATTTATTTAAATATATATTCATCGCACGCAATAGGATCGACCCCGCCGGAGCCCCACCAAGAGCAGGAGCTAAACGCCGAGCCGGAGATCCAGAAGCTGCAGCAGCCAGAGGAAGTCGACCCCGTCCACGACCCTAACTTACCTGAGTGTCCCTCTCACGAGGCAGCAGTCTTCACTCAAGGCAAGCCCCGGAGCATATTAAGCCTCCTATCTTTTGCAATTAAGTTTACTTGAGTCCTTTTATATTGTGATGCATTAGGTCTAGGAGTTGAAATGAATCCTACTTGCTGCATTACCATTCCTTGGTTATTGACTAATATCTACCTTGTATCCTGTTGTTTAGTTACAATGTAGAATTGCTTAGCCTGCTTAATAAAAGTGGTAGTTTAGGATGTTTCAGTACTACCCGAATGGGTATTTACCGGATCACGGTTTGCTATATTTGCTATCGTGGAAAAGAACCTGAGTAGTAATGAAATACGGTCGACGAGATGGCAGGGCACAAGTTCGGAAACTTGGGGCAGTCCATCCGTTGGATCGTGTAGGTTTGTATCGATGTTGGCCCTCGTTCATTTTTGAACGCGCCCTTTTACTTAGAGACATGTCGGTGCTGTAATCATCGACCCCAAAGCCGGTTAGAAGCTGTTCGGGCCGGTTTCAACCCGTGTCGTGCCCTCTAGTACGGAAGTTGCGATCTGCCGCGTGAGGCCATCGCCAGACTCTGATTGGGCGGTCCGTGCTTGAACCGCGACGATTACCACCACGAACAAGCGTCGAGCGGTTGCCCAATGCATGGACCCGATGGGGAAAGTGTGGGCTGGTATTAAAGGTCTTTCATCAGCTGATTTGGAATTCGATTCGAGTCGCCGTCTCCCCCGGTTAGTGGGAAACTATGGCGAGCTTCACCACGATACAACTCCATGTAATGATTTAAGGTTCAACTAAAATGTGGATAAGTCAACTGGATATGGTTATATTATTGATTGGTAGATTCAAGTGAGTGCTCTAGTACAGGTGAAAAACCTAGAATTAAGGAATAGGTCTAAAAATGGCAGCTCATCTTTATCACTAATTACTTCCTATCTGAACTTGAGCTTTTCACAACTAAAAGATCCCAGCTCCACCCAAAAAGGCCTTGCATACCCTTGGTGTCTTTATTTTCAGTTGGACGGGTAAGTCTAGCTGAGTACATTCCCGTACTCAGGGTTTATCCCGTTTGTTGCAGATGGCCAGGTCTACTTTGGCTATTGTAAGCACTGCCTCTACCCGGTGGAAGGTGATGAGGAGTAGGCCCAGGGCAGGGTCGTCCAGAAGCTTTCCCCTTTTCTTTTGCTGGACCAAGACTACTAGTGGCACATTATCTTAAAAGGGAGGAGTGAGTTGTGTCGAGTGGATTTGTCAAAACAATGAAGTTTTATTTGGACCACATGTGTGGTGGTCGTATTTCAAACTATTTCAGCTTCCGCACTTTTAAACTCGGTATTGTAATAACTCTATTTTAAATTCGGTTTCGTTTTCGTTATGATGTATCTTTACGAATGTAATCCTTGAACGATGCGATCCTGTTTGATGTATGGTGTTAGAAATCCTTCGAGATTTCCGGACTACCGGGGTTGTATGGGTTCAAGTATCAGTCGAAGCCAGACGGATTTGGCTAAGATAATACTTGAGCTCTTATAATCAGGACGGTTCCGCCACATATCCAACCCCTTCCTAATAGCAAACTGTATGCCCCCTTGCCATCAATGACGAAGAAGGTAGTAATCAAGGTCTTGGATCCGATCATCAATTCAACATGAACTGCCCCCCGAGTGTCAGAAGAATTGCCAGCAAAGTCTCTCAATACCATGTCGGTCTTCAATAGATCTTCACTCGTCATCCCAAGTTTTCTGAAGGTAGTATATGGCATGATATTTATGGCAACCCCTCCATCAATGAACATCTTGGTTAGTGGCTTGCCATTAACATACCCCCTCATATACAACGACCTTAAATGTCGATGCTTAGCAGGTTTATCAAAAACTGCTTGTTGAGCCAAGACGAGATGAGCCAACAAATCTCAAAACTCATCTTCATCAAGATCTGAATACACTTCATCTCGGACATCTTGGCTCTCGGGAGCTATGAACTCTGATGGGAGAAAGAACGCCATGCACGCATCAGCCGAATGATTACCTCCATCCGGTTTTTCTTTAGGACGCCAAACTTGTTTCGTCCTGGTGTTCGCTTGCGTTAACTCTCTGTTCCTTAGGCGCTGCACTCTCCTCTTCTGGCTTTTTCTCAATCCTGGCGGACACCACTGTCCTTTCTGCCAGACATACTCACGGTATTCTTCTTCTTCTGTGCGAGCCCAACTTCGATCAGCAAATTTTATTTCCTGCCGATTCTCAGAATTATTTTTTTAAATGTCGATCATCCTCAGGGATTCATACCCCAAGCCTTTCATGGACTGAACGACGGTTGACTCGAGACTGCCTATACTCGGAATATTGATCACTGCACTCAAGGCAGTTGTTCTTAACAGGCAGCTTCAAGCCTTCGTTCCAACAATATTGGAAGAACGAGCATTCCCAATGAGACTGTTCTTGCTCCCTCATACCTTCTCGTTCCTCTCGGTACATCTCCTCTTCATACCTTTGTTGTCTCTCCAGGAACTTCTGTTCTTCATAAAGTCTCTGCTTCTGGTACCGTTCCTGTTCCCGACGCCATTTATTCAACAGAATACGCGTCGTTATTCTGGGTCTGGAAGTTTCACCTGTCTCAGTTCGGCTATTTTGGAACCGAACCCTTTGCTGAAGCTCTTTATTTGTAATCTGCCGATCAGGGTCAACGGCACCAGTTTCCCTCGCTCTATCAGAGGTTAATACCTTCATTTTGCTCTTACCCCTGGGATCAGCTGCATTGACCATATTAAGGGAGAAGGACACAATGTTCTGTCCAAAGGGACTTCCATCAACTTTCATCTTCCCATCGAACCTCAGATGTCCGTCCTGGATAGCCTTCTGAATCCGCACTCTGAATACTCAGCAATCATTTATGGAGTGGGTTTTAGTATTATGGAAACCACAATACTTCTTATCCTTGACCCCTTCAAGATGCAGCATAGGATGACCTTCTGGCAACTTGATGCGTCCTTCCTTCAATAAGTACTCAAATAATTTATCTGACTTGTAAACATCAAAGTCATAGGTACCTTTCTGTTGCCTCAGCCATCGCTGGTTGACTTGAGTCGGCTCTTTAGACCAGACTATCTCGGCTGCAGCTATTTCATCTTCATCATCGTACTCAGTTGCTTCTTCCAAGAAAGCCTGATACATCTCGGCAGCCATATCACCCTTCTGGAATTGATTATTCCTCTTGAATCCCTGGGCCTGATTACTCATCGTTGCCAACCTTTGTGATAATTGTCCGAGGTCATCAAACTCCATGACGAATAGTTTTTCTTTGATACTCGGCAACATGCCAGCTATGGCTATCCCTGGCAATTGGTCATCCGGCAAATTCAGAGAATAGCAAAGATTCTTGGTTTCCCTGAATCGACGCAGATATTCCTGCGGCATCTCGCCAGGTTTCATCCTTAGGCTCATGAGATCGAACAGCTTCTTCTCACTGGTACTCGTAAAGAAATACGAGTGGAATTTCTGTTCCAGCTCTGCCCATGTATTGATAGAATTTACTGGCAGAGAAGCGAACCATGAGAAGGCTGGTCCTGTCAAAGACAACGGGAAGTACCGAATCCTCCAAGCTTCATCTGTGGATGCCTCTCCAAGCTGCATTAAGTATCGGCTGACGTACTCTATGGTACTGGTGTCATCCTGACCCGAAAACTTGGTAAAATCAGTAGGAGGCTTTACTCTTGGAGGAAGTGCTACCCGATTGTACCACTCTAGGTAAGGGGACTTGTAAGCATATGACTGATTCTTTGGCTTTAGGCCGAACTGATTTTGCATCATATCAGCCATCCTGTGCATGATGAGGTCAACACTTGAATCAGGAGCTGTTTGTGCTTGCCCCTTAGGATGTAGTCCTGCTGAACTCTTGTTGCCTAGAATTAGAAGAGCATTAATTGAGCTATAATCAATAAACTCTTGATATCCATCTCCAAACATGTTCCTCTGTATCCTGTTTGCTACAGGAGACACTCTAGAAGCAGATTGCGGGACATTTCCTGTTGTGCCGAATGCGAGCTGGCCATAGGTCTGGGGAGGTTGTTGCGTCTCATGAGAAACCATCCCACCTGTGCTTGGGCCAGCTCCACTGTCTTCGGCAATCCTTCGGCGTTGAGGTACTTGGAACAACAATGGTCCCTGCATCGGACCAATGGCTTCTTCAAAGCATTTATCCACGGCTGGACCGAAAGTATTGACCATGACGGCTTGAAAAGTATTCAAGAAGGCTGACTGGTGATTGATCATGGCTTCTGATACAGCTTTATACATTATTCCAGTCATCTTTTGAATAGCTTCCTCTTTAGCACTGTCGGACGGCTCAGATTGATGATGAGGAATGATTTTTGGGAACGTCTGCTTCTGGAAGACCTTGCCGCTTTTGTTCTTGGAGAAAGACTCCAAGCATTTGCGCTGGAATTCATCACAAGCTTGTTGTACTAAATCCCTTGATTCTGGTAGCAACTCGTCCATGGTCACCTCTAGGATTTGATCATCGCTGATCTTAGGCATCTTGAAATGAAGTGGTCCCACCAGGCATGCCAAAATGTGTGTTGGCGCAAAATGTGACACCTCGCGCCAGGCACACAGCAAGCCGAAAAGCTGGCTTCAATCGGGTGCCCGAATTATGTTGAACCCAGAGACGTGCCAGTCGGTTTGACCTGAAAACCAACAAGGGATAAAAATGTGAGAATACCTTTGGAACATGCCGGGTAATACCAGACAGTTCCATATGTACGGCTTTGAAAGCCAATCACGACGACATACAGCTATAGAAGCTGTTTGTCAAAGCATGTTCATAAAGTCATTCGGCAAGTATGAGAACAGAGTGTGTAAAGTATATTAACTGCCGAGTACGTATGTAAAGAAAGACATGCTTGAACGGATTAAAGATATTATAAACAGGCAACTTGTAAATATAAATCTATTCAAATAACACATGCATAGGCTAATCCAACTAGTCTGCTGCACGTCTAGCATTCATAAACCCGTCAAGCATAAACTCAAGCAAAGCTAATCCACCGCATGATACCACTTGCTACAAGTCTACACCACTCCTTATAATTAGATTAATCCACCGCATGATACGACCTAATTATAAGGAGCTAAAAGCATGCATACATCTGAACAGATCTATATAAACTCATTACTCGTGTAAGCTTAACCAGAATCGGCAGACTAGCCGAACTGGGGTCCATGAAGAAGGAACAAACAAACAAGCATGATTAAACTAATCTAAAACCTGCATCTGCCGCACGATACCTAGTTTTATCAAAGCCTAACCGTGATCGACATGCATGAACCCACAACATGTAACAATCTAGATTGAAAGTTAATTTGGCCATCATGATCTTATGATTAACGAAACACAAACAAACTCGTGCAACAAGGCCGAACAAAGACCAATCTAGATTGGGCAAAAGAGTGTTACAAGAATTAAATAAATAAAACACATAACACATGATAACTTAATGAATCTATTAGATCTGCCAAATCTAATAGAGCCGATAACTATTTTTACTCATGACTTAATCCGCCGCACGATACAAGACATAAGCAAAAACTTCCCGTCATAAGCTTAAATCCGCCGCACGATACTAAGCTTAACATACGAGACTGCTTGCATCACATCTAAATCCACCGCATGATACTAGACATGATAGCAAGGTTGCCGGTACTTACGGAGGTCGACGGATCGATGATTCCTCTCGAAGAACTCGATGACACGACTAAAGACTCGAAGGTGGCACGGGGCCGGTTTGTATTGATATGGTTGTGAACAATTTTACATTGGTCGAGGGTTTATATTTATACCCTGGACAAAATACGAGTACTAGACGATCACGATTTACATAATAATATATAGAAAGAGACAAATCTTATTCCTAATCTTCTCGGCATCCTTCATTGCCACGTGCCTTCTCGTGCAGGCCGACTTTATCTGCAACATCCATCTCCCGAATGGAACCACCGTTTTGTAAGATAGCCGACCGCACAGGTACTCACCGAGACCCTGAGGACCAAATAGTCGCTTGATTGCTTGCCGAATCCTTTCCCCACTGCTGGCTGGGCCCACCTGTCATATCCTTATGCGTGCGAAAATCCGGTGTTAACACTAACCAGTACAGTTCCTACCGTGACTTCTTGGACACTCGTCCCCCTGTGTTCAAGGAAGCCACCGAACCGCTTGAAGCAGATGAATAGCTGAAAGGTCCAATGGCTAGAGGGGGGGTGAATAGCCTAATTAAAAATCTACAAAATTACTTAGGCAAACACTATTAGTATAACAAATGGCGAAGCTTTTTGCGCTAGCCTAATAGTGTGTTGCAAACCACCTATCCAACAATTCTACCTAATAAGACTATGTCACACAAACAACTAGAGCTAGTATCTTAATGCGGAATAAAACAATCAAGCTCTAGCACAAGTATGATATACGTGAAAGTATATGTGACAAGTATGTGCAATAAGATAAACTAAGCAATCTAATCACAATTGGCTACACAAAGTATATAACACAAGATATACAAGAGATGATGTCTACACAAATGAAATAGCTCAAAATAAATACACAAAGTAAATGAGCTAGATAGAAGTGGTTTCACCGAGCCTTCGGGATCGTCTAGTAGAGAGCCAGTCACTGGTGAAATCCACTTGTGATGCCAATCACCAACAATATGAAAGTGGAGACCAATCACCAAGATGTAGAATCAATCACAATGAGCACACGAGACACCAAGATTTATCCCGAGGTTCACGTGCTTGCCGGCACGCTACTCCCCGTTGTGTCGACCAACACTAGGTGATTCGGTGGCTAATCGGCGCAAAGCCAAGCTCACTAAGAGCACCACAAGAATCTACCACTAGTGAGGTAGCTCAATGACACGAGCAATCCACTAAGGATGCCTCTTGCCGCTCCGGCGAGGTGAGGCTCCAAAACCTCTCACAATCACGAACGGTGGTGGCCAAGAACAATCACCAATCTTGCCAATCAACCACCTCTACACCTCCAAGCCGTCTAGGCACCGACAAATGCCAAGAGTAACAAGAAAACTCAATGCCGATGCGAAGAACCAGTGCCACTAGATTGATCTCTTTCAAATCACCGCACTAGATCACTCAATCTCACTTGGTTTGATCAAATCAACTTGGGAGATGAGTTGGGAGGCTTGCCAAAGCTCACTAGAATGCTTAGGAATCAAAATATGCAAGAGGGAAACCTAGCAAGCCGGCCAAGCCCCTTAAATAGGCCACACAAGTCGGCCTAGCCGTTGGACTCGAAACAGACGCATCGGACGCGCCGGTGTCGGGACCATCGGACGCTGCCCCAGCGTCCGATGCTCTGATGAGCACCACGTGTCCCTTTGCTATGAATACAGGCCGCTTGATCCCAACGGTCACATTCCTTCCCGCGCTGGTTAAAGTGGCATCGGACGCACCGATGCCTAGCATCGGACGCTTCGATGCCTCTGCTCAATTCAGCACTTTTCTGCGTCACACCGGACGCTCCGGCACTATCACATCGGACGCTCAGCCCCAGCGTCCGATGACCATGCAGAGAGGTTCCAGAGAGGGCCAAAACGCATCGGACGCGTCCGATGGTCCTGCATCGGACGCAGGCCAGCGTCCGATGCTCCCTGGAAAAACTAGCTCGCGCCACGTCATAGCCATCGGACTCTGCAACAGTGAATTCCTAGCGTCCGTTGCTTCCTCGACAACAGTCAGTGGTTAGGGTTTGCCATCGGACTCTCGGTCAGCGCCTGATGCTGCCGACGCCAGCGTCCGATGCCCCTAACTTAGCATATTTCACTTTTCTAACTTCTACCCTTGCTTCCATGTGCCAACACCAAAGTGTTTTAACACTTGTGCACGTGTGTTAGCATTTTTCAAAGCATTTTCCAAGGGTTTTGTTAGTCACTTACTAGGTCTATAGCATCGATATGTTAGAGAACACCTAGTGGCACTTGAACACCGCATAAGCCGTGAATAATCTCCTCTTAATAGTACGGCTATCTATCCTAAATGTGATCACACTCGCTAAGTGTCTTGATCACTAAAACAAAGAGCCCTATAGGTTATACCTTTGCCTTCGGGCCTCTTTGCTCCATCTCTTCTCTTCTTCTTGCAATTCACCAAGGGTAGAGCACTTGATCACTTGAGATGCATATGGCCAACACCATCTTCCATGGTTGTCGCCTAGCTAGCTCCACCACTTGGCTTGGTCGTAATCCTTCCTCATAAGCTACACACATGCTTAGCAATAGGATTAGACCAAATAGGTTTCATCAATTAACCAAAACCAAACTAGGGCTTTCAATGGCTCAACTCCATCACCCAGAAGTTCCCTCTGCTCCGTTTGACGGAAGAGCTTAAGGCAGAGTACGCCGCTCATATGTTGGAAGGACCCACAGGTTTATGGTGGGCCCAGTACCGTGCATCCCTTCCTGCAAATGCACTGGTCACTTGGGATCAGTTCTCTACTGCTATGCGCAACCACTACATTCCCAATGGTCTGATGGAGTTGAAGGTTACAGAGTTTATGAGGCTATCCCAGGGGACCAGGTCTATGTCAGAGTGTCTACACAGCTTCAAAAACCTATCTCGCTACGCCCCCGACTTTGTCAACACGGAAGCCAAGAAGATTGCTAGCTTCAAACGTGGCATGAATGCCACCATGCTCTCCAAGATGGGAAACAATCACCGCACCACGTTCAGTGACTTTGTTAGCGATTGCCTGAATCAAGAGGCTAATGACAGCAGGCTGGCGACAGAGAGTCGTCGTCGTGCGAACGAAGGAGGTTCGTCTCAGTAGAGGACCCCTTTCGGAGCACGCACCCCGTATCGCCCGCCAGTTGCAGGAGCAAGGTTCCGTCCCCCACAAAGGAAGATAACCACCAACCGTCCCCGTCCAGGTTTGCAGAAGCCCTACACCGCTCCCCTGATGCAGAACAAGGCAAAGGCAGGAGGTTCAGGAGGTCCCAAGACCCCCTATGTGATTGGACCATGCTACAACTGTGGTCAGACCGGACATCTGTCACGTCAGTGCCCCCAGCCAAAGAAGCAGTACACCCAGCCCCGACCTCGCACCGGCAATGTGCATTTCACCACCGTTGAGGAAGTGCCAGAAGGAGAACCTATCATCGCTGGTATGTTTCTTGTTAATCAATACCCCACAGTTGTGTTGTTTGATTCTAGAGCATCGCATTCTTTCATAAGTGAGAATTTTGTTATGAGAAGTAACCTTGAGTTGGTAGAGTTGGATCGGGGATATCAGATAAGTTCTGCCGGAGCTGTTCTCTTCGCCCGTAAAATGGCTAAGGGAGTGGAAATGACTTTTGGGGATACGAAGGCCATAGTGGATCCCATAGTAATCCCTGGTCTGGGTTTGGACGTAATCTTGGGTATGGGTTGGATGAAACTCTAGAAGGTCAATCTTGACATCGCAGAGCGAGTAGTTTCTATGATTAGTCCTTGGAGTGGGTCTACTTTTCGGTTTAAGCTACCCTGAAACCCCCATGAGATAGGAGTGTTGTTCAATATCACGGCAAAGCAGATAGCTGAGATCCCAGTAGTGTGTGATTTTCCAGATGTCTTCCCTGATGAGTTGCCAGGACTGCCGCCCGATAGGGATGTGGAGTTTGCTATAGAGTTAATCCCTGGAACGGCACCAATTTTCCGGAGGCCGTATAGGATGCCAGCTAACGAGCTAGCAGAGCTCAAGACTCAGTTGCAAGAGCTCTTGGATAAAGGTTTGATACGTCCTAGTTCGTCACCTTGGGGATGTCCCGCCATCTTTGTGAAAAAGAAGGACAAAACTTTATGGATGTGTGTGGATTACACACCGCTGAATGCAGTAACTATAAAGAACAAGTATCCCTTACCCCGAATCGATGTCTTGTTTGATCAGTTATCAAAGGCAAAAGTGTTCTCCAAGATCGACTTGAGATCAGGTTACCATCAGATTAAGATCAGAAGAGAGGATATACCAAAAACAACCTTCTCTACCAGATATGGACTTTATGAATATCTAGTTATGTCCTTTGGATTAACTAATGCACCGACATATTTCATGTACCTGATGAATTCTGTCTTTATGCTGGAGTTGGATAAGTTTGTTGTGGTATTCATTGATGACATCTTGGTATACTCTGAAAATGAGAAGGATCATGCTGAGCACTTACGAGTCATCCTAGCCCGGCTTCGAGAGCACAAGTTGTATGCTAAGTTTAGCAAGTGTGAGTTTTGGTTAAAGAAGGTACCTTTCCTTGGACACATCCTTTCAGAAGAAGGAATCTCCGTAGACCCTTCTAAGGTACAAGAGGTTATGGATTGGAAAGCTCCCACCAATGTTTTTGAGGTCCGAAGCTTCTTAGGTTTGGCCGGATATTACCGTCGGTTCATTCCGGATTTTTCAAGAATAGCCAAGCCCATGACTCGTTTAACACAGAAAAACAAGAAGTTCGAATGGACTCCAGAGTGTGAAACAGCTTTCCGCACTCTGCGAACGTTGTTGACTTCCGCACCCATTTTGGCTCAGCTGAACTTGGAGGAACCTTTTGATGTGTTTTGTGACGCATCCAAGATCGGACTTGGATGTGTGCTCATGCAGAATGGAAGAGTTATCGCATATGCTTCCCGCCAGTTGAGACCGCATGAAGAGAATTACCCCACTCATGATTTGGAATTAGCAGCCGTGGTCATGCACTCAAGATCTGGAGGCATTATCTTATGGGCAACCTATGTCATGTGTATACAGATCATAAAAGTCTGAAGTATATCTTCACCCAGCCAGAGTTGAATATGAGGCAGAGGAGATGGTTAGAGTTGATTAAGGATTATAACCTCGAAGTGCATTACCACCCCAGAAAAGCAAATGTTGTAGCGGATGCCTTGAGTCGCAAGACTCATTGTAACTCCCTACAACCACTGTTGGAAGATGGATTTAACCTTATGCACCCCGTTATGCTAAACAATATCACCCTGCAGTGTACCCTGGAAAGTGATATCATTGAAGGACAAAAGACCGATGAAGAGATCTGTCAGATTAAGAAGAGGATGGAAACCAATAGTTCATTGAACTTCAGAACAGATGAACAAGAAATTTTGTGGTATAATCAAAGGTTGGTTGTTCCCAAGAATACAGAGCTGAAAGAAAGAATTCTGAATGAAGCTCAAAGTTCAAAGTTGTCTATCCATCCAGGAAGCAGTAAGATGTACCAAGATCTGAGAACAAGGTATTGGTGGTCAAAGATGAAGAAGGAAGTCGCAGCTTATGTCGCAAGATGCGATACTTGCTGCCGGATAAAGGCTATACACCTAAGACCTGCCGGATTGTTACAACCGTTGTCAATTCCAGAATAGAAATGGGAAGAGATTAGTATGGATTTCATCACAGGTCTTCCCACCACTCAAAAAGGACATGATTCTATCTAGGTTATCGTGGATCGGTTATCCAAAGTGGCTCACTTCATACCGGTCAAGACCACACATCGACCTCACCAGTATGCAGATTTTTATATTCAGAACATGCTAAGGTTGCATGGAGTTCCTAAAAGGATTGTTTCCGATAGAGGGCCCCAGTTTATAGCGTGTTTTTGGGAACAGTTGCACAAGGAGCTTGGGACTAAGTTGGTAAGAAGTTCCGCTTATCATCCTCAAACCGCAGGACAAACAGAAAGAGTGAATAAAATTTTAGAAGATATCCTCAGAGCTTGTGTTCTATCCTCAGGAGACTCATGGGAGAAATGGTTACCCCTCGCAGAGTTCTCGTATAACAATAGCTATCAAGAAAGCATAAAAATGGCACCGTTTGAAGTTTTATATGGACGAAGATGCAGAACTCTGGTAAATTGGGTTGAATCAGGAGATCGAGGATTTTATGGGTCAGATTATGTAAAGGATGTCGAAGAGATCGTGCAAACTGTACAACAACATATCAAGGCAGCACAATCCCGACAGAAAAGCTATGCAGACACGCGAAGAAGACCCTTGGAATTTCAAGTAGGAGATTATGTTTATCTCAAAGTCTCGCCCATGAGAAAGGTCCAACGTTTTGGAATCAAGAAAAAGCTAGCACCCCGATACGTGGGACCATATCAGATCATAGCCAGAAAGGGAGAAGTAGCCTATGAAGTGCAGTTACCCCCAGAGATGAGTGCAGTCTTTCCCGTGTTTCATGTATCCCAGCTGAAGAAGTGTCTTCGAGTCCCTGAACGAGAAGAAGTTCAGATGCCGGATGTCACTATTAGATCAGATCTGGAATACTATGAACAGCCTCAGGAGATATTGGACACCAGGACCCGAGAGACTCAAAATTGAACAATGAAGACTTACAAGATTCTCTGGAGCAATCACGGACCCAATGATGCAACTTGGGAAACAGAGGAGTACTTGCGCGTAAACTATCCTGCTTTATATAAAGATTGGTACGTAACCCAAATCTCGGGACGAGATTTCTTTAAGGGGAGAAGGGCTGTGTAACACCCTGATTTAATTTTTCCCCAATTTAATAACAGGAATTAGAAATTAAATAGGCTGGCTAGTTTATTAGAGGAGGAAAATAAAATTTTGGTTTATTATTCTCATGTTGCATTCATGCTGTTGCATATTTTATTGAGTGGAAAATAAATTTATTAAACCCGTATAGGGCGAATCGAATTTATTCTATTTGAAAAGGCAAATAAAATATTTATGAAAATTTATAAAATCAAGTGCAAAATTTTATTTCCAAAATTTAGGAAAATATTTCCAAACCTCTTCAAAATTTGTTTGGTTTCAAAATGGATTTTGATTTGGAATTTAAAAGCATTTACAGAACAAAAAGAAAAAGGAAAGGCAAAAAGGGACCCTCTTCTCTCTCTCTCCCTTCTCCCCATTTCAGCCCGACCTGGCCCGACCTCCTTTGCCCCGCGGCCCGCGCGCGTGCCCGGCTCACCTGCAGTGCCAGCCCGCCCTCCCTTTCCCTTTTCTTTTCTCCCTGGGCTGCCCACGACTCCCCTGCCGGCCCATTCCTCCGCTGGCCACGCTCGCGCCACGCGCGCGGCCCAGCCTCCGCCGCACCGCGCGCACTCCTCGCCCCTCTCGCTGACCTGCGGACCCCGCCATCAGCCGCAGCAGCCACGGCGCAAGCCCTCTCTCTCTCACCGACGAGTGGACCCCCCATGTCGGATCGATCCTCTCCAACCTCTTACCCCGACCTTCGCGCGAGCTGCGCCGACTCGGCCGCCATCTACGCGCACGCCCGTCCCCAATCCACCGCGTGTTATAAACGGCCGCCACCGACTTCTCCTCGCCCTGGAATGAACGACCACACGCCACGCCGCGTCAATCCTTCCCCGTCCCATCTCGCCAAGCGACGCCGCCGGAGCTCGGAGCCACGACGGTCGGACCCGACGACGAGCTCCCGCCTCCGGACCCCCTGCGACCGCGCCAATTCCCCCGGTGAGCACGCCGTGACCCCCTCTTCCTCCCTGTGCGGTCTGTCAGGCTAGTTGGGTTTCTTAGGCCGTGTCCGAGCTACGCCAGCGAGCTCCACGACCTCATCCATGGCGCCGCCGTGTTTCGCTGCGATCCGCCCCTCCCCAGCCCGTCCCTGGTGACGGGAGCACGCCTAATCGGATCCGGGGTGAGATTCTCTACCTCCCCACCTCTTTCCACTGGTTCCCGAGCCTCTCAGCGTCGTTCCGCCATGCGCCGACGAGCTCACGGCCGTTCCCCATGGCGCGCCGCCGCGCGACATGCTCCGCCCACCGCCGTCGCGCCGTCCAGCACCCCAGAGCCATCCGATCTCAGTTCGGCGGCATAGATTAGATTGAACCGGCGAATCGGTATAAGCCGAGACCACGGCTCATGGACTTGGTCCACCACTGCCACCTAAGTCGGTCCACGGCACACGTGGAACACCAGACCGATGATATCGCGACACCTCACACCTGACAGCCCACGTGGCGCCAGCTCGGCAGCCAGCGCGACCGCGCTGACCCTTCTGCTAAAGAGTCCTCCCACTTTCTGGAAATCAACCCGCGATCCAAAGACACTGTTCCCTGAGTCTAGGTTTTCTTTCGGTTTAGCCCCTGCACTTCTTAGAAAAAGAGGCGCAGTCCTCGGTCCACCGTGCACCGCGAGCCGAGCACCGTGGGCCTCGCCCACAGCACAGTGCATACGCCGCGCCAGTCAGCAAGTGCCACGTGCCGCGCAGCCAGCCGGCGTTGGCTCTTTTTCGCTTAAGCCCCTGTTGTTCCCCGAAATAAACCCGCACTCCCACTGGTACTGTGCGCTGAGTCACAGAGATATTGCATCCTAACCCTTGTACTTTTCAGAAAATGAGGCCCGGTCCCACCGCCCTTTTCTTTTCTGTTTTATTTATTTAAAATCCGAAAATGAGTTCGAGCTATTTACAGAAATGTCAATTTGACCCGTTCAACTTGCGTTAGTTTCATAATTTCGTTCTCTACGCAGTAGATCTATTAGTTTACTATTTTCATACTGTTTGTTGTACTGTTATTCATTTTGCTTTGTATGTGCCATGTATGTTGATTGGGCCAGAGAGTGCGGAGTTCGAGGATGCTCCAGATTTTCCTTGTGATCCAGTTGATTCGATCCACCCCGCAGGCAAGTGTTCTTGAACATCTTGCACCTATGATTTATTTTACTTTTGGTATTAGAGTAGTTTAGATCTAGTAGATGCATGCAATGTCAAATTTGAATCCTATATTATGGTTTACTAGATCTTGCTCTATTATCCTTGTCACCTGTTTTGGGATGTTCGGGTAGGTGTCTTGCTTAGCCCTGCAGTCATGGTTGGGATGGGAGTTAAAATGTTTATAATCTTGATTAATGAACTATGAAACGAATGTGGTCATGGTAATTTTGTAGTAACATGGTTATTAGGTAAATCCGGCAGGATGGACCCGTATTGGTGGTTTTGTGCCGTGGGACTCGGCAGCTGGTTTCGTTTTCTGGTTCTGGGCTCGTGCTAGATATATCCTGCCTAGATCCCTAGGACCCGGTTCTTGGACAAGTAACCCGACAAAACAGCGCAGCCATGAGATCTGGATGGGCTGGACCTGGCTAATTAATTAGTTCCCTCTAAGTTATGCTACACGGGGGTTGTATAGTGGCTCAAGAGGGGTCCCTTGGGGTCGTTGACTTATGGACAGGGGAGAAACCTTAGAGTACGTGTAACACAGACTTGGAGGGGCTTTGTAAAGGCCTTGCAGTGCAACCCGCTATGCACCTTGGCAGTGTTTAGCGTGACGGGTAATGCACGACTCATGGGTAACGATGTGCAACCTCTGCAGAGTGTAAAACTGATATATCAGCCGTGCTCACGGTCACGAGCGGGTTTGGACTTCTTCGAGATTAGTTGGTTACTGGTTGGTTTTGGGTTCGGGTCATCTGATGGACTTCAGGTGCGGTTGCCTGATGGACTTCAGGTGTTGGTTGCTCGGTGTGACTCCGAGTGTGGTTGCTCAGTGCGACTCTGAGTGTTGTTACTTTTATACAGTGTCTGTCTATAACCTAGTAAATAGGTGCATAGGATTAATAGGATTAATAGGGTGTGTCGCTTTAGGCGCTTGAGTCAAACAAAGTCAGCCTACCTTTGTTATGAGCCTCATAAGCATATATTTCCTACCCTTGCGGAGTACATTTCGATGTACTCACCCTTCCTCTTTGTCCCCCCTGCTACCCCACCCAGACACTGAAGACTACACGTACGAGGAGCAGGAGTATCCAGAAGACGGAGGCTACGACCCTGACGACTTGTACTAGGATGGCGCAACCCCCGGTCGACCTTCCTGTGAAGTGGAGTCCAGATCTTCCGCATCTTCATCAGAGTTTATTTTAGAGTCAGTTTCATGAGAGTCTGTATTTTTCTTTCAGACCCGAGGGTCATTTATGTAATAAAGTTCGTTATTATTAATAAAGCATTGTTTTGATATTTACTATGATGTGGATATATGTATGAAAATTGATCCTGGCATACATATATTGTGCTCCAATTTTATTCTTAAAATTGGAGTGTCACAGGCTGTGACACCCTAGTGTCAAGCATTGTATTAGGAACTACATTTAGCTACTAAAAGGCATAAATAATGCATTGCATCATTTCATGTGCATAAAAGTGCTTTTTGTCTTTGGTTTATTTATTTTTATTTTATGGTTTCTCCCTCGCATGAAAACAAATCCAGAACCTCTGTCATTGGCCGAAGGGATACCTGAGCTAGACACTTGTGATCACGGCTCCACTTCTCAGCATAGTGATCGCACAAACCACGGGCACGACGATAAGCCTTGAGATCAGCAAAACGACGGTCTAATGACGGCAGTGTAGGCCATTCGCCACCGGTGCCCGCTTGCTTGTCTACGCCAGGCATAGATGGCCCTTTCTGATGCCAGCGTGGTACGCCAGGAGGATCGACACGACGCCATCGTGTCGGCGGGGCTGATCAGCGGCCTCTTCCTGCAACAAGGAAAGCGTGTACGCAGTATCCAGAGAATTTGGGCGTTGAACAATAACCACCGCACGAATGTGGGGCTGTAAACTGTGATACCCTAGTGTCAAGCATTGCATTAGGAACTACATTTAGCTACTAAAAGGCATAAGTAATGCATTGCATCATTTCATGTGCATAAAAGTGCCTTTTGTCTTTGGTTTATTTATTTTGATTTTATGGTTTCTATTGGACTTAATGGTTTAAGTGGATTTCTGACCTGGCGAATAATTTTATAAAATAGAGAATATTGAGTCTAATACTTTTTATATTGACACCTTGATCTAGTTCAAAATGGTTTGACAAATAAAAATGTGAGAATAAAATGATTTATAACTCAAGAATTGGCTTTATTTCTGTGAAGGTTGAGAAAATGCTTTTCAGCAAAAGTGTCTTATATGAAAGTTGTAGAGAAAATTATTTTGAGCAACTTTTATTTTTGGGTCAAAGCCTAGTTTGGAGTTTTTGAAACTGTTTTTGAATGGTCAAAGTTTGAAAGTTTTTGGAAAAACAAAAAGGAAAACATTTTTTCTCCCGCGCCCCACTTTCGGCCCAACCGGCCTTTCGGCCCACCTCACACCCGCGCCGGCCCGCTCCCGCGCTCGCTCGCGCCGCGCCGGTCAGCCGACCGCGCCGCGCCGTACGCCGGCCGGCCTGCCGCGAATCCGTGCCCGCCTATCGCCTCCCGATCTTTCCCTCCGCGATCACGCCAGCGATCCGCCTCGCCCACTCCCGTGCCGCCTCGCTTGCCTCGCCGCTCCCGCCGCTCTGCCGCGACGTCGCGTCGGCCGTGGCCCCTGCCACGACCTCGGGTCGCCGCCGGCCGAGCAAAACCCGAGCGCACCGCACACCTCTCCCTCACTCACTCATTTGCACTCGCTCTCGCCTCCCCCTCTTACTTCGCACGCCAGAGCAAGCGCCGTTCTTGCCACCACACGCCATCGTCAAAACACCGCTGGCGTTCTAGCCTCAACCGGACCACCGCCGGCCGATTCCCTCCGCACGCCGCTCCGCCTCATCGTCGCACACGCGGTGCGCACGCTCCCACCACCAGTCGGTTTTCCCCGACGTCGGAACACGTCGTGCCTCCGTCAGCCACCGTTCGCCACCGCGGAGCCCGCGTCATCGTTCCACACCAACTGAGCCACCGCGGAGCCCCTTCTTCCCCGTCGAGCTTCGTCACGTCAAGGCGAGGTGAGAACGCCTTCTCGCCTCACCGCTATCGTTCCCCACCTCCCTCTCTCACCCGGTCGAGCGCCATGGGCGCCGCCGTGGTCCTCACACGTGGCCAAGCTCCTCTGGAGCCTTTCGAGCCAATCCAACCCACTAGCTTTGCTCCCTAGGGTTCACTAGGCACGGCGCATCCGCCAATTTCATCGGTGACCGCCGGAAACAGCACAGCCGAGCACCCCCGCCGCTGCCGTCTGCCATTGCTCGCCGCCGGCAAGCTATGGCCATGCACTAGCCTAACCATCACCACCACTCGGTCCGCCTCGTCAAGGGGAACACGCCGAGCACCACCTCACCGCCGGCGACCTCGCCGTCGGCGAGAAAACCCTGGTCAACCATCGCCCCTGTTTCCCCTTCACTGACCGCTGGGCCCCGTTGACCAGCTGGTCCCATGCGTCAGCCACCCCACGGTCCATGGGCCGAGTCCACGCAGGCCCAGCCGGGAAGTTTGAATGTTTTTCCTTTTTGTTTTATTTTCCAGGAAAGCTTATTATTTTTGTGTAGCATGATTTAATGGTCCAAATGGGATACTATCAGATTTGTTAGCTTATTCATGAGTAGATCTATCATGGAAAAATATGAAAGTATTTTTGGTGAAAGTTTATTTTACTGTTTTTATTTTAATCCAGTTTATGTGCTTTTGTGAGATAAATGGATATATGTGTTTTCTGGTGGAGTTAATTCATGACAAATTTTGTGTAGGTGTCTTATCATGTTAAGTAGCTATGAAAAATGTGTGAGGCACTATTTATGTAGAAAAAGTATCTGTTTAGGTTTAAAGTCCTTTTTAGCTGTTTTCTTAGAATAATTGTTAAAATGATTTGCATGTGAAAATAAAATATGGAAAAATTTATGTAGTCTCTATGTGTTAGGTTCCAGTGAAGAAAAATGTTAAGCATAGGTTGTTGTATAAAGAAATGAGAAGTTGCTGTACAAATGTATTTTTTTGTGTTTTGCTTAGGAAATTCTTGTAGAAAAGAATATGATGTTTCTGTTCATGGAACTTTCTTGATAAGTAGGATATGTGGAATAGAATCTGAGAAAAATATGAAAATGAGTATGTCACCCTTTTCCAGTAGGGTTGTAGTTCAAATGGTTTGTTTTGGAATAAATTTGCTTATTTTGTGTAGAGTTCTAAATTTATGCTTTGGCAGTGAATTTTCTGCAGCAGAGTGGTTATAAGTAAGTAAAGCTAGAAAAAATAGGAAATCTACTGTTTGACACTTTTTATGTAAAAAGTTAGTTCAAAGCACCGTTTGAGCAGTTTATTTCACCTTTTTTATATCTGCTATTCTGTATTTTATTTCCTGCTGAAATCTGGACAATAAGGTTCAGTGGGTATGAGCTACTTTGTGGAATTTTTGTGTATTTTTATGAGTTCAGAAAAATGTACTTGCAGTTCAAACCTGATTTTCTTTTGAATTTCTAAATAGGAAATGGTTAAAATAATGAATTGTTCTATGTGGTAAATGAGTGATTTTTCCTCAATGTCCAAAGTGGTTCAACAAGTTGGTTTTGTTGGTTTGCAAGAATTGTTTGCATCTTATGCCATCATATCTCGCACCGCACCCTATTTATTTATTTATTTATTTATTTATCCACCGCATTGTAATAGGATTGACAGTCCCGGAGCCCGACTAGGAGCAGGAAGCAAGCGTCGAGCAGGAGATCTCGGAACTGCCCCGCACCGAGGAGGCCGACCCCGCGTCGGAAGCTAACCTGCCTGGTGCCCCGCTCATGAGGCCTCAGTCTTTTCCCAAGGCAAGCCCCAGAGCATATTAAGCCTCTTATCTTTTGCAATTAATCTATTTGAGTATTTTATATTGTGATGCATTAGGTATAGGAGTTGATTGAATCCAACTTGCTGCATTACCATTCCTTGATTATTGTTTATATCTGCCTTGTTATCCTGTTACTTATTTATAAGTAGAATTGCTTAGTCTGCTTAATAAGTAGTAATTGAGGATGTTACCGTAATACCCCTGGTGGGTATTTGCCGGATCACGGTTGGCTATATTTTCTATCGTGGAAAAGAACCTGAGTAGTAATGAAATACGGTCAACTGGAAGGCAAGGCACAAGTTTGGAAACTTGGGGCAGCTCGTCCGTTGGATCGTGTAGGTTTGTATCGATGTTGGCCCTCATTCATTTTTGAACGCGCCTTTTACTTAGGGATATGTCGGTGCCGTAATCATTGACCCCAAAGCCGGTTAGACGCTGTTCGGGCCGGTCTCAACCCGTGTCGCACCCTCTAGTATGGAAACACGATCTGCCGCGGAATGGCCATCGTATAGTTTCAATTGGGTGGTCCGTGCTGTGAGCCACGACGATTACCACCACGAACAAGCATCGAGCAGTTACCCAATGCATGGACCTGACGGGGAAAGTGTGGGTTGGTATTAAAGGTCTTTCACCAGCTGGTTTGGAATTCGATTCGAGTCGCCGTCTCCCCCGGTTAGTGGGAAACTATGGCGAGCTTCACCACGATACAACTCCATGTGTTGTTTAAAGGTTCAACTAAAATGTGGATAAGTCAACTGGATATGGTTATACTATTGCTTGTTAGACTCAAGTGTATGTAATAGTTCAGGTGCAAATCTAGACTAAGAGGTAGGTTTAAAATTTGGGCGCTCATCGACATCATTAAAAGTTCCTTCTCTTAATTTGAGCTTTTCGCAACTAAAGATCTCAGCTCCACCAAAAAGGCCTTGCATACCCTTGGTGTCATTTATTTTTAGTTGGACGGGTAAGTCTAGCTGAGTACATTCCCGTACTCAGGGTTTATCCCATTGTTACAGATGGCCAGGTCTACTACGGCTATTGTAAGCACTGTCTCTACCCCGTGGAGGGTGATGAGCGAGTAGGCCCAGGGCAGGGTCGTCCAGAAGCTTCTCCTTTTCTTTTGCTGGACTGAGACTTCTAGTGGCACATTACTTGAAAAAGGAGGAGTGAGTTATCAAACAATGGTTTTATTTGGACCACGTGTGTAGTGGTCAAGTTTCAAAAACTTGTTTCAATTTCCGTACTGTCAAACTTGGTATTGTAATAACACTTTATGCTTCCGCACTCTGATGTTTAAATTCGGTTTCGATTATCAGTGATGTATCCTTGCGAATGTGGTACTTGAACAATGCGATCTTGTATGTTGTATGATGTTTGAAATCCTTCGAGATTTTCGGACTACCGGGGTTATATGGGTTCAAGTATGAGTCGATGTCAGACGGATTTGACTAAGACGGTACTTGAGCTCTTATAATCAGGACGGTTCCGCCACATAAACCATCAACAAAACGCTGAATGTAATGCAGTGGGCTGGTATGTGGGTCATAGGCAGTGAGCTGATCAATGAGTTCAGAAAAACGATCTACATAATCCTGAACTAATGAGGTCTGCCGAATGCGATAGAGTTGGCGAAGGTGTGATTCATGCTGGTCACGATCAAAGCGTGTATGCAGAGCTTTGCAGAAGTCGGACCATTGCATGTGTTTGAGTTGGGGCTGAATAGACTGAATCCAGCGCTTGGCTGGACCCATGAACTGCATACGAGAGCATTGGATCCAAACTAAGGGATCAACAACATACATGGCAAAATAATCCTCCGCACAGGTGATCCACAACTTCAGATCAGTGCCATCAAAGGACGGAAAATGGAGTTTAGGGAGTTTGCCGGTGGGGGTGATGTGGTGGATTTGGGGGCGGTTGTGAGATGCAATGAGGTCATAGGCTATGCCATGCGGTTTAAATTGGGGAACGGAGGAGTCATGCATACCCGTGACCAGGGAATGAGTATAGACAATGCCATGCTCATTCGCCCGGTAGTGATTGTCGACGCGGTGCCCGTAGGGCCAAGCAGCCGTAAAACCAGCAGGGGTGGGGGAGGCTTGCTGCTCCCACTGGAACGGCGGATCTGTGAAGATCGCCGGCTCAGGAAGTGGTGTCCCGATCACGGAGCGCTTCCAGTTGAAAGGTCGATATGGCGGACTAGAGGGGGGTGAATAGTCCTTTCCAAAATTAATCGCACCGGCTAACCGAAACAAATGCAGAATTAAAACTATCGGTCTAGCCAAGACTACATCCCTCTACTTATACTCTATGACACCTTACAAAAGATCCTAAACAAAGCAAATAAGGTGTCGGGCTAGCTAGAGCTCACCTAAACAATTCTAGCTTGCAAGGTTACACAAACCTAAGCAACTAGTACTCAATTAACCGGGGAGCTCCTACACATGTCACTAAGCAAAAGCACAAAGCCTAAGCTCACTAGCAATGCTCAATAACAAGGCTACACAAGTCAAATTAGAGAGCTCAAATTACTTAGCTACACAAACTAAGCAATGTGACTAACAAGGCTACTCAAGCCAATTAGTCACGCAAGAGAGCTACTTCTAAGCTACACAAGCAAAGAAGGTAACTAGCAAGCTACACAAGCTAACTAATTACAAGAGCAACTACACAAGCAAAATATATATGAAAGTAAATACAAGCTTGTGTAAGGGGAATGCAAACCAACGGGATGAACAAGGTTGACATGGTGATTTTATCCCGAGGTTCACTTGGTTGCCACCAAGCTAGTCCCCGTTGAGGCAAGCCCAAGGTTGTCGCCGATCCTCTTGCTAGTGGTGACCCTAAGTCACACTCTCCACGATGGAGTGCTCACCAAGAGCTCTAGCTTTCGATCCGGCCGGACCACTTGGCACTCTTCGCACCTCTCTCAACTAGAGTTGCTCTTCGCGATCCCCGCGGGGTGAGCACAATGCCCCTCACAAAGCCTTCTCCGGAGCCACGCACAATCTTCTTGCGGGCTTCACGACGGAGACACAATCACCAAGCCATCTAGGAGGTGGCAACCTCCAAGAGTAACAAGCACCACCGGCTTGCAACTCGATCACCTAGTGCCACACTTGCAATCTCTCATGCACCACACTAGAATCGCTCTCTCACTTAGCGGATATGATTAGCACTAATCCCAAGTGAGTTGGAGGGCTCCCAAGCACTCTCACACAAGGACACTAAGTCCCCAAGGTGCCCAACACACCAAATGGTCGGCCACCACCTCTATTTATAGAGGGAGGGCCCAAACTAGCCGTTTGGAACCGTGCTGAAATTTGAACTACGGACAGTCCGCCCTTATAGCCCCGGACAGTCCGCCCTTATAACGAAACTAGCCGTTAGGAGCTGCAACGGTCACCCCGGACAGTCCGCCTCTTGGGCCCGGACAGTCTGCCGTTGAAAAACGACAGCCTACATAGAACCTGTCCAGCAACCTTGTTCTCCGAAAAAATAGCCGGCGGACAGTCCGCCCTTATAGGCCCGGACAGTCCGCCGTTCACCTGTCAACCCGAGAACAATGATACCGTTGCGTCCGATGCAACCCCAAAGGAGCGTCCGAGGCCCGCGGACAGTCCGCCACTAAAACGGCAGACAGTCTGCCACCCTCCAGACAGCCTCCCCCGAGAACGGCCATAACTTTTAGCTCCCAACTCGGAATTTGATGATCTTGGACACTTTGGAAAGCTTATTCAGAGGGCTACACAACCCATAAGAACTCATGATCCAAAACACAAAGGATTAATACAGTTTTCCATTCCAAGATCAATCACTTCTTCTCTTTCAGCGTAAGAACAGCGCCACATCGGACGCACCGGTCTCTTTGCATCGGACTCTCGATCCTAGCGTCCGATGACACACCAGAGAGGATCCATAGAAGGCGGAAACACATCGGACGCGTCTGATGGTTCCTCATCGGACGCAGGCCAGCGTCCGATGCTCCCCTGAGCAAACAGACTCTCTAGGGTTTGCCATCGGACGCTTGGCCCAGCATCCGATGCTCATCGGACCAGCGTCCGATGCCCCTAGAGCACAACACTTCATCTCCTTTTGCAAATGTGCCAACACCACTAAGTGAACACCACCTTGTGCATGTGTGTTAGCATTTTCACAATCAATTTCAAAGGATTTTCACTTGCTCTCACCACGCTGTAACGTAACGGCTCTAATCCCATGGCCCACTGATCACCGTCAACCACTGACAGTCGATCCGTACAGCCAAGAGATTAAGACCGGTTCCGCTACTGGGCTACATCAGTGCCCGATGTCCGCAGGATCATCTCACAATTCAGTTACAATCTCTTTAACATTTTGACAAATAATATCGGAGTAAATAGCGGAAGACTTAGATAACAATAGTTTTACAAACCAGGGTTCAACATAAACTTAAAGTGAAGATATTACAGACCATAGTTCAAATAGATAGAGTTGGCAGAGTAGCATATGACAACAACTAAAGGTAAAGATACATCACCCAGCCCGAGGGTGAATAGTCATTCATCGGCCTCATCGGCCTCCTCCTGAATAACAGTCACACAGCAGGGCCCAAGGCATACTGAGGGATCTGCCATACCTGCAACATGGGTAATAAAACCCTGAGTACAAAGGTACTCAACAAGACTTACCCGACTAAAGAAAAAGGGAGAAGACTCAGGAATGAAAGCTTAAGGTAGTCAAGGTAAGGCTTAAGCAAGATCAAGTGTTTTGCAGAAAAGCATTTTGTAAACCTTATTTTATTTTTTTTTTGAAAGATTCAGTATTCCTCAATTCTTCATCGTTCATGATTCATTTTACATTTCAAACATACCTAGTTGAGAACCACTCTCCGTTGACAGTCAGTGGACCAAGTCTCCATAACCGAGGAGCAACGTTAATCCGGATACATAATACTCAGCTGAGGATCCCTATCCACACTGCATATGTAGCACCCAAGCTTGCATATGCCAACTCGTCTACCACGATTCCTCCAAGATTGGGCCCGGTCCTACGCCACCCGGAAGTACAGTACACCACTCCAATCCGGGACTCTAACCCACGTGGGTACATGCTACTTCCGCCATCTCTCCACTCCCAGTGCGCGGTTGTCGGTCCAATAATGGATTTCTCGGAGCCAGAGCTTTCCGTAGTATGTGAATAGTTACAAGTCTTGACCAGCAGGCCCCCATACGGATGGTCCCTACATTTTCCAGCCAGCGACAAGCACCTCGGGACTCTAACCCAAGAGTACAGGTCCTGTCAGTTTTTTCAACCCTGTCCCGGTCGGTGTCAACTGTTGAGTCCCGGACTACAACATGACGGCACCGTACGCAAGGACAACCTCTCCTTCCCATTGACTAAGTACGGATCAGATACATAGCCAATAGTGGGAGTAAAGCCAAATTCCCATAAAGATCCTTAAGTGATCACACTTTTGAAATTGGCATTTTATTGCGAAGTCTAATTCAATAAGCATTGCTAAGCATTTTTCAAATACTTTTGAAAAGCAGGTATCGGGTGTATCAGTGGTCAAGGTGGATAGTGCATCAATTAGGATAGCACACAACTCCTATAAACCTAATGCAGTAATTTAACTCAAAAGCATTTAAGGAAATCACTTTATAAATTCAAGGAAAGGTTAAATGCACCGGGGCTTGCCTTGGATGGCAAAAAGAGCAGACTCGGGGTTGGTGGTGTAGGTGCCGGAGCTCGGGGTTGCCTCGGGGACAGATCCTTCGGTGGCTACCTCGACTTCAGGTCCTTCTTCGTCAACTATACGGATGCAATGATGAATGCTTATGAGAATGATGATATGAACTTATGGTGCAAGACAATTCCACTGATTTTAGATTACTTTTAAACAAAGCATGATTGAAATCTAGGTTGAGCATAAAAGGTAACCATTTCTTCCGTAAGCAATATTGATTAAACTAGCCCTTATTATAATTATCCTAAGCATCAACCAAACATAGCATCACAAACATCATAGACCAAAGGGTAGGGGTCTATGAACATCAATCAATCCAAAGATCACATCATCAAACACTTATTACCAACCCTAAACCATCTTTTCTATTTTCTTAATTTATTTAAAAGGTCATTTTATGAAGTTGCTCCAAAAATTACCAAATTAATCACATAAGTTAATTATGGTGTAGATAGATGGCAAAACAAATTTCATAATTTTTGGAGGTCATTAAGGTGCTCAAAGAAAATCAGACATTAATTAGCAAAAGGCACTATTTAACAATTAAAATAAAAGCTCAAAAATCAACTTGTTCCAAAAGACTTCAAAATTTTACCAGAGACTAAACATGGCATAAGAAGCTCACAAAAATTTGTCTCATGATTTTTGGAGTTATAAATAATTTTCTAAAAATCCAAAACCATCCATTTATTAATTAAAAGAGGGATTTTACATTATCAAATTTTTGCACAAAACTCAAGTTTCATATTTTTATAAAATACTCCAGAGCATAAAGAGTCTACCACAAAAATTTCAGAATTTTTGGATGCACACAGAAAATCATACAAAAAAGAGAAAACAGAACACTATTCACATTTCTCAGAAAAAGAGAAGAGCACTGTGCTCTTTCTAGGCCGGGCTCGGCGAATCGCGGAGGGCTCGGTCGAGACGGGCTCGGTCGAGGCGGGCTCGGTCGAGACGGGAGCGACAGCTTCGGCCGAGGCCTGGCCCGGAGGCTCGGGCGAGACGGAGAAGTGAGCCTCCGTCCGAGGCCTGACTCGGGCGAGGCGGAGAGCATGCGTCGCCGAGGCTTGGGCTCGCGCGAAGCGGAGGGTCATGCGCTTGCCGAGGCTTGGGCTCGGGCGAAGCGGAGGGTCATGCGCTTGCCGAGGCTTGGGCTCGGGCGAAGCGGAGAGGAAACAGAGGCCGAAGGCTCGGATGCTTACCACGTGTCGGAGGCAGGGCTCGAGGGTGAGGCTCGACTTGTGCTCGAGGGTGAGGCTCGACTTGTGCTCGAGGGTGAGGCTCGGCACGTTCTCGAGGGTGAGGCTCGACACGCTCGAGGGAGAAGACGACAGCGGCGGCGCTCCGGCGATCCGGCGGTCCTGCGCAGCACATGCGACCGCAAGGGCCGGGTTAGAGTCGCACGGAACCAAGGAACACGACACGGGGGTCGGTGAGGGATGATCATGGCCGGAGGCGGCGAATTTCACGAACCCGAGTTCACCGGTGTTCGGTCGGAGATCGGGAAGATGGGGTTACGCCGGGCAAACGGAGGCGGGGAAGGTGAAATTGAAGGGTGGAAAAGCTTCACGAGCTCAAGGCGGAGCTTTAGGGCTAGCTGGTGGAGCGGCGGAGTGACTGGAGAGGTCTGGCCACGGTGGCGGAGATGGAGTGAGGAGCTCGGGGCTCCGGCGGCTTATATAGCCGCGGCTATGGGACGGTAGAGACCACGGGGTTACGCGGGTAAGGTTTGCGGGGGCGTGCGCACTCGATTGCGCTCTGGCGGACGGGCTGGCGTGCAGCCGGGGCTCGGGCGCAAGCTCGGCCGGCGATGGCCACGCGGCGGCGGCGGCTGGGCACTGTAGGGGACGGGAAGGAAGGTCAGCGCTCGCGTGCGGGCGCGGAGGGAACCGGGAGACAGCGGCGGCAGGATAAGGGCGCGTGGGGAGCAGCCGTCTGCGCTGCAGGCGCAGCGCCGGCGCCATGGCCGGGCCCCCCCTTCCCTCTGGCTCTACGGGAAGAAGAACAGTGCTAGGGTCTAGGGTTTGACTTTTGGCCAGTTTCTGTATTTTGCAAATTACTCACAAAAATTGAACTGTGCGACAAAAACTCAAAACACCAAAGTTGTTCAGAAAAATGAGATCTTCAACTTTGTCAATATGAACATTTTCAAATTCCAAATAGTTTTTGAGCTACATTCAAAAACAGAAAAGGGAACACTTTTCAAATTTGATTCAAATCAAAATTACTTTGGATTTTAAACTGAAACTTGAAAATCTCCCAATATGAAAGTTGTTCCATTTGACAAAACCTATAACTTTGCTAATATACACTTTTTCTGAAACTCAATAGTTTTTGAATAAATTTTTAAAACTGAAAAGGGGACAAAAACTGGAATTTGAACGAATTTGAAATTACTTCAAATTTTATATAGAAACATGGAAATCTGTAAATACCAAAGTTGTTCCTCTAGGTCAGATTCACAACTTTGCTTTTTGAACCAACTCAAAATTTTGAATTTTGAAAAAGGTATCAAAAAGGGAATAAATCCAGGATTTGGGATTTTAGGGTTTTGCAAAAGGAAACTCAATTCAAATCTGATTTTTGAACTTGGATCAAAGCAACAAACATCAGGGTACTAAGTTTGAACAAGAATTACATAGAACTAGGCACAGAGGTGAAATTACCATTTTGCCCCTATAGGAAGAAGTGGGCTAACAAGGGTTTTTGCAATAGAGGTACATCACATAAAATGATACACTAAGCAAAGGCATACATATGAAATCATGATCAAGATGATTAATGATGCTAATGATGATATGTCAAGTTAATTACATGCTTAAACACCAGAGGTGTTACACACGCCACTCGATCCTAGCAACAACGCAATGTTAGATCGCTCAAGTGGCACTAGATGACCAATATGCAAACAAGTTTGCTCCTCTTGATAGAACGGCCATCTATCCTAAACCCGGTCATAATCTTCTCTACACACCTATGACCGGTGAAATGAAATGCCCTACAAATATACCTTTGCCTTGCGCATTCCATTCCATCTCCTCCATTGTTGATGCAACACATGCACCAACCTAGATCAAATGATATGAATCCACTTCATATCATCACATGGGCTCTATGGTCCATCGATCTTGACCTCACTTGCTCTTCACCATTGCTTCGGTCCTTCGGCGCCAAGTCTTTGCTCAAGCCTCCCGACACTCGGTACCAACGGCTTCAAAGCCTCCAACTTGCCCTTCACTTCCGCAACCGGTCCATCAAGCCAAGCCTTGCCTTGATCTTCACCATCTTAGCCATATGACCATATGTCATGTCACATATGCAATAAGCTCATTCTTCATCACATGCATGAGCATTGCAACATCCTTCAAGTCATTTCACCTCTATGGCATATGTTGCTCATACATGATCACATGTGGACTTATCACCTGTGTATCTCACATAAACAACATTAATCCACCTAAAGTTGTCACTCAATTACCAAAACCAAACTAGGACCTTTCAATCTCCCTCTTTTTGGTAATTGATTACAACTCTACAAAGATATGGAAATTAAGCTTATTCCAAGCTAGCACTTTACAAGAATGTAAATTGCTAACTTGGTTTGGATTCTATGTTACTTATCCAACATTAAGACCATATGAGAAGATTTGGATAAGCACCATATATATAACCCGACTTTGTAGTGTTAACTCCCCTACATGTGTGCCCTAAAGTTGTCACTCAATGATGATGTATGCATCGCATCAGCAAGGTATTTAACCAATTAAATAATGTGGAACACTATTATCATTGGATTGGAAAATGCAAGTCACTTGTTCACGTACATGCTTTCTCGGTGTAGCAGGTCTGGCTTCAGAAAACGACAAAGCTTTATGCTTGCTGAGTATGCTTCAATCCTTCGGTGGGCAAGGAACAACGACGGATCGGTCGCCAGTGTACTTGCTTGCGGATCAGCTGCAAGAGGATCATCGAAGGCACACGGAGGCGTATGGACACAAGCAGATTAGGCCGACGCAACGCGTATGCCTGTGATAGCAAATAGGTGAACTTGTGCCCAGGGAAACAAGGATACACGAACATGAGAACTGACATATTAGAGTTGGGGAAATAGATCAGCAGATAGACTACAGATCAGTAGATAGACTCACCAACGACGTCATAAGCCAAAGGCAAGAAGAACAGTGCTGGACGTAAAAGGCAACAACAAAGAGGACTTCACTTTTTCCATTGACCCTGGCAAAAGGAAGTAGATGGAGGCGATGACAAAGAGCTGAACGCAGGTCCGTGAATTTCTGAAGATCGACCACACTACTCCATCTTCCGCAGGCTTGACTTCCTCGGCGTGTAGAACTGTCACTACGCCGCGTGATGGCTCCGTCGCCGGCAGGTGATCATCACACGAGGCGGCGGCAGATGGTGACGCCGTCACCCACTACCTCAAAAAAGCTCTGTAAGTACGAGGCCCCTTTCACTGTAGGGGCGGCTGGTGTTGGAGCCGCACTTATAGTGGCGTGTTGGTGCACATCGTTACCGGCCGCTCCTACAGAACACTATAGGGGCGGCTGGTGATTGAACCGCCCCTGCAGTGGAGCACTGTAGGGGCGGCTCAATCACCAGCCGCCCCTACAGTGGCACTTCACTGTAGGGGCGGCTGGTGATTGAGCCGCTCCTACAGTGCTCCACTATAGGGGCGGCTGGTGATTGAGCCGCCCCTACAGTGGAGCACTGTAGGGGGGCTCAATCACCAGCCGTCCCTACAGTGGACATCCCCTTCTTCCACCTCGGAACACACTTTTCTGTCCAAGAAAAAAAAAGGTTGGGAGGCCATGCACATCGTTTGTAGGTACCAACATCATGCACATCGTTTGTAGGTACCAACATCATGCACAGTACCAAAGTTGTAGGTACCAACATCATGCATATCGTTTGTATAGCCATCCCTTCATTTGATACTTTTTATATGATCTACAATTTTTATTTTGATTATTCCTTCATTTAACACTGTTGTAGCACACATTTTCCACATCTACTTTGTTGAAATCAAGCATTCGATCTGCCATTTGACGGCCCAGATTGCTCAGAGCTAATTTCGCCAGAAGCCGCTTCTCGTGGTTCACTTCATTTTCTACGGCTTTTTTTAGTTTCCTTTGGCTTCAGGCTGGGCACATTTACACCGAAACCTGAACACCGAACAGTGGGCATTTGTAAGAGCGGTTCAATCACCAACCGCCCTTACAAATGTCCACTGTAAGGTGGCTCAATCACCAACTGCCCTTACAGTGGGATCATTTGTAAGGGCGGTTCAATCATCAACCGCTCTTACAGTGGATTCGTTCACAAATCTCACTTAAACCCTATAAGAGATGTGTCCAATTGTGAAGCATTTACAATGTCACTTTGTTCAAATTGTTTCATATTTTTTCTTGGAGTTTCGGCGGCCAATACATGTCACCACACAAAAATTTAGGATTTTTTAAAAAACTATTGAATTACTGATTTTTTTTAAAGTTCTAGGAATTTTAAAGCTCGGCAGCTCGTAGATGAAATTTGGGACACTAAATGACCTCTAATGAGAAAGTGTTGAGTACCAAAGTTATATATAGCAACGTCATGCACATCTTTTGTATAGGCCATCCCTTCATTTGGTGCGTTTTTATATGGGCAAAGATTTGAAATTCAAATTTTGAGAGAGTTTTATGCTGCTAAGTGATTTAAATATGACCCTTATGAAAAAGTTTTGAATACCAAAGTTGAAGGGAACAACATGATCTACAACTTTTGTTTTGGCTATTCCTTCATTTAACACTGTCGTAGCACGCACTGTTCACATCTACTCCAATTTTTCACAGAACTCACTTAAACTCCATAAGATATGTGCCCACTTGTGAAACATATACAATGACACTATGTTGAAATCATTTCATAATTTTTCTTGGAGTTTAGGTGGCCAAGACATGTCACCACTCCAAATTTTAGGATTTTTCAAAAAACTATTGAATTACTGATTTTTTTAAGTTCTAGGAGTTTTAAAGCCTGATAGCTCGTAGATGAAATTTAGGACAATAAATGACCTCTAATGAGGAAGTATTGAGTAACAAAGTTGTAAGTAGCAACATCATACACATCTTTTGTATAGGACATTCCTTTACTTGACGCTTTTTATATGATCAAAGATTTGAAATTCAAACTTTGAGAGAGTTTTATGCCGCTAAGGGGTTTAAAAGTGACCCTTATGAAAAAGTTTTGAATAGCAAAGTTCAAGGGGACAACATGATCTACAACTTTTATTTTGGTCATTCCTTCATTTAACACTATCATAGCACGCACTGTCCACATCTACTCCAAACTTTCACAAAACTCACTTAAACACTATAAAAGATGTGCCCACTTGTGAAACATCTACGATGCCACTATGTTGATATCATTTCATATTTTTTCCTAGAGTTTAACTGGCTAAGATATGTCACCACACCAAATTTGAGGATTTTTTGAAAAACTATTGAATTACTAATTTTTTTTAAGTTCTAGGAGTTTTAAAGCCCGGCGACTCGCAGATGAAATTTGGAATACTTAATGACTTCTAATGAGGAAGTGTTGAGTAACAAAGTTGTAGGTAGCAACATCATACACATCTTTTATATAGGTCATCCCTTCATTTGGTGATTTTTATATAGGCAAAGATTTAAAATTTAAATTTTGAGAGAGTTTTATGCTGCTAAGTGATTTAAATTTCCTATATATATTTATATTATCCTATATATCTAATTTTTTATGTAATGAAAAAATATTGAAAAAAATAGATATATATTATCCTATATATCTAATATAGATATTAATCCTATATATATTATCCTATAATTTTTTTATACTCATATAAACAATACTAACAAAAAAAAAGAAAACTCACGCAATCTCTCTCCCTATCGGCAAAAAAAACGTCGTCCTTTTTCTCTTCCCGTCTCCCTCGGCACGCACACACGCATCTCTCCCCATCCTCTCTCGCTGTCTCGGTCTCTCCCGAGGCGGCGGCCGCACCACCCGCTGCTAGCTCACCGGCACCTCCTCCCCCTTCCTCCCCCGTGCGGTTGGGTCTCTTCCTCTGTGCCCCCTCGCTGCACAGGCGGGGCGACGGCGGCTCTCCAGCGCGGCGCCGGCGCCGACCTAGGGTTTCAGCAGCGTGGGCGGCGCGGCTCGGCCCCTCTAGCAACGGCCCCTCCAGCGCGGCTCGGCCTAATCCTCGGATTCACTAATGCCTCCTCCCACCGCCGCATGCCGCACACGCGTATTCCCGGCGGCTCGGCCCCTTCCGCACACGCCACACGCGTATTTCTCGGATATTTCAATTTATTTCAAATGGGTCTGATTATTACCTTGCATTTGGGTCTGAACTACAGTGACAACTTCGATTATTAGGCATTAGTGAATCCGAGGATTTTTCAGTTTATTTGCAATGAATAACCGTTTCTTTGTATTTCAGTCAGGAATTACAGTGAGAGCTTCGATTATTAGGCATCACTGAATCGTAAGCGTCAAGAACCACCATGCATCCTTCATGACCTGCAACATTAATATGTTCTTAAAACACTATGACAAAACATTTGTTTTTGTTCTCACATTTTTTCCACACTGTTTGGTATTCAGTTACTTGTTTTAATATGTTCTTAAAACACTATGACAAAACATCGTATGCATTACCAGGCAGCTCAAAGGCTCATATTCATCTTATCCTCTTTTTTAATCAAAAACCAGAGTACATCGGGATGATAGGATCAAATATTCCTATTTCCTACCGAATGACTTATGTATTATCCAGATCCGGAGTTCTTTTAATCTTTTTGCAGGCAATTTGTCAACTCGGAACCGGTCTGCTAATTATTTACTCGAGTTTGATACTAATCCTTTATACACCTATTGTGTGTTGCAGTGTTGACAACCCATGCAAGAACAACAGTTGCCATTTCAACTGACTCGGTACAAAATGTGTAATATTTTTACCCAAAGCCACCTTTCTCTTCTGTGATGTTACCTATTGCTATTTGTTGCATTTTGAGGTTTTACCATCAGTGTCAGCATTTAAATCTCTAGCTGCAGATATGATATGATTTTAAATTCACTTACAAATGTTTTCACTGAATCCAAACACTCTGAGCCACTATTTTTACACCACATTATTTTGGATGCCCGAATCATACATGTATATGAACATACATCCTGGGCTACATATCAGATATCTTGCCACGCTGTGCACGAACCTAAAACTACCTACTTTTCTCTCATTTATCTATACGTGACCTCCTAAGAATATATTGTTGTTTCCTACACTTAAATCTGTTTTTTTTAACATAACATCACTACGTGTGCGACAGTGGCGGACCATGCCTTCCATATGTTTTGATGCCTGCTGTGTTCTTCCAGTTCATACATCAACATTGTTTCGCTTTTCATTTTTAAATCAGTGGCATACGGTCCAAGAATAGCCTACTCCCTGAGGTGACAGATTATTTAGTTGTGTTTTCAGTACTACTACAATTGCTCCTCTATGAAATCATTGACAACAACGTACCAGCTTCAAATCATCTCCAAAGATATCATTCCAGTTTTTCAAGACATTGCTTTGCTTAGATTGCCGTACAACTGCAAATCATTAGAGTTTATAAGTTGCCTAATTACCATGCTTTCTTCAGTATATGCTTATTTATATGCTTGTTGGAGTTAGATTTTTTATTTCTCTTCTTTTGTTTAAATAAACATGCCATTTTTGGTCTGAATATGCAGTCACTTTATTCATTGTTATTTTTGGCTCACGTAACCGGCAGGAGGTCTCGAAGATTACAAGTGCCTTGGACACACATAGCTCCGAAATTGCTGACTGGGACCTTGGTGCCGAAATTCAATGCAGGAAAGAAATGCCATGGATGGTTCGGTATGAGACCTTTCTTGAAAGACAAATATTTCCTTGAAGATTTGTGGCTAAGATCAGGATTACTCTCTCTTTCATTAAATGAGTATCATTGTCAGTTTGAGCAAGCAAATTACCTGTTGACTCAACATAATGATTGATTGTACAATATGTGACTGAAAGACTATTTAAAGAAATTAAGAACCAATTTCCACCTGAAACCATTACCTTTTATACCATGTTTTAATGGAGTTGGTCCCTTTGTTGCAGTAACAGTGTTTATAAATTCTAATATTATTCCACTGTTCTAAAAAGTACACTTAGCTCACTAGTCTGCGCAACTGCGTGGTATATATATATATATATATATATATATATATATATATACTGTGTTTTCAACCGGTGATGGAACCGCCCTTACAAATGCATTTTGATTTCTAAACAAATTCCAAGACCTTTGCGATGTTCTGATCTGAAACTAGACTGAAATTGGTATATTTTATCTTTTACTTTTTATGTTACTGGGTGCCTTGGAGAGTCTAAATTGAAAGCGCAAAATCTCTCTTGCTAATTTTTTTAATTGAGATCTGACAATGTCACAGAAACAGTTGGTGGGCAACCAATTTAGAAACATTATCTGAGTACCAAATGAGGTGGTTAATTTGCTATTGGCTACTGGTTTGTTTTCTTTCCTCTCACTGATGATGTTGTAATATTAGTAGAACTTAAGTGCGAGAATAAACAAGTAATGGCAGAATTGTTCATGTTAATACAATCTAGCGTACTTCTATATATAAGCATGTGTGCTCTTCCCATGCTTTCAGATACTCCCTCCTTCCCAAATTAGTTGGTCATTTGGCATCTCATAGGGCTTCTCTTAGTTTTATAAGAGTTTTTCTCCAGTTTACAAAAGCCTGAAGGTGGTACACTATGCAAGGACTTGTACATTCATAGTTTCAAAATGACAATGTCGATTATTGATTTGAAAACCTGGGGTCATCTTTTATTCTAGAATATGGATGATGGAACTTGTATGAATGATGGAACTTTGCACTTCTCTTGTGTTTGGATTATATATATGTTGTTGTGGTTTGAATTATATATATATATATATATATATATATATATATATATATATATATATATATATATATATATATATATATATATATATGCTATGATGTGGTTTGAATTGTATAAATATTTTTTTTGCTGGAAAATGCACTGTAGGGGCGGCTCTAGATTGAACCGCCCCTACAGGAATACACTGTAAGGGCGGCTCAATCTAGAGCCGCCCCTACAGTGAGAGCCATTGTAAGGGCGGCTGAAAATTGAACCGCCCTTACAGTGGGTCCACTGTAGGGGCGGTTCAATCACCAGCCGCCCCTATAGTGGATCTCACTGTAGGGGTGGCTGCCCCAACCGCCCCTACAGTGGGGTGCACTGTAAGTACACTTTGATAGGAGCGGTTGGGCCAGCCGCCCTTACAGAGCTTCTAGAGCCGCCCCTACAGAGCCCTGTTGGCATAGTGACCGATGGTGAGCTGGCACGTGTCCATGCGCTCATCAGCGGCGAGCATGGCATTGATGAGGTTTCGCATGACAGCCGTGGTGCGGACAGTGGCACATCTGGCGGCATAGCGCCACCATGCCCACCCACAGCCACATCAAGGCCTTGTTAGTTTCCCCAACTTCCCCCAAATATTTCTAGATTTCCCGTCACATTAATCTTTAGTTGTATGCATGGAGCATTAAATGTAGGTAGAAAAATAATTGATTGTACTTTTAGTATCTACATGTCAAGACGAATCTTTTGAGTCTAGATAGTCTATGTTTGGACAAAGTTTGTCAAGTAACAACGAAAGTGCTACAGTGCAGAATCCAAATATTTCTCGGAACTAAACAAGCCCTAAGGATGACAATCTTATCGCGGGTACGAATACCCGCGGGTTTCGTACCCGATGGGTGCGGGTATGGATATGAAAGTTTACCCATAAGTACATGAGGGTCGGGTACCCGCAATATGCGGGTAGGGTGCGGGTATCAACTTTTACCCGTGGGTACCTGATGAATACCCGCAATTTGATAATATATATAAATATTTATCATTTATGATATATAAATATCATGTTGACTACCTCATTTAATATAAAATTATATCATATACATAGCATGTTGAGTAGTAAAGACGATATTTTTTATAGATGGCTAAATAAAAGTGATTATGTGAGCTATTAATTTATTACTGTAGTTCGTGTAATTTTTTATGTCATCTGTATCAGCATGAATGTTTGAATTATGCATAATCTATGTGCGGATACATGAGTGTATGCCGAGTCTCGAGTGATGAGTGATTGTCAACGGGTTTGATCGCATGTTCTTTGGCTTGTGTTATGCAGGTGTCGAGCACGGAGACAGTGATCGAGGGCAAGGTGAAGGTCAAGTAGAGACGTGTCGTGCCGACGGACCGGGAGCGGTGAAGGGCAGACGTGAGGCTTGGACTGAGGGACCGGTGGCCTGAGGATCAGCTGTGGTGGCTGGCAGCCTGAGACAGCGACGAGCGAAGACTTGCGGGGCATGGTGTTGCCTGGGTCGAGGACCTGGGGACACGTGTCGGTGGACGGGGTGCACGGGCGGTGCATCCCCTCTACAGCTCCGGTTTGGTGGTTGAGCCATAGAAAAACCACCGGGTGGACGGTTTCTAGGTTTGGGCCTCAAAACCTGGGTGTTGCGGGTTTGCCGAGTTTGGGCCTCAAAACTCAGGCTGAGGACGGTTTCCAGGTTTGGGCCTCAAAACCTGGGCGCTGGCAGGTTTCCTGGTTTCGGCCTCAAAACCAGGGGATGGACTTGGAGGCTGGTTTCCCGGTTTGGGCCTCAAAACCGGGGGTTGGCGTGAAAGCCTGGTTTCCCGGTTTCGGCCACAAAACCGGGGGTGTAGAGCGAGGGCGACACGTGGCGGCAATCGGGAGGTTGCGTCGAGGCAACGCTATGAGTTGTGCGGGCGTGGCCGTCGGATCACCACCTACCTTGAGTTGGTCCAGAATAACCCTAGGATTTAGCTGGTTCGCTCTGTAATTAGAGAGGGGTAGAGTAGGAATTAGAATTAGGATAAGTAGAGGGAGACACCCTTGTTGGCACCAAAAGTGGCGCACTGTGCCAATCACACAGCAAGCCGGAGAAGCTGGCTTCAATCGTGGCCCGGGTGCTCGGAAGTCCGGTGCGTGCCAGTCAGTTTGCCCTGCAACTAACAAGGGAGATAAACTGTTAAATACAAAGCTGGAACATGTCGGGTATGACCAGACAGTTCCAAAATATACGGCCCTGAAGCCACTTACGACGACATATAGCTATGAAAGCTATCTGTCAACAGGTTTAAAGATTATTCGGCAATATGAACAGAGTTACGTGAATAACAGGTTGCCGAACACGTTTGCATAAAAATCGTACTTGCGTGATGTATTGGATATAAGTTAAAACTTAACCAATCTCGATTGTACAACCGAGTTGGGATCCATGGAGGTTGAACATACAAACTAAGCATGACTAAGCTAATCTAAAGCCTGCGCCTGCCGCACGACACCTAGCCTTGTCATAGATCAAACACACTTAACATGCATGAACCCTCACCACGTGGCAATCCAGATACGATCCGATCGGCTATTACGAACAATAGATCCACTGCATAAAAGACCTTTCAATAATAAACGTGAAAGAACAGAGCAGATCTGTAAAGATGAAGCCGAACCGAACGGTATCTAGATTGGGCAAAAGTGTTATGATGAGATAAACATAACAAAACATATAACACAAGGTAACTTAATGAATCTATCAGATTGCCAAATCTAACAGAGCCGATAACTATTTTTACTCATGACTCAATCCGCCGCACGATACAAGGCATAAGCAAAAACCTCCCGTCATAAGCATAAATCCGCCGCACGATACTAAGCTTAACGTACGAGACTACTTGCACCATATCTAAATCCGCCGCACGATACTAGACATGATAACAAGGTTGCCGGAACTTACGGAGGTCGACGGATCGATGGCCCCTCTCGAAGAACACGACGACACGACTTGGACTCGAAGACGGCACGGGGCCGGGTTGGTTGTATTGATTGTGAACCCCTTTTACAATAGCCTCAGGGTTTATATTTATACCCTGGTGTTCTCTGAGTCCTAGAAGGATACGATTACAATGATAAATTAGGAAACTATCAAAAAACATGATGCCTTTTGCTCCAAGCTTCCTTTAATAACCGGCATGCGCTAAAATGACGAGATTCCCATCGCTAAATCTTCTTGACATGCCGTATTCGTCGCAAACCGACTTGGCTTGAGGTAGCCGACCGCAGCGTCACGTTGCCGAATCCGCTCGCCGTTGACTAGTTGCTTTCACAGCCTTGCTGAATACATCGAGTTAGCCGAACGCGTCCGCCGTCTGCCGAATCCTTCAAGCGGCGGCGTTCGCCGAATCTTCATAGTGTCGGTCCACTTGTCATAGTGCGAAAACTCGGTGTTAACACATGCCCCTAATTTTGGGATAAATATTTTATTCTAAAATTCATTTTCTCCTTTTCGCACCATTGTAGAGTCTCTGGAAGCATCCGACTTCCCACGTCATTAATCATCACAGCTGCCGACTCGTCTCCCGATGCACTTGAGATCCTTTAAAACTTTCTCTCTATTCCATTTTGGCCTGAGCTTCCCGAATTCCTCTGTTCAGCTTCTTCATCTAGAAAAACCCTCTCTTCTCTTGCCCTGAACCGGAAAATGTCTTCCCAAGCAAGCCGTTATAGTCTCGAGCTCGGCGACACCAGCACTTCTAAGAGAAGGTTGCTTCTTCTTTGATCTTTTCGCTTTGGATGTTTAGGCCTCATTTTGTTTCCTCTTCAGGAGGACTGGCGACGACCTCACCGAGGACCTGGCTCAGAAGGTCACAGATCTCCAGTCTGATCTAGGAAAGAAGAATCGGGAGATTACTCAAATCTCTCAGGAGCGCGATGCTTTTCGGGAACAAGCCATCGGTAAGCATTCCCCAACTGTCCTTTTCTTATCCCTTTCCTCTACTTGACCCCTCTTTCTTTCAGCTCTGGACACTAGGCTCCACTCCCTCGAAGCCGCTATTGCCGACCTTGCTACTTCAGCCAATGTGTCAGGCACGGTGGCTCTAAGGCAGGTGAATGAGATCAAGCGGGTCCTCCCTGACATTTCTAGGGCCGGCATGGGCTACGGCGCAGCACTTGCCTTCAATGCCGTCCGGATCCATTCTGGCGCCGACTACCGTCATTTTGACGTTTGTGAGCGAGGACTAGAATTTAGGATAGCACGTTCAGTTGAGGATATGAAGGAAGCCGGAACAGACTTGGCCGACTCTTTCGATTCTGATCTTCCGATTAGAAATAGAATGACATGGACGAACTGATCCTTCATTTGTAATCGACTCTTGTTATGTGAATAAGAAGCCCTTTCATCTATTTTCTTGAAATCAATCTGTGTTTGATCTTTCGGGATCAAAACGTATTCCATTCCATGTACTTGGCCATTTGTATCTTGTAATATATCCGTATTTTGCATCCAATCGGTTACCGTCCTGATGACATCGTGTTTAACCGTGTGAACCTGTTCGGCAATCTGGCCAGTTTTTGTCCCGAACACATAAATCGGCAGTTTTGCCGAAGCCAGGCGCTCTATTCCCCGCCGAACACGTGAGTGCATTCAGACAGTTTGCACAGCCCATTACTGTAGAGGCCCATCTTGGGAAGCAGAGAAACCCCAATCCGCCGGTTGATATTCGACATAAATCGTCCCTGGAGGCCTGCCTTTTCCCCAATCTTGCATTCGCTCCTCTAGTACTCTCGCCGCCTCGGCTTCCTTGCTTGCTCCGCCCCAGAAAACCCCAACTTTCCGGGTGCAATGGCGAGCCACAATGACCGCGGCAAGCACCCGGCGACTGAGGAGGCCGAAGGGAGCCGCGCTCGGCGCCTCCGTCAACGCGGGTAGGACTCCTCGCTTATGTCCTTTGTGGCAGTTTCTTGAAAACGTCGCTGACGCTCTGCTGCTGTTCGCCGACAGGGTCCCTGTTATCTCTTCCGCCGGCGGGCATGCCCGGCCTTCTCCAGCACCGGGGAGGCCAGAGGCTCCACCATCGGACTCGTCAAGCTCCTCCGACAGCCTCTCCTACCACTCCCATCCTTGGGAGGCGAGCCCGGACCGGGACTTCGACGGCGGCCTCTATGACCACAACGACGCCTTGAACTTCATGGCGCTGCGGGACGAGTCCCGGGAAGAGCTGGCCGCCGTCTCGAAGCAGTACGGGATCGATCAGCTGGAGTGGGAGGACCAGCGCCGACAGTTCTGCGACGCAATCACGGGTATGAACACCCAATCCTAGATCGGTTTTCGGTCGTTCTTGTTGATCTTTTAACCGATCCATTTCAACTCGTCGTTCACAGCGCTGTCTGAAGAGCTGGAGCGCCTGAAGATGGCGGCGAATGCCGTCGCAGATCGGGTGAACGCCCAGGGCGACACCGCCGAGGCGCGCCTGGCCAATGTGCACGGCCGCGTCGAGCAGGTCGCCCTGCAGGGCGTGCACCACGGCGTGGCGCTGGGGCTATCAGCGCTGACGGTCCGCACGGAGGAAGACTTCTCCGTGGTGCCGGTTGGCTTCCCCGGCAGGGCATCCCCAGAAGATGTCGCACAGATCGACGATTTTCTGGAATCCTACGAGGATCATGCCCACGCCCTCACCATAGTCACCAACCCGCAGACGGTCATCAACAGGGTGTTCGGTAACTGATCTGCACCTTTTGCACATCCCCCACTATGAACAATGCTCCACTCTACCACGTTCGTGTGTACAACCCGTTCTCCCATTCTGTGCTTGTTGAGTGTTTGATTTATCCAGCCGATTGCACAGCACCGTGTGTACTTGGCCCTGTATTTCTGCGTTTTTTGCGCTAGAGGCGACACATGCCGTGCCGGCTGTTTTTTGCTCTAAGGGCGATAGACTCTATCGGCCATTTTTGTGCTAAGGGCGATACAACTTCGTATCGGCCGTCGGTGCCCGCAAGACCTTGATTCCATTATGCACCGACCTCCACGTTAGGATGAAATCTCTTTAGATAACGTCCATTAATCGCCCTAGCAGACTCTTCTCCTTGGAGGGTTTTTAGAATGTACGCGTTACCGGGAACACACCTCAGCACCCGAAAAGGCCCTTCCCAGTTAGGGGACCATTTGCCGAATACCTTGTCTTTGGTACCGATTGGCAAGATAATTTTCCAAACCAAGTCTCCTTCTTTGAATCCTTTTTCTTTCACTTTCGAGTTGTAGTACTTGGCAACGCGTATCTTGTTCCTTTCAATATTTTCCAAGGCTTTGAGACGAATCAAATGCAAATCCTCTAGCTCATCCATCATCAAATCTTTATAATTCCCTTTGGGTAGATCGTTCTGCAATGTAACTCGTCTTGACCCCGATTGCAATTCCCATGGTAGCACTGCGTGATGCCCGTAGACCAACTCGTATGGCGACGTCTGAGTCGACCCATGACAAGCCATTCGGTAAGCCCACAAAGCTTCGTTGAGTACCAAGTGCCACCTTTTAGGTTTCTCTTCGATCTTCTTTTGAATGATCTTAATCATGATTTTGTTAGAAGCCTCTGCCTGCCCATTGGCCTGTGCATAATAAGGGGAAGAATTATAGAGTTTAATCCCCATCCCTTCGGCAAAGTCACAAAACTCAGAGGAAGTGAACTGAGTTCCCTGATCGGTAGTGATGGACTGAGGAATGCCGAATCGGTAAATGATATGTTCCCTGACGAAAGACACCATGTTCTCTGACGTCACCTTCTTCAATGGGATGGCTTCAACCCACTTAGTGAAATAATCCATGGCTAACAGAACAAACTTATGTCCCTTGCTAGATGGAGGGTGGATCTGGCCGATCAAATCAATGCCCCATCCTCTGAAAGGCCAAGGCTTGATGATCGGATTCATGGCCGATGCTGGGGCCCTTTGCACATTGCCGAATCGCTGGCAATCCTGACAACCTCTGTAGTACTCAAAGCAATCTTCGAGCATAGTCGACCAAAAATATCCAGTCCTCCTGATTAACCATCTCATACGGTGAGCCGACTGGTGTGCACCACATACGCCTTCGTGCACCTCATACATCAGTTTCCTAGCCCCGTCTTGGTTCAGGCATTTAAGCAAAACCCCATCTATGGATTTGTAGTACAATTGATTGTCCAAGAGCGTGAACTTAAGAGCCTTGTACCTGAGTTTTCGGGAGACTTTCTTGGATGGGTCCCTGAGGTAATCGGCAATGTTGTCTCTCCAGTCTTCAATTGCCTGATTATCACCTGGGACTGCTTGATCATCTTCCGGGGTTGCTTGCTCTTCCTCAAGTGCAAAAACGTTTTGATTTTCCCTATACCCGGATGCTGCCTGAGCCAACTGGTTTGCTTCTTCGTTTTGCCCCCTAGGAATATGTTGCAAGGTTGCCGACCGGAACTGTTTGAGGAGCTCTTGGCAACCTTCGAGATATTCCTGCAGCGTGTCGTTCTTGCACTCGTATTTGCCGGTCAATTGCTTGATCACCAATTCTGAGTCACCGAAGATCTCCACCGCGTCTGCCTTAATGTCCACAAGCAACCGCAGCCCTCGGAGCAGTGCTTCGTACTCTGCTTGATTATTAGTCACCGGGTACTCGATCGGTATAGAGTACTTGAAGGGTGCCCCCTTGGGAGAAATCAACACGATCCCGACTCCACCACCTTTGCTGCACGAGGATCCATCAAAAAACAATGCCCAAGGGATAATGGTTACCATGTTAGCATTAGGATCACGGTGGTGAGTGACAAAATCAGCCATAATCTGGCCTTTAACAGCCTTTGCCGATTCAAAACGCAAATCAAATTCAGAAAGGGCCAAAACCCATTTGCCGATCCTTCCACTTAAAATCGGCATTGATAACATGTGCTTGATTACATCAAACTCTGATACTACCACGCATTCGGCATTCAATCAATCGGTTACCGATCCTTCAATAGATAGTGCCGAAACTTAGTACAGGAACAGAAAACACACAAGCACAACTTTTCCGTAGCCGAATACCTCGTTTCGGGGTCCAGCAGCTTTCGGCTAAGATAGGCTATGACTCTCTCTTTTCCTTCGAATTCCTGCATGAGGGCCGACCCTATTGTTAGGTTGTCGGCCGCCACGTACAACTTGAAAGGCTTGTCGAGTTGTGGAGGAACCAATACTAGTGGTGCCTTCATGTACTCCTTGATCTCATCGAAAGCCTTTTATTGCACGTCACCCCACACGAACTCCTGATCTTTCTTGAGCTTCAATAGTGGAGAAAATGGCAGCACGCGCTCAGACAAGTTGGATATGAACCTTCTGACAAAGTTGATTTTGCCGAGCAGTGATTGAAGTTCTTTGAGATTGGTCGGCGGCACTACCTTATCAATTGCTTCCATGCTCTTCCTGCCGACTTCGATCCCCTTTTTGTGGACCAGGAATCCCAGAAACTCACCAGCCGACACCCCAAATGCACACTTGGTTGGATTCATCTTTAAACCATGTTTCCTCGTGCACTCCAAGGTCTTCCTTAAATCGGCTAAGTGTCTTTCCTTGCTTCTGGATTTGATCACCACATCATCAATGTAGATCTCTACGATCTTGCCGATCAGCTCATGGAATATGTAATTCATGGCTCGCTGGTAAGTGGCACCGGCATTTTTCAAACCAAAAGTCATGACCATCCATTCAAACAAACCTATATGGCCGGGGCACCTGAAGGCGGTCTTTGCCACATCCTCTGCAGCCATGAAGATCTGGTTGTAACCTGCGTTGCCGTCCATAAAGCTTATGATTTCAAAACCAGCCAAAGCATCTACTAGCAAATCGGCCACCGGCATTGGATAACCGTCCATAGGAGTGGCTTTGTTGAGGTTCCTGAAGTCGATGCAGACCCTCATCTTCCCGTTTTTCTTGTACACCGGGACAATATTGGAGATCCATTCCGCATATCGACACGGCCGAATGAAGTTAGCTTCTAGTAATCTTTCCACTTCCTTTTTCACGTCGGCCAACACCTCCTCCTTGTAAATCCTGCGCGGAGGTTGTTTGTATGGGCGGTATCCAGGTTTGATCGGCAACTTATGCTCAACAATGGACTGATCTAATCCGGGCATCTCTGTGTAGTCCCACGCAAAACAGTCTTTGAACTCCTTTAGAAGATCTACTAGCTGCACTCTGAAATCAGGGTCTAAACTGGAACTTACGAACATCGGCCTCTTCTTACTCGTATCACCAACATCCACTTCCTCTAACTTGTCAGCCGACGTGAAACCACGTCCCAGTTTGCCCTCGCTGCTGTCGGTTGGGTTGTCCATCTAAAAGAAGCTTTGAGAGCCGATTGCTTGGATCGACTGTTGATCCCTGCCGTAGACGTTGACAGGACCCTCTCCCCACACGCGATCGGAGAAGCAGTCTACCCCGTCGAATTCCCAGTAGGTGGGCTCAATGGTGGCAACACTCACCGAGTCGTCAGCTTGGACAATCTCGATGTCATCTCCAACCCACTGTATGAGTATTTGATGCATGGTTGAAGGTATGCAGCAGTTGGCGTGGATCCAATCCTGCCCAGAAGCAGGCTATATGCCCCCTTGCCATCAATGACAAAGAAAGTCGTAATGAGCGTCTTGGATCCAATCATCAGTTCCACGTGCACGGCACCCCGAGTGTCGGAGGGATTGCCGGCAAAGTCGCGGAGTATCATGTCCATTTTGAGTAAGTCTTCATCGTTCATGTCTAGCTTTCTGAACGTGGCGTAAGGCATGATGTTGATTGCTGCGCCGCCGTCAACAAACATCTTGGTTAGCGGCTTCCCGTTGACGTACCCCTTGACATACAGCGGCATCAAATGCCGATGCTTGGCTGGCTTGTCAAATGCTGCCTTCTGAGACAACATGAGCTGTGCCGCGAGCTCGTCGTGCTCGGCCTCGTCGGAATCCGAATACACCTCATCCTGTGCCCCCCCGGCCGGCAGGAGCCATGAACTCCAGGGGAAGGAAGAAAGTCATGGCCACGTCAGCGCCTTTGTCAGCGTCACCTGGTTTTTCCTTCGGGCGCCATTCTTGCTTCTTCCCATTGGCGGCTGCTTCTTCCAACTCCCTGTTCCGGAGGCGCTGCACTCTCCTTTTCTGGCTTTTTCTGAGTCCTGGTGGGCACCACTGCCCCTTTTGCCACCTATATGGGCGAGGCTGTGCCTCCTCGCCGTCGTCATGGTGGTGCACCCACTCTCGATCGGCATATCTCTTGGCTTGCCGGCCCGGGCTTTCCGTTTTCAGGCGCCGATCGCTCATCGGGATGCGAGCTCCCAACCTTTTGTGAACGGGACGACGGTTGACCCGATCCTGCCTATACCCCCTGTACTGATCGCTGCATTCGGGGCAGTTGTTGACGACAGGCAGTTTCAAGCCTTCGTTCCAGCAGTGGCGAAAGAACGGGCAGCCCCAGTGCTCTTGCTCCCGCTCTTGGCGGTGTTCTTGTTCCCAACGATGGGCCTGTTCTCTGTGGTAAGCCCTCTCCTCCAGACGATACCGGTGCACTCCCGTGTGATCGTCTTCACGCTGGTATTCCTCTTCGAGTTCTCGCTCTTCGCGTTGGAGACGCCTCTGCTCCTTCTCATTTTGCCGGCGCCATTTGTTAAGGAGATCTCTGTGGGTAGGCCTGCGCCTGGAAGATGACTCTCCGTGCTCGTATCGGCTATTTGTGGTTTGGGCGCGCCGCCGGAGCTCATCGCCAGTGATTTGCCGATCGGGATCCACTGCGCCAGATTCGCGTGCCTTGTCGGAGGTGAGGACTTTGACTTTGCCCTTTCCTCTGGGATCCGCTGGGGTTACCATGTTCACTGAGAAGAACACGGCGTTCTGGGAGAAGGGGTTTGCGTCGATCTTCATCTTGCCATTGAACTTGATGTGGCCGTCCTGGATGGCTTTCTGGATTCTCGTCCTGAACACACGGCAATCATTAATAGGATGAGTGTTAGTGTTATGAAAACCGCAGTACTTCTTGTCTTTGACTCCTCCGGGACGCAGCATCGGGTGATCCGGGGGTAGCCTGACTCTCCCTTCGGCAACCAGGAACTCAAAGAGCTTGTCAGCTTTGGTGACGTCGAAGTCGTATGCCCCCTTCTGCTAGCGCAGCCATTGCTTGTTGGCTTGGGTCGGCTCCTTGTCCCAGTTGAGCTCTGCAGCGGCCACCTCATCTTCCGCGTCGGTATAGTCATCGGCTTCGTCCAGGAAAGCCTGATACATCTGTGCCGCGACATTGTCCTTCTGGAAACGCCCTTCCCTCCGGAAGCCTTGCGCTTGGATAGTCATCTCATTCAGTCGGCGGGAGAGATGACCCAAGTCTTCAAACTCCTGACCGAACAGCTTGTCTCTGATGCTCGGGAGCATGCCTGCCACGGCCAATGGTGGAAGCTGATCGTCCGGCAGGTGCATGCCGAAGCACTGGCTCTTGACTTCCCTGAATCTGCGCAGGTAGTCCTGCGGTGTCTCATTTGGCTTCTGGCGTACGTACATGATGTCCACCAGTTTCTTCTCCTTGGTGCCCGTGTAGAAGTGCGTATGGAACTTTTGTTCCAAGTCCGCCCAAGAGAGAATAGAGCCTGGCGGTAGTGACGTGAACCATGCGAATGCCGGTCCAGTGAGTGACGACGGGAAGTACCGAACCCTGAAGGCGTCTTCGGTATTGGCCTCCCCAAGCTGGAGCAGATAACGACTGATGTGCTCCACCGTACTGGTGTCGTCTAAGCTGGAGAACTTGGACAGGTCCGTCGGCACTTTGACTCTGGGAGGTAGAGCCACACGGTGGAACCATTCGGGGAACAGAGACCTGTAAGCATACGTGCCCTTAGGCTTCAGGCCGAAAGTGCGCTGCATCATATCCGCCATCTTCTCTAGCATGACATCGACATTAGAGTCGGCAGTTTTCTCGGCCGTCGGCTTTCCATATCCTGGATGCGGGGAGCCCTCTATGTTGTGAGGCTCAAGCATCTCATGGTACCCGTTCCCGTAGTAGTCCTTTATGAGCCTATAGGTTTGCGGGGAGATCCTGCGTGTTGACTCTGGCGGCTGACCCTTAGTGCCGAACGTGAGCTGCCCCATGGTCGGCAACTGGCCCTCTGGCGTGTGCTTCTCTTGAATGGTCATCCCGCTTGATTGAGCCTTAGGCGGGGTCTCCTCACCGGCAGCTCCCGCCCCCTTGAGGTGATTCGGCAGATTGAAAAGATGTGGTCCTGCTATAGGGCCAAACTCGGCCTCCATAAGCTCATCGGCCTTTGGGCCGAATTGGGCGATCATGATGGTGCGGAAAGTGTTGAGAAACACCCCATGCATGCGACCGATGGCACCAGAGACAGCTTCGTTGATCATATGAGACATTTTCAACACTGCCTCCGCTTCCCCGGGATCATTCGGGTTGGGCTGGACGGGCTTCGGCAGATCGTGCAAACGGCGAACCTTTCCGCTTTTGTTCTTGGAAAAGGCTTCTAGGCACTTGGCCTGGAATTCGGCACAAGCATCATCCACCTGCTCCCTGTACTCGTCGGGTAGTTCAGTGAGCTGCACCTGCACGAGCCCCGCCTTGTTGCTGGCCTCGGCTTCAGTGACTTCGACCATCGCCGCAGGAAAAAAGGGTGTCCCACCGAGCGTGCCAAAAAGTGTGTTGGCACCAAAAGTGGCGCACTGTGCCAATCACACAGCAAGCCGGAGAAGCTGGCTTCAATCGTGGCCCGGGTGCTCGGAAGTCCGGTGCGTGCCAGTCAGTTTGCCCTGCAACTAACAAGGGAGATAAACTGTTAAATACAAAGCTGGAACATGTCAGGTATGACCAGACAGTTCCAAAATATACGGCCCTGAAGCCACTTACGACGACATATAGCTATGAAAGCTATCTGTCAACAGGTTTAAAGATTATTCGGCAATATGAACAGAGTTACGTGAATAACAGGTTGCCGAACACGTTTGCATAAAAATCGTACTTGCGTGATGTATTGGATATAAGTTAAAACTTAACCAATCTCGATTGTACAACCGAGTTGGGATCCATGGAGGTTGAACATACAAACTAAGCATGACTAAGCTAATCTAAAGCCTGCGCCTGCCGCACGACACCTAGCCTTGTCATAGATCAAACACACTTAACATGCATGAACCCTCACCACGTGGCAATCCAGATACGATCCGATCGGCTATTACGAACAATAGATCCACTGCATAAAAGACCTTTCAATAATAAACGTGAAAGAACAGAGCAGATCTGTAAAGATGAAGCCGAACCGAACGGTATCTAGATTGGGCAAAAGTGTTATGATGAGATAAACATAACAAAACGTATAACACAAGGTAACTTAATGAATCTATCCGATTGCCAAATCTAACAGAGCCGATAACTATTTTTACTCATGACTCAATCCGCCGCACGATACAAGGCATAAGCAAAAACCTCCCGTCATAAGCTTAAATCCGCCGCACGATACTAAGCTTAACGTACGAGACTACTTGCACCATATCTAAATCCGCTGCACGATACTAGACATGATAACAAGGTTGCCGGAACTTACGGAGGTCGACGGATCGATGGCCCCTCTCGAAGAACACGACGACACGACTTGGACTCGAAGACGGCACGGGGCCGGGTTGGTTGTATTGATTGTGAACCCCTTTTACAATAGCCTCAGGGTTTATATTTATACCCTGGTGTTCTCTGAGTCCTAGAAGGATACGATTACAATGATAAATTAGGAAACTATCAAAAAACATGATGCCTTTTGCTCCAAGCTTCCTTTAATAACCGGCATGCGCTAAAATGACGAGATTCCCATCGCTAAATCTTCTTGACATGCCGTATTTGTCGCAAACCGACTTGGCTTGAGGTAGCCGACCGCAGCGTCACGTTGCCGAATCCGCTCGCCGTTGACTAGTTGCTTTCACAGCCTTGCTGAATACATCGAGTTAGCCGAACGCGTCCGCCGTCTGCCGAATCCTTCAAGCGGCGGCGTTCGCCGAATCTTCATAGTGCCGGTCCACTTGTCATAGTGTGAAAACTCGGTGTTAACAACCCTCCTCCCAATCTATCTCAGTCATTTTGCTCTTTGCTTCTAGGGTTTCCTGCTCTCTCATGCCCTGCTGTAGCTAGCTGAGATCCGCAGAGAACCATACCTCTGTGTACTGGAGATTTTGAGGAAGTGAGGCCGTAACCTCACCATTGTAGCGTGTGGTAGCCACACGGTTGCAGATCGATGACTTGATTCGCGTTTTGGTTCGTGTTCTTCGAGTTCTTCGTTTCCTCGCGTTTTTCCCATCACTCGATCTCCCTCTCTAGTGCGTCTTTGCGAAATCCGTTTGAATCAACTTGTTCTTTATAGTGAGGAGGTCATTTCGACCAAAGGAATTCATCTAACTCCTCACGAACAAGTAGATCGGGTTGATTTCGTTTTCGTGGTGCTTTTTCGGTTCATACACCTTCTCCTTTGATTTCCCGTTGATTGAGTCGATTTGAGCGGATGATTTCTTGGGGATAGTCTCCTAACCACCTCGTGATCATCCTCTCCAAGTTTGGGATCAAGGTATTTTGGTTTGAATCGATTTGGAGAAGATTTGAGTTTTGGGCGACCAAAATTGCCCTTTCTGGACAGCCGCGGACAGTCCGCGGTTTGACCGGCGGACAGTCCGGGCGTCGGGGATCAGCCGGGTCAGTGGCTGTGTTCTTTGGCTGTTTTGTTTTTGGTTGACCGACGGACAGTCCGCGGTACAAACTCGCGGACAGTCCGGGAGTCGAGTAGGGGACTTCAGCAGGTTTGTTGTTTTGTCCATTTGGTCGGCGGACAGTCCGCCACCTGCTCGCGGACAGTCCGTGGTTGAGGCGGACAGTCCAGGACCATACCGGCGGACAGTCCGGGATCCTGCTGAAGCTTGCTTCTTAGTGCATTTGCTCTCCCGGCTTCCTCGCTTGGTTTTCGGACTTCTCGTTTGGCCCTAGAGTTGACCAAGATATCTCTCTAGGTATCTTTGCTACTTGTTAGCATTGGTATTTGGGGATTTCTCGACGTAGCCGTCCATCTACGTTCGGGACTTGGTTTTTGGGGGACAAACTTGTGCTGGTGCTTTTTGCGTTTGGTTCGCTATCGCTTTGTGGTGCTCCGCTGTGATCCTAGGGATCATCCACCCTCTTCCAAGGGTCGTGAGCATCACGGTTTTGATCGAAGCTTTCGGGGGTTGATTTTGGGACATTTGGCCAAAGTTTCGAGAGAATTTTTTGTTGGCTCCCATTCACCCCCCCCCTCTGGTCGCCTTGCTATTGCATTCTCGGTCCTTCAATTGGTATCAGAGCGGGTTAAGGATCTTCCACCTTAGCCGGTTCCAGATCCACCGAAGGCGACATGGATCGCGGCGTGCGCAAACTATCGTTTTTCGATGGGACCAACTATGCGTAATGGAAGATACGCATGTCGGCCTATCTCCAGAGCATGGGCTCTTCTGTTTGGGAGATTTGCAGCAAGGCCGATTACGTTGTTCTGGCTGCTCGTGTCTCTCAGCTTCAGATCGATGAGCATGAAGCCAATAGCCGGGCACATAACGCCTTGTTCTCCTGTCTGAGCATGTCCGAGTTTGATCGCGTTTCTCACCTCCCCACGGCTCGTGAGATTTGGGCGACCCTCATGCGCTTCCATGAGAGAACCAGTCAAGTCAAATCTTGTCTCTACGAGTCGCACAAGCAGGAGTATGAGAATTTTCGACATATGTCTAGTGAGAGCATAGAGAGTTTATTCGCTCGTTTTTAGGTTATTATCAACAAGATGCGAGCTAACAAGGAGCTGTTGCCTTTCGACGATCATGAGAGGGCTTTGAAGCTTTTGCATACTCTCGGTCGATCGGTGTGGGACTCAAAGGTCCAGGCGATCATTGAATCGTCTAACTATGAGACCCTCACTTGCGACGAGCTCTTTAGTAAGCTCAAGTCTAGTGAGATTGACGCCATGTCGAGGGCTTCTTATGAGAATCCTTCTGGCCCGACTATGGCTTTGGTTTCTGGCTCTTCTGCTAACCCCTCTGGAGGATTTGCACTTTCTTCTCTCTTTTCTGTCACAGAGGAGCAGCTTGAGTCTTTGGGGGACGACGAGTTGGCTTTGCTTGCCAACCGGTTCTCGCGGTTCCACAACAACCGCATGAACCATCGCCGCAGAGGAGGACGCTCAGGATGTTTCGAGTGCGGCGACCCCGACCACTTCATCGCCAACTGTCCCAGGAAGAAGCACACATCTGGGAAGGGCGATCATGGGCACAAGTACGACTCTGGCAAGCGCAAGGAGAAGTACGTCCCCACGAGGCACAAGCGGAGGGGCGGCTTCGACAAGGAGTACATCAAGAAGAAGTACTTGGAGAAGGCCCAGGTTGAGCAGCGTGCGTTCTTCGTCACGCTCAGCGACGTCGACGGCTCGGATGACGACTCCGCTAGATCAAGCGATGACGAGTCCGGGAAAAAGAAGAGGATTGAGAACGAGCTGAACGGACTCTGCTTCTTCGCCGACGACGAGGGCTTCTGCACCATGGCCCTTGGTGATGAGGTCGACGGCAAGCTGGAGCACACCCCTCGGAACGACGACGACGACGACGACACCTCCCAGGTGACGACGACACCTCCCAGGTATCTCTGACCCATGACGAGCTTTCTGCTGAGGTCGAGAAGCTTACTGCCGCCTTGCTTAGTCAGGATAAGCTGCTTAGGCGTGCCGCCAGAGAGCGCAAGGAATTTAGGCAGAAGTGGGAGGACACGGTGAGGGAGCTTGAGTTTGCTAGGTCCACCGTGGTCGTTTCTGAGGAGGTTGAGTGCGAGATGTGCACCAAGCACATGACTGGCCTTCTCACTCTGAGAGGTAAGTATGTTGTTTTGGTTGGAGAGGCTGATGAGCTGCGGGCTAGACCTGCTTTGTTGGGTGCGTGCAAGTCTTGTCCAGGCTTGCAAACCGAGTTGGCAGAGAAGAATGCCAAGATTGAGTCTCTTGAGAAGGCCAGCTCGGGTAGCACTTGTGTGACTAGGTGTGCTTTGTGTGAGGGTTTGGAGATGGAGATTGCGAATGTGAAGCATGACAAGATGCAAACCGAGGAGGAAAACACATACCTTGGACCATCTTGTCATGGGTGTCTTGTGGTGAGTCGCAGCTTGGGATGATGATCTCCCAGTTCAAGCGTGCTGCTGGAGGTCCTGGTGTAGGCTTTGCAAAGGGTGTTGATGTTTCTGCTTTTGGGAAGATTGGAGAGTCGAGTGGTCTAAACCCGAGTGAGAAGCCCAACTCTACCACTACTCCCAAACTTACCAAGCTTCCACCCAAAGAGCCTTTCAAGCCTAACACCAAAGATGGAGTATTTGATGAACCTCCGAGAGCTCCACCCAAGAACCAAATGTGGCATCCCAAACCCAATCACTTGAAAAACAAGCTTGATACGATGCCACCTATCCAGGAGGAGCTGTTGCCACAGAAGGGCAAGGTGATCCACACCCACAACCGTGAGTACCAACAACCCCCTTTGAGAGAGGTGAGGTACCATTGTGAGCATTGTGGGAGAGATGGACACCTGAGGGAGTTCTGCTTTAGGCACAAGAGAGAGGAGCGCCGTTCCAGGGAGATGAACAATCCGGACATGTACCATCCTTTCCATGATGTACATGTGTCGAATGTTCAGAGGAGAGCTCCAAGGAGAGCTGCTAGGCCTAGAGGTGCAGCGCCTCAAGGTCCTAGGCATCAGGGAGGTGTTGCCCGATGGGGTCCTGACTTTGCAGGATACGAACCCCGTGGCGGAGGCTTTGTTGAGCGTTTCCCTCCACCGCGTTTTGATTATCGCGATAGACGCTCTTTCCTTAGCGGACCACGCTTTCCTGTGCATGGTGATCGCTTTCCCCGTAGGCAGGCTAGGAATGGTTTTTACACTGACCGTTCTTTTGAGCAGCCGGCCCAACACTGGTATTCTTCCTACTTCACTAACCCCAGTGTTGGACCGTATGCTCACCCTATGTCTTTTTATTGATGTAGGTAAAACGGCTGGAGGACGTTTGGTTGGTGGATTCTGGTTGCTTGAGGCATATGACCGGAAACGCCAAGTGGTTCTCCAGTCTTAGTCCTGTTGCCGGAAAGGAGTTTATCACCTTCGGCGACAATAGCAAAGGTAAGGTGTTGTCTCATGGGTCGGTGCGAGTTAATGAGCACTTTGTGTTGCGCGATGTTGCTCTTATTTCTAACTTGCATTTTAACTTGCTTTCTGTTTTGCAACTTTTTGATGATGACTATGAGATTCGTTTTAAACCGAATCTCAGTCGCATTTTAGATCCTCAGGGCAATCTTGTTTGTTTGATTTCGCCCTGTGGGAAAGTCTTTCGTGCAAATTTCTCGGAGTCGTTTGGTATTTCCCGCTGTCTTGTGGCTGGTCCTTCCTCCTCTGATCTTTGGAAGTGGCATAGGAGGCTCGGTCACTTAAGCTTCGACTTGCTTGCAAGGCTTAGCTCACTTGGCCTAATTCGAGGATTGCCCAAGTTGTCCATGGAGAAGGACCTTGTTTGCCATTCTTGAAGACATGGGAAGATGGTTGCCGCTCCCCACCATCCAGTGACTCAGGTCATGACACAGCGCCCTGGAGAGCTTTTGCACATGGACCTTGTTGGTCCGGCTAGGGTGAGCTCGGTTGGGGGGAAGTGGTATGTTTTGGTCGTTGTTGATGATTTTTCGAGATATTCGTGGGTCTTCTTTTTGACTGAGAAGACTGAGACTTTCTCTTTTGCTCGCAATCTGATTTTGCGTCTTCAGAACGAGTTCCCTATGAACTCGATGCGAGCTATTAGAAGTGATAATGGTTCCGAATTCAGCAATTCAGATTTTGAGAAGTTTTGTAACTCTTTGGGTTTGGAGCATCAGTTTTCTTGCCCCTACACACCGCCACAAAATGGTGTTGTAGAAAGGAAAAATCGGACCCTTGTAAAGATGGCCAGGACGATGCTCGATGAGCATAGGACTCCTAGGCGATATTGGGCCGAAGCTATGAACATTGCATGCTATATTTCCAATCGCATTTTTCTGAGAGCTTTCTTGAAAAAGACTTCTTATGAGTTGCGTTTTGGAAGACAGCCCAAAGTGAGTTATTTTAGAGTCTTCGGTTGCCATTGTTTTATATTGAAGAAAGGCAACCTGGACAAATTTGAGTCTCGTTCTTCTGACGGTGTATTTTTGGGTTATGACACTCACACTCGAGCTTATCGTGTACTTAACCTTAATACTAACCGAGTCATGGAGACATCCGATGTCACCTTCGATGAGACCATGGTTTGTCCTTCTTCTCGTTTTGAGCGTGCAGGTGATCATGAGATCGGTGAACCTCTTTTTGATGACGAGGACGAGGGTGCTGAATGTATGGATGATCCAGCACCCCCTCCACCTGTTGTGCCGCAAGGAGCGGCTTCTACTACGACTCACGGCCCCGACACTTCTTCTTCTTGGGGGCCGTGGGATCCGCCACCCCGAGCGGTACCTTTTGTACCTGTGGAGGCACCAGCTGCTGTTGAGGGGGAGATCTCTTCTGCTCGGGAGGCACCACGACACATTCAGCGCCAACACCCCCCTCAGCAGATGATCGGTGGCATTGACGAACGTGTCACTCGGTCCAGGTCACAGCAAATCTCTCACTTTGCTCATTCTGCATTTGTTGCTGATTTTGAACCCCGAGATGTTGGACACGCTTTGACGGATCCGGATTGGATCAATGCCATGCATGAGGAGTTAGAGAATTTTGAAAGAAATCGGGTTTGGGTTTTAGTTCCACCTCCTCCAGACTGTAAGCCTATTGGGACAAAATGGGTTTTCAAAAACAAGCAAGGAGAGGATGGCCACGTTGTTAGAAACAAGGCCAGGCTTGTAGCGAAGGGTTATAGTCAGAAGGAGGGGATAGACTATGTGGAGACTTTTGCTCCTGTAGCTCGCTTGGAGGCTATTAGGATACTCTTGGCTTTTGCTGCATCCAAAGGTTTCAAACTTTTTCAAATGGATGTCAAGAGTGCCTTCTTAAACAGCTACATAAAAGAAGAAGTGTATGTTGAGCAACCCCCCGGTTTTGAAAATCCCAAGTTTCCAAACCATGTTTTTAAACTCCACAAAGCTTTATATGGTTTGAAACAAGCCCCTAGAGCCTGGTATGATAGATTGAAAACCTTCTTGCTAGCTAAGGGTTTTAAAATGGGGTGTGTGTGGATAAAACGCTTTTTCTCCTCAAGCAAGGCAAAGACACTCTCTTGGTCCAGATTTACGTGGATGATATCATTTTCGGTGGTTCTTCTCACGCTTTGGTTGCCAAGTTTGCAGATACAATGAGCAGGGAGTTCGAGATGAGCATGATGGGCGAATTGACTTTCTTTCTCGGGTTGCAAATTAAGCAATCCCGAGAGGGGACGTTTGTGCACCAGGGCAAGTACACCAAAGACTTGCTGAAGAGGTTCGATATGGGTGAGGCCAAGCCTCTTCCAACACCCATGTCAACCACGACGGCCCTGGATGCGGACTAGGATGGAGAAGCTGTGGACCAAAAGGAGTACCGAAGCATGATCGGGTCGCTGCTCTACCTGACGGTGATACGCCCGGACATCCAGTTCACGGTGTGTCTGTGCGTGCGCTTTCAGGCATCGCCGCGCACTTCTCACCGTCAGGCGGTCAAGCGCATTTTCAGGTACCTTCGTTTCACACCTGAGTTCAGGATTTGGTATTCAGCTTCCTCCACCCTCTCCCTTTGCGTTTTTTCCGATGCCGATTTTGCTGGTTGCCGAGTTGAGCGCAAGTCCACTTCTGGGACTTGCCAGATTATTGGTTCTTCTCTTGTATTGTGGTCTTCTCGCAAGCAGTCTAGTGTCGCTCAGTCTACCACAGAGGCTGAATATGTTGCTGCGGCTAGCTGCTGTTCTCAGTTGCTTTGGATGATGGCCACTTTGCGTGATTTTGGTTTGAGCTTTTCTCGCGTTCCTTTGCTTTGTGACAGCACGAGTGCTATTAGCATTGCTAAGAACCCCGTGCTTCACTCGAAGACCAAACACATTGATGTGCGCTTTCATTTTCTATGAGACCATCAGGAGAAGGGTGATGTCGACCTCCGCCATGTCGATACTCACCATCCGTTGGCAGATATTTTCACCAAGCCTTTGGACGAATCAACCTTTAATCGGTTGAGAGGCGAGCTTGGTGTGTGTTCCCCTTTTAGATGGGGGAAACATTTTGGTTCTTGTATCATAGACTGACTATTTTTCATTTGTCTTGTTTTCTTTTGCATTTCAACATACGCTTTTACATTCTGAGCTTCACGCATATAATCTTTAGAATGTGACTATGCTCTATGTAGTATGCTCCGATGCTTTATGTTGATGCTTATAGGCTTATGCTCTTTCTGATCACTGATACATGTTGTGAGATGAGCTATTTTTGAATGGTGAATTTGATTAATGAACATAAAATTTGAAAATGTTCACCATTGAGATATGCAACTAGCATGTGTAGGATGTGTTGAATTCACTCGTGCTTTTCATATATGCTAGGTTTCTATGTCTCTAGTTCTGAGTCATTCACTTGCTTGGTTTGTTCATATTCTGTCAATAAAATTGAACCAAGTCCTTAAGTGAATTGAAAATATCGAGATGGGATTGCTTGTCAACACATCACGGTATCGAGACTGTTTCTCATTGCACATTTGAGTTAAACTTGAGCCGTGTAGTGTATGACCGAAACCGATGCTTTAAGCTTCTGATTGCATTTTGCATAGGCTTCGCTCGGTTGAAAAGTTAGGCAATGACAAGCTTTCAACCTCTCGCAATCACATGCTATATTTTAGACTTGTGTAATTTCACCGCTGCAACTCCGATTTAAAACTGAAATCACAAGTATATGCTTCATTCTCCAGCATGATGATTGAACTTTGCTAGGGGTAGTTCACCTTGTATACATGCTTAGCACTTGTTCGAATTCCTGTCTATACATGTGTAGTGCTATTTTGATGGTGAATACCTTTTTGGCTAAAAACTGCTCACTTTGGTCTCATGTTCATCTTTCGTATTTCGTGATCAGTTTGAGCCTTTGCTAGCATATTATGGATGTTGTTGAGTCATTGGAGATATACTGTGTGGAGCATCTTTGCATTCTCTTGACTATATTCCTGAAGCTGCTAACTTGCATTTTGACTCATATGCATTTTGAAAGGGGGAACTTCTCTTGTTGGCACTTTTGATGGTGCATTTTCTAAGGGGGAGAAAATTGCTTTCGGTTCCTTTTGCTTTTTGGTGCCCTTGTTGCTTGATGGTGCATTTTCAACTAAGGGGGAGAATTTGCAAATCATATGCCTCCTGTGCCTCCTCATGTTCAACTAAGGGGGAGTGTTCAACTAAGGGGGAGACTTCCTACTTGTGTGCACCATTCGAGGGAGAGTTTGCTTCTTGTGACCGTAAGGTTTTGGTATCGAGCTTTCTTGCTAGTTGTGTTGAGCCTTTGTGCCTCTGTCTTGAGGGACTAGTATTTTGCTTTGATATTTTCAATTGGTATTTGCTAGCGGTGTTGAGCCTGTTCTACCTCTTCTTGAGGGCTAGCTTTGCGTTGCTTGGTTGCGTCGAGCCGTTGCCCCTGTCTTTGGGGACCAAGTTGTCTTGCTCCTTCCACTTGACCTTCTTCGGCTTTGCTATGCTTTTGGGTCATTTGGTCGAGTTCTCTCTTCTCCTTCTTCCCTCTTCTATTTCATTATGATTTGTGTGTGTAGTTGACAATGCACTCATCAAGGGGGAGATTGCGGATACATGGGTGTATGCCAAGTCTCGAGTGATGAGTGATTGTCAACGGGTTTGATCGCATGTTCTTTGGCTTGTGTTGTGCAGGTGTCGAGCACGGAGACAGTGATCGAGGGCAAGGTGAAGGTCAAGTAGAGACGTGCCATGCTGACGGACCGGGAGCGGTGAAGGGCGGACGTGAGGCTTGGACTGAGGGACCAGTGGCCTGAGGATCAGCTGTGGTGGCTGGTAGCCTGGTGAAAGGTCCTAAATGGCTAGAGGGGGGGTGAATAGCCTAATAAAAATTTCTACAAAACACTTAGAGAGACTTGTTAGACAATTACAAAGCGAAGCCTTTTGCACTAGCTCTACTAAGTGATGCAAGACACCTAACAAAACAATTCTAGTATGGTATGGTCTCTAAGGCACACAAAATCTATGTCACTACTCTCTATTCTAGTGAGCTAGCAAGAGCTAAATATAATGAACTGGAGAGCTAACACTAGCAAGATAAACTACCACTACACAAGAAGAAAAGAATGTAATTCAAGAGGTAGAGAGATATACCAACATCGGCAAGAGGTGATCAATCACAATATGAATACCAAGAAACTCCGGGAGATGTCCAAAGAGGCAAGAGACACAATGATTTTCTCCCGAGGTTCACGTGCTTGCCGGCACGCTACTCCCCGTTGTGTCGACCAACCACTTGGTGGTTCGGTGGCTAATAGGTGTTCACAAACCTAGCTCAACACTTGAGCGCCACAAGAACCGACCCACAAATGGAGGTAACTCAATGACACGCGCAATTTACTAGAGTTACCTTTTGGCTCTTCGCCGGGGAAGGCACAATACCCCTCACAAGTCACCGGGAGATGGCCACGAACAATCACCAACTCGTGCCGATGCTCCTCCGCTGCTCCAAGCCGTCTAGGTGGCGGCAACCACCAAGAGTAAAGAGAATACCGCAGCAACAACGATCCCCAAGTGCCACTAGATGCAAACACACAAGCAAATGCACTTGGAATCACTCAATCTCACTTTGATTCGCGCTATCAAGCAAGGAGATGAGTGGGAGGGAGTATGTTTAGCTCAAAGGGATGTCCAAGATGTTAGAGTGCCAAGGGAGACCTCCCAAAGCCGGCCAACTCATATTTATATACCCCCTCAATCAAATATAGCCGTTACCCCTTCACTGGGCAGTTTTCGTACTGACCGGACGCGTCCGGTCAATATTCCAGTAGCGTCCGGTCGATGGTTTAAGTAGTGACCGGACTCCAGTTCACTAGCGTCCGGTCAGATTTTCACTCAGCGTCCGGTCAAACACAGAGAGGTTCCAGAGAGGTTTTTCATCGACCGGACGCGTCCGGTCACCATTGACCGGACTCACTCAGCGTCCGATCACTCTATTTGAACCGATGCCTCTCGTGAACAGTGGAACAGGCGAGTCCGGTCGTTTGTTTCAGCAGAGTCCGGTCAGTGTTTCACTAGTGACCGGACGCACGTCAATAGCGTCCGGTCGCTATTCCAGCATCCGGTCAAGCCCGAAATACACGTTTTCAACTCCGGTTTCTTCTCCTTTGCAAATGTGCCAACACCACCAAGTGTACATCACCTTGTGCAAGTGTGTTAGCATTTTCCAAACATTCTTCAAAGGATTTGAGGTTAGCACACTAGGTCCTAATGCATATGCATGTATGAATTCACCTAGTGGCACTTGATAACCGCAATCACCGAGATAGTCCCCTCTTAATAGTACGGCTATCGATCCTAAACACACTCACACCCTCTATGGTGTCTTGAGTGTCAAAACAAAATCCCTATTTATACCTTTGCCTTTATCTCCATAGGGTTTTGTTTTTCTCTTCTTCTCTTTCCAAATGTGGAACACTTGATCCATCTTTTGGTCATCATCATCAACACCATGGTCATCATCTAGCTCTCACACTTGATATGTACCAACCTAGCTAATGAACACTTCATGACAAAGGTTAGTACCCAAGGTGGCATCAATTAACCAAAACCAAACAAGGACTTTCAATCTCCCCCTTTTTGGTAATTGATGACAACCTTTCACAAAGATATGTATTTGAAAATTTGAGTCACCTCTTTGTTAGTATTAGCTCCCCCTACATATGTGCTATAGTGTTTGGTTCAAGTTCGGCACATATGCGTAGATATGAAATGTGGGAGAGTAATACTATCAAATGATGCTAAGGTGTAAGGAATGGACCTTTGAAGCGTGATACCAATCGGAGTTGCCAATGTATACCATCCTTAGCACCATGGTTAGCTAGACTTTACAAAAACACTAGATACCTCATGAGATCAACATTATATGAAAGGCTCTAGTACCACTTGTAAGAGCAAATTACATCTAGCTACCACCTAAAAACTATTTCTAGCATACACCACACAAGCATGAATATCAAGTTTTAAACGACCTGTACAATGCAAGCAAGCATATGAACATGCACAAAACAAATGCAACAACCAAGTTCATGAGCTTGCTCCCCCTACTTGTGTGCTCAAAAATCATTTTCAAAGTTTTGATCCCCTTCATTTGATCTTTGTGACTTTTCTCTCCCCCTTTGTCATCCATTTCCATAAAAGGTTTGCATAAAGAGGTTCAAATTGTTTAGGAGAGAGTTAGTTCTTTCATATTTGGTTCAATCTAGATCATTTGCATGAAACATTTAACACGGTTTGCTCTAGAGTAAGCTTCTTCACACATCTTGCAATGGTTATCTTACTCACGTTGGTTAAACATTCCATTGCTCATTTCTAGACTAAACACTAGGATTGCAAGCCCATAAACATGTCATATGTTACCACTAGATCATGTAAAGCATAGAAACAATAGTGGCATCATATAAGCATCAAAATCATTTTATTCTCATGAATGAGCCTAATGATTGTGAGGAATGACTAGATGCACTAAACATGTCTTACCAAAGTATGAATGCATATGCCAAACAACTTTTACCTTGCATTGTCGAAGGAGAGGCATGTCATATAAGTGGGGGTGCATCAACACATATTTGAGAAGTCAAGTATGTTCAATTCATTCCTTAGCTTGCAAAACCTCTTCTCATCAAGTGGCTTGGTGAATATGTCGGCAAGTTGATCATCGGTACCAACACTCTCAATTGAAATATCACCCTTTTGTTGATGGTCTCTTATGAAGTGGTGCCTAATGTCAATATGCTTTGTCCTTGAATGTTGCACGGGGTTGTTTGTGAGCTTCACCGCACTCTCATTGTCACATAGCAATGGCACTTGTTTGAATTTGATTCCAAAGTCATCCAAAGTTGCTTTCATCCAAAGTAATTGAGCACAACAACTACCGGCGGATATGTATTCGGCTTCGGCGGTTGAAAGTGCCACACTATTTTGCTTCTTTGATGACCAAGACACAAGTGATCTTCCCAACAATTGACATGTGCCCGATGTGCTCTTTCTATCAACCTTGCAACCCGCATAATCAGAGTCCGAATATCCAATCAACTCAAAGTTTGACCCCTTTGGATACCACAAACCAATATCTTGTGTATGCTTCAAGTACCTCAATATTCTCTTGGTTGCCTTCAAGTGACTCTCTCTTGGTGAGGCTTGAAATCTTGCACACATGCATACACTAAACATGACATCCGGTCTTGATGCGGTCACATAGAGTAGGCTTCCAATCATAGACCGATACAACTTTTGATCCACCATATTTCCACTTGCATCACTATCCAATTGACCATTTGTCCCCATAGGCATGCTAATGGCTTTTGCATCTTGCAATCCAAACTTCTTGATCATGTCCTTTATGTACTTACCTTGACTAACAAAAGTGCCTTCCTTCAATTGCTTGATTTGTAGACCAAGGAAGTAGCTAAGCTCTCCAATCATGGACATTTCAAACTCATTTGTCATCAATCCACCAAACTCTTCACAAAAATCTTAATTGGTTGAACCAAAAATGATATCATCAACATAGATTTGCAACACAAACAAGTCTTTTCCGATCTTCTTAGTGAAGAGAGTAGTATCAACCTTTCCCATCTTGAACCCTTTAGAGAGAAGGAAATCCCTTAACCTCTCATACCATGCTCTTGGTGCTTGTTTCAAGCCATAAAGTGCCTTCTTGAGCTTGTAAACATGGTTGGGCTTCTTGTCATCTTCAAAACCGGGTGGTTGCTCAACATATACTAACTCATTGATGTAGCCATTGAGAAATGCACTCTTGACATCCATTTGATATAACTTGATGTTGTAGGAACAAGCATAAGCTAATAAGATTCTTATTGCTTCTAATCTTGCAACCGGTGCATATGTTTCACCAAAGTCAAGCCCCTCTACTTGAGTGTAACCTTGTGCTACTAATCTTGCTTTGTTTCTCACCACGATGCCATCTTGATCTTGTTTGTTGCGAAAGACCCATCTAGTGTCAATCACATTGTAGTTCTTAGGCCTCTCTACCAATTCCCATACTTGATTTCTTGTGAAGTTGTTAAGCTCTTCATGCATGGCATTGATCCAATCAACATCTTGTAATGCTTCTTCAATCTTGGTTGGCTCGATGGATGATACAAAAGAATAATGTTCACAAAATGAAGCCAATCTTGATCTAGTTTGCACACCACTTTGAATTCCACCAATGATTTGATCTAAAGGATGATCTCTTGCAACATTGGTTGGTTGGAGCACTTGGACTTGATTGCTTGTACTTGCTTGATCATTTGGTTGAGATGTACTAGCCACTTGTTGATTTTGCAATTGAGAACCACTAGCTTGCATAATTGGAGAAGTGAGCACTTGATCTTTGTCATCTTCAACATCAATCACTTCCCTAGGCCGAATATCACCAATATCCATATTCTTCATTGCATTGACCATTTGAGTTCCTCTCACATCATCTAGATTTTCTTCTTCATCTTGAGAGCCATTTGTTTCATCAAATTCAACATCATGCACTTCCTCAAGAGTACCACTAGCCAAATTCCAAACTCTATATGCTTTGCTTGTAGTGGAGTAACCAAGCAAGAAGCCTTCATCACATTTCTTCTCAAACTTGCTCAATCTAGTCCCTTTCTTCAAGATATAGCATTTGCAACCAAAGACTCTAAAGTATGCAATGTTGGGCTTTCTTCCATTCAATAGCTCATAAGGTGTCTTCTCCATCATAGGGTGACAATAGAGGCGGTTGCTACAATAGCAAGCCGTGTTGATAGCTTCGGCCCAAAATGAATGACTCACATTGTACTCACTAAGCATAGATCTTGCCATATCAATGAGAGTTCTATTCTTCCTTTCAACAAGACCATTTGATTGTGGAGTGTACTTGGCTGAGAATTGATGTCTAATTCCAAATTCATCACATAACTCATCAACTCTTGTGTTTCTAAATTCACTACCATTGTCACTTCTCACTTTCTTGATGGTTGTTTCAAACTCATTGTGACATCTCTTGATAAAAGATTTGAATGTAGCATATGTATCACTTTTGTCACTTAGAAAGAACGTCCATGTATATCTTGTGAGATCATCCACTATCACAAAGCCATATTTGTTTCCACCAATGCTAGTGTATGTTGTTGGTCCAAATAGATCCATGTGCAATAACTCAAATGCTTTGCTAGTGCTCATCATGCTCTTTTTAGGGTGAGTGTTTCCAACTTGCTTTCCGGCTTGACAAGAGCTACAAAGTTTGTCCTTTTCAAACACCACATCTTTCAAGCCTCTAACTAGATCATGCTTAATCAATCTATTCAATTATTTCATTCCAACATGACCAAGTCTTCTATGCCATAACCAACCCATGTTAGATTTGGTGAACAAACAAGTTGACAATTGAGCTTCACTAGCATTGAAATCAACCAAATATAGATTCTCATATCTAAAGCCTTTGAAGATCAAGTTTGAGCCATCTACACTTATGATCTCTACATCATCAACCCCAAATATGCATTTGAATCCAAGATCACACAATTGAGCCACGGATAGCAAATTGAAGTTCAAGCTCTCTACTAGCAATACATTGGATATGCTCATGTCATTTGATATAGCAATCTTACCAAGCCCCTTGACCTTGCCTTTGCCATTATCACCAAATGTAATACTATCAATCCCATTTTCATCATTCTTGTTGATTGAATTGAACATTCTTGCATCTCCGGTCATGTGTTGAGTGCACCCACTATCAAGCACCCAATGCCTTCCTCCGGCTTTATAATTGACCTACAAGAAATGATCAATTCTTCTTAGGTACCCAAACTTGTTTGGGTCCTCCAAGGTTAGTTACTAAGCTCTTGGGCACCCAAATTGCCTTCTTCTTTGGGCCAACAATGGGAGCACCAATAAACTTAGCCTTTATACCATTTACACCCTTGGTAAGCAAATAACAAGAATCAAATTGAATTGAGGATACATTAACATTTTTATTCTTGTTCTTGCAATATTGCTCTATATGCCCGGATTGCTTGCATTTCTTGCAAAACCGACCATTGCTTCTCACAAAACTAGTCTTGTGAGTCACAAAGGCCACCTTGCCATTCTTGGGGGTATAGCCCAATCCCTCTTTGTTAAGAGAGAACCGTTGGCTACCCAAGCACTTAAGCAAGCGGGCATCTCCACCATAGGCATTGCCTAAGGCACGAGTGAGCTCATTGACCTCATTTTTCAAGGTCTCATTCTCCACCATTAGTGAGGCATCACAAGTGAAACCATCACTCATAGTAGAAGTAGTAGTGGATGAGCTACATGAGGAGTTAGTGGGAGCAACAACAATAGGAGTATAAAATGATTCATCAAGAATATCACAAGTTACTCCTATGTTACATGTTGGAACAATGTCCTCAACCTTGACTTGATCAAGGAGGGAGGAGTGAGCTTTTTCAAGCTTGGTGTGAGCCTTGCCAAGCTTCTCATGGGCTACCTCTAGCCTCTCATGAGTAGACTTGAGCTCATTAAGGGTTTGCTCAAGAGCACTAAGCTTCTTGCGCAAATCCTTGCACTCCTTCCTCTTCATCTCAAAGCAAGTGTGAGCTTGCTCCAACATGTCCATGAGGTCCTCCTTTGAGTGCTCCTCATCCTCATCACTCTCACTATCACTCTCATCATCGGATTGTACCTTAGTTGGCTTGGCCATGAAGCATGATGGAGTGTCAAATAGAGAAGGCTTGTTGTTGATAGCAATACTTGCAAGTGCCTTCTTCTTGGTGCTCTTCTTGTTGTCATCATCACTCGAGTCTTCATTATCGGATGATGCATCACTATCCCATGTGACAACATATGAGCCACCCTTCTTCTTCTTGAAGCTCATTTTCTTCTCTTTCTTCTCCTTCTTATCTTTCTTCTTTTCATCTTCATCATTGTCACTATTGTAGGGACAATCCGCTACAACGTGATCCTTGCTCTTGCACTTGTAGCATCTTCTCACATAGTCTTTGTTCTTGTTGTAATCTCTTCTCTTTCTTGCACCATAGCCCTTCTTCTTCATGAATTTCCCAAATTTGCGCACAAAGAGAGCTAAGGCTTCATCATCAATGTCACTAGCTTCTTCATTGTCACTTGATTCTTCCTTCTTGGACTTGCCCTTGCTCTTTGACGAGGTGGCTTTGAATGCCACACTTTTCTTCTTCTTGTCCTCTTCCTTGATCACTTCTTCACTATCTTCATTGTATTGATCCTCGGTCATGACATCACCAAGCACCTCATTTGGAGTCACATTCTTCAAGCCTCCTCTAAAGATGATGGTGCGAAGTGTCTTGAATCTCTTGGGCAAGCAACTCAAGAACCGGTGAGTGAAGTCTTCATCTTGCACCTTTTCTCCCAAGGACTTGAGATCATTGATGATGACTTGCAATCTATAGAACATTTCCGGAATTGATTCATCATCCTTCATCTTGAAGTTGGTGAGCTTGTCCTTGAGCATGTACAACTTGGCACTCTTTACCGTTGAAGTGCCCTCATATGTTTCTTCTAATCTTTTCCACACCTCACTTGCATTGTCAAGATCTTTGATTTGCTCAAACACCTTTGGATCAATGGCATTGTATATGGTGTTGAGCGCCATTGTGTTGCATTGCTTGTTGATGGAGTCATTTGGTGTTGGATTGGTAGGATCAAGAATCACAAACTCATTTTCTACCACATCCCACACCTTGTCATTGATTGAACCCAAATACATTCTCATCTTTCTCTTCCAATAATCAAAAGATGTGCCATCAAAGAACGGTGGTTTGCCCCCAACATGGTTAAACACAATTTGAGCCATTTCAACACCGAAGGTTGTTAAGCCTTATGCAAACGGTGACCACGGCTCCGATACCACTTGAAAGGTCCTAAATGGCTAGAGGGGGGGTGAATAGCCTAATAAAAATTTCTACAAAACACTTAGAGAGACTTGTTAGACAATTACAAAGCGAAGCCTTTTGCACTAGCTCTACTAAGTGATGCAAGCCACCTAACAAAACAATTCTAGTATGGTATGGTCTCTAAGGCACACAAAATCTATGTCACTACTCTCTATTCTAGTGAGCTAGCAAGAGCTAAATATAATGAACTGGAGAGCTAACACTAGCAAGATAAACTACCACTACACAAGAAGAAAAGAATGTAATTCAAGAGGTAGAGAGATATACCAACATCGGCAAGAGGTGATCAATCACAATATGAATACCAAGAAACTCCGGGAGATGTCCAAAGAGGCAAGAGACACAATGATTTTCTCCCGAGGTTCACGTGCTTGCCGGCACGCTACTCCCCGTTGTGTCGACCAACCACTTGGTGGTTCGGTGGCTAATAGGTGTTCACAAACCTAGCTCAACACTTGAGCGCCACAAGAACCGACCCACAAATGGAGGTAACTCAATGACACGCGCAATTTACTAGAGTTACCTTTTGGCTCTTCGCCGGGGAAGGCACAATACCCCTCACAAGTCACCGGGAGATGGCCACGAACAATCACCAACTCGTGCCGATGCTCCTCCGCTGCTCCAAGCCGTCTAGGTGGCGGCAACCACCAAGAGTAAAGAGAATACCGCAGCAACAACGATCCCCAAGTGCCACTAGATGCAAACACACAAGCAAATGCACTTGGAATCACTCAATCTCACTTTGATTCGCGCTATCAAGCAAGGAGATGAGTGGGAGGGAGTATGTTTAGCTCAAAGGGATGTCCAAGATGTTAGAGTGCCAAGGGAGACCTCCCAAAGCCGGCCAACTCATATTTATATACCCCCTCAATCAAATATAGCCGTTACCCCTTCACTGGGCAGTTTTCGTACTGACCGGACGCATCCGGTCAATATTCCAGTAGCGTCCGGTCGATGGTTTAAGTAGTGACCGGACTCTAGTTCACTAGCGTCCGGTCAGATTTTCACTCAGCGTCCGGTCAAACACAGAGAGGTTCCAGAGAGGTTTTTCATCGACCGGACGCGTCCGGTCACCATTGACCGGACTCACTCAGCGTCCGATCACTCTATTTGAACCGATGCCTCTCGTGAACAGTGGAACAGGCGAGTCCGGTCGTTTGTTTCAGCAGAGTCCGGTCAGTGTTTCACTAGTGACCGGACGCACGTCAATAGCGTCCGGTCGCTATTCCAGCATCCGGTCAAGCCTGAAATACACGTTTTCAACTCCGGTTTCTTCTCCTTTGCAAATGTGCCAACACCACCAAGTGTACATCACCTTGTGCAAGTGTGTTAGCATTTTCCAAACATTCTTCAAAGGATTTGAGGTTAGCACACTAGGTCCTAATGCATATGCATGTATGAATTCACCTAGTGGCACTTGATAACCGCAATCACCGAGATAGTCCCCTCTTAATAGTACGGCTATCGATCCTAAACACACTCACACCCTCTATGGTGTCTTGAGTGTCAAAACAAAATCCCTATTTATACCTTTGCCTTTATCTCCATAGGGTTTTGTTTTTCTCTTCTTCTCTTTCCAAATGTGGAACACTTGATCCATCTTTTGGTCATCATCATCAACACCATGGTCATCATCTAGCTCTCACACTTGATATGTACCAACCTAGCTAATGAACACTTCATGACAAAGGTTAGTACCCAAGGTGGCATCAATTAACCAAAACCAAACAAGGACTTTCACCTGGGACAGCGACGAGCGAAGACTTGCGGGGCATGGTGTTGCCTGGGTCGAGGACCTAGGGACACGTGTCGGTGGATGGGGTGCACGGGCGGTGCATCCCCTCTACAGCTCCGGTTTGGTGGTTGAGCCACAGAAAAACCACCGCGTGGACGGTTTCCAGGTTTGGGCCTCAAAACCTGGGTGCTGCGGGTTTGCCGAGTTTGGGCCTCAAAACTCGGGCTGAGGACGGTTTCCAGGTTTGGGCCTCAAAACCTGGGCGCTGGCAGGTTTCCTGGTTTCGGCCTCAAAACCAGGGGATGGACTTGGAGGTTGGTTTCCCGGTTTGGGCCTCAAAACCGGGGGTTGGCGTGAAAGCCTGGTTTCCCGGTTTCGGCCACAAAACCGGGGGTGCAGAGCGAGGGCGGCACGTGGCGGCAATCGGGAGGTTGCGTCGAGGCAACGCTACGAGTTGTGCGGGCGTGGCCGTCGGATCACCACCTACCTTGAGTTGGTCCAGAATAACCCTAGGGTTTAGCTGGTTCGCTCTGTAATTAGAGAGGGGTAGAGTAGGAATTAGAATTAGGATAAGTAGAGGGAGACACCCTCCTCCCAATCTATCTCAGTCATTTTGCTCTTTGCTTCTAGGGTTTCCTACTCTCTCATTCCCTGCTGTAGCTAGCTGAGATCCGCAGAGAACCATACCTCTGTGTACTGGAGATTTTGAGGAAGTGAGGCCGTAACCTCACCATTGTAGCGTGTGGTAGCCACACGGTTGCAGATCGATGACTTGATTCGCGTTTTGGTTCGTGTTCTTCGAGTTCTTCGTTTCCTCGCGTTTTTCCCGTCACTCGATCTCCCTCTCTAGTGCGTCTTTACGAAATCCGTTTGAATCAACTTGTTCTTTATAGTGAGGAGGTCATTTCGACCAAAGGAATTCATCTAACTCCTCACGAACAAGTAGATCGAGTTGATTTCGTTTTCGTGGCGCTTTTTCGGTTCATACACCTTCCCCTTTGATTTCCCGTTGATTGAGTCGATTTGAGCAGATGATTTCTTGGGGATAGTCTCCTAACTACCTCGTGATCATCCTCTCCAAGTTTGGGATCAAGGTATTTTGGTTTGAATCGATTTGGAGAAGATTTGAGTTTTGGGCGACCAAAATCGCCCTTTCTGGACAGCCGCGGACAGTCCGCGGTTTGACCGGCGGACAGTCCGGGCGTCAGGGATCAGCCGGGTCAGTGGCTGTGTTCTTCGGCTATTTTGTTTTTGGTTGACCGGCGGACAGTCCGCGGTACAAACTCGCGGACAGTCCGGGAGTCGAGCACGGGACTTCAGCCGCTTTGCTGTTTTGTCCATTTGGCCGGCGGACAGTCCGCCACCTGCTCGCGGACAGTCCTCGGTTGAGCCGGACAGTCCGGGACCGTACCGGCGGACAGTCCGGGATCCTGCTGAAGCTTGCTTCTTAGTGCATTTGCTCTCCTGGCTTTCTCGTATGGTTTTCGGACTTCTCGTTTGGCCCTAGAGTTGACCAAGATATCTCTCTAGGTATCTTTGCTACTTGTTAGCATTGGTATTTGGGGATTTCTCGACGTAACCGTCCATCTACGTTCGGGACTTGGTTTTTGGGGGACAAACTTGTGCCGGTGCTTTTGGCGTTTGGTTCGCTATCGCTTTGTGGTGCTCCGCTGTGATCCTAGGGATCATCCACCCTCTTCCAAGGGTCGTGAGCATCACGATTTTGATCGAAGCTTTCGGAGGTTGATTTTGGGACATTTGGCCAAAGTTTCGAGAGAAATTTTTGTTGGCTCCCATTCACCCCCCTTTGGTCGCCTTGCTATTGCATTCTCGGTCCTTCAATATGATCTACCGTGGCTTGTGAGCTTCTATTTATTGTCATATTGAACTGTAAGTGAGATTGACATATTTGTATATTGTTTAACTATGAATTTATCGATTCATATCACTATGATTCTATAATTTGATCTCTTTTACTTAGACCCGATGGATACCCGATACCCGCCGGGTACCTGCCGGGCATGGGTACGGGTACGAATTCTTACCTGCGGGCATGCTCACGGGCGGGTAAAACTTGGGGTCGCGGGTATGATCGCGGGCGGACAAATGCTCTACCTGCACCTTACTCGACCCGTTGCCATCCTTACACAGCGTATCTGTCGTACACGATGACGCCGCCGACGCGCACCAGGCGGAGCAGCTGCTTGTGGTATACTTGACGTAGTTAGGCTTGTCGGCGTCGATGAAGAGCGAAGTGAAACGCGCCGTGGTTGCGCTCGTCGGCAAGCAGCGCGTCCAGGTGCTCCAGCGGGGCCCTCGCGGAAGTGGACCTTACTCGCGACGCCGCCGCGCTCGATGAAGGGGCGGCCGATGTCGTATTACTCGCGGCTCACGTGTCGATGGCGATGACCTTCCCGTCACCGGGCAGCGCCAGCGCCGGGGCGAACAGGGAGTAGCCCGTGAACACACTGACTTCGAGGATGTTGCGTGCGCCGGTGAGCTTGATGAGCATCGGCAGCAGCCGCGCCACGTCTGGAGAGGATTGCATGAAGAAACCCTCGTGCTTGTCGCATGCATACAGTCCGGATCGCATGGTAGAACCGATCGACGTGTCGATGACGTGTACTGCATGCACGTGATTAGTTAAGGCGATCCACAATGTCATTAGGCTAATGTCAGTAGAAGGTTTCACCTCCCTGTTTTCAAGAGGTGAGGTCCATCATGAAACGATTTGAAACCGAGTCCCTCAATGATTAGTTTTGTTGCACAGTTTCATAAACCATTTTTTAGTCACTCATGGGCCCCACCATTTGTTCCCCTGCTATTTCTTGGCAATTCTCGATGCATGCTCAGCCCTGCTACGCATGCCATGGCGCGCGCCGGCGTTAGTCCATCGCGGTGATCTTGTCCTGGTGCACGACGCCTAACAGGCAGCCAACAGAGCCCGCAGTGAAGCACGGTGATGCTACCACAGTTCATGGACTACACGATGGAGCCCACCACCTTGCCTTCATGACTCTCCCACGACGTCGATGCACGTCGTCACGCGTACGACCTCGTCGGGCATGTCCGCCGCCGCATGTAACACCTGATTTTAAAGGACAAAATCGAATGCAAAACTATATGTATGACTGGTTCAATTTTCATACATATAGTGACATCATCAGTGAATACCAAACACAATGTTTTTTACTTAACTCATAACTTTATTACAAAAGAGACACAAAGGTCTTGCATAAGAAATACAATCGTAGACTTATAGCTAAACTCTACTCCACAGGAAGGTTGACTGGAGGTTCCGTACGCCAAGCACTCCAAAAGACCTTCAGGTAAACTCCATAGCACCTTCAACAGTCTTCTGAGCAGCGGCTACTATTCTGAGGTGTGTGGGGGGATAGCAAGGGTGAGTCCATGTCAAACTCAACAAGTACAGACGGAAAATAATGATATGCATGGCTTAAACAAGGTACAACTGAAAGGTAAGACTGCAGTAGCATTTTAATTATAAAACAAAAACATTTTTATTAAGCAACCTATTACTATCAACTTGGTTAAGAAACCCAACCCTTATTAAAGGTTCAAGTAGCACTTAAGTGTTTATTTAGCATCATTAAGAACATATATATCATCATGATTATCATCACAACACAAGATTGCCATCTTGTGAGAACACAGGATTGCCATCCCGATAAAAACTGAGGTAGCCACCTCAACATAAACACCACCATGATTTAACGATTTATCCATTGGGCTAACTCATGTGAGGGTCCAGGTTGCTCATAACCGTGAGCACGGCTGATATATCAGTTTGATCAAACTCTGCGCAGAGGTGTACACTTTCACCCGAAGCCGTGAATCCCATTCGCCCGGGGTAGCTACTCCCCAAAACACTTCCAAGGTGAGCAGACAGGGTTTCACTATGAGGCCTTTATAAAGGATTATCTAGCGAGCGTTAATCCCTAGGGTTCCTCTGAAGCCCAAGCAACCAGAGGACCCCCTAGATCCATGCCACATCTCGGGATCACCCCTCGTGGAACCGCCCGATTAACACATCACTAGAATCCTCTAATTAATTAGCCAAGGCCATTGCCACGTAGCTCTTGAGGTTGTACTGTCATCCTGGATGGTCGCTCCACGAAAAGGTCCTTAGGGGGAGGAGATACGGATGCCCCCGTCAACACAGGCAAACTTTAGCATCTGTTCCCCCTTCTTCTGCTCCACCAACCAACGATGCTTACCACATCAATAACTTCTCCATGGCCGCAGCCATAACCAACTTCAGCATCACCTTTATTAAGAACCAAGTTTTATAGATCATTAACATGAGTGTGGTAAGGTGAGCAGAGCACTAGCAGACCTATAACCTGTCAACAAACCCCCATGGGTGATATATGGATATTAGTGGCTAGTTGGTCCTATGGTTCAGTGATTTAGAACACATGCATGAATTATAAATACATTTCATAGGATCAACATGATCAAAGGGGTGGCTGCACTTGCCTTCCTCAAGCTGGTGCTGCTCACAGTCTTCAAAGTTCACCTCTTGTAGATTCACTTGCAACTCTTCCCCTATACGCGTTAAGCATCGACACACGAGCACATATAAGAAAAACATGGACTAAATTAGAAACAGTACACCAATACATGAACATCAGTAAACAAAGGCATAGAAATAATCTACGCGTCGAGACGATTCCAACGAGTATAAGATCACTAAAAACGGAGCTAAAACGAGAAAGTTATGGCCTAAACAAGAATACGGCTAAATTGCTGAAAACTAGACCTATTTCCAATTACTTCCGAACTGCGTTTGACCAAACTGTAATTAAACAAAATATAGAGGACCTTTCTGCAAAACTGCCACGGTGGCCGGGTGTTGACCTCGGTGACCGCCGCATGGCGGCGCGCGGCTGGCCGGGGCTGTGGACCGGTCTCGTGGATCCAGTCCACCGGTCTGTTAACACCGAGTTTTCGCACTATGACAAGTGGACCGGCACTATGAAGATTCGGCGAACGCCGCCGCTTGAAGGATTCGGCAGACAGCGAACGCGGTCGGCTAACTCAATGTATTTGGCAAGGCTGTGAAAGCAACTAGTTAACGGTGAGCAGATTCGGCAACGTGACGCTGCGGTCGGCTACCTCAAGCCAAGTCGGTTTGCGTTAGAAGATGACAAATACGGCATGTCAAGAAGACTTAGCGATGGGGATCTCATCATTTTAGTGCATGCCGGTTATTAAAGGAAGCTTGGAGCAAAAGGCATCATGATTTTGATAGTTTCCTAATTTTATCATTGTAATCGTATCCTTCTAGGACTCAGAGAACACCAGGGTATAAATATAAACCCTGAGACTATTGTAAAAACGTTCACAATCAATACAACCAACCCGGCCCCGTGCCGTCTTCGAGTCCAAGTAGTGTCGTCGTGTTCTTCGAGAGGGGCCATCGATCCGTCGACCTCCGTAAGTTCCGGCAACCTTGTTATCATGTCTAGTATCGTGCGGCGGATTTAGATATGGTGCAAGTAGTCTCGTACGTTAAGCTTAGTATCGTGCGGTAGATTTAAGCTTATGATGGGAGGTTTTTGCTTATGCCTTGTATCGTGCGGCGGATTGAGTCATGAGTAAAAATAGTTATCGGCTCTGTTAGATTTGGCAATCTGATGGATTCATTAAGTTACCCTGTGTTATGTGTTTTGTTATGTTTATTTCATCATAACACTTTTGCCCAATCCAGATACCGTCCGGTTCGGCTTCATCTTTATAGATCTGCTCTGTTCTTTCACGTTTATTATTGAAAAAGTCTTTTATGTAGTGGATCTATTGTTCGTAATAGCCGATTGGATCATATCTGGATTGTCACGTGGAGAGGGTCTATGCATGTTAAGTATGTTTGATCTATGATAAGGCTAGGTGTCGTGCGGCAGGCGCAGGCTTTAGATTAGCTTAGTCATGCTTAGTTTGTATGTTCAATCCTCATGGATCCCAACTCGGTTGTACAATCGAGATTGGTTAAGTTCTAACTTATATTTAATACATCATGCAAGTGCGATTCTCATGCAAACGTGTTCGGCAACCTGTTTTTCACGTGACTCTGTTCATATTGCCGAATAATCTTTAAACCTGTTGACAGATAGCTTTCATAGCTATATGTCATCGTAAGTGGCTTCAGGGCCGTATATTTTGGAACTGTCTGGTCATACCCGACATGTTCCAGTTTTGTATTTAACAGTTTATCTCCCTTGTTAGTTGCAGGGCAAACTGACTGGCACGCACCGGACTTCTGAGCACCCGGGCCACGTTTGAAGCCAGCTCCTCCGGCTTGCTGTGTGATTGGCACAGTGCGCCACTTTTGGTGCCAACACACTTTTTGGCACGCCCGGTGGGACCCCCTTTTTTCCTGCAGCGATGGTCGAAGTCACTGAAGCCGAGGCCAGCAACAAGGCAGAGCTCGTGCAGGTGCAGCTCACTGAACTACCCGACGAGTACAGAGAGCAGGTGGATGATGCTTGTGCCGAATTCCAGGCCAAGTGCCTAGAAGCCTTTTCCAAGAACAAAAGCGGAAAGGTTCGCCGTTTGCACGATCTGCCGAAGCCCGTCCAGCTCAACCCGAATGATCCCGGGGAAGCAGAGGCAGTGTTGAAAATGTCTCATATGATCAACGAAGCTGTCTCTGGTGCCATCGGTCGCATGCATGGGGCGTTTCTCAACACTTTCCGCACCATCATGATCGCCCAATTCGGCCCCAAGGCCGATGAACTTATGGAGGCCGAGTTTGGCCCTATAGCAGGACCACATCTTTTCAATCTGCCGAATCACCTCAAGGGGGCAGGAGCTGCCGGTGAGGAGACCCCGCCTAAGGCTCAATCAAGCGGGATGACCATTCAGGGGAAGCAGACGCCAGAAGGCCAGTTGCCGACAATGGGGCAGCTCACGTTCGGCACTAAGGGTCAGCCGCCAGAGTCAACACGCAAGATCTCCCCGCAAACCTATAGGCTCATAAAGGACTACTACGGAAACGGGTACCATGAGATGCTTGAGCCTCACAATATAGAGGGCGCCCCGCATCCAGGATATGGGAAGCCGACGGTCGAGAAAACCGCCGACTCTAATGTCGATGTCATGCTAGAGAAGATGGCGGATATGATGCAGCGCACTTTCGGCCTGAAGCCTAAGGGCACGTATGCTTACAGGTCTCCGTTCCCCGAATGGTTCCACCGTGTGGCTCTGCCTCCCAGAGTCAAAGTGCCGACGGACCTGTCCAAGTTCTCCAGCTTAGACGACACCAGTACGGTGGAGCACGTCAGTCGTTATCTGCTCCAGCTTGGGGAGGCCAATACCGAAGACGCCTTCAGGGTTCGGTACTTCCCGTCGTCACTCACTGGACCGGCATTCGCATGGTTCACGTCACTACCGCCGGGCTCTATTCTCTCTTGGGCGGACTTGGAACAAAAATTCCATACACACTTCTACACGGGCACCAAGGAGAAGAAACTAGTGGACATCATGTACGTACGCCAGAAACCAAATGAGACACCGCAGGACTACCTGCGCAGGTTCAGGGAGGTCAAAAGCCAGTGCTTCGGCATGCACCTGCCGGACGATCAGCTTCCACCATTGGCTGTGGCAGGCATGCTCCCGAGCATCAGGGACAAGCTGTTCGGTCAGGAGTTTGAAGACTTGGGTCATCTCTCCCGCCGGCTGAATGAGATGACTATCCAAGCGCAAGGCTTCCGGAGGGAAGGGCGTTTCCAGAAGGACAATGTCGCGGCACAGATGTATCAGGCTTTCCTGGACGAAGCCGATGACTATACCGACGCGGAAGATGAGGTGGCCGCTGCAGAGTTCAACTGGGACAAGGAGCCGACCCAAGCCAACAAGCAATGGCTGCGCCAGCAGAAGGGGGCATACGACTTCGACGTCACCAAAGCTGACAAGCTCTTCGAGTTCCTGGTTGCCGAAGGGAGAGTCAGGCTACCCCCGGATCACCCGATGCTGCGTCCCGGAGGAGTCAAGGACAAGAAGTACTGCGGTTTTCATAACACTAACACTCATTCTATTAATGATTGCCGTGTGTTCAGGACAAGAATCCAGAAAGCCATCCAGGACGGCCACATCAAGTTCAATGGCAAGATGAAGATCGATGCAAACCCCTTCTCCCAGAACGCCGTGTTCTTCTTAGTGAACATGGTAACCCCAGTGGATCCCAGAGGCAAAGGCAAAGTCAAAGTCCTCACCTCCGATAACGCACGCGAATCTGGCGCAGTGGATCCCGATCGGCAAATCACTGGCGATGAGCTCCGGCAACGCGCCCAAGCCACGAATAGCCGATACGAGCACGGAGAGTCATCTTCCAGGCGCAGGCCTACCCACAGAGATCTCCTTAACAAATGGTGCCGGCAAAAATGAGAAAGAGCAGAGGCGTCTCCAACGCGAAGAGCGAGAACTCGAAGAGGAATACCAGCGTGAAGACGGTCACACGGGAGTGCACCGGTATCGTTTGGAGGAGAGGGCTTACCACAGAGAACAGGCCCATCGTTGGGAACAAGAACACCGCCAAGAGCGGGAGCAAGAGCACTGGGGCTGCCCGTTCTTCCGCCACTGCTGGAACGAAGGCTTGAAATTGCCTGCCGTCAACAACTGCCCCGAATGCAGCGATCAGTACAGGGGGTATAGGCAGGATCGGGTCAACCGCCGTCCCGTTCACGAAAGGTTGGGAGCTCGCGTCCCGATGAGCGATCGGCGCCTGAAAACGGAAAGCCCGGGCCGGCAAGCCAAGAGATATGCCGATCGAGAGTGGGTGCACCACCAGGACGACGGCGAGGAGGCACAGCCTCGCCCATATAGGTGGCAAAAGGGGCAGTGGTGCCCACCAGGGCTCAGAAAAAGCCAGAAAAGGAGAGTGCAGCGCCTCCGGAACAGGGAGTTGGAAGAAGCAGCCGCCAATGGGAAGAAGCAAGAATGGCGCCCGAAGGAAAAACCAGATGACACCGACAAGGGCGCTGACGTGGCCATGACTTTCTTCCTTCCCCTGGAGTTCATGGCTCCTGCCGGCCGGGGGGCACAGGACGAGGTGTATTCGGATTCCGATGAGGCCGAGCACGACGAGCTCGCGGCACAGCTCATGTTGTCTCAGAAGGCAGCATTTGACAAGCCAGCCAAGCATCGGCATTTGAAGCCGTTGTATGTCAAGGGGTACGTCAACGGGAAGCCGCTAACCAAGATGTTTGTTGACGGCGGCGCAGCAATCAACATCATGCCTTACGCCACGTTCAGAAAGCTGGGCATGAACGATGAAGACCTGCTCAAAACAGATATGATACTCCGCGACTTTGCCGGCAATCCCTCCGACACTCGGGGTGCCGTGCACGTGGAACTGATGATTGGATCCAAGACGCTCATTACGACCTTCTTTGTCATTGATGGCAAGGGGGCATATAGCTTGCTTCTGGGCAGGGATTGGATCCACGCCAACTGCTGCATACCTTCAACCATGCATCAAATACTCATACAATGGGTTGGAGATGACATCGAGATTGTCCAAGCTGATGACTCGGTGAGTGTTGCCACTATTGAGCCCACCTACTGGGAATTCGACGGGGTAGACTGCTTCTCCGATCGCGTATCGGGAGAGGGTCCTGTCAACGTCTACGGCAGGGATCAACAGCCGATCCAAGCAATCGGCTCTCAAAGCTTCTTTTAGATGGACAACCCAACCGACAGCAGCGAGGGCAAACTGGGACGTGGTTTCACGTCGGCCGACAAGTTAGAGGAGGTGGATATTCGTGATACGAGTAAGAAGAGGCCGATGTTTGTAAGTTCCAGTTTAGACCCTGATTTCAGAGTGCAGCTAGTAGATCTTCTAAAGGAGTTCAAAGATTGTTTTGCGTGGGACTATACAGAGATGCCCGGATTAGATCGGTCCATTGTTGAGCATAAGTTGCCGATCAAACCTGGATACCGCCCATACAAACAACCTCCGCGCAGGATCTACAAGGAGGAGGTGTTGGCCGATGTGAAAAAGGAAGTGGAAAGATTACTAGAAGCCAACTTCATTCGGTCGTGTCGATATGCGGAATGGATCTCCAATATTGTCCCGGTGTACAAGAAGAACGGGAAGATGAGAGTCTGCATCGACTTCAGGAACCTCAACAAAGCCACTCCTATGGACGGTTATCCAATGCCGGTGGCCGATTTGCTAGTAGATGCTTCGGCCGGTTTTGAAATCATAAGCTTTATGGACGGCAACGCAGGTTACAACCAGATCTTCATGGCTGCAGAGGATGTGGCAAAGACCGCCTTCAGGTGCCCCAGCCATATAGGATTGTTTGAATGGATGGTCATGACTTTTGGTTTGAAAAATGCCGGTGCCACTTACCAGCGAGCCATGAATTACATATTCCATGAGCTGATCGGCAAAATCGTAGAGATCTACATTGATGACGTGGTGATCAAATCCAGAGGCAAAGAAAGACACTTAGCCGATTTAAGGAAGACCTTGGAGTGCACAAGGAAACATGGTTTAAAGATGAATCCAACCAAGTGTGCATTTGGGGTGTCGGCTGGTGAGTTTCTGGGGTTCCTGGTCCACAAAAAGGGGATCGAAGTCGGCAAGAAGAGCATGGAAGCAATTGATAAGGTAGTGCCGCCGACCAATCTCAAAGAACTTCAATCACTGCTCGGCAAAATCAACTTTGTCAGAAGGTTCATATCCAACTTGTCCGAGCGCGTGCTGCCATTTTCTCCACTGTTGAAGCTCAAGAAAGATCAGGAGTTCGTGTGGGGTTACGTGCAACAAAAGGCTTTCGATGAGATCAAGGAGTACATGAAGGCACCACCAGTATTGGTTCCTCCACAACTCGACAGGCCTTTCAAGTTGTACGTAGCGGCCGACAACCTAACAATAGGGTCGGCCCTCATGCAAGAATTCGAAGGAAGAAAGAGAGTCATAGCCTATTTTAGCCGAAAGCTACTGGACCCCGAAACAAGGTATTCGGCTACGGAAAAGTTGTGCTTGTGTGTTTTCCATTCTTGTACTAAGTTTCGGCACTATCTATTGAATGCCGAATGCGTGGTAGTATCAGAGTTTGATGTAATCAAGCACATGTTGTCAATGTCGATTTTAAGTGGAAGGATCGGCAAATGGGTTTTAGCTCTTTCTGAATTTGATTTGCGCTTTGAATCGGCAAAGGCTGTTAAAGGCCAGATTATGGCTGATTTCGTCACTCACCATCGTGATCCTAATGCTAACATAGTAACCATTGCCCCCTGGGCATTGTTTTTTGATGGATCATCGTGTAGCAAAGGTGGTGGAGTCGGGATCATGTTGATTTCTCCCAAGGGGGCACCTTTCAAATACTGCTTCGAGGCACTGCTTCGAGGATTGCGGTTGCTTGTGGACGTTAAGGCAGATGCCGTGGAGATCTTCGGTGACTCGGAGTTGGTGATCAGGCAGCTGACAGGTGAGTACGAGTGCAAAAACGACACGCTGCAGGAATATCTCGAAGGTTGCCAAGAGCTCCTGAGACAGTTTCGATCAGCAACCTTGCAACATATTCCTAGGGGGCAAAACGAAGAAGCAAACCAGTTGGCTCAGGCAGCATCCGGGTATAGGGAGAATCAAAACATTTTTGCACTTGAGGAAGAGCAAGCAACCCCAGAAGATGATCAAGCAGTCCCAAGTGATAATCAGGCAATTGAAGACTGGAGAGACAGCAATGCCGATTACCTCAGGGACCCATCCAGGAAAGTCTCCCGAAAACTCAGGTACAGGGCTCTTAAGTTCACGCTCTTAGACAATCAATTGTACTACAAATCCAAAGATGGGGTTTTGCTTAAATGCCTGAACCAAGACGGGGCTAGGAAACTGATGTATGAGGTGCACGAAGGCGTATGTGGTGCACACCAGTCGGCTCACCGTATGAGATGGTTAATCAGGAGGACTGGATATTTTTGGTCGACTATGCTCGAAGATTGCTTTGAGTACTACAGAGGTTGTCGAGATTGCCAGCGATTCGGCAATGTGCAAAGGGCCCCAGCATCGGCCATGAATCCGATCATCAAGCCTTGGCCTTTCAGAGGGTGGGGCATTGATTTGATCGGCCAGATCCACCCTCCATCTAGCAAGGGACATAAGTTTGTTCTGTTAGCCACGGATTACTTCACTAAGTGGGTTGAAGCCATCCCATTGAAGAAGGTGACGTCAGAGAACATGGTGTCTTTCGTCAGGGAGCATATCGTTTACCGATTCGGCATTCCTCAGTCCATCACTACCGATCAGGGAACTCAGTTCACTTCCTCGGAGTTTTGTGACTTTGCCGAAGAGATGGGGATTAAACTCTATAATTCTTCCCCTTATTATGCACAGGCCAATGGACAGGCAGAGGCTTCTAACAAAATCATGATTAAAATCATTCAAAAGAAGATCGAAGAGAAACCTAAAAGGTGGCACTTAGTACTCAACGAAGCTTTGTGGGCTTACCGAATGGCTTGTCATGGGTCGACTCAGACGTCGCCATACGAGTTGGTCTACGGGCATCACGCAGTGCTACCATGGGAGTTGCAATCGGGATCAAGACGAATTACATTGCAGAGCGACCTAGCTAAAGAAGATTATAAAGATTTGATGATGAATGAGCTAGAGGATTTGCATTTGATTCGTCTCAAAGCCTTGGAAAATATTGAAAGGAACAAGATACGCGTTGCCAAGTACTACAACTCGAAAGTGAGAGAAAAAGGATTCGAAGAAGGAGACTTGGTTTGGAAAATTATCTTGCCAATCGGTACCAAAGACAAGGTATTCGGCAAATGGACCCCTAACTGGGAAGGGCCTTTTCGAATTCTGAGACGTGCTCCGGGTAATGCGTACATTCTGAAAACCCTCCAAGGAGAAGAGTTTACTAGGGCAATTAATGGACGTTATCTAAAGAGATTTCATCCTAGCGTGGAGGTCGGTGCATAACGGAATCAAGGACTAGCGGGCACCGACGGCCGATACAAGGTTGTATCGCCCTTAGCACAAAAAATGGCCGATAGGTTCTATCGCCCTTAGAGCAAAAAACAGCCGGCACGGCATGTGTCGCCTCTAGCGCAGAAAATGCAGAAATACAGGGCCAAGTGCACGCGGTGTTGTGCAATCGGCTAGATAAATCAAACACTCAACAAGCACAGAACGGGAGAACGGGTTGTACACACGAACGTGATAGAGTGGAGCATTGTTCATAGTGGGGGCTGTGCAAAAGGTGCAGATCAGTTACCGAACACCCGGTTAATGACCGTCTGCGGGTTGGTGACTATGGTAAGGGCGTGGGCGTGATCCTCGTAGGATTCCAGAAAATCGTCGATCTGTGCGACATCTTCTGGGGATGCCCTGCCGGGGAAGCCAACCGGCACCACGGAGAAGTCCTCCTCCGTGCGGACCGTCAGCGCCGATAGCCCCAGCGCCACGCCATGGTGCACGCCCTGCAGGGCGACCTGCTCGACGCGGCCGTGCACATTGGCCAGGCGCGCCTCGGCGGTGTCGCCCTGGGCGTTCACCCGGTCTGCGACGGCGTTCGCCGCCATCTTCAGGCGCTCCAGCTCTTCAGACAACGCTGTGAACGACGAGTTGAAATGGATCGGTTAAAAGATCAACAAGGAAAGTTAGGGTTTTCTGGGGCGGAGCGAACAAGGAAGCCGAGGTGGCGAGAGTACTAGAGGAGCGGATGCAAGATTGGGAGAAGGCAGGCCTCCAGGGACGATTTATGTCGAATATCAACCGGCGGATTGGGGTTTTTCTGCTTCCCAAGATGGGCCTCTACAGTAATGGGCTGTGCAGGCCGTCTGAATGCACTCATGTACGTGTTCGGCGGGGAATAGAGCGCCTGGCTTCGACAAAACTGCCGATTTAGATGTTCGAGACAAACACTGGCCAGATTGCCGAACAGGTTCACACGGTTAAACGCGATGTCATCAGAACGGTAACCGATTGGATGCAAAATGCAGATATGTTACAAGGTACAAATGGCCAAGTACATGGAATAGAGTACGCCTTGATCCCGAAAGATCAGTCACAGATTGATTTCAAGAAAATAGATAAAAGGACTTCTTATCCACATAACAAGAGTCGATTACAAATGAAGGATCAGTTCGTCCATGTCATTCTATTTCTAATCGGAAGATCAGAATCGAAAGAGTCGGCCAAGTCTGTTTCGGCTTCTTTCATATCCTCAACAGAACGTGCTATCCTAAATTCTAGTCCTCGCTCACAAACGTCAAAATGGCGATAGTCGGCGCCAGAATGGATCCGGACGGCATTGAAAGCAAGTGCTGCGCCGTAGCCCATGCCGGCCCTAGAAATGTCAGGAAGGACCCGCTTGATCTCATTCACCTGCCTTAGAGCCACCGTGCCTGACACATTGGCTGAAGTAGCAAGGTCGGCAATAGCGGCTTCGAGGGAGTGGAGCCTAGTCTCCAGAGCTGAAAGAAAGAGGGGTCAAGCAGAGGGAAGGGATAAGAAAAGGACAGTTGGGGGATGCTTACCGATGGCTTGTTCCCGAAAAGCATCGCGCTCCTGAGAGATTTGAATAATCTCCTGATTCTTCTTTCCTAGATCAGACTGGAGGTCTGTGACCTTCTGAGCCAGGTCCTCGGTGAGGTCATCGCCAGTCCTCCTGAAGGGGAAACAAAATGAGGCATAAACATCCAAAGCAAAAAGATCAAAGAAGAAGCAACCTTCTCTTAGAAGTGCTGGTGTCGCCGAGCTCGAGACTGTAATGGCTTGCTTGGGAAGACATTTTCCGGTTCAGGGCAAGAGAAGAGAGGGTTTTTCTAGATGAAGAAGCTGAACAGAGGAATTCGGGAAGCTCAGGCCGAAATGGAATAGAGAGGAAGTTTTAAAGGATCTCGAGTGCATCGGGAGGCGAGTCGACAGCTGTGATGATTAATGACGTGGGAAGTCGGATGCTTCCAGAGACTCTACAGTGGTGCGAAAAGGAGAAAATGAATTTTAGAATAAAACATTTATCCCAAAATTAGGGGGCATGTGTTAACACCGAGTTTTCGCACTATGACAAGTGGACCGGCACTATGAAGATTCGGCGAACGCCGCCGCTTGAAGGATTCGGCAGACAGCGAACGCGGTCGGCTAACTCAATGTATTCGGCAAGGCTGTGAAAGCAACTAGTTAACGGTGAGCAGATTCGGCAACGTGACGCTGCGGTCGGCTACCTCAAGCCAAGTCGGTTTGCGTTAGAAGATGACAAATACGGCATGTCAAGAAGACTTAGCGATGGGGATCTCATCATTTTAGTGCATGTCGGTTATTAAAGGAAGCTTGGAGCAAAAGGCATCATGATTTTGATAGTTTCCTAATTTTATCATTGTAATCGTATCCTTCTAGGACTCAGAGAACACCAGGGTATAAATATAAACCCTGAGACTATTGTAAAAACGTTCACAATCAATACAACCAACCCGGCCCCGTGCCGTCTTCGAGTCCAAGTAGTGTCGTCGTGTTCTTCGAGAGGGGTCATCGATCCGTCGACCTCCGTAAGTTCCGGCAACCTTGTTATCATGTCTAGTATCGTGCGGCGGATTTAGATATGGTGCAAGTAGTCTCGTACGTTAAGCTTAGTATCGTGCGGCAGATTTAAGCTTATGACGGGAGGTTTTTGCTTATGCCTTGTATCGTGCGGCGGATTGAGTCATGAGTAAAAATAGTTATCGGCTCTGTTAGATTTGGCAATCGGATAGATTCATTAAGTTACCTTGTGTTATATGTTTTGTTATGTTTATCTCATCATAACACTTTTGCCCAATCTAGATACCGTTCGGTTCGGCTTCATCTTTACAGATCTGCTCTGTTCTTTCACGTTTATTATTGAAAGGTCTTTTATGCAGTGGATCTATTGTTCGTAATAGCCGATCGGATCGTATCTGGATTGCCACGTGGTGAGGGTTCATGCATGTTAAGTGTGTTTGATCTATGATAAGGCTAGGTGTCGTGCGGCAGGCGCAGGCTTTAGATTAGCTTAGTCATGCTTAGTTTGTATGTTCAATCCTCATGGATCCCAACTCGGTTGTACAATCGAGATTGGTTAAGTTCTAACTTATATTTAATACATCATGCAAGTGCGATTCTCATGCAAACGTGTTCGGCAACCTGTTATTCACGTGACTCTGTTCATATTGCCGAATAATCTTTAAACCTGTTGACAGATAGCTTTCATAGCTATATGTCGTCGTAAGTGGCTTCAGGGCCGTATATTTTGGAACTGTCTGGTCATACCCGATATGTTCCAGCTTTGTATTTAACAGTTTATCTCCCTTGTTAGTTGCAGGGCAAACTGACTGGCACGCACCGGACTTCTGAGCACCCGGGCCATGTTTGAAGCCAGCTCCTCCGGCTTGCTGTGTGATTGGCACAGTGCGCCACTTTTGGTGCCAACACGGTCCACGGTGGACCGAGCGGGGACGGCGGGAAGACCCGCGGCGGCGGCGCCATGGCCGGCACCGCTGAGGTCGCTGCGGCGGCGCTACATGCCACACGAGGCCAAGGCAAAGACACGCGCGCGACGCACGCGGACTGGTGCATGCGATGCGCACGGAGGCGACGCCGTGGCGCGGCTGTCGTTGCGAGACGACGCGGCGGCGGCGACGCTACGTCGGCGACGCAAAGCGGCGCGCAGAGCGGGAGGCAGGGGACGCCGAGGGTACCGATGAGTCCCTTGCGGCGTGGGGAGTTCGAAGGCGGGCTCACCTCGGCGGCGGACGGTGGCGGAGGGGAGATTGACGGCAAGGGCGGCGGCGAGCTCGTCTAGGTTAGGGTTTCGCGTTTCGGCGAAACCGAGAGGCGGCGGGGTGTGAAAGCAGGCGCAAGAGGCGACGCGAAGCGCTTTATAGCGCGCGGGCGTGCGGGGCAGCAAACCTCGGTTCGCGAGCCCGAGCTGTGGCGCGATCGGGCGCAGGGTCGGGGATGACCCTGTAGCTCGGGGTCCGACCTGTCAGCGGCTGGACGCGGGGGAGGGCGCTGCTGCACGGCTGCCTGCTGGCTGGGCCGGCCCACGAAGGCGAGCAGGCCAGGCGGGTTGCTAAGCTGGGCCACAAGCTAAGGCAGCCCGAAAATGGGAAAAGAAAAAGGATGAGAAAAGGAATAGCTTCTCCATTTTCGAATGAGCTTTTGAATATGGATTTTCACAAATTGCTTTTACATTCAAGCTAAGCGCACATAGGAGCATACATATAAAACCATGCAGCAGCATGAATGCATCAATACATGTTTTCTAACGTATTCCATTTTAATATATTTTGTCAAAACATTATTTTCCCTTATAAAATAAATACAACTATGCAAAATTAAATCAAATTAACTCTAGTTTTCAAAATTCAAAATTTAGGGTGTTACACCGCACGTCAGAGCCCTCTGGCAGCCTCGCTCGCATCCGCTGGTAGCGCCCGCGCGCGGAGGTTCGGCCGCGCGATGTTGAGTAGACAACCGCTCGTCGGAGCCCTCCGGCGGCCTCGCCCGCCCGCGGAGGTCACGCCGCCGCGTGACGCCGAGCAGGCAGCCGCGCGTCGGAGGTCCTGCGGCCGCGTGATGTCGTGCAGGCAGACACACAATGGAGCCCTCAGGTGGCCTCGCCTGCGCGCGAGGTGAGGAGCCACGCACGACGGACCTCGCACCCCTGCACCCGCGTGGTCGGCGGAGCTCAGCGCGGAACCGCGGTGCTCACTCTCGGCGCCCACGGCAGCTGCGTTCGCGCCCGCGATGGAGCCGGCGGAGCTCAGCGCGGAACGACGGACCGACGAATCTTGCGCCAATGGAGCCCGCGGCGGTGCTCGTGCCCAGAGGCCGTGGCGGCGGTCGCGCCCACGACGAAGCCGATGAAGCTCACGAGCGGCATGTCGGAGGTCGCGCCCGCGGGTACCCGCGCCCCTAGCACCCGCGTCGGTCGCACCCATGACGGAGCTAACGAGCGGCACGACGGAGCAGCGCAGGGGCGGTCGAGGTCTCGAAGACGAGGACGCGAGGGGCTGGCGGCCTCGTCCCCTCCGCGCGGTCACCAGCAGGGAAGCGCCCGTCGTCTGGCGGAGTGCCCGTAGCTGAGCGGAGCTCGCGGCGGCGGTCACGCCCGCGTCCAGCGGCGGAGCTGCGCCCTTCACCCCTTTCTCCTCTTCGGCCATCTGCGCCGCGACGGAGCCCGTCTTCGCGCTGCCCCAAACGGAGCCCACGAGCTCGCCAGCCGGCGGCATCGGCCTCGCGGCGTCCGCGCCCACGACCAACGGAGCCGTGTGTGCGCGCGTCCCTTCTTCCCTCTTCGCCACGCACGCCATGAAACGAATGTAGATTCTCAGGCCTTGTTCAGTTCGCGAAATATGTGGCGAAAAGTTATTGTAGCACTTTCGTTGTTATTTGACAAACTTTGTCCAAACATGCACTAACTAACTCAAAAGATTCGTCTCGACATGAGCAGACCAAAAGTACAATTAGTTATTTTTTTACCTACATTTAATGCTTCATGCATACGTGTAAAGACGGGTACTATGCAAAATATTTTGAGTGATTTCGCGAACTGAACGGGGCCTTAGTGGAGTTTCATTCGTGTTTCGTGGCCTTGGAAACGCCGCCGAGGTCGTGTCGTCTAGATGAAACGATTCTCTTCTCTCTTCTGCTCATTTCATGCAAAAAAAAATAGATCTGCTGACATGGCACCCTAATAAATATGCATGACACACACTATGAGGCCAGTCTCAATGGAGATTTCATCTTCCAGTTTCTAATGCACCCAGATCTTGGAAACAGTGCATAAGAGTTTTATGGGGATGAAACTATCTCTATTTCCATGAAACTCTTATTATCTCTCTTCATTAATATAAAGTCATGTCAGCATATTAAATGCCTGTGAAACTCTACTCTACGAAACTCTCACCGAGACCGGCCTGAAACTCTATTGAGAATAGCCTTACACAGCGCACGGAGCGAATCGGCAGCGGTTGCTTCGCATGGAAACCCCCTCTGCTCTGTACCCGGTGCAAAACTGGAGGTCAAGTCAATGCTCCAGCCAGTGAGAGTGAAGCACGAATCTCCGGAGCCTGTTTTGGACAGGAGGGATGATGCTTCGTCACGAGCCAAACTGCCAAAGGCCACCGAGCTACTCGTACAGTCGTAGTAGTACTAGAGCTTGCCAATTTCGGCCTTATTTAGATGGAAAAATTTTGCAAAATTTTTTCTGTAACGTTTTTATTATTATTTGACAAATTTTGTATAAATATGGACTATGTAGACTCTAAAGATTCGTTTCGACATATACATACTAAAAGTATAATTAGTTATTTTTTTTATCTATATTTAATACTCTATGCATACGTCCGAACATTGATGTGATGGAAAATTTTAGGAAATTGTGGAAACTAAACAGGGCCGAAGATTTCATTTCTCTAACGTGGGGCTAGGGGGTCTTAACAATTGCTTCTTTTTGTGGCCCTTCGTCCTTGCTTTCTGCATACGAGTACTAGAGGTTTTGGATTGGGATCTGGGGCTGCTGGCCGTTGCCTTTTCGTTGTCGATCTTGGATTGGTGGAAACACGCTAAACATGGACTATCAAAACTCATTGTCCGTCTTGGGTTGCAAATGGGCGATAAAAGCGTTCATCTAGTGGGTTGCATTCTCCTTGCTTTTTTTTTTCTTTTGGAATTAGATGCGACTACTTGCCAAGAATTTATTGTTATTACTAAGAATATCTTCCAATGAGAGAATATCAGGGGCAAAATACTAAAAATCTACGGTTATACTTGTTACATAGATTAGGATAATCAAACATACTTCGCTTGCACTTTTCACGATGTGTTTTACTCGTTGTGTGATCTATCCTATATCCAAAGGCTTCTTTTTTTAAGCGTATTATATGATCGTACATTTTTTTCAACATCGTTTTATGATTTCTCTCAAGATACTCGCACTCACAAGCATTCTATGATAGCTATGGGCGTGAGATAAATTGGATTATACACAACTTTTTGCAACAAATTTTTATGACCTACTAAGGTCCTTTTGGCACGACTCCGATTTCCCCATCTTGCTTCAGAGATCCGTCGAACGACCATCTAGAAAATAGCTCTTCGCAAGGAGCATAAATGAGCCGGAGCCATTTTGGTATCGAGGAGTCGGATCTAGGAAAACATGGTTTCTCCTAGTTGCTCCTTACAAACTACAAAAATTATTACTAATCTACCAATATTGATATTTTGCTAGACGTTTTTCAAAACGGTTTCAGCTCTGCCATATAAGCCACTCCACAAACGATGTCGAAGGTGTATCCTAAGAGGCCTACCAAACTAATATTATAGGCACTCTCAACTCAAAAACTAGGACGATTTCTATATTTTATAATTAGGATGAGTCATCCCACAAGCGAAAGCCAAAGCTACATCTCAAGAGGACTGCCAAACTAGCTCCATCCCAAGAGGCCTGCCAAACTAACCCTATGGGCGCTTTTAACTCAAAAACTAGAATGGTTTCTATGTTTATTAGTTAGAGTATCAACTAAGTGAAATAATGATGGGATATTAGAATTAAAGAAGAGAAAATATGTAAGTGTTTCTTAAATGAGAAACTATGACTATATAGGACCAAGATACGAAGAGATACATCATATTCAGCTGTGAATAATAGTTGTGGCAGCGACAACGATGTTGTCACAATATCCCCTCACAACAGCTACAATTCTCAAGATATGATGAGATACATCATGTTCGGCTATGATAGTTGTGGCAGCAGTTGCGATTGTTGCCACAACATCCCTCAAATATAGCTGCAGTTATCTATACACAAAATAAACATCTGGAGTTTCGTCGTGCAACAATGATAGTACAATTTATTCGCTTGAGTTTATCAACCATAGAACAATATATCTTTCTTTCACATTACACAAATCACCTAAACAATACTTCTATGCAACGTAACAACATGTTACATGTCTTTTAATAAAAAAGGCACACAACATTGCCCTCGAGATTATTGCTATACTCATATATGACCATTGAGCTCTTTTTCAAAGTTCCAACTTCGTGTTTCAGCATGGATATGGATATGTGTATCGGTATCAGATGGATACAGATATATAGATACGTCATTTTTTTAAAAAAACCCAATATATAGATACATTTCATTATTTTTTAAAAAATAAATAATGAGATTACTAGCAGCTGATTAGAGACTACAATTATTTTACAACTTCTAATAGCTTCTAATAGTATCTCTGGTGTCCACCACTTATCCCACCGACACCTTAAAAAAATCAGAGTCCACCGCTCCTCTCCCCAGTCGTTCTCGTTCCTATCCTTCCACCTTCCCGTCGTCGTTGAGAGCCCCTTTGGAACGCGGGAATTTTTCTCGTTCCTGTGTTTTTTCTGTGAACAGTCAACTGATTCCTATGAAAATCCTGTATAATTCCTGTGAAATTCCTGCGTTCCAAAGGGGCCCTGAGGAAGAACTAGTGACTGGATCAGGGGAGTAAGAAATAAATCGAAAGGTGGAATCACCATTCACCAGAGCCTGCTGCTGCCTCCCGTCGTCGGCGCTTGTGGGTGCAGCAGGCCCATCGGGCGGTGGTGCTCATGCCGCCGTGCGCCGGGACGTGAGGCGGCGTTCGTGTCGGATTGCGGGGTGCGGGCAGGATTGGCGCCTCCGCGGCGCTCGTGCGTATGGACGCGCAACGACGCGTCAAGGCCGGGTCTGGCTGCGAGGTGCGTCCAGGGCTCCAGGCGGAGGCAGAGGCCGCGTATCCGTATCGGAGACGTACAGTATCCGATACTGTACGCGATACGGCCCATCGACGGCGCGCTGCATCTCTCCCCATCATATTCCGACCCACCTTCCCGTCACCGTTTAAATGTTACGTACACATTGACCGACTCCCCCACAAGTCTCCCTCCGCACTCGGCATTGCAGTCATAGAAACCATCGCACTTTCGTCGGCGAGCCACGAGCGGCGGCGCAACAGAAGGTGCGTGCGATCTCTTGCTCCAGCTCCCCACCGGCTCGCCGTCGAGCGCACGCGGTAGAGCAATTTTGTCTCCTCTTCTTCGTGGTGCGTGCGATCCTTGTCTTCGCGCGCTGCCGCAGATTGTTAGGTTATCCCTTTTTGTGTCTGTGGACTGTGGTTTTATTGCGGAGTCCCTGGCCTCTTCCGCCCTTCCCGGCTGCGTGAGGTGGGTTGATTCATTGGTTATGCTTCGTTGTTTTGTGGAGGTTTACTGGCTCACGGAAGGGTTTTGGGGAGGTTTAAGCGGGGGTATTAGTTGGAGAGTTGCTAATAATAGATGTGTTGACCTCTTGCGTTTTTTTTCAGTATATGATTTTGCCTATTTCTGAGTTAAAATCAAAGCGATGTGAAGTTGGGGTTAATTGGCGTGTCCTATGATGACTGATGATCGTTTTTCGTGTGTGAAAGTTTTCTTGCTGTGAACGAAATTTGTTTTGCTGATCTGTTCGTGTTCTACCTGACTGGCGTCTGTTTGTTAATGCTTGCTAAGAGGGATGTTTCATGTTTGATTTCTAGTCATGTTTGTGCTACTGCATTGCCGTGATTTAGGCTCATTGATGAAGAAATGGTATGCTTTTATTTTTTTAAATTATATTTCTGTATATGAACCAAGGTATCACAACAGCTACTCCATTATTAAAAAAAGATTGATTCCTAGTATAAAAAAAAATCCGGTGTTATGCACGATTATCTTTCTCTATGCTCTTTTTTTTGCTTCCTTTTGTTTAAAATGTAACAGTAATAAGAGAAATAAAATGCGCCATTATATCTCGAGCTTTGTATCATTCCTAATGATTAATTGACTTTGTCATGATCTTGTTGTAGTTGTGATATGCACCATGGTTGGCAGAACTATTCAGGTCCAAGGATTTGCTCTAACTGACAGTGCCGAGTCTGTCAAAGATTTTTTGGAGCGAATTGCTGGCGCTGGAACCATCTATGCTCTCAAACTCAGGCATCCAAGGAACATCTCTGCCAACTCAAGGGCGTTTGCTATAGTTCAGTTCCAGTCACAGGAAAGTGCTTCATTAGTAGAAGATGCCGCTCAAAGAAATGCTCTCTGGATTGGACGATCTTATCTAAAAACCAGATCTGCAGACCGGGACATTGTTCCAAGACCCAGAATTCCAATGTTTTCTCTGGAGGACACTGTGCTGCATTTGGGATGCTTGGTTAAGGAAAATATTCTATCTGCTCTTTTTAGTGCAAGTAATGTTTCAGTTCAATTTGGATTTGATATGAAAAAGATTTACTTCTACCTCTCCTACAACCTTATTAAATATAAACTTGAACTTTCTTATGAAAGTATATGGGAGATGCAGCTTCACCGTCCACCTGCTTATAGGTCACGGACAAAGTTCCTTCTGATTCAGGTTAGTTTCTTGTACAATTTGCCCTCCTTGGACATTTTAGCACATTTTTAGGCTTTCCCTTTTTAATCCTCTGAAACATACAGAAATAGATGATTTAAGCATCACCGACTACAAGAATGAGTTATTTCTTATGTTAGTCTTGTTTCCGCATCTTTCTACTTTCTTTGTACAAGTATCTGAATTGTACACTTTTTTCATTCTGGCTATGTTTTCCTTTTCATGGCTATATCCTTTTGAACGATAAATTAATTGATGTAAACATTATCGACTACAAGACCGAGTTATTGGTTATGTTTTTCTTGTCTTCGCATGTTCCTATTTTCTTTGTATTCCGAGTTATTGGTTATGTTTTTCTTGTCTTCGCATGTTCCTATTTTCTTTGTATTCTTGACTTCTTGTCTATGAATTGTATGCCTTTTCATTTAGGCAACCTTTTTTTATATCCTTTCTAGCATAGAGGGAAGTGTAGTCAGATGATTCCGTTAAATGAATTTAGCATATTTTTGAGTTTTGGTGGAATGAAAATGACATGTTCGGTATACATAATTTCTTATATTTGTTGAAAATTCAGTATACCCATCCAATCAGTGATCCACCAAGAGCCAGTTACCAATTTTTCAATTACAAACTTTGCTATTTACTTCCTCCATCTCAAATTGTAAGTCGTTTGACTTTTTTGGCCTCAAGTTTGACCACTCATATTATTCAAAAAATTTGCACAAATATAGTCAAATTGAGGTCATTCTTGAAGAAATTTTATTAATAAAGTAAACCACTAAACCACGATAAAAAAGTAATATTTTGCACAAATTTTTGAATAAGGCGAGTGGTCAAAGTTGAGCTCAAAAAAGTCAAACAACTTACAATTTGGGATGAAGGAAGTAGTACGAGTTTTTTGAGCTTTAGAGTTCATATAAGTTTTTTTGGTCATGTTTCAGGTTCAGGCAGCTCCTAAAATTTATGAACTGCTCCCACGCCGTCCAGGTCTTATGTTTGAGGATCCTTTCTTCAACTATTTTAGGGATGACACAGATGAACAATGGACCAGGACGATTGATTTTACTCCATCAGCTAGCATCGGTCAATCATCTATTTTCTGTCTGGAGGTACCACAACAGTGTGAGCTCCCAAGAATTGGTGACTACTTTGTTTACTATAAAGAGCAAAACCTTGACTTTGAATGTCGGAATGGGTATTCATATTCCTGCGGTAACCGTCTTGTGCCAATTGTGAAATCTCCTGATTACATAGAGGTCCCTTTTGAGATACTCTTCAAAATCAACCATTTGGTTCAGAATGGGACACTCAGTGGCCCAACACTTAACCACAGTTTCTTCTATCATGTCAGCCCAGAATTTGAACCTATTGATCATATAAAGCGAGCACTTTTAAATATGTCATATTTGAAAAGAACCTGCTTGAATCCAACAAATTGGCTATCTGTACAATACTCAAGAATAAAGAAATTGCGCCATGCATCGCAAAGATCATCTAATATATCTCTGGATGATGGCTTGGTCTATGTTCACAGGGTGCAAGTTACCCCAGCTAAAGTTTATTTTTATGGACCTGAGATAAATGTCTCCAATCGCGTGGTGCGGCATTTCTCTGCTGACATAGATAACTTCCTTCGGATTTCCTTTGTTGATGTGGACTGTGAGAAGCTACGTTCACTTGATTTGTCACCTCGTTCTACTTCTGGAACTGATGCAAGGAGAACTGCGCTGTATAATAGAGTTTTGTCAGTCCTTTCAAATGGCATCAATATTGGTGACAAACACTTTGAGTTTCTTGCCTTTTCTTCAAGCCAACTTCGAGATAACTCTGCATGGATGTTTGCTTCTCGGCAGGGATTGACTGCGAGTGACATAAGGAAGTGGATGGGGGACTTTCGAGATATCAGAAATGTGGCAAAGTATGCTGCAAGACTTGGGCAATCTTTTAGTTCCTCAACAGAAACTTTAAAAGTACACAAGTATGAGGTGGAACAAATTCCTGGTATTGCAAATGGCACGAAATACATATTCTCTGATGGAGTTGGAAAGATCTCAGCTAATTTTGCAATGGAGGTGGCTAAGAAGTGCAAATTGAAACACTTTGCTCCTTCTGTTTTTCAGATAAGGTATGGTGGTTATAAAGGTGTTGTCGCTGTAGATCCAAAATCAAATCGTAAGCTTTCTTTGAGAAAAAGCATGTCAAAGTTCCAGTCAGAAAATATCACTCTTGATGTCCTTGCATACAGCAAGTACCAACCATGCTACCTGAATCGGCAGTTGATTACTCTTCTCTCAACACTTGGGGTTGGCGATAATGTCTTCGAACTGAAGCAGCAGGAAGCCGTAAAGCAGTTGAACAGAATGGTAACCGAACCACAGGCTGCTCGTGAAGCAGTTAAACTTATGCCCATGGGAGAAGTCACCAATGTAGTTAAAGAATTGTTGTCATGTGGCTACCAGCCTGATCATGAGCCGTATCTTTCCATGCTGCTACAAACTTTTAGAGCATCCAAGCTTCTAGAATTGAAAACAAAGTCAAGGATATTCATCCCACAAGGGCGAGCAATGATGGGTTGCTTGGATGAAACCCGCACACTAAAGTATGGTCAGATTTTCATCCAAGCTTCTTACTGTGCAGATGACCATCGCAGGTTCGTTGTAACTGGAAAAGTAGTTGTTGCCAAAAATCCTTGTCTCCACCCTGGTGACATAAGGGTTCTCGAGGCTGTTGATGTTCCTGCTCTGCACCACATGTTTGACTGTGTTGTCTTTCCACAGCAGGGACCAAGGCAAGTATTTAACAATATATTGTCATATGTTTTCTAGTAAATTTCAACAAGCTTTTTGCTTGGGACATGTTATATCTTGGTTTGATATGTTTGTACCAATAGAAATCTTTTGTCCATTTTGCCTTATGTCGATGCTAATCCTTGTATTGTGATTCATCTCTAGACTAATTTCAAATTCTGGTATTCATGAATGCAGACCACACCCTAATGAGTGTTCAGGGAGTGATCTTGATGGGGACATTTATTTTGTTTCTTGGGATCTGAATCTTATTCCAAGTCGTATGGTGAATCCTATGGACTATACTCCAGCTGCAGCAGAAACATTAGATCACGATGTTACTATTGAGGTATTTCTAACTGAAACCATTCATCTTCCATGCCATTGATGCTAAAAGTTCTTCTGCTGGCATCTATGCTGTCATTAATTTTGTGTTGGTCTATGTGTTGCTTTCTCATTGGCCTGATTCTTCTTTCTTCTGAACAATGAAGTATAAAGTTGTATTTCTCGTAGTTTAGTTAACTTTCTGTGCTCATGGTGGCAGCAGTTATATGTGAATTAAACAGATAGAATCAACTTCAACTTATGAACAAATCTCATGCCAAGCTTTGAAATGATCAATCTTGTTATTTTGTGCAGGAAATAGAGGAGTACTTCACAAACTACATAGTTAATGAGAGTCTTGGGATTATGGCCAATGCACATGTTGTCTTTGCAGATAAGGAATATCTGAAGGCTGAAAGTGCGCCGTGCATTCAATTGGCCAAGCTCTTCTCTATAGCTGTTGATTTCCCAAAGACTGGAGTGCCGGCTGTGATTCCACCTGAGCTACATGTAAAGGAGTATCCTGATTTTATGGAGAAGCTTGACAAAGTCACCTATGAATCAAAGGGTGTGATCGGGAAGCTCTACAGGGAAATAAAGAAGCACACACCTCACATAAAGCACTTCACGAGGGAAGTGGCAGGGCACTCTTATGACACTGATTTGATTGTTGATGGCTATGAAGATTACATTACTGAGGCTATAGAGTTCAAGGAAGAGTACCATTTCAGGTTGGGTAATCTTATGGACCACTATGGCATAAAAAGTGAAGCCGAGATAGTAAGTGGATGTATTCTAAAGATGGCAAAGAATTTCACCAAGAGTAGTGATGCTGATGCAATTAGAATGGCGGTGAGATCTTTGAGGAAAGAAGCTAGGTCATGGTTCAATGAGATGAGCTCAGGTGAGGATGACCAAGATGCCATTGCCTCTGCTTGGTACCATGTTACTTATCATCCACAGTACTGGGGCAGATACAATGAAGGATATGATCGTCCGCATCTTATTAGCTTCCCATGGTGCGTATATGACAAGCTCTTGATCATCAAGCAGAGGAGGAATTTGTTCACGCAGATGGATCCTATGGTGTCTCTCATCAATAACATGAATCAAAACTTGAGATTCCATTGAGCATTGCCAGCAGGTTTGCTCTTGTACATATCCTTGATCTTTTGCAATCAGCACTGCCAGCAGGTGTGCATGAATTATCTGATGAATCAGGACAGGCAAACTGCCACGAGCTGACGTCTGGCGTATGTGCTGTCTTAAAACTTTCTGATGCTGCTTCTGTTTAACTAAATGCATGTACCTTGATTTCCACTGGAACCTTGAGTTATTGAAGTGTGTAAATTTTCTATCTTTTGCTTAGTACATGTACCCAGAAATATGCTGTTTGATGTTTTAGTATTGGATCTCTATCATGGGGTCAAGTGGTGTATGTGTGCACTATCAGTATCATGGGGTCGAATCTGTGCTTTCTGGTATCTGCACTGCACCATTGTTTGGTTGCCAGTTATGCCATACATCCTGTTCAGTTATGGATTTACAAGTTGCTCTGAGCTCCTGTATGGCTGTATGGAAGACAACGAACACCAGGTCTATTTCTTCCATTACCAAGAGTGAAGTGACACATCTCCCTTGCGTTCTTTGCTTGTTGCATTCACCTATGTTTTTTTTTAAAAAAAAAATTGCATTCGCCTTGCACCAGTATTCATTGGCATTCCAACGAGAATGGAAACATGAAAGAATGATCGTAAACAGATGTGTTAGTTCTAAGCATCAGAAAGCTCTACAAGGTCTTAGATTCTTTCAAACTTTTTTCACTCTCTTTTCGTCACATCAATGTTTAGACACACATGCATGGAGCATTAAACGTTGGCAAAATAAATAATTAATTATATAGATTAATTGTAAATCACGAGACGAATCTTTTGAGTTTAGTTAGTACATGATTGGATAATATTTATCAAATACAATGAAAGTGCTACGGTAGTAAAGTTGAAAAAATTTCAGCATCTAAATGAGGCCCTAACTCTGTCAGGAAACCGGGGCAAGCAAGGAAAACTTGTCAGGAAGCCGGGGCAACGGGCAAGCACGGAAAACTTGACGTGCAGCGAGATCCTCCCGTTGTCGACGTCGAGCCTTGCCCCGGTGACGAACCAGTACCCGGGGCTGTCCTGCGGGCCCCATGGTCACCTGCGAGGTGTCCACGAGCCTGAGCATCTTCTGCGTGGCGACCGGCACGGGCGGCCCGCCGGCGAGCACGCCGGAGTTGATGTTGACGACGCCCTCCGGCGGCTGCCTCTCTGTCAGCATTCCCCATCTAGGCAGCCCACCTGTATCAGCGCGGCCCAGGAGGACCTCTAGGATTAAATCCAACAATGCCAAGTTTATTGGGCCGGATTGGGTCTGTAACGCATGTGTCGCCATGCCCAACTCGGAGTTGGGATAAATAGCAGAGAGCTCTCCAAGCTAGGGCAACAAAGAACATTACTCTCTATCATTTTATTGTATTTGGTCTACGGCCGCCGCACTACTTATCAATATAGCTCCTATGTTCTTCGCAATTTCCGTTTAGCTGTAGCGTAGCTAACACTGGTATAAAAGCCCTTCGATCCCCGGCCGCCGTGCAGCCTGGATCCCCATCCTCCGCCGCACCAACACTTCACCCGTCTCCAGCGAGCTCGCGGCGTCATGGATCCGAACGTCCGCAGCATGTTTGATGATCTGATTCAACGCTTCGACGCGTTCCGCTCCGAGTTCGACAGCCTCGACTCTCGCCTGGAGCAGCGCCTCTCCGACTCCGAGTCCTCCCGCCGCCAGCACGACACTGCTGTCGACGACCGGCTCTCCTCCCTGGAACAGTTCGCGTCCTCGCAGTACGCCGCAACTGTGATTGCCGACAACTGGGGCAGCCAGTTCGCGGAACAAGTCGCCGACCTCGAGCAGCGCGTCCTGGATCTCGAACTCACCAGGTTCGGCGAGATCCACGATGAGCGCGACGACCACGTCTCCGCGCTCGAGTCCGCCGTGGAGGAGTACCAGGCGTGGCGTCCCCGGATCGAGCGCTCCCTTGGTGTCGTTCGCTCCAATGTGGAGCGGCTCTCCAATCTGTGGAACCAGTCCGTCGCAGTCCCGGCGTTTGGATCTCCCTCAGCCGATCCTTCTCCGGAGTTGGTCGCCGGGCGCGCCTCTGCCAGACAACCGACCGACTGGCCCAGCGGGCACGGCGTGGCCTCACCAATCCGGGAATCGGGCTATGGGTCGATTCCGACCATGGCCCCGTTCCCGACCAATGGTACGTTCACCTTTCCCCCACCTACCCCATCTGCATCTCAGGGTATCCATTCTGCTCTTCCCAAGCCGTTCCCTCACCACCAGCCTCCACCGGCCCCGTTCCCGTACTACCCACCACCACCAATCGTCCAGCCTCCATTCCCTCCGCCGCCATACTCAATCCCCAATTACCATCCTCCCCCGTATCCCCCACCGCCACAGCCACATAGCTCCCACTCCAACCCCAATCTGGGCCAGCTCCCCAAAATGCAGTTTCCTCAATTCGACGGTGATAATCCCAAGTTGTGGCTCTCACGCGTCGTCAGTCACTTTGAGATGTATTCTGTCCATCCGTCCATGTGGATTCGTGTTGCCACACACCATTTCACTCACGCAGCCGCCCGCTGGCTTCAGTCAGTGGAGCATCAGCTCCAGAACATCTCATGGGACTCCTTTTCCGCGCTCATCCATGAACGCTTCAGCCGCGATCAACACGAGCTCCTCCTCCACCAAATGTTCCACATCAAAATGACTACTACCATGTCGGAGTATGTCGAAAAATTTACTGATCTTGTGGATCAGCTCTCAGCCTACACTCCCCACCTGGATACCCTGTCCTACACTACGCGGTTCGTCGATGGACTCCGCGATGACATCCGCGCCATTGTCTTGGTTGCCAGGCCACAAAACTTGGATACTGCCTGCACTCTTGCGTTGTTACAGGAAGAAGTTGTGGATCAAGGGATGCGGAAAGAGTACAAGCGTTCGGATGGGTCGCTGTTCGCGAGGAACGCGACGATCAAAGGGGCATTGCCTTTGCCTCCTCCACCCCGGCCTCCTCCAAGTGATTCCGCAAGCCCGGTGGTTCAGGAGGAACCCAAGCGTCCCGCGCCCAGAGCTGCAACTGTTGATGACAAGTTGGTGACTCTCCGTTCTTACCGCAAGGCACGCGGGCTCAGTATTCGCTGTGGCGAGAAATGGTCACCAGGACATCGTTGCGCTCCAGTACCCCAAGCGCATGCTCTTCATGAGGTCTGGGCCCTTTGCTTTGATTCATTTGTTGACACTGATGCCGTTGTGGATGATGGTGGTCAGGCAGGAACCGAAGCCGCACAAGTCTGTCTGCTTCTATCTGCTTCAGCTCTGTCTAGCTCTTCGGCCCCGCGCATGTTGCAGTTCCATGGACAGTTGCGGGGGGCATGATGTGCTGATTCTGTTTGACTCTGGCAGCAGCCATTCGTTTCTGAGTGCTGATCTTGCAAGTCAGTTCACTGATCTCACGAACCTTCCTCAACCAATGTCAATCCGGGTGGCTGATGGTGGCGCCCTCTGTTGTGCTGCTGAACTGTGTGGTGCCGAGTGGGTTGTTCAAGGACATAATTTCCATTCTACTTTGAAGGTTCTTCCACTGGGCTGCTATGACATGATCATTGGTATGGATTGGCTTCAGGCCTTCTCCCCTATGAAGGTTGACTGGCAGGATAAATGGATCAACATCCCTTATGGACATGGTGTGGCAGAACCGAACTAAGTAAATCCACTTCCAAGTACACTTTCCTTCCATTAGGCACTAAGCGCACTTGAGGGTGTCTAAACTTAGCAATTCCGTCAAGCACACCCCAAGAGAGAACTCGAAACAATCCATATTTCTCGCCAGGATCCAATAATGAGTAGAGCTTACATAACACAATCCAAACCAATATATTACAAGTCTTAGGAATTTAATTATTACAAGCCATTGTTCAAGTGCGGAAAGTAAATGGTGCAGAAAATAACATCTAGCGAAGATCTAGGCGAAAGGGTGAGGACTCGGTCTGTGCCCACCAGAAGAGTCCTCCAAACAACTGCTCAAGCTGCACCTGCAATAGAGATTGCAACAAACCTTGAGTACTCGAATGTACTCGCAAGTCTTACCCAAATGGGAAATATAGATCCCGACTCACAAGGATTATGAAAGGCTATGTGGCTCTGGTTTTCCTTTGTTTGCAAAAGAGCATTTTTAATAAAAAGGTTGTAACATGTTATTTAGCCATATTAGTTGTTACTCCTACTTCTATGTAAGCACCTATTCTATTTCCAAGCAAGTAGTAAACAATACAGTATAGTTCTTCATCCTTAGTTCCAGTTGTTCAACTACGTTGTCGGGCGATTGCCATACCGGTACCGTTTAAACAACGGCGATTCACGAATCAATGTAGCCCAGCTGGGTACCCCAAAACACACGCCCCGTTTGTACCAAGGCACAACCGAGACCAACTCGCCAACTCCTGCCAAGGGGTCCAGTATCCGCATCCAGGACCGGGACTCCAAGCCCCCACTCACCGGCCCGGCCGTGAGTGGTGCAAGGACCTCCTCCTACCAAAATCTAGCGGTCGGATCACATAGAGCCAGAAACCGAGGCAAGAGTCAGCTAGCCTTCCCGCTCCCATAAGCAAGTATGTGTTCGGGATAAGAGGATCTGTGACATAGCTCACACCCACAACAACGAACGGTCCCTAAGCGACACAGATAGGGAAACAGTGCAACCGAAGCTAAGCCCGTGGCCGTGGGACATAACTCGTCACACCCACCAGAACCAAACCACATCCCTGCCCGGTCTCAGTTTCTTTTCATCATCATCAGTGTAAGGTAGAGCACCTACTTTGTGAGCAACGACAGGTCGCCCACGCTACCGTTCATCCTAAGCATAGCGCTACTCGAACCTGTACTAGTAGGACTCATGGGATATGTATATATATGCAGGTGGGTTTCATATAACTCCTAAAAACATAAATGCATAACATACATATATTCATTTAGAGATATTCAAAAATATAGGTCATGCATCGGGGCTTGCCTTGGTCAGGAGCAACAGGAACAAAGTCAAAAAGAGGCGGCGATGGTGGAAGCTCCTCCGGCACCTCGAGCACCTCCTCGTACTCCTCTATCACCTCTTCGAACTCCTGGTCGCCGACAGCCACAAACTCTTCTTGCCCGTCACCTATATGCATGCGATGATGATGCAATGCTTAGCATGGATTAACAACTAGCGAACAAAAGAACACACAAGCTATTAGAAGCACTATTTACCAACTACAGAAAGGCGTCATCAGATTATTACAAACAGCGAGGTTACAACAACCCTATCTATAGATTAAACTGGCTAACTCATATTCTTCTTTATATTCTTTTATTTATTCTAAACAACTAAGCATCTTAGCATTTATTTAACCACTACCATAAAATATACAAACTATTATGAACCAAACATACTAACAGATAGATCATGATTTTAGAAACTTAACAAAATTTATTTCACTATTTTTGGACACTCGCACTAATTATTATGATTAATCAAAGTTTGCTACAGGTAAACAATTAATAAAACATTTTCTAAGGTAAACAAAAAGAAAAACCGAAACTAGCCCAAACGGCCCAACAACTTCCGGCCAGCCCGCCTGCCAGGCAGGCCAGCAACTGCGCGGCCTGGCCAGCCGGCCCGACCGAGGCCCAGGCAGGGCCCGTCAGCGCGGCCCAACAGAAGGAACCGGCGACTCCCCCTCTCTCTCTCTCCCTGCGACTTTTACAGTCTAGCCCTCGTAAAAACGGATAACTACGACGAGGTCCACACACTATTTCTACTACTCACTGACATACTCCGAAAACCCCCTAGACTTTACCGATTTTACGCCCGACGGTCCCTTCTTCTTCCTCCTGCAACGCCCGAGCGGACAGGCCGGCGATGGAGCTGGCTCCGGCTGGGGAAGGCTCACCGGCGGCGAGGCGAGGCCGGAGAAGACTGCGACCACCACACCGCCGCCGCAAGGACCCGAAGAGGACGCAGGGCCCCTTGCTGCGACTCCCACGAGCCAACCGGCACGGCGGCGCCCTCTCGGCGGCCACTGGTCGCGGCGCCGGCAAGGGAGAAGGAGGAGTGGCGTGGCCGAGAGCAAGAAAAGGCACAAGCTTGAACCCGAAGCCGCCCACCGGAACGGCCGCGACGAGAAGAGCAGCGAAGAAACGGTGGCTTGGTTCACGACAAAGATGGAGCTCGGGGGGGAAAAGGAAAAAGGCTCTGCTTTTCAAGGGCTTGGCGACTTGGCACGGTTTAAGAGACAACATGGGCACCAGAGACAGCCCACGGTGGCCATGTGCGACTGCGACACGCACAATGCCCGCAGACGGGGAACGTGCACGTGGTGACCGCGACCAGACCTGTCGAACAGACATGTCGTGGCCAGGGTTTGGACGCGAGCGTTTCGGCCGATCCTCATAACTGCGGCACTTGGCTCCAAAAGGAACATGAGACATGGGACCTAACCCTGTTGGGTGACGCAGATTGCACCTTGAACCGACCAACCCATGAGGAGAACAGACGGCTAGAACTTTTCAGCGTCAAGCCAAAACAAGGTCAAAACAACAAACACCTCGTGTGCGTCCCCGACCACTTCTGAACCCAGGTTTTTGGCATCATCCGCTCGGATTCAGCCCAGGCGTCTGTGAACAGAGTTGGAGAGCTTCCAACAAACTTCCAAACTCCTTTAAGGCGCAAGACCAGACGAGGCTCGGTTCAGCGAGAAAGACCACGCCAAGATAGCAGTGTCACTGCATCCGCTGAGTGCAGCCAAACTGCGATTTGACGGTCCAAACGAGTCCAGACAAGGCTCAACTTTTCACAAGCTCTGACCCGAAACATCTACTCCAACTTTTATTTTTGGATCTACCCCAAACGCTGCACAGATAAGGAGAACGTGAGATGCCAACCTCAGGGACACCCCAAAAGCGCTAGACTCAGCAGATTTTCCTAAGTCCCCGGCTTTCCAGCAGCAGATTCAAACTTGTTATACCTTTTTGACTAGCTTCCAAACCGAACTAGCATTTGGTCACTAAACCAAACTTGTCGACCACGATCCCCTCTACGACTTTGCTTAAAGGTCCAACCTCATAGCAGCTAAGGAAACTACAGTTTGGTTAAAGCCAAGGATGCATCCTGAAAAGGTTGCAACATTGGTTTTGGCCATTTTTAAGCACCTTCCGCATGTTTTCTCAAAAGAGACCCTTACTAACTTTTATTCGGGATATCCAAAAGATGGAGAGGAACCAGATAAGAAAGCTTGGGTGGTAACATACGGTCGCGACTTAGTTAAAAGACACTAAGGTGACGTCAGAACGATATTTCATGCGACCACCGGAAAAGGGATTAACTTGGTTTGAGAGATGATTTTGGATTCGACGAGAGACAAAGATTGAGTTTAGACTCCACCAAAGATTTTTGCTTAACAAAGATCGCGTTCCTCACAAAGACTTGGACCAAAACACGATAGCTAACAAGTTATTATTATAAGCAACATAAGTTTTATTTAACACAACCATATGCAAGCAAACTAACATGAAGCTCATGACAAGTTTAAGTAAGTTGTTTTACGCGGTAACACCGTGGGTGTTACACATGGTCATGTTCGGCTTCATGGCATCCTTCCTGTGTCTTCTCAGCATTCAGTACTTCAGTTGTTGCACATTGCTGCTTCTCCGGTCAACTCAGAGTCCCCCGGCTTACCCCCTGATGTCCAGAATTTGGTGGATGAGTTTGCTGAAATCTTTCAAGAGCCTATGGAACTTCCTCCTCGCTGACCATGTGACCACTGGATTCCATTGGTTCCTGGGGCTCCACATGTCGTTGTTCGCCAGTATCGGTACAAGCCAGCTCTTAAGGATGAAATTGAGAAGCAGGTGACCGAAATGCTTCAGTCTGGGTTGATTCGACCAAGTACCAGTGCGTTCTCTTCCCCAATCTTGCTGGTCCGTAAGAAGGATTCATCTTGGCGCTTCTGTGTGGACTACAGAATGCTCAATTCATTAACTGTTAAATCGAAGTTTTCGATCCCGGTGGTCGATGAGTTGCTGGATGAACTCGCTCATGCTAAGTGGTTCACCTGTTTGGACCTTCGGGCTGGATTTAATCAAATTCGTTTGGCTTCGGGAGAAGAACACAAGACTGCCTTCCAGACACATTGGGGCCAGTTCGAGTTCACAGTCATGTCCTTCGGGCTCACCGAGGCACCAAACTCGTTCCAGGGAGCTATGAATACCACCCTGCGCCCCCTCCTTCGCAGGTGCGCCTTGGTTTTCTTTGATGACATTCTCGTCTATAGCCCTTCTTGGGAGGCTCATCTGGCTCACCTGCGGCAGGTTTTCTCATTGCTAGCTGCTGATCAGTGGAAGGTCAAAATCAACAAATGCCAGTTTGCTAAACAATCTATCACATACTTGGGTCATATTGTCAGTGCACAAGGAGTTTCGACTGATCCTGATAAGGTGAATTCTATTCAGAATTGGCCACCACCACAGAATGTTAAAGAGTTGCACAGCTTTTTGGGCCTTGCTAGGTACTACCGCAAGTTTGTACAGAACTTTGCGCTACTTGCCAGACCTCTTACTGAATTGCTCAAGAAGGGTGCCCTGTTTGTGTGGACCCCGACACACTTTTCGGCATTTACTGCCCTCAAGGCTGCTCTGGTTTCAGCCCCTGTCCTGTCACTTCCAGATTTCTCTAAGCCGTTCCAGCTGCAAACTGACGCTAGTGACTCGGGTGTTGGCGCTGTACTACTACAAGACGACCATCCCATCGCTTTTGTCAGTCGAGCATTGGGCCCTCGTACCAGCGCCCTTTCCACATATGAAAAGGAGTTCCTCGCCATCCTTGTTGCAGTTCAGCAATGGCGTTCTTACCTCCAGCACGTCGAGTTCACCATATTCTCAGACCAACGCAGTCTTATGCACGTCACTGAACAGCGGTTACATACTGACTGGCAACTGAAGATGCATCACAAACTTGTGAGGCTGCAGTACAAGATTATTTACAAACCAGGGGTTTCCAATGCGGCCGCCGATGCTCTTTCTTGCCACCCTGAACCACCGGCTCAGTTGCAGGCTATCTCTGTGTCCACTCCCGCTTGGTTGTCCGATGTTGTAGCTGGCTATGATTCTGACCCTGAATCCCAACAGTTGCTCCAAGAATTGACAGCCAGCCTGCATTCTCGCCCTCCATTCGTCCTGCACAGCGGTATTATTCGGCACTCTGGCCGCATTTGGGTAGGTTCCAATCCTCCGCTACAGCAGCGTGTTATGTCCGCCTTGCACGACAGCGCCCTAGGCGGTCATTCTGGATTTCCAGTTACTTACAGCCGGATTCGGAAGCTGTTCTATTGGCGTGGAATGAAACAGTGCGTCAAGAGATTTGTCGCCAACTGTGCTATCTGTCGTCAAGCTAAGCCCGATCGAGCTCTGTACCCCGGTCTTCTGTCTCCACTGCCGGTTCCAACTGCTGCCTGGCAGGTGGTTTCAGTCGATTTCATTGACGGGTTACCGACGCTGGCACACGCAAACTGTATTATGGTGGTTGTTGACAAGTTCAGCAAGTATGCCCACTTCATTCCTCTACACCACCCCTTTTCGGCTCCCAAGGTCGCACAAATCTTCCTAGACAACGTGTTCAAACTTCATGGTCTTCCGACTCATATCATTTCAGACCATGACCCCATCTTTACAAGCCTATTCTAGCGGGAGCTGTTCCGCCTCGCTCAGGTATCCTTGGCCATGAGTTCAGCTTATCATCCCCAGTCGGACGGTCAAACTGAGCGGGTCAATCAGTGCTTGGAAACATACTTGCGTTGCTTTGTTCATTCTTGCCCTCGGCGGTGGATTCGCTGGCTCTCCCTTGCAAAATTTTGGTACAACACCTGTGAACATTCTGCACTTGGCAAGTCCCCTTTTGAGGTACTCTATGGACACTCTCCTCGTCATTTTGGTATTACTGATGAGTCGGTTTCCCATATTCCCGATGTGGCGTCCATGCTGGCGGAGCGTACCACTATGCTTGCTGCAGTCCGTTAGCATCTCCTCCGTGCGCAGCAAAGGATGAAGGTTCAGGCTGATAAACGCCGATCGGAACGCTCGTTTGCGGTCAGCGATTCTGTCTTCCTCCGGCTGCAGCCTTATGTGCAGTCCTCTCTGGCGCCCCGCTCCCACCACAAGCTCTGCTTCAAGTACTTTGGGCCTTTCAAGATCATCGCTAAAGTGGGCTCGGTGGCATACAAGCTGGTGCTTCCTCCCACGTCCACCATCCACCCGGTCTTCCACGTCTCGCTGCTCAAGCCGGCCCCTCCTTCGGCTCCAGTACTGCTAGCTGCCCTGCCGGACTCCAACGACATGCTCCAGATACCGGAGCGCGTCCTGCAATCTCGGCTGCACCAGCGCGGCGATCGCGCCGTCCGCCAGTTGCTGATCAAGTGGAGCAACCTCGACGATGACCTCGCCACTTGGGAAGACGCTGACGCCGTCATGCAGCGTTTCCCTCGTGCGTCGGCATGGGGACATGCCGGTTCTCAAGGGGGGAGGGATGTCAGCATTCCCCATCCAGGCAGCCCGCCTGCATCAGCGCGGCCCAGGAGGACCTCCAGGATTAAATCCAAGAATATCAAGTTTACTGGGCCGGATTAGGTCTGTAACGCATGTGTCACCAGATCCAACTCGGAGCTGGGATAAATAGCAGAGAGCTCTCCAAGCTAGGGCAACAAAGAACATTACTCTCTATCATTTTATTGTATTCGGCCTACGGCCACCGCACTGCTTATCAATATAGCTCCTATGTTCTTCGCAATTTCCGTTTAGCTGTAGCGTAGCTAACACTCTCCTTCTGCGATCCGCCACCGCCACTGCCACCACCGGAAGACCTGGGGGAGGATGTGACCGACAGGAAGGCGAAGCTGCACCACAACAACATGTCTCTGCGTAGACATCCGATAAGTTACGCCAGTTTTGGCCTTTTATCTTCCTTGGCAAGGGGCAAGGACCTACACCGACCTCACCCCCGCACGCGACTCGTCGGGATCCTCCCGGCACGACTCTCAGAGCAAAATCGACGGCGCTGCACCTCTCCAACGTCCAACCCCATCCTATTCCTGAACCTCTGGACCCACCATCCCATCACCGTTTACAGTAAATGTTAAACCCTCCGTCCAACAAAACATTGACCGACTCCCCCCTCCGCAGTCCGCACTCGGCATTGCAGTTGCAGTCATAGAAACCATCGCACTCTCGTCGGCGAGCCACGAGCGACGCAACAGAAGGTCCGTGCGATCTCTTGCTCCAACTCCCCGCCGGCTCGCCGTCGAGCGCATGCGGTAGAGCAGTCTTGTCTCCTCTTCTTCGTGGTGCGTGCGATCGTTGTCTTCGCGTGCTGCTGCAGATTGTTAGGTTGTCCCTTTTTGTGTCTGTGTTCCTGGCCTCTTCCGCCCTTCCCGGCTGCGTGAGGTGGGTTGATTCATTGGTAATGCTTCATTGTTTTGTGGAGGTTTACTAGCTCATGGAAGGGTTTTGGGGAGGTTTAAGCGGGGGTATCAGTTGTAGAGTTGCTAATAATAGATTGACCTCTTGCGTTTTTTTTTCAGCAATTTTGTTTATTTCTGAGTTGAAATTAAAGCCATGTGAAGTTGGGGTAATGCGTGTGTCGTATGATGATTGATGATTGTTTTATTTGGTGGAAGTTTTCTTGCTGTGAACGAAATTTGTTTTCCTGGTCTGTTCATGCTTGCTAATAGATTAATTTGTTCTGCTACTGCATTGCCGTGATTTAGGCTCATCGAGGAAGAAATGAGATGCTTTTAGTTTTTTACATTATAATTTTGTATGAATCAAGGTATCAAATCAGATACTCCATTATTAAAAAAGATCGATTCCTAGTATAATATAACTCCGGTGAACTAGTGAGGGTTGAGTGATTTGTGCGCATATCTTTGTCCTCCTTTATACGCTCTTTTTTTTGTTCTTTTGTTCATAATGTAACAGTAATAATAAGAGAAAAATAAAATGTGTGTGTCTGCCATAATATCTCGAGTTTTGTATCCTTCCTTATGAATAATTGACTTTGTCACGTTACTGTTATTGTAGTTGTGATATGCACCATGGTTGGCAGAACTATTCAGGTCCATGGGTTTGATCTAACTGACAGTGCGGAGTCTGTCAAATATATTTTGGAGAGAGTTGCTGGCACTGGAACCATCTGTGCTGTCAAGCTCAGGCCTCCAAGGAACATCTCTGCCAACTCAAGGGCGTTTGCTATAGTTCAGTTCCAGACACAGGAAAGTGCTTCATTGGTAGAATATGCGGCTCGGAGAAATGCTCTCAGCACTGGACGAATTTATCTGAAAGCCAGACCTGCAGAGCGGACACAGATGGTGTGCAGTGCCTATTTACACTGCATGATATGCAGTGGGCATATCTGACCCATTCGTGTAACAGGGAACGATAGGATTAGGATCTCCTTTTCCCCCTCTATTCTGTATCTCACTTTTTACTCAAACGAATGCAAAAATAATAATTCAAAAGATATTCTACTTTGTACTAGCAGACCACATATAGAGCTGAATATAACACATGCTCATGTACTGAACATATTCAAAATTACAGTTTGCTGATTTGTCAGCCATATAAATATATTAGATCTCTTTTGCTCCAGGTTACTAATTCATTGTTGAATCCTACGTATATTTTACTCTAAACTAAAGTATTTTTAACAAAAGCTTAATACAAAAGCTGAACAGGAAAGCATATAGCACTGTTCTGTTCCTATACAAAATGTTGTATCACCCAATAGCAAATTTGATCATGCCTTCACTACATGGCCTGCAAACAAAAATAGTTCAGACATGCTGATTTCTAGATTAAATTAAACTAATATAATTTACATAGACTTACATTTATATTCAGCTAAAAATACCAATCATCTATCCCTCTGACAGAGTTAAGATCAGTGGCATCTTGAATAACACTTGAACTCTGAAATGAGAGAGAGAAGAAGCTAGATAGAAAAATAGCATTGGTCAAATTTTACAATTATTTTTTTAAGAAAAGGAGAATGTCTGCATACCTGAATAAGTTGAGAAAAACTACTAAGTGATTCATATTGTTGAGATTTTCCAGTAGCATCTATGTTTTCCTCATATGCTTAAAATTCCTGCACAAGGTTTTCACTTTCTTCATGTTGTGTAGCTTTCTTGGTTTTCTTCTTGTTTGCTTTGTTCTTTTTTTTCTTCTGAAATTTTTCAACCCAAGATTTCTTCCTTTTTGATCCACCATTTGGTTTTTATTTCTTTTTAAGCCCAACAACATTTGCAAACTGTTCAGGTAAGCTGAATGGTGCTTAAACGCTAGGATTCTCAACATCAATTTTAGGAGTTTCTGTGATCTTTCCTTCCACCTGCTTACTCACATTATGAAGTGCCTCTTCAACAAGCAAGTAGCAATCTTCAAAATCAGCAGCTCGTGAAGCCAATGGAAAGAATATTTGGCAAAGATTTTTGTATCGAACTGTAGCATATAACTTAGGATTTTCCACTATATCCCTTCCATGCATATCTTGGACAATCTCTGACCTTGCGCCTCGAGTCCATCGCTTCAAAATGTATCTTTCAGGCAATAACTTAATGTTCATCAAATCGAGACCTTTTAGTGCATGCCTACGTAATATACCAATTCTTTCAAAGAGTCGACAACTACATGTGACAATTTGATCAGCAAGGTTGACTATAACTGTACGCTCTTGTTCAAGTGTAGATGACTCCCCAAGAGCTCCAATTGCAATGGAAAATTTAGTGCTTCTATTAGAATCTATTATGTAAGCTGCAAGCGACTTTTCATATTCAGCTTGGAAGGCTTCAAAAATTGCATGTGTATATATCTTACTGGTTTGTACCAATATAGGTGTCATCATCCCAATTCTTGGTTGTTTCTTTATTGATTCAAATTCAGCTTGTAACTCCCTCTCTCTCTTGTCTTCAACAACATGCTCCACACGCTTTACAAACCTAACAATGTCAAGATCTGATTTCAAATGCATTTTCAATGCATTATTCAAGCTTTCGCTTAGCTGCGTACTTCACATTCCTATTGAGAAAACATCCAGCATGTAGCATTCAGCCCACTTGTGTCTCAACATGTAAATGTTGTCCAGCCAGGTCGATTTGCTTACTTTTCCTCTCATAGCAGCAAAAGCTTCTTCAAATTCTGCCTCTTGTTCATACTGATACATACAAGCACTGAAATCTAACAAGACACTTGACTCTTCTTCGGTCTCGGATTCTTCTTCATTCTAAGAGCACAAGTGCTTTAATGCATTTTGAGATATATGCCACGTACATAAACCATGCCATGTACTAGTGAAGACATTAGACACCGTCTTTCCCATTGCACTATCTTGATCAGTAAAAATTGTTTGAGGATGTTTTTGATTATGTATTGACAAAAATGCATTGAATAACCACTTGAATGACTCGAATGTCTCATCATACATCAGAGCAGCACCAAATACCACAGTCTCTCTAAATTGATTGAAACCTACAAATACACCAAATGGCCTATATTCTTTGTTGGTTCCAAAGGTAGTGTCAAATGTGATGACATCCCCAAAGTGTGCATAGTCGATAATCATCTTTGTATCAGCCCAAAATATGTTAGTTATCTGTTCTTCACAATCCATTTGAATGGCATATTGAAAGGAAGGATTCTCCACAGATTTATCTTGAAAATACTTTAGCAAACTTCCAGCCTCACCATACATCATCTCCCTCTGGCGCTTGGTTTGCAGATAATTTTTATGATCACGATGAGTGTATCCGAGGTTACGTGATCCACCAACATATCTACCAAGAAACTCATGAGCTACTTTAGGTACAATTCCAGAGTCATCAGCCACATCAATATCAATAGCCTGATGCTTAGAAATATTTCTCTGTGATGGCATCAGATGACTTGTTTGTGTAGTCTGAAGAATGTGGTTGTGCTCAACAAATAAGTCATGTACTTTATAAGTTCCATTTCCTCTTTCTAAAGTAATGCCCATACGAACCATGCAACCTGTTCTTGTATGTGCCCTATTACGCTTGCAAACTGAGAACTTCTTATCTTCAACCCGAGAACCTTGATTTGAACAAACAAACCTCCAGGTTGTTACTAATCCATCAAGACCACTCTTGTTTGCATAGCACTTGCGAACATCAAACCCCATCCTACCACCATATGTGACCCAAAAGTTCCAAGCCTCATCTACACTGCTAAATTTCATACTTATTTTAGGAATCCAAAAAGGAGTTGCAGCCATTCTGTAGTTATAAATATTGTGTCAGTTCTATATTTTTTTTGGTAATAATTACAAGAATCAACAAAAAAATCAAAATATTATTTTCCCTAACATTCTTAAGATATTTCGACAACTTTAGTTTAACTATGCAGGAAATGGTTAGCTAGCTTTGGAAAAAGGATTAGCACAACCTTATAGGCGATTCCTCGAGCACCTCTTGGGCGTCATCCATGGCACCATCATCTGCACCTGACAAGGTGCTTGCTGGAATGCTTTGCGCCATGGGAGATTGCAGGGGGGCATGGGGAACGTGTGTGGCGTCGGCCTTCTTCGATGTGCATGCCTTGCTCGGTGTCGACGCAGACGTTGTGACGCCTCCTGGAGCTATGAGATGAGGACGCAGGATGGCAACTTCTTCCACAGGCACGTGAGGAGCAGCATCGCCTCCACTATCAGCAAGGATGGACCCTGGGCGTTTCATGGTGCGGCAGGTTGCTGGTCTCCCTGCGCCCGTCCGCCGCCGGACGCCGCGCCCCCGCCACCTCGCTCTTCTGATTTTGGCACCAACTATCTGGAGTTTCCCTCCAAGAACACCAGGGAAAGAAATAAGTACCATCCCTCACCCCAATCTCAACCGTTCCTGTTACACGAATGGCTCAGATATGCCCACTGCATATCTTGCAGTGTAAATAGGCACTGCACGCGATCTGTGTCCCCTGCAGAGCGAGACATTGTTCCAAGACCAAGAATTCCAATTTTTTCTCTGGAGGACATTGTTCTGCATTTGGGATGTTTGGTTAAGGAAAATGTTCTATCTGCTTTTTTCGTGCAAGTAATGTTTCGGTTCAATTTGGATTTGATATGAAAAAGATTTGCTTCTACCTCTCCTACAACCTTATTAAATATAAACTTGAACTTTCTTACGAAAGTATATGGGAGATGCAGCTTCACCGTCCACCTGCTTATAGGTCACGGACGAAGTTCCTTTTGATTCAGGTTGGTTTCTCATACAATTTACCCTCCTTAGGCATTTTAGCAGTTTTTTTTGGATTCTACCTTTTTAATCCTATGAAAGATACAAAAGTAGATGATTTAAGCATTACTGACTACAAGAATGAGTTATTTCATATCTTATTAGTCTTGTCTTCACATCTTCCTTTTCTTTGTATAAGTCTATGAATTGTACGCATCCCGGCTAGCTTTTCCTTTTCATGGCTATATCCTTTCAAGTATACAGTATAATCCAGTCACATAAGATTTCTTGATCATCTGAAAAGTTAAATTAATTGATGTAAACATTATTAACTACAATAACGAGTCCTTTCTTATGTTTTTCTTGTATTCGCATGTTCCTATTTTGTTTGTACTATTGTCTTCTTGTTATGAATTGTATGCCTTTTCATTTAGGCAACCTTTTTTATATCCTTTCTAGCATAGAGGAAGGTTGAGTCAGACAATTCTGTATGAATTTTAGCATATTTTTGAGTTTTGGTGGAATGGAAATGACATGTTGGGTATAAACAATTTCTTATATTTCCTGAAAATTCAGTATACCCATCCAAGATCCACCAATATAGCCAGCCAATTTTTCAATTACTTAGAAATGCTGCTATTTGCTAAGAGTCTTTTGAGCTTTAGAGTTCATATAGACTAAAAAAACATGTCATGTTTCAGGTTCAGGCAGCTCCTAAAATTTATGAACCGCTCCCACACTGTCAAGGTGACTGGTTGAGGGACGACATAGATGAAAAATGGACCAGGACGATTGACTTTACTCCATCAGCTAGCATCGGGCAATCATCTATTTTCTGTCTGGAGGTGCCACACCAGTGTGAACTAAGAATTGGTGACTATTTTGTTTACTATAAAGAGCAAAATCTTGACTTTGAATGTCGGAATGGGTATACATATTCCTGTGGTAACTGCCTTGTCCCAAATGTGAAATCTCCTGATTACATAGAGGTCCCTTATGAGATACTCTTCAAAATCAACCATTTGGTTCAGAATGAGACACTCAGTGGGCCAACACTTGATCACAATTTCTTCCGTCATGTTAGCCCAAAATTTGAACCTATTGATCATATAAAGCGGGCACTTTTAAAGATGTCAGATTTGAAAAGCACCTGCTTGAATCCAACAAATTGGTTATCAGTACAATATTCAAGAATACGGAAATCACGCCATGCATCCCAAAGATCATCTAATATATCTCTGGATGATGGCTTGGTCTATGTCCACAGGGTGCAAGTTACCCCTGCTAAAGTGTATTTTTATGGACCTGAGATAAATGTGTCCAATCGTGTTGTGCGGCATTTCTCTGCTGACATAGATAACTTCCTTCGAATTTCATTTGTTGATGAGGACTGCGAGAAGCTCCGTTCACTTGATTTGTCATCTCGTTCTACTTCTGGAAATGATGCCAGGAGAACTGCTCTGTATAATAGAGTTTTGTCAGTCCTTTCAAATGGCATCAATATTGGTGACAAACACTTTGAGTTTCTTGCCTTTTCTTCAAGCCAACTTCGAGATAACTCTGCATGGATGTTTGCTTCTCGGCAGGGATTGACTGCGAGTGACATAAGGAAGTGGATGGGGGACTTTCGAGATATCAGAAATGTGGCAAAGTATGCTGCAAGACTTGGGCAATCTTTTAGTTCCTCAACAGAAACTTTAAAAGTACACAAGTATGAGGTGGAACAAATTCCTGATATTACAAATAGCACAAAATACATATTCTCTGATGGAGTTGGAAAGATCTCAGCTAATTTTGCAATGGAGGTGGCTATGAAGTGCAAATTGAAACGCTTTGCTCCTTCTATTTTTCAGATAAGGTATGGTGGTTACAAAGGTGTTGTAGCTTTTTTTTTTCGAAAGCGTGCATATGCACGTACTGCTTTAAGGGAAAAAGGAGTGTTGGTACACATGTCGTCATGCAAAAGGCGAGATGCCGTTTGCATGACGAGCGAGACACATAACAGAGGGCACCGGCTATGACGGTGGTGATCCAAGATCAAACCGTAAGCTTTCTTTGAGAAAAAGCATGTCAAAGTTCCAGTCAGAAAATATCACTCTTGATGTCCTTGCATACAGCAAGTACCAACCATGCTACCTGAATCGGCGGTTGATTACTCTTCTCTCAACACTTGGGGTTGGCGATAATGTCTTCGAACTGAAACAGAAGGAAGCTGTAAAGCAGTTGAACGTAATGGTCACCAAACCACAGGCTGCTCGTGAAGCGGTTGAACTTATGCCCATGGGAAAAGTTGAAGGACCGAGAAGCAACCAGAAACCGACCAGAGGGGGGTGAATGGGAGCTTTAAATTTTCCTTTCGGAAACTATCAGCCACTGTCCCGAGAATCACCCCAAAAGCAAACCCTAGAGCTTGCAAGTGTCCACGACCCTAGATGTAGGGTGGATGCTTCCAAGAAGCACAACGGGACACTATACAACTCTAGAAAGCCAACGCAAAAGACGGAAACCAAATCCGAGAATCGCTCGAACGAATCAGCGAACGAGACTGCGCAGTCACAGCAGCATCGGATGCTGGTGAGCGTCCGATGCCAAAACCTCTGCAGCGTCCGATGCAAAACGAACCAAATCAAAACCTTACTGCATAGGCATCGGATGCTGCATCGGATGCTGGGAGCTTCCGATGCCCAGCCAACGGACGCGTCCGATGCAAACAATGCAAGACTGGAACCTCACTGCATGGACATCGGACTCTGCTATAGTGAAATAGTAGCGTCCGATGCTTGGCCTCCGGCGCGTCCGATGGCAACGGACGCTCCGATGGTCAGCGTCCGATGCTCCTTAAAACCTACTGTCAGACGACACGTGGCATCGGACGCTCCGATGGGATGAACACAGCGTCCGATGGTCACGCACTCAGCGTCCGATGGCCCCGAAACAGCACAGTTCTTCCGCGAAATTCACTCGATCTCCTCCGAATCAAAAGCACTAGGGCTAGAATTCGATCTGAGGAGTCTCAAGGATGTTAGTGAGCTACTCCTAAGAGATCATGGCTCGAACCTAACTCCAAATCGGTGAATCAAAAGAATTCGGTGCAAGGGAGCAAGAACGTGATCCAAGGCGAAAATCGTTCGATCTCCTAGACCGTGAGGTTAGAGATTAATTCCTTCAGTGGAAAGAAGTGCCTCATGATCTAGAACAACTTGGTTCAAACGGATTTGAAAAAGATGAACCGAGCAAAGAGATCAAGCGACGGGAAAATCGTGGAGAAAAAGGATTCCGCGAAGAACACAAACAAAACGCGAATCACAACCACGATCTTGCAGCCGAAGCGCAAACACACGCTACGACAAGGAGGTTACGGCCTCCTTTCCTCAAAATCAACAGTACATAGAGGTGAGTCTCTCTGCGGATCTCAGCTAGCTAAAGCAGGGGATGGGAGAGCAGGAAACCCTAAGTGCTAGGAAGCAAATGACTGCAATGACTGAGATAGGTGGGAGGAGGGTGTCTCCCGACTACTTAAACTACTACTAGCCTAAGTCTATTTCCTACTCTACCCCTCTCTATTCTAATTACAGAGCGGGCCAGCTAAACCCTAAGGTTATTCTGGACCAACCCAGGTGGTAGGTGTATCGGACGGTCACGCCCGCACTGGCCGAAGCGTTGCCTCGACGCAACCTCCGGATAGCCGCCACGTGCCGCCTTCGCTCTGCACCCCCGGTTTTGTGGCCCAAACCGGGAAACCAGCCTTTTCCAGCCAACCCCCGGTTTTGAGGCCCAAACCGGGAAACCAGCCCACATCGCCTGAGTTTTGTGGCCCAAACTCAGAAACCCGCAGCGCCCGGGTTTTGAGGCCCAAACCTGGAAACCGTCCACCGGTGGTTTTTCCCTGGCTCAACCACCAAACCGGAGCTGTAGAGGGGATGCACCGCCCGTGCACCCCGTCCACCGACACGTTGAAAGCCCTAGTTTGGTTTTGGTTAATTGATGAAACCTATTTGGTCTAATCCTATTGCTAAGCATGTGTGTAGCTTATAAGAAAGGATTATGACCAAGCCAAGTGGTGGAGCTAGCAAGATGGCAACCATGGAGTATGGTGTTGGCCGCAAGCACTCAAGAGATCAAGTGCTCCACCTTTTGTGAAATGCAAGAAGAAGAGAAGAGATGGAGCAAAGAGGCCCGAAGGCAAAGGTATAACATATAGGGCTCTTTGTTTTGGTGATCAAGACACTTAGCGAGTGTGATCACATTTAGGATAGATAGCCGTACTATTAAGAGGAGATTATTCACGGCTTATGCGGTGTTCAAGTGCCACTAGGTGTTCTCTAACATATCGATGCTATAGACCTAGTGAGTGACTAATAAATCCTTTGAAAAATGTTTTGAAAATGCTAACACACTTGCACAAGATGGTATACACTTGGTGGTGTTGGCACATTTGAAAAGGAGAAGAAACCGGAGTTGAAAACGTGGTTTTCAGGCTTGACCGGACGCTGAACAGCGACCGGACGCTGCGATCGGACGCGTCCGGTCAGTTGTGAAGAAAAACGACCGGACTCGCCTGTACCACTGTTCACGAGAGGCATCAGGTTCAAACAGTTTGATCGGACGCTGAGTGAGTCCGGTCACTGGTGACCGGACGCGTCCAGTCGATAAAAAACCTCTCTGGAACCTCTCTGGTTCTGACCGGACGCTGAGCGAATTTCTTGACCGGACGCGTCCGGTGCTAATGACGTAGAGTCCGGTGATCGCGAAGTTTTTCGTCCAAATTAACCGTTGGACGACCGGACGCGTCCGGTGGTGATCGGAGCGTCCGGTGCTCTCGTTTGGAGCTTTTTGAGCAGTAGCCGTTGGACGATCAAACGAACGACGTTGAATTCGCGTGGACACGTGGCTGTCATCCAGCGACCGGACGCAGTGGGAGCGTCCGGTGATCACTTGACCGTGCGTCCGGTCATCGCGTTTTTCGCGCAGTGAACAGGTAACGGCTCTATTTGTTTGAGGGGCTTATAAATATGAGTTGGCCGGCTTGCTAGTGCGCTCTCTTGCACATTTTGATTCCTAAGCCTTCTAGTGAGCATTGACAAGCCTCCCCACTCATCTCCCAAGTTGAATTGATCAAGCCAAGTGAGATTGAGTGATCTAGTGCGCGTTCTTGATAAAGTTCAATCTAGTGGCACTAGTTCTTCGCATCGGCATTGGGTATTCTTGTTACTCTTGGCATTTGCCGGTGCCTAGACGGCTTGGAGGCGTTGAGGTGGTTGATTGGCAAGAGTGGAGATTGTTCTTGGCCACCACCGATTGAGATTGTGAGAGGTTTTGGAGCCTCACCTCGCCGGAGCGGCAAGAGGCATCCTTAGTGGATTGCTCGTGTCATTGAGCTACCTCACTAGCGGTAGATTCTTGTGGCGCTCTTCGTGAGCTTGGCTTAGCGCCGATTAGCCGCCGGATCACCTAGTGTTGGTCGACACAACGGGGAGTAGCGTGCCGGCAAGCACGTGAACCTCGGGATAAATCTTTGTCTCCCGAGTGCTATTTGTGGTTGTGTCCCATTCTTGGTGATTGGTCTCCATCTTCATATTCTTGGTGATTGGCATCACAAGTGGTTTTCACCGGTGATTGGCTCTCTACTTGGCGATCCTCAAGGCTCGGTGAAATCCTCCTTATCTAGTTCATTTACCTTGTGTATTTATATTGATCTATATCTCTTGTTTTGATATCATTTCTTGTTGCACATCTTTAGTCATACATCTTGTGTAGGTAGTGGCAGTTAGCTTACCTAGTTCCTTGTACACACTTGTCTTGTATACTCATTGTACATCATTCTTGTGCTAGAGCTATAGTATTTTTATTCCGCATTTGTTACTAGCTCTAGTTGATTGTGTGCCATAGAAATATTAGGTAGAACTATTGGATAGGTGGCTTGCAACACACTATTAGGCTAGCGCAAAAAGCTTCGCCGTTTGTCTTACTAATAGTGTTTGCCTAAGAAAATTTTGTAGATTTTTAATTAGGCTATTCACCCCCCCTCTAGCCAATTTTGGACCTTTCAAGTGGTATCGGAGCCGTGGTCACCGATTGTTTGAGGCTTAACATCCTCCGGTGTTAAAATGGCTCAAATCAACTATATGGGGAAGCCACCACATTTTGACGGCACCAACTTTGATTGTTGGAAGAGGAAGATGTGTGCATTCACAAGAGGAATGAATAGGAAGATTTGGGATGTGATAGAACATGATTTTGCAATAATTGATCCCACAAGTCTCACTCCAAGAGAAGAAGAGAAGCTCCAATGGAATGATATAGCAATCAATCTATTCTATGAAGCTTTTGATACAAAAGTCTTTGAGCAAATCAAGGACCTTGAAAGAGCAAATGAGATATGGGAAAGATTGGAAGAAACATATGAAGGCACCAAGGCGGTCAAGGGAGCCAAGCTATATATTCTCAAGGACAAACTTGCTACCTTCAAGATGCAAGATGATGAGAGCATACCGGAGATGTTTCACCGGTTGCAAGTGATCATAAATGACTTGAAGGCTTTGGGAGAGAAGGTGGAGGACAAGGACTTTTCTCACAAGTTCTTGAGATGCTTACCACCAAGGTTTGACACTTTGGTGACCATCCTAGTGAGAGAAGGATTGGATACGGTGACCCCAAACCAAGTACTAGGTGATGTGGTCACACAAGACACATACCGTGTGGAACGGGATGGGGGAGCCCAAGAGGAAGAGAAGAAGAAGAAGACCGTGGCATTCAAGGCTTCATCCTCCAAGAGCAAGAGCAAGGGCAAAGCTAAGAAGGAAGAAAGTGATGATGAAGACACAAGCTCAAGTGAAATGGATGATGAAGAGATGGCCCTATTTGTGAAAAGATTTGGCAAGTTCATGAAGAAGAAAGGCTATGGAGCTAGAAAGAGAAGAGATGCAAACAAGAGCACAAGCAAGAGGTGCTATAGATGCAAGAGCAAGGATCACTTCATTGCGGATTGTCCATACTCTAGTGATGAAGATGATGATGACCGCAAGAAGAGCAAGAAGAAGGACAAGAAGGAGAAGAAAGAAAAGAAGGAGAAGAAGATGAGCAAGAAGAAGGGTGGATCCTATGTTGTCACATGGGATAGTGATGCTTCCTCAAGCGATGATGATGATTCAAGCAATGATGAGAGGAAGACCACCAAGAAGAAGGCTATGGCTAGTCTTGCTATCTCAAGCAAGCCTTCTATCTTCAACACTCCATCGTCATGCTTCATGGCTAAGGCCACAAAGGTATCATCCGATGAGAGTGATAGTGAGAGTGATAGTGATGATGATGAGGAGTACTCAAAGGAGGACCTCATAAGCATGCTACAAGATGCTCATTCTTACATTGAGACTAAGAGGAAGGAGTGCAAAGAATTGCGCAAGGCCAACAAGGCTCTTGAGCAATCCTTTGATGAGCTCAAGTCTACTCATGAGAGGCTAAAGGAAGCCCATGAGAAGCTTGATCAAGCTCACACTAGGCTCAAGGAAGCCCACTCCTCCCTCCTTGATCAAAGTAAGATTGAGGATGTTGTAGAAACATGCAATGTAGGAGTAACTTGTGATATACTTGATGAATCATTTTATGCTCCTATTATTGTTGCTCCCATCAATGCATCATCATCATCTAGCTCAACTAAAATGCCTACTTCTACTACTTGTGATTCATCATTAGTTGTAGAAAATAAAAACCTTAAAAACAAGGTTGTTGAGCTCACTCATGCTTTAGGCAATGCCTATGGTGGAGATGCCCGCTTGCTTAAGTGCTTGGGTAGCCAAAGGTGTCCACTCAACAAGGAGGGACTTGGCTATATCCCCAAGAAGGGCAAGGCGGCCTTTGCTCCTCACAAGACTAGTTTTGTGAAGAGCAATGGTCGTTATTGCTACAATTGCAAGCAATCCGGGCACATAGAGCAAAATTGCTTTAAAAAGAACAAGAACAAGAACTTTGCACATGTTTCATCTATTAGACTTGATTCTTGTTATATGCTTACAAAGGGGACTAATGGTGTGAAGGCTAAGTACATTGGTGCACCCATGGTTGGCCCAAAGAAGAAGTCAATTTGGGTGCCCAAGAGCTTGGTGACTAACCTTGTAGGACCCAAAAAGGTTTGGGTACCTAAAAAGAATTGATCTCTTGTAGGTAAACTATAAAGCGGGAGGAAGGCATTGGGTGCTTGATAGTGGGTGCACTCAACACATGACCGGAGATGGAAGAATGTTCAAGTCAATCAACACTAGTGGCAATGATCATGCGGATGCTATCACATTTGGTGACAACAAGAAAGGCAAGGTCAAAGGTTTGGGCAAGATTGCAATCTCCAATGACTTGAGCATCTCCAATGTGCTATTAGTGGAATCTCTCAACTTCAATCTATTGTCCGTAGCACAATTGTGTGATTTGGGATTCAAATGCATATTTGGTGTGGATGATGTGGAGATAGTTAGTGTTGATGGAAGTGACTTGGTGTTCAAAGGATTTAGATATGAGAATCTCTATTTGGTGGACTTTGATGCAAGTGAAGCTCATTTGACAACATGTTTGTTCACAAGATCAAGTATGGGTTGGCTATGGCATAGGCGCTTGGGACATGTTGGAATGAAGCAACTAAAGAGGCTAGTGAAGCATGATATGGTGAGAGGACTAAAAGATGTTCATTTTGAGAAAGACAAGCTTTGTAGTGCATGCCAAATGGGAAAGCAAGTTGGAAACACTCATCCCAACAAAGGAATGATGAGCACTACACATGCACTTGAGTTGTTGCACATGGACTTGTTTGGACCAACTACATATACAAGTATTGGGGGAAACAAGTATGGCTTTGTGATAGTGGATGACTATACGAGATATACATGGGTCTTCTTTCTCGTTGACAAGAGTGAAGTGTTTGGCATATTCAAAACCTTTGTCAAGAGAAGCCAAAATGAGTTTGATAGAAGAATCAAGAAAGTGAGAAGTGACAATGGAAGTGAGTTTAAAAACACAAGAGTTGACGAGCTATGTGATGAATTTGGAATCAAACATCAATTCTCGGCCAAGTATACACCTCAATCTAATGGGATAGTTGAAAGAAAGAATAGGACACTCATTGACATGTCAAGATCCATGCTTAGTGAATACAATGTGAGTGATTCTTTTTGGGCCGAAGCAATCAACACGGCATGCTATTATAGCAACCGGCTCTATTGTCACCCTCTATTGAAGAAGACACCATATGAGCTCCTCAATGATAGAAAGCCCAACATTGCATATTTCCGGGTCTTTGGGTGCAAATGCTACATATTGAAGAAGGGCACAAGACTTGGCAAATTTGAGAAGAAGTGTGATGAAGGGTTCCTACTTGGTTACTCCACTACAAGCAAAGCATACAGAGTGTGGAACAACACAACAAAAATAGTTGAAGAAGTCCATGATGTTGAGTTTGATGAAACCAATGGCTCACATGAAGAACAAGACAACCTAGAAGATGTGAGAGGAACACAATTAGTGGAAGCAATGAAGAACATGGATATTGGTGATATAAGGCCAAAGCAAGTGATTGACATAGAAGATGACAAAGATCAAGTGCTCTCTCCTCCAACCATGCATGGCAATGATGTTGCAAGCTCTAGTGGTTCTCATGATCAACAAGATGCTAGTAGCTCTCAAGTGGCTCATCCAAGTGCTAGTACAAGTGCCCAACCGCAACAAGTGCTCCAACCAACACACATTGCAAGAGATCATCCTTTGGATCAAATTGTTGGTGACATAAGAAGAGGTGTGCAAACAAGATCAAGATTGGCATCGTTTTGTGAACACTACTCATTTGTATCATCTATTGAGCCAACCAAGATTGATGAAGCTTTGATGGATGTTGATTGGGCAAATGCAATGCATGAAGAGTTAAACAACTTTACCCGCAATGATGTTTGGGAGTTAGTGGAAAGACCAAAGAACACAAATGTGATTGGTACAAGATGGGTCTTCCGGAACAAGCAAGATGAAGATGGCATTGTTGTTAGAAACAAAGCAAGATTGGTTGCACAAGGGTACACTCAATTGGAAGGAATTGACTTTGGAGAAACCTATGCACCGGTTGCTAGATTGGAAGCCATTAGAATCCTACTTGCATATGCTTGTTCTCACAACATCAAGCTCTATCAAATGGATGTCAAGAGTGCATTTCTCAATGGATTCATAAATGAGCTAGTGTATGTTGAGCAACCTCCCGGGTTTGAAGATTTGAAGAAGCCCAACCATGTGTACAAGCTCAAGAAAGCATTATATGGGTTGAAGCAAGCACCTAGAGCATGGTATGAAAGATTGAGGGATCTCTTGCTATCAAAGGGTTTCAAGATGGGGAAGGTTGACACCACTCTCTTCACCAAGAAGATTGGAAGTGACTTGTTTGTGTTGCAAATTTATGTGGATGACATCATATTTGGATCAACCAACCAAGACTTTTGTGAAGAGTTTGGAGAGATGATGGCTAAGGAGTTTGAGATGTCTATGATTGGAGAGCTTAGTTACTTCCTTGGTCTACAAATCAAGCAAATGAAGAAAGGCACATTTGTTAGTCAAGGCAAGTACATCAAGGACATGCTCAAGAAGTTTGGATTAGAAGAAGCAAAAGCAATAACTACTCCAATGGGCACAAATGGACATTTGGATAGTGACTCTAGTGGTGACATGGTGGATCAAAAGTTATATCGGTCAATGATTGGGAGTTTACTCTATGTGACCGCATCAAGACCGGATGTCATGTTTAGTGTGTGCATGTGTGCAAGGTTCCAAGCTTCACCAAGAGAAAGTCATTTGAAGGCAACCAAAAGAGTATTGAGATATTTGAAGCACACTCCAAATGTTGGACTATGGTATCCCAAGGGCTCTCAATTTGAATTAATTGGATACTCGGATTCCGATTACGCGGGATGCAAGGTGGATAGGAAGAGCACTTCGGGCACTTGTCAATTGCTTGGAAGATCACTTGTCTCATGGTCATCAAAGAAGCAAAATAGTGTTGCACTCTCTACCGCCGAAGCCGAATACATATCCGCGGGTAGTTGTTGCGCACAATTGCTATGGATGAAAGCAACATTGCAAGATTATGGAGTCAAGTTTGGACAAGTCCCTTTGCTATGTGATAATGAGAGCGCCGTCAAAATAGCCACCAACCCGGTTCAACATTCAAGAACAAAGCACATTGACATAAGGCATCACTTCATTAGAGATCATCAAGCAAAGAAAGACATATCTATTGAGAGTGTGGGCACCGATGATCAACTTGCCGATATCTTCACCAAGCCACTAGATGAAAGAAGGTTTTGCAAGCTAAGGAATGAATTGAATATCCTAGACTTCTCCAATATGAGTTGAATGCACCCCCACTTATGACATGCCTCTCCTCCAACAAAGCAAAGGTAAAATTGTTTGGCATGTGCATTCATTCTTATTAGGTTGTGATCTAGTTCATATAGCCATCACTTTGCATAGTTAGGATCATTCATGGTAAATCAAATGAATTTGAAGTATATATGGTACCACTATTGCTTCTATGTTTGACTTAACCTAGTGGTAGCATATAACTTGTTTGTGAGCTTGTAACTCTAGTGTTTGATCTAGTAAGTGAACATTAGGTGTTTAACCAACGTGAGTAAGATAACCATTGAAAGATGTGTGAAGAAGCTTACTCTAGAGCAAACCGTGTTAAACATCCTATGCTCATAAGCTAGATTAAGCCACAACTTGGTTTGATTTGTTTCCCACAAATGCCCCACCTTTATGATAATTGTTGACAAAGGGGGAGAAAATAATGCAACAAAGATAAAAAGACATGCTATGTTGCTAAGCTCAAATTAAGTTCAAATGGGATTGGAACATACAAATAGGGGGAGCAAGCTCATAAACATGATTGTTGCATTTGAAATGTGCATATTCATATGATTGTTAGCAATGCATAAGCTTTTTAATTTGATATCCATGCTTATGTGGTGAATGCTAGTGAGTGATAGATTATGTTTGATGAATTGATTAACTAGCATGTACATAATAGCAACTAGACATACTTATTTTTCAAGTGGTTCAAGAACCTTACTATAATGTTGATCTCACGGGGTTCTTGAGTTTTGATGTATGTCTAGTGACGAAATGATGCTAAGGATGGTTTAATATGTGCACTCCGATTGGTATCACGCTTCAAAGGTCCATTCTTATGCCTTAGCATCATCATTGATAGTATTGCTCACCCACATTTCATATCCATACATATGTGCCAAATCTAGTACCAAACTCTATAGCACATATGTAGGGGGAGCTAATACTATCAATGTGGTTACTCAATTTTAAATCACATATCTTTGTAGAGGTTGTCATCAATTACCAAAAAGGGGGAGATTGAAAGCCCTAGTTTGGTTTTGGTTAATTGATGAAACCTATTTGGTCTAATCCTATTGCTAAGCATGTGTGTAGCTTATAAGAAAGGATTATGACCAAGCCAAGTGGTGGAGCTAGCAAGATGGCAACCATGGAGTATGGTGTTGGCCGCAAGCACTCAAGAGATCAAGTGCTCCACCTTTTGTGAAATGCAAGAAGAAGAGAAGAGATGGAGCAAAGAGGCCCGAAGGCAAAGGTATAACATATAGGGCTCTTTGTTTTGGTGATCAAGACACTTAGCGAGTGTGATCACATTTAGGATAGATAGCCGTACTATTAAGAGGAGATTATTCACGGCTTATGCGGTGTTCAAGTGCCACTAGGTGTTCTCTAACATATCGATGCTATAGACCTAGTGAGTGACTAATAAATCCTTTGAAAAATGTTTTGAAAATGCTAACACACTTGCACAAGATGGTATACACTTGGTGGTGTTGGCACATTTGAAAAGGAGAAGAAACCGGAGTTGAAAACGTGGTTTTCAGGCTTGACCGGACGCTGAACAGCGACCGGACGCTGCGATCGGACGCGTCCGGTCAGTTGTGAAGAAAAACGACCGGACTCGCCTGTACCACTGTTCACGAGAGGCATCAGGTTCAAACAGTTTGATCGGACGCTGAGTGAGTCCGGTCACTGGTGACCGGACGCGTCCAGTCGATAAAAAACCTCTCTGGAACCTCTCTGGTTCTGACCGGACGCTGAGCGAATTTCTTGACCGGACGCGTCCGGTGCTAATGACGTAGAGTCCGGTGATCGCGAAGTTTTTCGTCCAAATTAACCGTTGGACGACCGGACGCGTCCGGTGGTGATCGGAGCGTCCGGTGCTCTCGTTTGGAGCTTTTTGAGCAGTAGCCGTTGGACGATCAAACGAACGACGTTGAATTCGCGTGGACACGTGGCTGTCATCCAGCGACCGGACACAGTGGGAGCGTCCGGTGATCACTTGACCGTGCGTCCGGTCGTCGCGTTTTTCGCGCAGTGAACTGGTAACGGCTCTATTTGTTTGAGGGGCTTATAAATATGAGTTGGCCGGCTTGCTAGTGCGCTCTCTTGCACATTTTGATTCCTAAGCCTTCTAGTGAGCATTGACAAGCCTCCCCACTCATCTCCCAAGTTGAATTGATCAAGCCAAGTGAGATTGAGTGATCTAGTGCGCGTTCTTGATAAAGTTCAATCTAGTGGCACTAGTTCTTCGCATCGGCATTGGGTATTCTTGTTACTCTTGGCATTTGCCGGTGCCTAAACGGCTTGGAGGCGTTGAGGTGGTTGATTGGCAAGAGTGGAGATTGTTCTTGGCCACCACCGATTGAGATTGTGAGAGGTTTTGGAGCCTCACCTCGCCGGAGCGGCAAGAGGCATCCTTAGTGGATTGCTCGTGTCATTGAGCTACCTCACTAGCGGTAGATTCTTGTGGCGCTCTTCGTGAGCTTGGCTTAGCGCCGATTAGCCGCCGGATCACCTAGTGTTGGTCGACACAACGGGGAGTAGCGTGCCGGCAAGCACGTGAACCTCGGGATAAATCTTTGTCTCCCGAGTGCTATTTGTGGTTGTGTCCCATTCTTGGTGATTGGTCTCCATCTTCATATTCTTGGTGATTGGCATCACAAGTGGTTTTCACCGGTGATTGGCTCTCTACTTGGCGATCCTCAAGGCTCGGTGAAATCCTCCTTATCTAGTTCATTTACCTTGTGTATTTATATTGATCTATATCTCTTGTTTTGATATCATTTCTTGTTGCACATCTTTAGTCATACATCTTGTGTAGGTAGTGGCAGTTAGCTTACCTAGTTCCTTGTACACACTTGTCTTGTATACTCATTGTACATCATTCTTGTGCTAGAGCTATAGTATTTTTATTCCGCATTTGTTACTAGCTCTAGTTGATTGTGTGCCATAGAAATATTAGGTAGAACTATTGGATAGGTGGCTTGCAACACACTATTAGGCTAGCGCAAAAAGCTTCGCCGTTTGTCTTACTAATAGTGTTTGCCTAAGAAAATTTTGTAGATTTTTAATTAGGCTATTCACCCCCCCTCTAGCCAATTTTGGACCTTTCACACGTGTCCCCGAGTCCTCGACCCAGGTAACACATGACCGCACTTCTTCGCTTGTCGTCGTCGCAGGCTGCCAGCCACCACAGCTGATCCTCGGGCCTCCTGGTCCCTCAGTCCAAGCCTCACGTCCGCCCTTCACCGCTCGGTACCTCGGCATGGCACGTCCGCCGCACGGCACGCCCATCCTTCACCGCACCCGGTCCGTCGGCACGACACGTCTCAACTTGACCTTCACCTCGCCGTCGATCACTGTCTCCGTGCTCGACACCTGCACAACACAAGCCAAAGAACATGCGCATCATACCAGTTGACAATCACTCATCACTCAGAGACCCGGCATACACCCATGTATCCGCAATCTCCCCCTTGATGAGTGCATTGTCAACTACTCACACAAATCATAGTAGAGATAGAAAGGAAGGAGGAAGGAGAAGAGAACTCAACCAAATGACCCAGAAGCATAGCAAAGCCGAAGAAGGTCAAGTGGAAGGAGCAAGACAACTTGGTCCCCAAAGACATGGGCAACGGCTTGACGCAACCAAGCAAAGCAAAGCTAGCCCTCAAGAAGAGGTAGAACAGGCTCAACACCGCTAGCAAACACCAATTGATGAAATCGAAGCAAAATGCTAGTCCCTCAAGATAGAGGCACAGAGGCTCAACACAACTAGCAAAGAAAGCTCGATACCAATAGAGGCAAGAGTGAGAAATCGAGGCAAAAAAAATGCTAGTCCCTCAAGATAGAGGCACAGAGGCTCAACACAACTAGCAAAGAAAGCTCGATACCAATTGAAAGAGAGCTCGATACCAAAAAAGTCTCTCACTCAGCAAACTCCCCCTCGACAAGTGCAATCAACTACTCCCAGGTGAACATCCAGGGAACATATAATTTGGAAAAATTCTCCCCCTTAGTTGAAAATGCACTTATCAAGTCACAGCATAAGAGCAAAGATCTCCCCCTTCCATTATGCATATGAAGTCAGAAATGCAAGTTAGGAGCTTCAGGCATATAGTCAAAAGAGTGCAAAGATGCTTTAAACAGTATAGCTCTAATGGCACAACTAGGTACTCATATAGCAAAGGCTCAAACTGATCACCAGATATGAAGTATGAACATATGAGCAGAAGAGCAGTTTTGAGTCAAAAAGATAGTCACCATCAAAATAGCACTAACAATGTATAGACAGGAGTCTGAACAAGTGCTAACCATGTATACAAGGTGAACTACCCCTAGCAAAGTTCAATCATCATGCATAGGAATGAAACATATACTTGTGATTTCAGATTCAGATCGGAGTTGCAGCGGTGAAAATACACAAGTTCAATTATTAGCATGTGATTGCGAGAGGTTGAAAGCTTGTCATTGCCTAACTTTTCAACCGAGCGAAGCCTATGCCGAAGCAATCAGAAGCTTAAAGCTACGGTTTCGGTCATACACTACACGGCTCAAGTTTAACTCAATCGTGCAATGAGAAACCGTCTCGATACCGTGAGGTGTTGACAAGCAATCTCATCTCGATCTTTTCAATTCACTAAAGCTTGGTTCAAGTTTTAAACATGATATGAACAGACCAAGCAAGTGAATGACTCAGAACTAGAGACATAGCAACCTAGCATATATGAAAAGCACGAGTAAACTCAACACATCTTACACATGCTAGTTGCATATCTCAATGGTGAACATTTTCAGATGTTAAGTTACTAAGCAAATTCACCATTTCAAAAATAGCTCAGCTCACAACGTGTACTAGTGATCAGAAGGAGCATAAGCTACAAGCATCAATCATAAGTATCAGAGCATACTACATAGAGCATAGTTACATTCTAAGGATTATAAACAGGAAGCTCAGAATGTAAATGCGTATGCTAAAGTGCAAAAGAAAAGAAAGACAAACAAAGAAAAGTCAGTCTAATATACAAGATCCAAAATGTTTCCCCCATCTAAAAGGGGAAACACACACCAAGCTCACCCCTCAACCGGTTAAAGGTTGATTCGTCTAAAGGCTTGGTGAAAATATCAGCCAGTTGATGATGAGTATCGACATGGCGAAGGTCGATATCACCCTTCTCCTGGTGGTCTCGCAAGAAATGAAAGCGCACATTAATGTGTTTGGTCTTCGAGTGAAGCACGGGGTTCTTAGCAACGCTAATAGCACTCATGCTGTCACAAAGCAAGGGAACACGAGAAAAGCTCAGACCAAAATCACGCAAAGTGGCCATCATCCAGAGTAACTGGGAACAGCAGCTAGCCGCAGCAACATACTCAGCCTCCGTGGTAGACTGGGCGACACTAGACTGCTTGCTAGAAGACCACGAAACCAGAGAAGAACCAATAAACTGGCAAGTCCCAGAAGTGGACTTGCGCTCGATACGGCAACCAGCAAAATCGGCATCCGAGTAACCGCAAAGGGACAGAGTGGAGGAAGCAGAATACCAAATCCCGAACTCCGGTGTGAAATGAAGGTACCTGAATATCCGCTTCACCGCCTGACGGTGAGAAGTGCGTGGCGACGCCTGAAAGCGCGCGCACAGACACACAGTGAGCTGGATGTCCGGGCATGTCGCCGTCAGGTAGAGTAGCGACCCGATCATGCTGCGGTACTCCTTCTGGTCCACTGCTTCTCCATCCAGATCCGCATCCAGGGCAGTCGTCGTCGACATGGGTGTTGGTAGAGGCTTGGCCTCACCCATATCGAACCGCTTCAGCAAGTCCTTGGTCTACTTGCCCTGGTGCACAAACGTCCCCTCTCGAGATTGCTTAATTTGCAACCCGAGAAAGAATGTCAGCTCGCCCATCATGCTCATCTCGAACTCCCTGCTCATTATATCTGCAAACTTGGCAACCAAAGCATGAGAAGAACCACCGAAAATGATATCATCCACGTAAATCTGGACCAAGAGAGTGTCTTTGCCTTGCCTGAGGAGAAAGAGCGTTTTATCTACACATCCCATTTTAAAACCCTTAGCTAGCAAAAAGGTTTTCAATCTATCGTACCAGGCTCTAGGGGCTTGTTTCAAACCATACAAAGCTTTGTGGAGTTTAAAAACATGGTTTGGAAACTTGGGATTTTCGAAACTGGGGGGTTGCTCAACATAAACCTCTTCTTCTATGTAGCCGTTTAAGAAGGCACTCTTGACATCCATTTGAAAAAGTTTGAACCCTTTGGATGCAGCAAAAGCCAAGAGTATCCTAATAGCCTCCAAACAAGCTATGGGAGCAAAAGTCTCCTCAAAGTCTATCCCCTCCTTCTGACTATAACCCTTGGCCACAAGACGCGCTTTGTTCCTCACAATGTGGCCATCTTCTCCTTGTTTGTTTTTGAAAACCCATTTTGTCCCAATAGGATTACAGTTAGGAGGAGGAGGAACTAGAACCCAAACCCGATTTCTCTCAAAATTTTCTAACTCCTCATGCATGGCATTGACCCAATCCGGATCCGTCAAAGCGTGTCCAACATCTCGGGGCTCGAAATTAGCAACAAAAGCAGAATGAGTGAAATGAGAGATGTGCTGTGACCTGGACCGAGTAACACGTTCGTCGATGCTGCCGATCATCTGCTCCGAGGGGTGACGGCGCTGAATATACTGTGGCGCCTCCCTTGCCGAAGTGGCCTCCCCCTCAACAGCAGCTGGTGCCTCCCCGGGTACAAAGGGTACCGCCAGGGGTGGCTGATCCCACGGCCCCCAGGAAGAGGAGGTGTCGGGGCCGTGAGTCGTCGTCGAGGCCGCTCTTGGCGGCACGGCAGGTGGAGGGGGTGCTGGATCGTCCATACCTTCAGCACCCTCTTCCTCGTCATCAAAAAGAGGCTCGCCAACCTCATGATCACCTGCACGCTCAAAACGAGAAGAAGGACAAACAAGAGTCTCGTCGAAGGTGACATCTGATGTCTCCATGACTCGGTTAGTATCAAGGTTAAGTACACGATATGCGCGAGTGTGAGTGCCATAACCCAAAAATACACCGTCAGAAGAGCGAGACTCAAACTTGTCCAGGTTGCCTTTCTTCAATATAAAACAGTGGCAACCGAAGACTCTAAAATAACTCACCTTAGGCTGTCTACCAAAATGCAACTCATAAGAGGTCTTCTTCAAGAAAGCTCTCAGAAAAATGCGATTTGAAATGTAGCATGCAGTGTTCATAGCTTCGGCCCAATATCGCCTAGGAGTCCTATGCTCGTCGAGCATCGTCCTGGCCATCTCAACAAGGGTCCGATTCTTCCTCTCTACAATACCATTTTGAGGCGGTGTGTAGGGGGAAGAAAACTGATGCTCCAAACCAAGGCGGTTACAAAACTTCTCAAAATCCAAATTTTTGAATTCGGAACCATTATCACTCCTAATTGCTCGCATAGAGTTCAAAGGGAACTCATTCTGAAGACGTAAAATTAGATTGTGAATAGAGGAGAAAGTCTCGGTCTTCTCAGCCAAAAAGAAGACCCACGAATATCTCGAATAGTCATCAACAACAACAAGCACATACCACTTCCCCCCAACCGAGCTCACCTGAGCCGGACCAACAAGGTCCATGTGTAAAAGCTCTCCAGGGTGCGAGGTCATAACCTTAGTCACCGGATGGTGGGGAGCGGCAACCATTTTCCCGTGTCTACAAGAGTGGCATACAAGATCCTTCTCCATATGTAACTTGGGCAATCCTCGGATTAGGCCAAGTGAACTAAGCCTTGCAAGCAAGTCGAAGCTCAAATGTCCAAGTCTCCTATGCCACTTCCAAGGATCAGAGGAGGAAGGTCCAGCCACCAGACAACGAGAAGTACCAAAAGACTCCGAGAAATTCGCATGAAAGACTTTTCCAAAGGGCGAAATCAAACATACAAGATTGCCCTGAGGATCCAAAATACGACTGAGATTCGGTTTAAAACGAATCTCATAGTCATCATCAAAAAGTTGCGAAACAGAAAGCAAGTTAAAATGCAAGTTAGAAACAAGAGCAACATCGCGCAACACAAAGTGCTCATTAACCCGCACCGATCCGCGGGACAATACCTTACCTTTACTATTGTCGCCGAAGGTGATGAACTCCTTTCTGGCAACAGGACTAAGGCTGGAGAACCACTTGGCGTTCTCGGTCATGTGCCTCGAGCAACCGGAATCTACCAACCAAATGTCCTCCAACCGTCTCACCTACATCAATAAAAAGACATAGGGTGAGCATACGGTCCAACACTAGGGTTAGTGAAGTAAGGGTAATACCAGTGTTGGGCCGGCTGCTCAAAAGAACGGTTAGTAGAAAAATCATTCCTAGCACGTCTACCAGAGAAGCGATCACCACGCTGAGAAAAACGTGGTCCGCTGGGGAAGAAGCGCTCACCGCGATACTCAAAACGCTGTGGGGGAAAGCGCTCAACTACAAAGCCATCGCCACGGGGTCCATAGCCTACAACTGTAGGCTCCCGCCGGGCACGCTCTCTACGAGGCCTACGCCTAGGTGCTTGAGTCACTGCACCTGCAGGCCTAGCGACTCTCCTCGGAGCTCTCTGCTGTCTAGGCCTGGAGACTTGAGGTTCTGGACCTCTGGGCCTAGCAGCTCTCCTCTGGACGTTCGGCACATGCACACCATGGAAAGGGTGGTACATGTCCGGGTTGTCCATCTCCCGAGCACGGCGCGCCTCTCTCTTGCGCCTAAAGCAGAACTCGCTCAAGTGACCATCCCTCCCACAGAAGTCACAATGGTACCTCACCGCACGCAAAGGGGGTTGTTGGTACTCATGGCTGTGGGTATGGTTCACTTTGCCCTTCTGAGGCAAGCACTCCTCCTGGATGGGTGGCATTGTGTCGAGCTTGTTCTTGAGGTGGTTTGGCTTGGGTGCCCAAACTTGGTTCTTGGGTGGAGCTCTCGGGGGTTCCTCAAACACCCCATCCTTGGTGGTAGGCTTAGGAGACTCTTTGGGTGGAAGCTTGGCAAGTTTGGGAGTAGTGGTGGAGTTGGGCTTCTCACTAGGTTTCATACCACTCGACTCTCCAATCTTCCTAAAAGCAGAAAGATCTATACCCTGAGCAAGGCCTACACCAGGACTTCCAGCAGCTCGCTTAAATTGGGAGATCATCATCCCGAGCTGCGGCTCACTACAAGAGACCCATGACAAGATGGTCCGAAGATATGTGTTTTCTTCCTCGGTTTGCATCTTGCCATGCTTGACATTTGCAATCTCCATCTCCAGACCCTCGCACAAAACACACCTCGTGACACAAGTGCTATCCGAGCTGGCCTTCTCTAAAGACTCAATCTTGGCATTCTTCTCTGCCAACTCGGATTGCAAGACAGGACAAGTCTTGCACGCACCCAACAGCTGCGGCCTAGCACGGAGCTCATCCACCTCTCCAACCAAAGCAGCATACTTACTCCTCAGAGTGAGAAGATGAGTCATGTGCTTGGTGCACGACTCGCACTCACTCTCCTCCGACACTACCACGGTGGACCGAGCGAACTCAAGCTCTCTCACCGTGTCCTCCCACTTCTGCTTAAACTCCTTGCGCTCTCTAGCGGCACGCCTAAGCAACTTGTCCTGACTAAGGAGCGCGGCAGTAAGCTTCTCAACCTCAGCAGAAAGCTCGTCGTGGGTGAGTGATACCTGGGAGGTGTCATCGTCGTCGTCGTCGTCCCGAGGAGTGTGCTCCAGCTTGCCGTCAACCTCATCACCCAGCGCCATGGTGCAGAAGCCGTCGTCGTCGGCGAAGAAGCAGAGTCCGTTCAGCTTGTCCTCGATCCTCTTCTTCTTCTCGGACTCGTCGTCGCTTGATGAAGCGGAGTCGTCATCCGAGCCGTCGACGTCGCTGAGCGTGGCGAAGAACGCGCGCTGCTCAGCCTGGGCCTTCTCCAAGTACTTCTTCTTGATGTACTCCTTGTTGAAGCCGCCCCTCTTCTTGTGCCTTGGGGGGACGTACTTCTCCTTGCGCTTGCCGGAGTCGTACTTGTACCCATGATCGCCCTTCCCCGAGTGCTTGTTCTTCTTGGGGCAGTTGGCGATGAAGTGGTCGGGGTTGCCACACTCATAGCATCCTGAGCGTGTTCCTCCGCGGCGACGGTTCATGCGGTTGTTGTGAAACCGTGAGAATCGGTTGGCAAGCAAAGCCAACTCGTCGTCTCCCAAAGACTCCAACTGCTCCTCTGTGACAGTGAAAAGAGATGAAAGCGCAAAGCCACCAGAGGGGTTAGCAGAAGAGCCAGAAACCAAAGCCATAGTCGGGCCAGAAGGATTCGCATAAGAAGCCCTCGACATGGCATCAATCTCACTGGACTTGAGCTTACTGAAGAGCTCGTCGCAGGTGAGGGTCTCATAGTTAGGCGATTCGATGATTGCCTGAACCTTGGAATCCCACACCGACCGATCAAGAGTATGCAAAAGCTTCAAAGCACGCTCATGATCGTCAAAAGGCAACTGCTCCCTGTTAGCCCTCATCCTGTTGACAATCACCTGAAAGCGAGCGAATAAACTTTCTATGCTCTCGCCAGGCTGATGTCGAAAGTTCTCATACTCTCGCTTGAACGACTCGTAGAGTCGGGTTTTGACTTGAGAGGTGACCTCATGGAAACGCATGAGGGTGTCCCAGATCTCCCGAGCCGTAGCGAGGTGAGAAACGCGATCAAACTCTCTCATGCTCAAACACGAAAAGAGAGCATTACGGGCTCAGCTATTGGCATCGTACTCATCGATCTGTTGCTGAGTGACACGAGCAGCCAAGACCACGTAATCAGCAGAGTTGCAAATATCCCAAATAGAAGCACCCAAACTCTGCAGATAGGCCAACATGCGTATCTTCCAATACGCATAGTTCGTCCCATCAAAGAACGGCGGTTTGCCCACGCCGCGATCCATGTCGCCTTCTGTGGATCTAGAACCGGCTAAGGTGGAAGATCCTTAACCTGCTCCGATACCAATTGAAGGACCGAGAAGCAACCAGAAAGCGACCAGAGGGGGGGGTGAATGGGAGCTTTAAATTTTCCTTTCGGAAACTATCAGTCACTGTCCCGAGAATCACCCCAAAAGCAAACCCTAGAGCTTGCAAGTGTCCACGACCCTAGATGTAGGGTGGATGCTTCCAAGAAGCACAGCGGGACACTATACAACTCTAGAAAGCCAACGCAAAAGACGGAAACCAAATCCGAGAATCGCTCGAACGAATCAGCGAACGAGACTGCGCAGTCACAGCAGCATCGGATGCTGGTGAGCGTCCGATGCCAAAACCTCTGCAGCGTCCGATGCAAAATGAACCAAATCAAAACCTTACTGCATAGGCATCGGATGCTGGGAGCTTCCGATGCCCAGCCAACGGACGTGTCCGATGCAAACAGTGCAAGACTGGAACCTCACTGCATGGACATCGAACTCTGCTACAGTGAAACAGTAGCGTCCGATGCTTGGCCTCCGGCGCGTCCGATGGCAACGGACGCTCCGATGGTCAGCGTCCGATGCTCCTTAAAACCTACTGTCAGACGACACGTGGCATCGGACGCTCCGATGGGATGAACACAGCGTCCGATGGTCACGCACTCAGCGTCCGATGGCCCCGAAACAGCACAGTTCTTCCGCGAAATTCACTCGATCTCCTCTGAATCAAAAGCACTAGGGCTAGAATTCGATCTGAGGAGTCTCAAGGATGTTAGTGAGCTACTCCTAAGAGATCATGGCTCGAACCTAACTCCAAATTGGTGAATCGAAAGAATTCGGTGCAAGGGAGCAAGAACGTGATCCAAGGCGAAAATCGTTCGATCTCCTAGACCGTGAGGTTAGAGATTAATTCCTTCGGTGGAAAGAAGTGCCTCACGATCTAGAACAACTTGGTTCAAACGAATTTGAAAAAGATGAACCGAGCAAAGAGATCAAGCGACGGGAAAATCGTGGAGAAAAAGGATTCCACGAAGAACACAAACAAAACGCGAATCACAACCACGATCTTGCAGCCGAAGCGCAAACACACGCTACGACAAGGAGGTTACGGCCTCCTTTCCTCAAAATCAACAGTACATAGAGGTGAGTCTCTCTGCGGATCTCAGCTAGCTAAAGCAGGGGATGGGAGAGCAGGAAACCCTAAGTGCTAGGAAGCAAATGACTGCAATGACTGAGATAGGTGGGAGGAGGGTGTCTCCCGACTACTTAAACTACTACTAGCCTAAGTCTATTTCCTACTCTACCCCTCTCTATTCTAATTACAGAGCGGGCCAGCTAAACCCTAAGGTTATTCTGGACCAACCCAGGTGGTAGGTGTATCGGACGGTCACGCCCGCACTGGCCGAAGCGTTGCCTCGACGCAACCTCCGGATAGCCGCCACGTGCCGCCTTCGCTCTGCACCCCCGGTTTTGTGGCCCAAACCGGGAAACCAGCCTTTTCCAGCCAACCCCCGGTTTTGAGGCCCAAACCAGGAAACCAGCCCACATCGCCTGAGTTTTGTGGCCCAAACTCAGAAACCCGCAGCGCCCGGGTTTTGAGGCCCAAACCTGGAAACCGTCCACCGGTGGTTTTTCCCTGGCTCAACCACCAAACCGGAGCTGTAGAGGGGATGCACCGCCCGTGCACCCCGTCCACCGACACGTGTCCCCGAGTCCTTGACCCAGGCAACACATGACCGCACTTCTTCGCTTGTCGTCGTCGCAGGCTGCCAGCCACCACAGCTGATCCTCGGGCCTCCTGGTCCCTCAGTCCAAGCCTCACGTCCGCCCTTCACCGCTCGGTACCTCGGCATGGCACGTCCGCCGCACGGCACGCCCATCCTTCACCGCACCCGGTCCGTCGGCACGGCACGTCTCAACTTGACCTTCACCTCGCCATCGATCACTGTCTCCGTGCTCGACACCTGCACAATACAAGTCAAAGAACATGCGCATCATACCAGTTGACAATCACTCATCACTCAGAGACCCGACATACACCCATGTATCCGCAGAAGTAACCAATGTAGTTAAAGAATTGTTGTCATGTGGCTACCAGCCTGATCATGAGCCGTATCTTTCCATGCTGCTACAAACTTTTAGAGCATCTAAGCTTCTAGAATTGAAAACAAGGTCAAGGATATTCATCCCACAAGGGCGAGCAATGATGGGTTGCTTGGATGAAACCCGAACACTAAAGTACGGCCAGGTATTCATCCAAGCTTCTTACTGTGCAGATGACCATCGCAGGTTCGTTGTAACTGGAAAAGTAGTTGTTGCCAAAAATCCTTGTCTCCACCCTGGTGACATACGGGTCCTCCAGGCTGTTGATATTCCTGATCTGCACCACTTGTTTGACTGTGTTGTCTTTCCACAGCAGGGACCAAGGCAAGTTTTTAACAATATATTGTCATATGTTTTCTAGTAAATTTCTTAGAACATGTAATTTCTTGGTTTGATATGTTTGTACCAATGGAAATCCGTTGTCCATTTTGTCTTATGTTGATGCTAATCCATTTATTGTGACCTTTCATATCTAAACCAGTTTCAAATTCTGGTATTCATGAATGCAGGCCGCACCCTAATGAGTGTTCAGGGAGCGATCTTGATGGGGACATATATTTTGTTTCTTGGGATCCACATCTTATTCCAAGTCGTTTGGTGGATCCTATGGACTATACTCCAGCTCCAGCAGAAACATTAGATCATGATGTTACTGTTGAGGTATTTTCTAATTGAAACAGTTCATCTTCTATGCCATTGATGCTAACAGTTATTCTGTTGGCATCAATACTGCCATTAAGTTTGTGTTGGTCTATGTGTTGTTTTCTCATTGGCCTGATTCTCGTTTTTTCTGAACAACAAAGTATAAAGTGTATTTCTCATAGTTTAGTTAACTTTCTGTGCTCGTGGTGGCAGCAGTTATATGCAAATTAAACAGATTGAATCAACTTTAATTTATGAACAAATCTCAAACCATGCATTGAAATGATCAATCTTGTCATTTTGTGCAGGAAATAGAGGAGTACTTCACAAACTACATAGTTAATGAGAGTCTTGCGATTATCGCCAATGCGCATGTGGTCTTTGCAGATAAGGAATATCTGAAGGCTGAAAGTCCGCAGTGCATTCAACTGGCCAAGCTCTTTTCTATAGCTGTTGATTTCCCAAAGACTGGAGTGCCCGCTCTGATTCCACGTGAGCTACATGTCAAGGAGTATCCTGATTTTATGGAGAAGCTCGACAAGGTCACCTATGTATCAGAGGGTGTGATCGGGAAGCTCTACAGGGAAATAAAGAAGCACACATCTCACATAAAACACTTTACGAGGGAAGTGGCAAGGCGCTCATATGCGGATACATGGGTGTATACCGAAGGCTCCGAGTGATGAGTGATTGTCAACGGGTATGATGCGCATGTTCTTTGGCTTGTGTTGTGCAGGTGTCGAGCACGGAGACAGTGATCGAGGGTAGGTGAAGGTCAAGTTGAGACATGCTGTGCTGACGGACCGGATGCGGTGAAGGATGGGCGTGCCGTGCGGCGGACGTGCCGTGCCGATGTACCGAGCGGTGAAGGGCAGACGTGAGGCTTGGACTGAGGGACCGGAGTACCTGAGGATCAGCTGTGAAGGCTGGCAGGCTGTGACGACGACAAGCAAAGAAGTGCAGTCATGTGTTGCTCGGGTCGAGGACCTGGGAACACGTGTCGGTGGATGGGGTGCACGGGAGGTGCATCCCCTCTACAGCCCCGGTTTGTTGGTTGAGCCAGGGAAAAACCAACGGGTGGACGGTTTCCGAGTTTGGGCCTCAAAACTCGGGTGCACGGTTTCCAGGTTGAGCCTCAAAACCTGGGCTGGACGGTTTCCAGGTTGAGCCTCAAAACCTGGGCTGGACGGTTTCCAGGTTGAGCCTCAAAACCTGGGCTGGATGGTTTCCGAGTTTGGCCTCAAAACTCGGGCGGTGGCTGGTTTCCCGGTTTGGGCCTCAAAACCGGGGGTACAGAGCAAAGGCGGCACGTGGCGGCAATCGGAAGGTTGCGCGGAGGCAACACGGACGAGTTGTGCGGACGTGGCCGTCGGATACACCTACCACTTGAGTTAGTCCAGTTTAGCCTTAGGGTTTGGCTGGCTTGCTCTGTAGTTAGAGTAGAGAGGGGTAGAGTAGGAAATAGACTTAGGCTAGTTGTAGTATAAATAGAGGGAGACACCCTCCTCCCATGTATCTCAGTTAGTTGCTTTTGTTCTTAGGGTTTCCTGCTCTCCCATTCCCTGCTGTAGCTAGTTGAGATCCACAGAAGAACTTGTTCTGTGTTCTGTCCATTCAAGGAAGTGAGGCCGTTACCTCACCTTTCCTAACCAGGTTTCGCGTTGTGCACTGTGTCCTTCGTTAGTGCCCTGCGGTTGGCTGTGCTGTGCACTGTGTTCGTCGCGTTTTGGCTCTGCTCGATTTTTCCCGACGATCGATCTCTCTCTCCAGTGTGTCTTTGCGAAATCCGTTTGAATCAGTTTGTTCGTATCATTGAGGAGGTCATTTCGACCAAAGGAATTCATCTAACTCCTCATGATCGAATAGATCGGGATGATTTCGTTTTCGTGGCACCTTTTCGTTCATCCACTTTCCCTTTTTGATTTCCCTGTGTTCTTGGTTGTTCTGGGAAGATGATTTCTTGGGGATAGTCTCCTAACTGCCCTGTGATCTTCTTCTCCAAGTTTGGAAACTTGGGATTGTGCCTTGATCGAGTTTTGGAGGGATTTGCTTTTCGGAAGAACGCGTCCAGATCCGAGCTTCTGCGGGAACAGTTCGCGGTAGGCTCGGGTGTCGGAACGTGTCGAGGCTCTCTTTGTACGGTGACTCACGAGTAAGCCGAGACTGTCCTCGGGCGAGGCGGAACTTTTCCCGAGGCCTCTTGAGCCTCGGACGAATCGGAACTTTTTCCGAGGTCCCCTCAGCCTCGGGCGAGTCGGAGTTTCACTCTGAGGCTTCTCTCGAGCCTCAAGCCTCGGGCGAGTCGGAGTTTTGCTCCGAGGCCTCTCTCTCGGGCCTCAGCCTCGGGCGAGTCGGAGTTTTGCTCCGAGGCCTCTCTCTCGGGCCTCAGCCTCGGGCGAGTCGGAGTTTTGCTCCGAAGCCTCTCTCTCGGGCCTCAGCCTCGGGCGAGTCGGAGTTTTGCTCCGAGGCCTCTTTCTCAGGCCTCAGCCTCGGGCGAATCGCTATTTTGGCCTGAGCCCTTTCCAAAGCCTCGGGCGAATCGGAGTTTCGCCCCGAGGCCTCGTGGCTCAGTTTTTCGCTTGGTTTGCCTGCGGTTTTCAGTCTGTGGTGCCTCGCTGTGATCTCTGGGATCATCCACCCTCTTCCAAGGGTCGTGGGCATCTCTTTTGAGTTCGTGTCTTGAGGGGTAGCCTTCATTGGGACAGAGGCTTTATTTTCTGCGAAGAAATTTTAAGGCTCCCATTCACCCCCCCTCTGGTCGCCTTGGTTAGACTTTTCGGTCCTTCAATTGGTATCGGAGCAGGTTAAGGATCTTCCACCTTAGCCGGTTCCAGATCCACAGAAGGCGACATGGATCGCGGCGTGGGCAAACCGCCGTTTTTTGATGGGACGAACTATGCGTATTGGAAGATACGCATATCGGCCTATCTCCAGAGCATGGGCTCTTCTGTTTGGGAGATTTGCAACAACGCTGATTACGTGGTCTTGGCTGCTCGTGTCACTCAACAGCAGATTGATGAGCACGATGCCAATAGCCGAGCCCGTAATGCTCTCTTTTCTTGTTTGAGCATGGGAGAGTTTGACCGCGTTTCTCACCTCTCTACGGCTCGGGAGATCTGGGACACCCTCATGCGTTTTCATGAGGGTACCTCTCAAGTCAAAACCTGACTCTACGAGTCGTTTAAGAGAGAGTACGAGAACTTCCGACATCAGCCTGGCGAGAGCATAGAGAGTTTATTCGCTCGCTTTCAGGTGATTGTCAACAGGATGAGGGCCAACAGGGAGCAGTTGCCTTTTGACGATCATGAGCGTGCTTTGAAGCTTCTGCACACTCTTGACCGTTCGGTGTGGGACTCAAAAGTCCAGGCGATCATCGAATCTCCTAACTATGAGACCCTCACCTGCGACGAGCTCTTCAGTAAGCTCAAGTCCAGTGAGATCGACGCCATGTCGAGGGCTGCTTATTCGAATCCTTCTGGCCCGACTATGGCTTTGGTTTCTGGCTCCTCTAACTCCTCTGGTGGCGTTGCTCTTGCTTCTTTTTTTCGGTCACCGAGGAGCAGCTGGAGTCTTTGGGGGATGACGAGTTGGCTTTGCTTGCCAACCGGTTCACGCGGTTCCACAACAACCGCATGAACCGTCGCCGCGGAGGAGGACGCTCGGGATGCTACGAGTGCGGCGACCCCGACCACTTCATCGCCAACTGCCCCAAGAAGAACAAGCATCTGGGGAAGGGCGATCATGGGCACAAGTACGACTCCAGCAAGCACAAGGAGAAGTACGTCCCTCCGAGGCACAAGAAGAGGGGCGGCTTCAACAAGGAGTACATCAAGAAGAAGTACTTGGAGAAGGCCCAGGCTGAGCAGCGCGCGTTCTTCGCCACGCTCAGCGACGTCGACGGCTCGGATGACGACTCCGCCTCCTCGAGCGATGACGAGTCCGAGAAGAAGAAGAGGATCGAGGATCAGCTGAACGGTCTCTGCTTCTTCGCCGACGACGACGGCCTCTGCACCATGGCGCTCAGCGACGAGGTCAGAGGCGAGCTGGAGCGCAACCCTTGGAACGACGACGACGACGCCTCTCAGGTATCGCTCACCCACGATGAGCTCTCTGCTGAGGTAGAGAAGCTTACTGCTGCCCTCCTCAGCCAAGATAAACTGCTTAGGCGTGCTGCTAGAGAGCGCAAGGAGTTTAGGCAGAAGTGGGAGGACACGGTAAAGGAGCTGGAGTTCGCTCGGTCCACCGTAGTCGTGTCGGAGGAGGCTGAGTGTGAGTCTTGCTCAGCGCACATGACTGACCTTCTCACTTTGAGAGGTAAGTATGCTGCGTTGGTTGGAGAGGTGGATGAGCTCCGTGCTAGGCCTCAGCTGTTGGGTGCGTGCAAGACTTGTCCTGTCTTGCAAACTGAGTTGGCAGAGAAGAATGCCAAGATTGTGTCTCTTGAGGAGGCCAACTCAGATAGCACTTGTGTCACAAGGTGTGTTTTGTGTGAGGGTCTGGAGATGGAGATTGCGAATGTCAAGCATGACAAGATGCAAACCGAGGAAGAAAACACATACCTTCGGACCATCTTGTCATGGGTCTCTTGTAGTGAGCCGCAGCTCGGGATGATGATCTCCCAATTTAAGCGAGCTGCTGGTGCTCCTGGTGTAGGTTTTGCTCCGGGTGTCGATCTTTCTGCTTTTGGGAAGATTGGAGAGTCGAGTGGTCTAAATCCCATTGAGAAACCGAACTCCACCACTACTCCCAAACTGACCAAGCTTCCACCCAAAGAGCCTCTGAAGTCTATCACCAAGGATGGGGTGTTTGAGGAACCCTCGAGAGATCCTCCCAAGAACCAAGTGTGGGCACCCAAGCCGAGCCACCTCAAAAACAAGCTCGACACAATGCCACCCATCCAGGGGGAGTGCTTGCCGCAGAAGGGAAAAGTGAGCCACACCCACAGCCCTGTGTACCAACAACCTCCTGTGTGTATGGTGAGGTACCAGTGTGATTTTTGTGGGAGAGATGGTCACTTGAGCGAGTTTTGTTTTAGGCGCAGGAGAGAAGTGCGCCGTGCCAAGAAAGGGGCATCAAGGCCCGCAGACAGGTCCAAGGGCTCAGGACCTCAAGCTTCGAGGTTTCAGCCTCAGATATCGAGGCCTCAGCCTCGACCTCGAGCCCCGAGGCCTCAGCTTCAGCCTCAGTCTCGAGCCCTAAGGCCTCAGCCTCGTGCTCACAGGCCTCAGCCTCGAGCACCCAGGCCTCAGCAGCGGAGGGCTCCAAGGAGAGAGCCTCGGCCTAGAGGTCCAGAGCCTCGGCAGCATATTGAGCCTCAGGCTCCCAGGCGTAAGCCTCGTAGAGAGCGTGCCCGACGGGGTCCTGTTTTTGCAGGTGACGGACCCCGTGACAGAGGCTTTGTTGAGCGTTTTCCCCCACTGCAGTTTGAGCATTGCAGTGAGCGCTCCTTCCCTAGCGGACCATGTTCTCCTCAGCATGGTGATCGCTCCTCTCGTAGACAGTATAGGAATGGTTTTTATCCTAACCGTTCTTTTGAGCAGCCGGCCCAACACTGGTATTCCCCTTATTTCACTAACCCCAGTGTTGGACCGTATGCTCACCCTATGTCTTTTTATTGATGTAGGTAAGACGGTTGGAGGACGTTTGGTTGGTGGATTCCGGTTGTTCGAGGCACATGACCGGAAACGCCAAGTGGTTCTCCAGCCTTAGCCGTGTTGCCGGAAAGGAGTACATAACCTTCGGCGACAATAGTAAAGGTAAAGTATTGTCCCGCGGATCAGTGCGGGTTAATGAGCACTTTGTGTTGCGCGATGTTGCTCTTGTTTCTAACTTGCATTTTAACTTGCTTTCTGTTTCGCAACTTTTTGACGATGACTATGAGATTCGTTTTAAACCGAATCTCAGTCGTATTTTGGACCCTCAGGGCAATCTAGTATGTCTAATTTCGCCCTTTGGGAAAGTCTTTCGTGCGAATTTCTCGGAGTCTTTTGGCACTTCTCGCTGTCTTTTAGCTAGTCCTTCCTCCTCTGATCTTTGGAAGTGGCATAGGAGGCTCGGTCATTTAAGCTTCGACTTGCTTGCAAGACTTAGCTCACTTGGCCTAATCCGAGGATTGCCCAAGCTTTCGATGGAGAAGGATCTAGTCTGTCACTCTTGCAGACACGGGAAGATGGTTGCTGCTCCCCACCATCCAGTGACTAAGGTCATGACCTCGCACCCTGGAGAGCTTTTACACATGGACCTTGTTGGTCCGGCTCGGGTGAGCTCGGTTGGTGGCAAGTGGTATGTTTTGGTCATTGTCGATGACTTTTCGAGATATTCTTGGGTCTTCTTTTTAGCTGAGAAGACCGAGACTTTTTCCTTTGCTCGCAATCTGATTTTACGTCTACAGAACGAGTTCCCTTTGAACTCGATGCGAGCTATTAGAAGTGATAATGGCTCCGAATTTAAAAATTCGGATTTTGAGAAGTTCTGTAACTCTCTGGGTTTGGAGCACCAGTTTTCTTCCCCCTACACACCGCCACAAAATGGTGTTGTAGAGAGGAAAAATCGGACCCTCATTGAGATGGCCAGGACGATGCTCGACGAGCATAGGACTCCCAGGCGCTACTGGGCCGAGGCTATAAACACTGCGTGCTATATTTCCAATCGCATTTTTCTGAGAGCGTTCTTGAAAAAGACTTCTTATGAGTTGCGTTTTGGTCGCCAACCTAAAGTGAGTTATTTTAGAGTCTTCGGTTGCCACTGTTTTATTTTAAAGAAAGGCAACCTGGACAAATTTGAGTCTCGTTCCTCTGACGGTGTGTTTTTGGGTTATGGCACTCACACTCGGGCTTATCGTGTACTTAACCTTGACACTAACCGAGTCATGGAGACATCAGATGTCACCTTCGACGAGACTCTCGTTTGTCCCTCTTCTCGTTTTGAGCGTGCAGGTGATCATGAGGTCGGCGAGCCTCTTTTTGATGACCAGGAGGAGGGTGCCGAGGGTATGGACGACCCTGCCGAGGGTATGAACGGTCCAGCACCCCCTCCACTTGCCGAGGCACATAGAGAAGCCTCGACGACAATTCACGGCCCCGAGACTTCGTCTTCCTGGGGGCCGTGGGATCCGCCATCCCGTGCGGTACCTTTTGTACCCGTGGAGGCACCAGCCGCTGCTGAGGCTGAAGCCGAGGCCACCTCGGCCAGGGAGGCGCCGCAGCACATCCAGCGCCGGCACCCGCCTCAGCAGATGATCGGCAGTCTCGACGACCGCGTCACCCGGTCCAGGTCTCAGCAAATCTCGCACTTCGCTCACTCTGCTTTTGTCGCTAATTTTGAGCCCCGAGATGTTGGACACGCTTTGACGGATCCAGACTGGGTCAATGCCATGCATGAGGAGTTAGAGAACTTTGAACGAAATCGGGTTTGGGTTCTAGTTCCACCTCCACCTGACTGTAAGCCTATTGGGACAAAATGGGTTTTCAAAAACAAGCAAGGAGAGGACGGCCAAGTTGTTAGGAACAAGGCCAGGCTTGTAGCGAAGGGTTACAGTCAGAAGGAGGGAGTAGACTATGAGGAGACTTTTGCTCCTGTAGCTCGTTTGGAGGCGATTAGGATACTCTTGGCCTTTGCTGCATCTAAAGGTTTTAAATTGTTTCAAATGGATGTCAAGAGTGCCTTCTTAAACGGCTACATAGAAGAGGAAGTGTATGTTGAGCAGCCCCCCGGTTTTGAAAATCCCAAGTTTCCGAACCATGTTTTTAAACTTCACAAAGCTTTATATGGTCTGAAACAAGCCCCTAGAGCCTGGTATGATAGGTTAAAAACTTTTTTGCTTGCTAAGGGTTTTAAAATGGGATGTGTAGATAAAACGCTTTTTCTCCTCAGGCAAGGCAAAGACACTCTCTTGGTCCAGATTTACGTGGATGATATCATTTTCGGTGGTTCTTCTCACGCTTTGGGTGCCAAGTTTGCAGATACTATGAGCAGGGAGTTTGAGATGAGCATGATGGGAGAGCTGACATTCTTTCTCGGGTTGCAAATTAAGCAATGCCGAGAAGGAACGTTTGTGCATCAGGGCAAGTACACCAAGGACTTGCTGAAGCGGTTCGACATGGGTGAGGCCAAGCCTCTTCCAACGCCCATGTCGACAACGACTGCCCTGGATGCGGATGTGGATGGCGAAGCAGTGGACCAGAAGGAGTACCGCAGCATGATTGGATCGCTCCTCTACCTGACGGCGACACGCCCGGACATTCAGTTCGCGGTGTGTCTGTGCGCCCGCTTCCAAGCTTCGCCGCGCACCTCTCATCGTCAGGCCGTGAAGAGGGTCTTCAGGTACCTTCGGTTCACACCCGAGCTCGGTATATGGTATTCGGCCTCATCCACTCTCTCCCTCTGCGGTTATTCTGATGCCGATTTTGCTGGGTGTCGTATTGATCGCAAGTCCACTTCTGGGACTTGCCAATTTATCGGTTCTTCTCTTGTTTCGTGGTCTTCTCGCAAGCAGTCTAGTGTCGCCCAGTCTACCACGGAGGCTGAGTACGTTGCTGCGGCCAGCTGTTGCTCCCAGTTACTCTGGATGATGGCCACTTTGCGTGATTTTGGTTTGAGCTTTTCTCGAGTTCCTTTGCTTTGTGACAGCACGAGTGCTATTAGCGTTGCTAAGAACCCCGTGCTTCACTCGAAGACCAAACACATTGATGTGCGCTTTCATTTTTTGCGAGACCACCAGGAGAAGGGTGATATCGACCTTCGCCATGTCGATACTCATCATCAACTGGCCGATATTTTTACCAAGCCTCTAGACGAATCAACCTTTAATCGGTTGAGAGGTGAGCTTGATGTGTGTTTCCCCTTTTAGATGGGGGAAACATTTTGGATCTTGTACAGTTTTTCTTCTTTCTCTTTTTCTTTTGATTCGGCATTTTTAGTCACTCTCTGAGCCTCAGATTTATATTTACTAGAATGTGACTATGCTCTGTATAGTGAGTTCCGAGGCTCATGTTGGCTGGCTGTAGCTTATGCTCTTACTGATCACTAGTACATGTTGTGAGCTAGGCCATTTTAAAATGGTGAATTTTGCTAAATAAATCATAATCTGAAAATATTCACCATTGAGATATGCAACTAGCATGTGTAGGTTATGTCGAGTTTACTCATGCTTTTCATATATGCTAGGTTGCTATGTCTCTAGTTCTGAGTCTCTCACTTGCTTGGTCTATTCATATCCTGTCTAAAAATTCTGAACCAAGTATTAGTGAACAGAAAAGATCGAGATGGGATTGCTTGTCAAACACATCACGGTATCGAGACAGTCTCTCATTGCACTATGAGTTAAACTTGAGCCGTGTAGTGTATGACCGAAACCGTGGCTTTAAGCTCCTGATTGCTTCGGCATAGGCTTCGCTCGGTTGAAAAGTAAGGCAAAGACAAGCTTTCAACCTCTCGCAATCACATGCAAAAAGTTAAACTTGTGTATTTTCACCGCTGCAACTCCGATATAAAATTGAAATCACAAGTATATGCTTCATTCCTATGCATGATGATTGAACTTTGCTAGGGGTAGTTCACCTTGTATACATGTTTAGCACTTGTACAGATTCCTGTCTACGCTTTGTTAGTGCTATTTTGATGGTGAATACCTTTTTGACTCAAAACTGCTCACTATTGCTCATATGGCTCATATTTCGCATCTAGTGATCAGTCTGAGCCTTCGCTGAGCCTCTATGCATCTGTTGCGCCCTTCGGACTATACCGTTTGAAGCATTTTTGCATTCTTTTGGCTATAAGTCTGAAGCTCCTGCCTTGCATTTGTATCATGAAAGGGGAAGAATTTTTGACTCTTGATAAGTGCATTTTCAACTAAGGGGGAGAATCTTGCAAATCATATGTTCTCTGTTCCCTGGATGTTCATTCAAGGGGGAGTTGTTCTCCGCACTACTCAAGGGGGAGCGGAGGGAGTCTCGAGTTTTTTTTTGAGCTTTATTTTTTTCGAGGGGGAGCTCGTCTGTTTTCGGTCGAGCCTCGAGCCTCTGCCTCGAGCCTCAGCCTCGAGCCTTAGCCTCGGCCTCGAGCCCCGGCCTCGAGCCCCTGCCTCGAGTCTTGCTGCTTTCTCGCAGTCTGATAAGTGTTGGTGCTGAGCTTCCTGTGCTAGTTGTGTTGAGCCGTTGCCTCTTTCTTGAGGGACTAGCATTTTGCCCTGTTGTTTCACCATTGCCTCAGTTGTTGTCGAGCTCTTTTCACTGGGAATTTCGATTGTTATTTGCTAGCGGTGTTGAGCCTGTTCTACCTCTTCTTGAGGGCTAGTTTTGCTTTGCTTGGTTGCGTCGAGCCGTTGCCCATGTCTTTGGGGACCAAGTTGTTCTGCTCTTTCCACTTGACCTTTTTTCGGCTTTGCTATGCTTTTGGGTCATCTGGTTGAGTTCTCTCTTCTTTCTTCTTCCTTCTTTCTCTTTTATTATGATTTGTGTGAGTAGTTGACAATGCACTCATCAAGGGGGAGATTGCGGATACATGGGTGTATGCCGAAGGCTCTGAGTGATGAGTGATTGTCAACGGGTATGATGCGCATGTTCTTTGGCTTGTGTTGTGCAGGTGTCGAGCACGGAGACAGTGATCGAGGGTAGGTGAAGGTCAAGTTGAGACGTGCTGTGCTGACGGACCGGATGCGGTGAAGGATGGGCGTGCCGTGCGGCGGACGTGCCGTGCCATGTACCGAGCGGTGAAGGGCAGACGTGAGGCTTGGACTGAGGGACCGGAGTACCTGAGGATCAGCTGTGGAAGGCTGGCAGCCTGTGACGACGACAAGCAAAGAAGTGCGGTCATGTGTTGCTCGGGTCGAGGACCTGGGAACACGTGTCGGTGGATGGGGTGCACGGGAGGTGCATCCCCTCTACAGCCCGGTTTGTTGGTTGAGCCAGGGAAAAACCAACGGGTGGACGGTTTCCGAGTTTGGGCCTCAAAACTCGGGTGCATGGTTTCCAGGTTGAGCCTCAAAACCTGGGCTGGACGGTTTCCAGGTTGAGCCTCAAAACCTGGGCTGGACGGTTTCCAGGTTGAGCCTCAAAACCTGGGCTGGATGGTTTCCGAGTTTGGCCTCAAAACTCGGGCGGTGGCTGGTTTCCCGGTTTGGGCCTCAAAACCGGGGGTACAGAGCAAAGGCGGCACGTGGCGGCAATCGGAAGGTTGCGCGGAGGCAACGCGGACGAGTTGTGCGGACGTGGCCGTCGGATACACCTACCACTTGAGTTAGTCCAGTTTAGCCTTAGGGTTTGGCTGGCTTGCTCTGTACTTAGAGTAGAGAGGGGTAGAGTAGGAAATAGACTTAGGCTAGTTGTAGTATAAATAGAGGGAGACACCCTCCTCCCATGTATCTCAGTTAGTTGCTTTTGTTCTAGGGTTTCCTGCTCTCCCATTCCCTGCTGTAGCTAGTTGAGATCCACAGAAGAACTTGTTCTGTGTTCTGTCCATTCAAGGAAGTGAGGCCGTTACCTCACCTTTCCTAACCAGTTTTCGCGTTGTGCACTGTGTCTTCGTTAGTGCCCTGCGGTTGGCTGTGCTGTGCACTGTGTTCGTCGCGTTTTGGCTCTGCTCGATTTTTCCCGTCGATCGATCTCTCTCTCCAGTGTGTCTTTGCGAAATCCGTTTGAATCAGTTTGTTCGTATCATTGAGGAGGTCATTTTGACCAAAGGAATTCATCTAACTCCTCATGATCGAATAGATCGGGACGATTTCGTTTTCGTGGCACTTTTTCGTTCATCCACTTTCCCTTTTTGATTTCCCTGTGTTCTTGGTTGTTCTGAGAAGATGATTTTTGGGGATAGTCTCCTAACTACCCTGTGATCTTCTTCTCCAAGTTTGGAAACTTGGGATTGTGCCTTGATCGAGTTTTGGAGGGATTTGCTTTTCGGAAGAACGCGTCCAGATCCGAGCTTCTGCGGGAACAGTTTGCGCAGTAGGCTCGGGTGTCGGAACGTGCCGAGGCTCTCTTTGTACGGTGACTCTCGAGTAAGCCGAGACACCCTCGGGCGAGGCGGAACTTTTCCCGAGGCCTCTTGAGCCTCGGACGAATCGGAACTTTTTCCGAGGTCCCCTCAGCCTCGGGCGAGTCGGAGTTTCACTCTGAGGCTTCTCTCGAGCCTCAAGCCTCGGGCGAGTCGGAGTTTTGCTCCGAGGCCTCTCTCTCGGGCCTCAGCCTCGGGCGAGTCGGAGTTTTGCTCCGAGCCTCTCTCTCGGGCCTCAGCCTCGGGCGAGTCGGAGTTTTGCTCCGAGGCCTCTTTCTCAGGCCTCAGCCTCGGCGAATCGCTATTTTGGCCTGAGCCCTTTCCAAAGCCTCGGGCGAATCGGAGTTTCGCCCCGAGGCCTCGTGGCTCAGTTTTTCGCTTGGTTTGCCTGCGGTTTTCAGTCTGTGGTGCCTCGCTGTGATCTCTGGGATCATCCACCCTCTTCCAAGGGTCGTGGGCATCTCTTTTTGAGTTCGTGTCTGGGGTAGCCTTCATTGGGACAGAGGCTTTATTTTCTGCGAAGAAATTTTAAGGCTCCCATTCACCCCCCTCTGGTCGCCTTGGTTAGACTTTTCGGTCCTTCATCATATGACACTGATTTGATTGTTGATGGCTATGAAGATTACATTACTGAGGCTAAAGAGTTGAAGGAAGAGTACGATTTCAGGTTGGCTAATCTTATGGACCACTATGGCATAAAAAGTGAAGCCGAGATAATAAGTGGATGTATTCTAAAGATGGCAAGAATTTCACAAGAGTGGTGATGCAGATGGCAATTGATGGCGGTGAATCTTTGAGGAAACAAGCTAGGTTCATGGTTCAATGAGATGAGCTCAGTGAGGATGACCAAGATGCATTGCCTCTGCTTGGTACCATGTTACTTATCATCCACAGTACTGGCGCAGATACAACAAAGGATATGATCGTCCGCGTCTTATTAGCTTCCCATGGTGCGTATATGACAAGCTCTTGATCATCAAGCAGAGGAGGAATTTGTTCACGCAGATGGATCCTAATATGGTGTCTCTCATGAATAACATGAATCAAAACTTGAGATTTCATTGAGCATTGCCAGCAGGTTTGCTCTTGCACATATCCTTGATCTTTTGCAATCAGCACTGCCAGCAGGTGTGCATGAATTATCTGATGAATTAGGACAGGCAAACTGCCACGAGCTGACGTCAAACTTTCTGATGCTGCTTCTGTTTAACTAAATGCATGTACCTTGATTTCCACTGGAACTGGAACCTTGAGTTATTGCAGTGTGTAAATTTTCTATCTTTTGCTTAGTACGAGTACCCAGAAATATGCTGCTTATGATATTTTTAGTATTGGACCTCTATCATGGGGTCAACTGGTGTATCTGTACTGTCTATCATGGGTCGACTGTTGTATATGTGCTTTCTGGTTTCTGCAACATTGTTTGGCGTTGCTGGCTTGTTGCATGTTTTTTTTTTCTAAAAATATTGCATTCACCTTGCGCCTGCATTCGTTGACCTCAACGAGAATGGAAACATGAAAGAATGATCTTTAAAACAGAACGACGTGTTAGTTCTGAGCATCAGAAAGCTGTACAACTCTGGATGAATAACGGCTTTGTCAGGAAGCCGGGGCAAGCAGGGAAAACTTGACGTGCAGCGAGATCCTCCCGTTGTCGACGTCGAGCCTTGCCCCGGTAACGAGCCAGTACCCGGGGCTGTCCTGCGGCCCCATGGTCACCTGCGAGGTGTCCACGAGCCTGAGCATCTTCTGCGCGGCGACCGGCACAGGCGGCCCGCCGGCGAGCACGCCGGAGTCGATGTTGACGACGCCCTCCGGCGGTTGCCTCTCCTTCTGCGATCCGCCGCTGCCACCGCCGGAAGACCCCGGGGAGGAGGCGGCCGACAGGAAGCTGCCGGACTTCCCGGACAGCCGCGCCGCGCCGCGCGCCCACCTGGACTGCACGACGGCGCAGCCGGGGAGCTCGGAGTAGAGGAGCCTGAGGTGCAGCGTCGGTGGCGTCGTGCGCGGCGACGTGGAGCTGCGCGCCCGTGACGACGCAGGCCGCGCTCGGGTCGGGGTCGGGGTCGCGGTCGGGGTCGCCGGCGCCGCGCCACCCGGTGTCGTACTTGACCGGCGCGGTGCACACGCGCGCGAACATCCGCCACTGGACCGGCTCGTAGTACCTGTCGTCGGAGGCGGAGGCCGCGTCCGAACCTCGCCACACCGGCGGTTTGTCGTGCCGCGCGTGCGCGGCGGCGATGAACGTCGGGGTGGTCGATAGGTGCTGCAGGTGGACGGCTAACCTGATGCACAAGCCACAAGCACCGGCACAATGTAAGCAAGTCGCCAAAAGGTTTGATTTGCCATTTATGTATCTTTTGTATTGTATTTTTTTTGAAACTTTTTGTATTGTATTTAAAATAGAAGGGTTTGATTGACGCTTTAAAGTGCCAACCATTAATATTTAGGTCATGAATATTTAGGTCATGAATGATAAAAGAAAAGTTATTGACTACAAAGTTCTAGATTTTGTCAAGCTTTATAATTTTACTATAAAGTTCGCCTTCATCTAACTTTATTTGAAAAAATATTGTATAAAGTTATTTTGCATGAAACTATTTCTAGAGACGAACAACATTACAACTGTCGATTAAAGAAATTCAGTTTTTTTTCAAAGGTGGTTCATAAGGTGAATCCTTCTATTTTCAGAGATGATTTACTTCCACAACCATAAATAGGAAAAATGAGTCCCTTCGCCAAAAAAATGATGTACCGAAAAATGAGGGTGTCTACAAGAATCATTTTTATTATATTTATCATAGCAATGGTCAGGCAATGACAAGTGGCTAGACCTGAGCATTTAGCAGGTCGGGCCAGACTGAAAAAGGCCGGTTATTTCAGACTGAAAAAATCTAGTTCATGACTGTCTCATTAGGTGACTCGGGTTAGTTTGGTCCTACACGAGTCATCCATATAGTTTATAATATAAAATAGCTATAAAATAAATATTTCGAACTAGGTTTGGACGAAGGAATTTTTTCTAAATAACAAGATTTATGCACAGACGTTCTCACCAAGGTTCATGAAAGGGCCAAAATCCAGCGGGCTTAGGCCGGGCCTGCAGGCTCAAAATGCTTAGATCTAAATTGGCCATGTTTCTTCTCCGAGACACCTTGATTTACGGACAATTACGTTCTCGAAATTTAATAACATTTTGATTTCGATGTGTCGTGTCATGTTCTCGTCCCCATCGATCCAGAGAACAAGGCTGCTAAGCGCCTAAGCATCCATGAGACCATGACGAGGCAAACAACCACCGGCAGAGGCACTCGAGAACTATCACGGATTCCTCCCCTCCCATCATTAGACCATGACGAGGGTGTGCTGAACTACTGCTGTGCACTTGTGGAGACAACCGAACGTTTGACTCTTTTATCATTAAATTTGACCACTCGTATTATTTAAAACATTTATATAATTAAAATAAAATTTAAATTAGTTTTTAAGATTTTTTATAATAAACAGCCACGACAAAAAAAATGATATTTTTGCACAAAATTTTGAATAAGATAAGTAGTCAAACTTGGTATCAAATAAGTCAAACGTTTTATAATTTACGATGAGTTGAGTAGTAAAAAAACAATCACTGTACTATTTCTACGGTCAGAAGACACTTGTTGTCTTACCGGTTGTGTTTCTTGCCCTCCAGGTGCAGCCGCATCCCAGTGACCGGCAATTTAGGGACAACCACCTGCATTTGTTCTGTCAGCGATCCTGCCATTTCTGAAAAAAAAACGAGTGGTAGCACTAGCACTAGGCCTGTTTGGGAGAGCTGTGCTCCCTGATTCTCCAGCTGTGCTCCCTGATTCTCCAGCTGTGCTCCCAGATTCTCTGGTGAAGTGATTCTATGGCTGAAAGTAGATTCTCTTTGATTCTTTAGCCTAAACTCTTAAAATCAGGATAGAGAATCACTTCACAGAATCAGGTGAAGGTACTTTTTTTGCTCTCAGCCTCCTAGTTCATTTCAGAGAATCACTTCACAGAATCAGCAAAGAATCACTTCACACTGAAAAATGCGTTTGGCAGCCAGGGAGTGATTCTCCCTAAGAATCAGCTCCGTGGAGCTCTCCCAAACGCACCCTAGCATTGGGTACAGAAGAGATTCTTCCTCACCTGACTTGGGCTGACATAGAGCTTGGATCCCAGCGGGCTGAAATGAAGCGCCGGGCCGGAGCCCAGCCGGTTGGAGCATGGGCCGAGGGGCAGCTCGCCGAGCACCGGCGCCCACATCTTATGATGCTGGAAATCCAGGAAGTACTTGAGGTCAGCTACAGGAGGCTTATCTGTAAGTAACAGTCATTCTGCTTGTTACTTGAGTACGTACAGTATATATATTGCTTGCTTTTGACAAAACTACAACAGCTACTAGCTAGTAGCACTTAACAGAATACAGATGGTCGTTTAATTAACTATCTGGGCCAAATGTGTGTAGCAATATAATATATAATGCTGTTCTTAGTTACTCACATCTGAGGGTAGAGGTTGATGGCGTTGGACAGGTAGCCGGCGCCAGCGCACGCCCTTGACGAGGAGGTGATGGGCACGGCCTTGACGTCGATCACGTCGGGCGTCCGCCGGCACGGTGAGCAGCCACTCCGAGTGGCTGCTCACCGTCGTGTTGCCGCCCCTCTTGGAGTATATCACCGTCACGCCCTGAATGAAAAGGAAAGAAAAAAAAAACAAACAAACCTCAGTAAAGATTAATTCAGAGCGCTCGTAGTTGAGTTGACCACGATCGAGATGACAGTAACTAACAGTTGTTGTTACCGACCTCTTTGGAGGAGACCAGCGTGGTGATCCCTGCTTGAAGCCGCTGCTGCGCTACCTGGGCATCGAACACGTTGAAGGCCTCTGGCATCTGTCACCAGGGGTCCAGGGTATTTCACTATCTCAGTATATCCGTTCATTTCAGCATAAAGTTTCAGTTTTTTTTTTCAGGTGTTTCGGAATTCTATAGTTTTGACCTTGATCTTGTCCTTGGACTTGCAGCGGAGGGGCGGCACGGCGCAGGTCCCGGTGAAGAGCTGGTCGCCGAGCCTGTCGAGATGGTCCTTGATCTCCGCCGGCGGCAGCGCCGACGAGCCGTCCTGCTTCACGTACACCACGTCCTGGCCGCCCATGCTCAGCCCCACCACCACATGCGTCCCGTACCTCTGGATGAACCTGCGAGTCCCCCGGCCGCCCGCCGGAATACCAGATCGCATCATGTCAGTAACAACGTCAAGCAGATCAGTGTTAGTGTCAGCGTGGCCTTGTTTAATTTCCCCAACTTCCTCCAAATATTTCTAGAACGTCAAGCAGATCAGTTTTAGTGTCAGCGTGTGGCCTTGTTTAGTTTCCCCAACTTCCTCCAAATATTTCTAGATTCCCCGTCACATCAATCTTTAGCTACATGCATGGAGCAATAAATAAATATAGGTAAAAGAAATAACTGATTGCACTTTTAGTATCTATATGTCGAGACGAATCTTTTGAGCCTAGTTGGTCCATGTTTAGATAAAATTTGTCAAATAACAACAAAAGTGTTATAGTGCAAATTCCAAATATTTGTCGGAATTAACAAGTCCGAGTCTGAGAGCTACGCGTCTGCCTGACAATACAATTCACAGGCAGTATCTTGTCGTGCTTGGGATTTCGCTAGTCAATGCCGAACCTGTCGGCACGTTGGGTTGACGGGAGTTCAGACTAGTGCAGATTCAACAATGACGGACGAGCTAAGGTCATGATTAGATTCCCCGTCGTATCAATCTTTAGCTACATGCATGAAGCATTAAATATAACTAATTGTATTTTTAGTATCTACATGTTGAGACGAATTTTTTAAGTCTAGTTAGTCTATGTTTGGACAAAGTTTGTCAAATAACAAAGAAAGTGCTATAGTGCATTTTCCAAATATTTCTGGGAACTAAACGAGGCCTAAACAAACAACTAATGCAGGGGAAAAATGCGTGTGAACAGGTCAGAACACGGCGGCGCGTATGATGATATGATGTCCAACCAGATGAGGAGGACATCTGCTGTCCCCGGAGGCTAAGACTAACTGCACCATGAACGCTATACTATCCGGTAAATAAAGATAGAGGACCATATAGCGTTAAAACTTGCTGCAACGGAATCCTCTAAATTGAACTGTAAAGGAGCGCATTCTCTAAATTTGGCGGGATAGGGAACACGCTACCGGCGTATGCCGCTGCTGCTGCAGCGCAGATGAGAGGGAGAAAGTGTATAGGTAGACCCCACTGTTACTAAGTACAAAAAATGTTATAACCTACAAATCAAAAACCAAATTAAATTTCGATTGCACCATTGAATTTGTTGTAATTAATTTTTTAAAACTAGATCTCTCATGAATATATCTAGATAAAGTGACAAGTGGGCCCACAGTGGATAGAGAATGATATAGATGATGGATGGATGCGGGAGAAATGAGTATAGAGGATGGAATCTTGATGATCAGACAGTATAGAGGATGAAAATAAAGGAACGTGAGTGCGGATAGTCTAAGGTCCTATTTAGTTTCCCTAAATTCCCTCAGATTTTTTCGATTCTCCTCCGTCACATCAATCTTTAAATGCATATATGGAGCATTAAATGTAGGTAAAAAAAATAACTAATTGTACTTTTAGTATGAACATATCGAGACGAATCTTTTGAGCCTAGTTAGTTCGTCACTACTAGAGAACAGACCTTTAGATGATCTATCAACTGAGTTTTAGTCCCGGCAAAAAAAATTGCGTTCAGGATTAAAGACTTCCCGGTTGATAATATCAACCGAGAGTTTTAAAAGTCCTCCATCCTTTAGTTCCGGTTGGACATCAAAAGGATAATGTCCAGAATTATATCACACGGGTTGTATAGCTGAGTTAGTAACTGAGTTGTGTGCGAGACGAGAGATGCTAAGTTCAAATTTTAAGGACGCATATTTATTTAAAGCAATCAGAGGCAATGGCGATACCCATACTCTGTCCCAGCTCGTTGCAGCGGATCCTGGACATCAATCAGCTGCTTGCTGCTGGCTGCTGCTCGCGGTTAATTACTGACTCGCTCAACTTCTCCAGACATCTCCAAGTCCTGCGAGAGGCGAGAGCTCTCGTTCGCTTTGCAGCTCTAGCGTACGTAGCGTGGTCGGGAGGTTTTGGAAAAATGGAAAGGCCAAGACACTTGTTGTTACTAAAGGCGCTAGAGAAGTCAACGTCGTCGTTCCGCAGGCATCCAGAGCCTTTTTTTTTTCAAGCTCTGTCCAAGTCAGCACCACACGGCACAACTCTGTCCGTCCTTGGATGGCCGACGTTCCAGGACGGCCGGTACTACCGCCGCGTCTATAAATCCGCCGCCGCCGCCCGCCTCCGTGCCACAGGATTCCACGGTTGGATTCTCCCGGATCAGATGTCTCGATCGGTTCCGAAGTTTTTTCCTGTTTTTGGTGTGAACTTACTGTTGGTTTAGGTAGTGATGCCGCGTCCTCGCCTGTTGGAATCATGCATTCCCAGCAGGAAGTTGCTGCCGTCGCAGCAGGGCAAGACTATTTCTGCCGGCACAGAGCCATTGCCACTCGAAACTGCTGGCACTGAAGATTTGGTTTTGAGGAAAATACACCTCAGGTCCTCAAACTTGGCACGAGGTGTCAATCAGGTCCCCGAACTTTTAAAGTGATATCTGCAGGTCTCTAAACTTGGCAAACTGTGTCATCTAGGTCCCAAACTTTCAAGGTGTTCACCACATATCCCTAAAATTGGCTGGTCGTGTCATCCTGGTCCCAAACTTTTAAAATAATCACCATAGGTCCCTCAACTTGGCTAACAGTGTCATTCTAGTCCAAATGTTATCTAACCCACTATAATAGCTATGTGATATACTAACTATACATTAAACTAACTATACGTTAAACGTGAATCTAACATACATCAATTTATATAATTATTATTTTAATACTACTTTATAGTTTTTTTTCATAAATTTTTTATAATTATATTATTATTTAATACTACAAACATAGTATTATACTACTTTTTTTGCTGATGTAAATTATTTTATATAATTTTATTAATTAACCTTGACATGCTGACGTACGTTAAACGTGGATCTAACATCTGTCAAATAATTTACATTAGCAAAAAGTAGTATTAAAAATAATACTATGTTTGTCGTATTAAATAATAATATAATTATATAAAAATTTAGCAGCAAAAAAATATACAACTAGTATTAAAATAATAATATAGTTATATAAAAATTTATCAGCAAAAAATAATACTATAAACTAGTATTAAAGTAATAATAATATAATTTTTATAAAAAATATCAGTAAATAATATTATAGTTTAAACCTAAATTATCATTTTAAATTATTTTAATACTTATTTTTTGCTGATGTAAATTATTTTATATAGTTTACAATTTTATGATATATATTAATTGATGTATGTTAGATTCACGTTTAACGTATAGTTAGTTTAATGTATAGTTAGTATATCACATGGCTATTATAGTGGGTTAGATAACATTTGGACTAGAATGACACTGTTAGCCAAGTTGAGGGACCTATGGTGATTATTTTAAAAGTTTGGGACCAGGATGACACGACCAGCTAAGTTTAGGGATATGTGGTAAACACCTTGAAAGTTTAGGATCTAGATGACACGGTTTGCCAAGTTTAGGACCTGCAGATATCATTTTAAAAGTTCGGGGACCTGATTGACACCTCGTGCCAAGTTCGGGGACCTGACGTGTATTTTACTCTTTGGTTTTTGCGTATCGAACTACTGTGCCGCAGCTAGCGCTGTTAAATTCGACCAATTCCTTTACGAAAACAAAACGGACCTGGCGATGGCGGCGGGGTCCCAGGCGTCCGGGACGTGGCGGCGGACGTGGTCGCGAGCGCGAGCGGGCGGCAGTCCAGCGGAGGTCGAAGAGGGAGATGAAGTAGCCGTCCATGGCGAGGCACTTGGTGGCGGCCGCGTCCTGCGCCCAGCAGCCGCTGTCCAGGTCGAAGCAGGCGTTGAACAAACCCGACGGGATCTTCCCCTCCACCGAGCTCCGCTGGTTGAACAGCTCCGACATCTGAAACACACACACCGTCCGTACCAGCATGCAATGCATGCCTCGAGATCAGTGGGAGTTTTTTTATTTTCCCATTTGAGAACTCCACGAGCATTTTTCTTTGTTATATTTATATCTGTATCTTCCGGTATCCTACTTGCATTGAACTCTAGAGTGGAATCAGCTTGCGTGTGACCTAGTGTGCTCTCGATGCAAGCAGGAGGAATCAGCTGGGAAAGATAAACACTGCACGACGATCTCGACGGCTCTATCTCTTAGGTCAAAGTCAAACGAGGCACCGTCCAATTCGACGTTCAATATATAGTTTATATAAATGCAGGAGGACTACACTAACTTACACGAAATTTGATTCGATCACTAAGAGATGGAATGGATAGTTTACGATCAGGACCACTTTGTCCCAGATGTTTTCAAATAAAGAAGATTATGTTTGACTCTCCTATACATTTTGATATTTATTAATTTCCCTTTCTGGTTGGTAATATGCCACTGATCTGCAGCATACTTGACGGTTCACATGGACAGTTGCAACAAAATATGGGGGAAAAAACATGGACAATTGCTCAAGATGTGTTGCCGATTGCTTATGTACGACGTGAGATCACGTAGTTTCCCTCACACCAACCAGTGACCGCAATTGTTTTGGAGCAACTCCGACGGTTTTGTATTTTTTTTTGGCAAAACATAAAATTTGCCAACTCTCAAATCAATATGGGGAGGAGAAAAAAAGGTTATCTCCAATGGTTTGGCAAAATTGACTTTCCAAAATCTAAAAAAGAAAACACGGCAGCGCGGGAGAGAAGAGCGCGCGCGGGAGTAGTACACGAGACGAAATGCCAAGCTGATCGCGAGCTTGCATATATGCTAATTCATCTCAGGATTTTGTCAAGTTAACAAAAATGTAAAACTCATTTGCCAAACCGTTGGATAAGAGTTTTGTAGACTTTTTTGCAAAAATAAGAATGCAAAGTTTATTTGCAAAACCGTTGGAGTTGCTCAACTGGCATCTGGACTCAGCTGTAAAAAAAGAATTAGCTCTCATCAAGTCGTCATATAGTTTAAAATACTCCTAGATCCTATATATATTGGCTCTCTGTATAAACTAGGTTATTCCTATTTTTGAAATAATTTATATATCTTGTATTTGGGCTATAAAAATTGAAGTTTCTATAGTATAGCCGAAAGCGAAGAGATGAGATTGGCTCAGGACTGAAGATAGGCACAGACAAATTAAAGACAATGCAGACTCAACCAAAGTTTCGAAACAGGTAGATTGGAAATGAACAGCAAACTCCTTGATTAGATTCGAACTTATACCAGCAAAACATTTCAATTTCATTTCTTATTTTGAAAAGTTTTCCGGCCCTACAGTTTATACATACATGACCGTCACCAAATCTTAATTTCCCCAAACATAAGCTCAAATGGGATAAGTAATAATTAATCTGATGATATATATGTGGCAAGCTTTTCATGCATGGTACTACGCAAACGCAAGTATCGCTAACCTTGTTGAACTGGAGCACGCCGGACTTGAGGCGGACACGGTCGCCCTTGCCGCACTTAACGTCGACGGGCACGCCGTCGATGGTCCCGACGCCGGGCACGGCGAGCGGCGCCGTCTCGTCGCCGCTCCTCTCGACGAGGCACCCGCCGGCGTCCTTGCAGTACTTGAGCCTCATGTCGCACGTCATGTCGAAGCCCCGGCCGAGGCACCTCACGGCCTTCTCGGCCGCCGCCACGGCCATCTCCCGCGACTTCGCCGGCGGGCACGGTGGAGCTCTCTGCCCGGCCCCCGGCCCCGGCCTGGTATGCTGCTATATATGCTTTGCCGCCGCAGCCATGTCCTGTTGGTAGTAGGCTGCTACTGGTTGACTATACATACAAATGCAATTGCTTGTGCCAAGAAGCATCATGCTGTCGTAGAAATAGGAAGCTCAACTGACTTGTGGCTATTACATGCGCGCCGTGAGGATAGATGTCAAGGATTTGTTCTTTCTGTCAAACTACTGGGATCTCTCTCTCATCAGACAAGGATGTTTCTTGTCTTTCCCCTACTTTTTGGGGGTTGAAATGAATGAGGTTGCCGATTCTTGTTGTGTGAATCATGGGTCATGAGTGAGTAGTGGTTGTTATTATATATATGGGCAGAGAAATGGGCATGGGGAGGAGACATGAGTGGCGATTCTAGTTGGAACTGATGAAGTTCCTCGTGCTTGCAAAAGGGTTAAGTTTGACCGATGGCGTGTTGTGTACTTACCAACATAGGAGCCTTGTTAACCGGCACTCAGAAACCACCATGCTAGGTAGGGTTCATATGTTCATGGCCAGTATGAAATGGTTTTTTTTTTTTTTTTTTTGAAGAAAGATCGATCTCACTGGCCCCATTTACGTTTATGATTAGGAAGACACATGTTTGAGCTAAAGTTCCTACAAACCTGCTGAAATGAGCACACAGTTACGTATATTGATGTGAACCTGACTTCTTAGAGAAGACTGATGAATCTGAATACCCATCCAACAGAACAACACCGTGTCGCTTGCAATAGCAGCATGTTCTACGCAACAGCCAACAATTGCTGCCCTGCCCTGCCCTGAACGGAGTGAGCTTTTGACGAAGACTTGAAGTCGGACCTGACCTGGACCTGAGGCCAGCATGTCCTCACACATCACTCACCGACAAACACCAGGGACCCCGAGCTTTACCAGGTCAAGTCCAGGTATTCCTCAGCTCAGTGCTACGACCCAATTCATGTTCACATTGACAAATATATCGCACAATGTTACCCGTTGTCACGACACGAACTATCAGATGCTGGAAACGACTTGTGGATTCATGGTTTGTTCTATACACTGAAGGCCCAAGGTTCAGAACCATGTACAGATGAGGATTACATGCTTGGTGGTGTATGGCATTCTGGTGCGGCGCGCTTATTTAAAGGACGAAACAAATGTTTGACACGTACTGTCTCTCCCCGAACATGATTTAGTCACAAGTTGAAGCATGGTGGAAGGGATGGGGGATGGCAGAGATGCATCAGTTGGATACCATGCTTTCGGTCTCCTTGACAAACCCATCGCCTGTCCAGTCCTTGTCTGATTGAAGGCCCTTCTTGATGGCCTTCCTTTGCTTGATGGCCTCTTGTTGCCGGTGAACCAGATCTGTGTGCGTCGTGAAGTACGGAAGTGAGGCCCTGAGATGATCAGAAGGCAGGTTTTAGTTCGTGTGAATCAACAAAAACAGTAAATAAAGCATGTTTATCTCAAATTTTGAAAGTGGTAGCCCAGGTATTTTCTAGTGGTGCGCAATATAGCACTGGACTAATGATGCTTCTGAGAAACTTCCTGGTGACAACAGAGTAAAACGAGGTCAAAGTGTCAAGGAATCAATCATCACACTATACACAAGACTTTGTTCCACTTCCACATCATTCACACAGAGTAGGGCCAGGCGTGCAAAGAAGGGCACAGGCAATGTTTCTATAGGACGCACACTTAATTAGGACTTGATCATTACAAAGTCATTTAATGATTACGTTAAACCCATTTACACCACATCATTTTCTTTCTGGAAAGAAAGAAGTCTTTTCTAAGACTTAGTGTGTCTTCATTAGAGGACTCACCTTCCACTTAGTACAACATGTGGCTACAAAATATTACAAATGAAAGAAAAAGGCATAGCCAATAGCTCTGAGCAATTATTTTACTCCCTTTGTTCCAGATCGTAAACCATTTTGGCTTTTCTAGATACATACTCCCTCTGTTTCAAATTATAAGATGTTTTGGCTTTTCTACTTGCACTGATTCTAGACATAGTGAGTGTGTTTGGTTTTCTGGTTTACTTCTAGCCTGGCTACGATTTAGGCCTGGATAGCCTTGGCCTGCTCCTACCAAGCCAACCCACAGTTGTTTGGTTGTCTGCATTATCTAAGTCTGGCTAATAAATGGTGTGTTTGGTTGTCTGGTTTATTTTGTATAGAATCACCTTTTCTTGGTAGTGGTAACTTTACCCTTATGAAACATTTTCACAAACAGGTGGTTGGCACCATAGCCCGCGGTGGCCTTTGCTACTCGACGACTCATGCTAGATTCCACATACAGAAAAGGAGGAGCTCCGCCTTGAGCACCTGCGTCGGACCCGCACAAGGCCTTCACCACGTTGAGGCCGAGCACTAGTCTGGTGGTTGCCGTCACCCATGGTTCCCAGACGAGGTGGTGGGCTAGTGGCCAGGCGCTCCGGCCCCGTATGCGTTGTTTGTCCCCACCCACCCATGGCTCCCAGACACGGTGGCGCGGGGACAGTGGTTTGCTCGGCTCTGGCCACCAGCCACCGCCGAGGAGGCAGGGGACCTCCAACAGGTGGTCTGCTCGGCTCCGGCGATGACATAGGCAGCCGGGGACCAGCTGCATGCCACCAGGAACCAACAGGCGCATGCAGCTATGGTCAATTACAATTAATAGGTGGTTGGGGATTAGTAGTTAATGGCTGCAGCAATAGGAGTGACCTGCGCAGCCAGCTGCAAAGTAGGAGCCCGAGGAGGCCAGATTAATGGGAATTAGGAGAGTAATGGCTAGGCTAGAATCAAGGAGCCAAGAGGCCATGCGCCAACTAGAGGAGTAGAGGGCTGAGCGCCAGCCCCTCTATTTATATCCATGTAACCAGCTGAGATGAGACAAGCAATGAACAACAAACAACCCAATTACCCCCAAATGTTCTAGTCTCCCCCCACGCCGACTTTGCCCGGACTTCCTCTTGGCAATGGTTATCCCTCTTATCCCCCATATGAACCAAGGTTCATAACAGGCGAGGATGAGTAGGAGACCTCGCAGAGCATCGTCCGAGCCACCCACCAGCTTCCTTCCAGGGAGGAACACCGGCAGGGGAGCATCGGCCACCTGCAGGGAGAGGAGAGCCGGCCACCGGCAGGGAGGAGCACCGTTCGAGCCGGCTACCAGCAACAGGGAGGAGCGTCGACCAGCAGCAGGGAGGAGGACGGGCAGGGGTGAGTGCAAGGGAGGCGGTGAGGGGAATAGACATCGGTGCTGAGCCAAGCCTGGCCATGAAAAAACGATCGTTCCCTGCGTTCTTCTAGAGCCAGGCTACAGGCTCAAAGTGGCTTACCGTGGCCTGCCTTCGGCCTGTTTACGGGCAACCAAACACACCTAGTGTATATCCAAGTACATAGCACAAGCTATGTGTCTAGAAACGCCAAAGTGTCCTATAATTTGGTAGTTTTTACTATGTATCTAGACATAGCGTTTATGAAGGTGCATAGCAAAATATATGTACCTACAAAATCCAAAACAATTTATAATTTGGAATGGAGTACTAGGGAAGGCCCTGAGATCTCATGTTAATGATTTACTGGAAAAGCTTATAATGTTTCTATGCTTCAGTAATGAAACAGTTCTTGAAGATTGGGGCAAAGAGCTGAACTTCAAAAGGTAAGAGTAACATAGAGGATGTACTGTAGAGTAATTCTTCAAGTTGGCTTTAAATGCCATATCAAACACTACAATCATGGTAGGAGTGGTTGCATACCCTCGAAACTCTTCAATTGATGAAAAGTAGTGCTCTCTCATGAAATCCTGTAACTCCGCACAAAGCTTCTTCACAAGGGGATAACCATGCATCATCACACCGGTACATACCTGTGAGTTATGCTTGTTAGTCATGGTTAGAAATTACCAAGATAGGCAAGGTGATAACTGTGAAAGTGATGTTTGAAAAAAAAAACACATCTCAGCACAGCTATATGCTAAACGAAGACATAAGTATGCACAGTAAAAGACATCGCTATATGGTGTCAAGGGCGTTGAGACCCAAGACAGGAGGTCCCCGACTACGTAGTTCGTAGCCGGGATTGGTAGAAGCGCCGGTGCTGTTAACCGACTGCTCAATGGTGAAAGGGGAAGATTAGGACAACAGAGGGAGATTGGGAATTTGGTTCATATTGCTTGATTCTTTTCATTCCTGTTACATAGCTATATATAGGCTCATAGGCCAGGCGCACAAGCTAAATCAAAGCCCCTAAACTTAGCCTTTCTATTCCTGGATCCCCTGATCCCTGCGGTGCAGGCTGATCTGAGCCATTAATGGCCTTAATGCTGCCCTGTCTGTAGGCGAACAGCCACTGCGTTGATGATCTCCGTGATGCGGTAGGGGCCGTAGTAGCGAGGCTTGAGCTTGCCTGTTGAGGGAACAGACAGTGAAGCAGCCGGGCGATGACGAAGGCGCAGCATGACCCAATCGCCGACGTTGTAGGAGACCTCACGATGGCGCTTATCATAGTACTTCTTGGCGAGCGCCTGTGCTTGCTCCAGGCGGTAGCGGACGTCCTCCAGCAGTTCGTCACGGTTCGCCATGTTCTTCGCGACAGCCGCGACACGGGCCTCCCCTGGTTCATAGGAGCGGATGGTGGGGGGGTCGCGACCGTAGACGATCTTGAATGGCGTGTCGTGGAGCGAGGATTGGTACGCCGTGTTGTAGACGAACTCGGCCCAAGGAAGCCAGCGCAGCCACTGGCGGGGCGATCTCCCGTGAAGCACCTGAGGTACATGGTGATTACCTTGTTTGCTGCCTCTGTTTGGCCATCAGACTGGGGATGGAAAGCAGAGGTCATGTGCAGCTTAGAGCCGGACAGCCGCATCAGTTCGCCCCAAAACTTGGAGGTGAACACCGGATCGCGGTCCGACACCATGGATTGTGGGATCCCATGTAGGCGCACGATCTCGCCGAAGAATGCCTGAGCCACTGTTTCCGCCGTGTACGGGTGAGCGAGGGGTATGAAGTGGCTGTATTTGCTCAGGCGATCCACCACCGTGAGGATCACGGATTTGCCGCTGACCTTCGGCAAGGCTTCGATGAAGTCCAGGCCGATATCCGCCCAGACCTGTGTCGGCACGGGCAGTGGCTGTAGGAGGCCGGCCGGATGGAGGTGTTCAGACTTGAACCTTTGGCAGGTGATGCAAGCGCGGATGTGGTCTTGGACAACGACGCGCAGGTTGGGGGAGTGGAAGTCGCGCCTGATGCGATGCAAAGTGCGCTGCACCCCCTCGTGGCCGTTGTCGTGGATGGAGGAGACCAATTCCTGGAGCAGAGGTGTTCCTGGAGGAATGTACAGCTTCGTGTGGAACGCCACCATGTCGTCGATGAGTGCCCACGGCGGCCCACGCTGGCCGGCCAAGATCTCGTTGTGCATGGCGACCAGCGCGGGTTCCGTGGAATGGAGCTGTCGAAGGCGGTCGATGAAGTCGAAGTGTGGCGCTGAGACTGCGAGAAGGCAGCCCTCCTCCGTATCGCGGCGTGACAAGGCATCAGCCACCGTGTTGGCAGCACCCGGCTTGTATTCGACGGTGAAGTCGAATCCCAGCAGCTTGCCCACCCAGTGATGTTGCGGGATTGTGGCAAGCCTCTGGTCCAGCAAGAATTTCAAGCTATAATGGTTTGTGCGTACCAGGAAGCGTCGTCCCCAGAGGTAAGGCCTCCAATGGCGTACGGCCTGTACAAGGCCGATCAGTTCGCGTTCATAAGCCGCCAGGGATCGATGTCGTGGAGCGACCGGGCGACTGTAGAAGGCGATGGGGTGGCCGTCTTGGAGCAGAACGGCGCCGAAGCCGTAGGTAGAGGCGTCACATTCGACCACGAACGGGCGGTCGAACGCCGGGAGCGCCAGCACCGGTGCTGTTGTGAGTGCCTCCTTGAGGGCATTGAACGCTGTGGTAGCCTCTGTAGACCACAGGAAACCTTCTTCAGGAGTGCGGTCAGGGGGGCAGCAATCGTGCTGTAGTCCCGCACAAATTTGCGGTAGTATCCCGCGAGTCCCAGGAAGGCACGGACGGTTCGAGCGGAGCGGGGAAGAGCCCACTCGTGGACAGCCTGAACCTTGGCTGGGTCCATGGCGACACCTGCAGCTGAGATGATGTGGCCCAGGTAGGAGATTGACTCCTCCCCAAAGGCGCACTTGGAACGCTTCACGAACAGCCGGTGTTGTTGCAGAGTGTCGAGGACGATGCGTACATGGCGTAGGTGGTCTGCCCAGGTGTTGCTGAAGATGAGGATGTCGTCGAAGAAGACGAGGACGAAACGACGCAGGAACGGCCTGAGGACGTCATTCATGAGCCCCTGGAATGTTGCCGGCGCGTTGCAGAGGCCGAAGGGCATCACGACGAACTCGTACAGGCCATCATGCGTGCGGAACGCCGTCTTGGCGATGTCGTTGGGGCTCATCCGCACCTGGTGGTAGCCGGAACGAAGGTCGAGCTTCGTGAAGAACTTGGCGCCATGGAGCTCGTCGAGGAGCTCGTCGACCACCGGGATCGGGAACGCATCCTTGATGGTGATGGCATTCAAGGCTCTGTAGTCGACGCAGAAGCGCCAAGATCTGTACGCCTTCTTCACCAGGAGCATGGGCGAGGAGAACGCCGAGGAGCTTGGGCGAATCAACCCTTGCTGCAGCATGTCGGCGCACTGGCGTTCGAGCTCATCTTTGTGCGTGGCCGGGTAGCGGTACGACCGGACGGCTACCGGCGCAGCCCCTGGTTGTAGCGCGATGGTGTGATCGCGTGAACGAGGCGGTGGTAGGCCGCGTGGTTCGGAGAAGACGTCGGCGAAGTCGTGGAGGACGGCGTCCAGCAGGTCGCGGCCGGAGCAGGAGCGGAGGCTGGGTGCCGACGCACCGGTGGCGCCGCGCCAAGACTTGGTGTCCTTTGTGCTGGAATGTCATGTGAGGGCGGCGAAATCCCAAAGGATTGGTCCGAGGGTGGCCAACCATTGGGTGCCCAACACCACATCATACCCCGCGAGGGGCAGCTCGAAGAGGTCGGCAGTGAACTCGTCGCTGCCGATGGAGAAGACTGCGCCGCGGCCGACGCGGTTGCACGGGATGTGTTCGCCATTGGCCACGGTAACTGACGGCGAGCCGCGACGGACCAGGGGAAGTGCGGTGCGGGAGGCGGCCTGTTCAACGATGAAATTATGCGTGGAGCCCGAGTCAATCAGCGCGAGCAGGTCGATGTCGCCGATCCGCATCCGCATCTGCATGGTGTCGCTGGCGTGGACCCCCGCAATCGCGTGGAGGGAGATCAGGGGCTCCTGTGCGTCGGCGGGGACCTCGGCTTCAGTTTCGTCGTTGTCATCCTCCGCATCCGCCAGGGTGTTGTCGAGGAAGAAGAGTCGCCGGCACACACGGTTGTGTCCGCGGCCGAACTTCTCATTGCAGTTGAAGCAGAGCCCGAGGCGTCGGCGTTCCTCCATCTCCGGCGCAGAGAGGCGACGCACCGGTCGGCCCTCCACCGTGACCGTGTTTGCCAGAGCCTCTGGTCCCCGCGGAGGCGCAGGGAGGGCGAGCGGCCGTAGCGGCTCCGGAAGCAGAGGGCGCTGCTGATTGCGCGGGTTGGCTGGCGGAGCCCGGGCGGCGGCGTACTGATCCCGCAGCTCTAGCTTCCTCGCGAGGCTCAAGGCGAAGGCGAGGGACTGGGGGTTGTGGACCTCCACGTCCATGCTGAGTGGCGGACCCAGCCCCGCCGTGAAGATTTGGACCCGCTGAGCTTCGTCGAGGCGGCCCGCGCGCGGAAGCAGGGACTCGAACCGATCTTGGTACTCCTGGACGGAGCTGGTTCGCCGGCACGCCATGAGTTCCCCCAGCGGATTGGAACGCAGGGGTGGCCCGAAGCGGAGATTCAGCAACTCGGTGAAACGGCGCCACGGGGAGTCCCCTCGTCTTGCTGCACCAAGATGTACCACATCTGTGCCGCATCCTCCAAATGTAGGAGGCCATCCACACCTCTCTCCTCTCGGCGATCCGCTGCTGATGAAAGTAGGACTCACAGCGATTGATGAAGGCGAGGGGGTCAGACTTGCCGTCGAATTTTGGGAAGTCCATCTTCTGGAGCCGCGGTGGCTGGTCGTTGTGATGTTCGCCGGAGCCGGTGTCCTTGTGTCCTGATGACGACGCCGGAACGAAGGCCTCGACCTTGGCTGCCAAGTTTTCCACGGTCTTGGTGAGGTTGGCGATCATGGTGAGCAGCTCTGCAGGGGTGGGATCAGCCATGGCAGAGGTGATCGATGGGGTTGGGGAGTCTGGCGGTGGCGCGGTGGGGTTTAGCGGCGGTTGGGAGAAAGCAGAGTTGGATCGTCTGGAACCCGATACCAGGTTGTCAAGGGCGTTGAGACCCAAGACAGGAGGTCCCCGACTACGTAGTTCGTAGCCGGGATTGGTAGAAGCGCCGGTGCTGTTAACCGACTGCTCAATGGTGAACGGGGAAGATTAGGACAGCAGAGGGAGATTGGGAATTTAGTTCATATTGCTTGATTCTTTTCATTCCTGTTACATAGCTATATATAGGCTCATAGGCCAGGCGCACAAGCTAAATCAAAGCCCCTAAACTTAGCCTTTCTATTCCTGGATCCCCTGATCCCTGCGGTGCAGGCTGATCTGAGCCATTAATGGCCTTAATGCTGCTGATCTGTGCCATTAGTGGCCTTAATGCTGCCCTGTCTGCGGCCATAATGGCGCCCCCACATGACATATGGCTCCCTGGATTAATTAGCAAATATGCTGTTTATCTTTTTAAAGTTCACCTGTACTGTATCAGCACCAAGAAGAATAAACTCAGCAGCATCATTGCCAGTCTCCACACCACCAATGGCAGAGAGAGATTGTCCATCAGCAAACTCTTCTTTCATCATCCTTGCTATCTGCATGACTTTAGCAAGTGCTATAGGGTGCACAGCTCTTGCAGAATAACCACCAGGTGTAGAATACCTGCAAACACAATAATGTTTCAACTTTGTAACAGATAAACGAACATGTTACAAAAATAACTCAGGAAATTGAATCTAACCCTTCTACGCAAGGTTCTGGACGCAACGTTTTGAGATTAATCCCCATTACACTCATAATTGTGTTAATTGCAGAAACTCCTTCACATCCAGACTTAAGAGATATTCTTGCAGGCTGCAAAATGTCAAGTCAAGATGGCGGGAAATGAAATCTAATACTGGGAATAAAAGAGAAAAAGAAAAATTTACTCAGCAATCTAATGCAAAAAATAGAAGTATTACAATTCAGAAGTACTACAGTACCATTGGGAAACTGGTAAGCCTATTGATGTGGAATTTGTATTCAATAATTGATACTCCCTCAAGTTCCAAATTATAAGACATTTTGGCTTTTCTAGATACATTAATTTTACTATATATCTAGACATAGTGTATATCTAAGCAAATAGGAAAATCTATGAATCTAAAAAAGCCAAAGCGTCTTATAATTTGGAGTGGAGGAAGTATAATGTAAGGGGCTTGGGCCATTGTGTAATGTCCAAAGAAAAATAAGATTATTTCAAGGAATTATAAGTTCACTGCTACATATCTGATTGCATTTACGGAACATGGAGTTAGCTGCTACAGAACTGATTGCATTTACAGAATATGGCCAGAACTCACAACTTGATATCATCCAAAAACCAATAAAAAGATGGAACGGGAAAATAGTGCAGATAAAGTACATTACTTATTTTCTAATCTGACTTATTCTGGTCTTCTGGAGGATCAGCAAAAGTTAAATCAGAGAATCGAGCTACTTAAATAATGGAAAACAAGAACAAAGACGTGCAAACAAGTTAGAGAGTAATAGGAATTCATTAGTTGTTGACACAGGTCAACACAGTTAGTATGAAGTACTGCATAGATGCTATACCCAACTAACCTGTGTAATATCTGTAATGTTAGGAGTCATCTTTGCCCAAACAGGGACAGTGGCCTTCTCATTAATCCAACCACAAACTTCCTCCAGCAAATCACAGTCCTGTCCCACAGCAGCACCCATTTTTCTCTGGCATGCCATGTGGACATGAGAAATTAATCTCAAGAGCATCCTAACAAAAACAGATATTAGTTGCATTCCATTATGTTCAACTATGCAGATGAACCGAAATAAACATGTGAAAGAAAGGTACCACTCCAGACTCTTCAACACGTTCAATAAGCTCATGCCATGCAGCTTTGTTGTACTCCTCCATAATAGAGCCTATGAGTATCCTGTCAGGATACTCTTTCTTCAACTGCTTGAACTCATTCAGCATGGTCTCCAAAGGCCTGTCACTGATGAGTTCAATGTTCTGCCATCCAATGATGCGCCCCATGGCAGCCCCATTTGGTTCTGCCCGAAGCTTTGCATAACGAGGAGTAACGTTGATAACTTTTTCAGCATCCAAAGACACCTAAATGTCATGTCAAAGCAGCAGTAATTGCCACAATGTTAAGGAGTAAAAGAACCTATTGGGGATAAAGTGATGGCTACACAGGTCTATGCAGAGTGAGACCAACAAAATTAAAGTCATTACTGAGAAATGCAGAACTGCATACTCTTATATTTACTACTTGTAACTATTGAGGACGCAAACGCTCATCTGAAAAACTGGGCTATCCAACTCTACTCAGCAGATCAACGACTAAAGACACTAGGACAAGTGAGGTTTGCCAATAATGTAGAAATGGTAAAACTGAAAGAAAAAAAATTAGCCACTAGGACAAGTGATCAAGTCCAGTGCGGTCAAAATGAACAAAATATTTCTACTGTAGCCAATCCGCTTATGATATGCAGAGATCACTTTCTTAACAAGTCCAATTGTTGCCAATTCTTACTTGGGTACCCACATAGGATCTGTCCCGAAACCAATGAAAGTAACGTGATCAGCACGTCCATGATTCCTAGATTCGATTTCACGAACCAAATACATACCACTACAGCTGCTTGTTGGACATCAACGTAAAAGCTAGGAGTAGTTCTCAACAACCTCAAATCGGTCCCCCCAACGGCCCCACTGCATCTTCTAAGTTCCAGCCCAAATCTGAATCATGAGACCGAAAGCGAAAGGCAATGGCGTCAACTATTTACGTGATCGAAGTGAATTAACACTCATCCCACAGATCGTACACAAGCGCACCGTAACGACCACGGATTCAGACAAAAAAAAAATGGGTGCCAACTTTATGGCGCAACCACGCAAGCAAGACCCGTAAGGGGCGAGGGGGAGCGACTCACAGTCTTGGCGATGACGCCGCCCCAGCCCTCGTCGAAGGCGCGCTTCATGACGGTGTAGTTGGTACCCGGTGGCCCCGACCCGATGACGAACGGGTTGGGCATCTGCAGCCCGTTCACGCGCACCGAGAGGTCCGGCTCGCCGGCGGGGGACGCGGAGGCCGTGGCGCGGACGTACGTCGCGCGCCGCCGCCCGGGGAGCCGGTGTTGCTGCAGCGGCGGCCGCCGCCGCCGTCGAGGCGCGAAGCGTCAGCGATTCCATGGAGCGGTGGTTTTTGTATTTGTTTTTGTTTTTTTTTTGTGAGGGGTTCCTCTGTTTTGATAAGAATCTGTGGGAGTATCACGGATGAGGAAGAAAGACACGCACGTCTGTGTTTTATAAGTGCGTTTGGAATTTGCATGTACCAGAGCTTACCGTGACTGTAAAACAAAAATTCTAATCGATACAAACTACTCCCTCCGTCCCTAATTGACCATCGCTGTTGGTGTGCGTGCCACAAGTTTGACTCAATTTGTAGCAAATGCATGTAATATTTGTATCTCCAAATAATTTTATTAAAAAACTAGATTCAAATATCTATCCAACGATATTAATTATGTATCATACAGATTAATATTTTTTAATATATAATTAGTCAAAGTTGTTTTTTGGGAAGCGAAAACGACAGATATTTAGGGACGGAGGGAGTATCCGATTGTGATGATACTCCGTAGTTTATTAGCGGGCTCGTCCAGCTAAATGCAAGGAAATCCAAACAGTAACCCATCTTTTTTTGCGTGCACATAATAATATCGTGACTCACCTTGCCGTGTCATGCCTGATGATAAAAACAGACATTGTCTCACCAAAGCACCTTTTCATGTAGGGACGAAGCATAATGATCATACAAAGAGAGATGCAACTAGTATCATTTCTTTTTTTTATAATATGATAATAGAGAGATACTGTAAAATACTAGCCTTGTTTTCATGGACTGCATAGAATTTCTATGGATTTGTCCACTTTAAACCCGTTCTATCAACCTGCACGAACATATGTACCGTAATAGTACACTAAAATGCAAGCTCATTAACATAACAGCATGCAAAAATATTTCGCCCGACCTAAACACACGAGCGTTGATTATTTAGGCTCGGTGTTTCTGATCTGCTGAGAGTTCCTAACTCTGTAGCCTATACTCTGTAGTAGAGGATAGTCACGAGTTGGTGACAGATTGTAAGTGAAAGGGTCGCTTGATTTGGCAAGTAAGAAATACTGCTGCCGTGTGAATCAGAAACGACGTTAACAGCATCACAGATTCTCCACCGTACTTGTTAATCTCACTCACTTTTGATTAGAAATAATTCTAGCGTGGTTGGATGATAGAAGAGGCCGGGTGGCCTCGTTGTCCTGCGCTGGCGCGCGCCGTTGCAAAAAACGCTGTGCGGCCGCGAGAGGAATCTCCCATCTGTCGCTTGTTCCCGGCAGGCACAGGATCTGTGCCGCGCGTCGCGTTCCATGCAGTAGTGGACCCTGCTAGTTTTACTCTGAGCACAGGATCTATGCATTTGCAGATGCAGCAGAACTGCACAAGCAAAAGGTATCATCCTCCCAAGATGGTTTTGCAAGAAATTATCAAAAGAAAAAAAAAAGGCTCGGCAAGTAAATTAATTCTAAGCTAAGGCATGCAAAACGCTGGACATGGGTCACATGGCAGATATGCTGAAGATCCGATCGTCGGTGAAGGATAAGATAGGGAATGAAAGAGCAACTTTCAGATAAGCTGACAACTGGAGTGGTGAGACCAAACACGATACAAGATCCAATCAGCATGCGAGTACCAGTATAATAATTGGTTGGTGTGCGCAAATCCATAGGGGGTCGTGAGGAACAGGGTTATACGCAACCAAAACTGAGTACGCAGCATCCACAACAAAAGGAAAACACATGTTCCTGGAAACATCCACCTAGAGCTAGAGGCGTCTGATAATCTACCTACCAGTTCAGTGCAAAACGTGCCAGGGGCACACTTTCATATTGCATCGGCCCAAGGCTTCTAACCTGGACGTCCCCATAATGATGATGGACTACATCCACAGACAGGCTCCTTAGCTGGAAAGCTCAATTCATTGTGGCTTCTCACAGTTCAATCAGTCTGTCTCATGTGCTGCGTTCTACAAATTGCCAACTCAATCAGTTCTATTTCAAACTTTGAACACCCAGAATCTGTGGAGCAGCTCACTAACGCTTCAGTCACGCTTTGCCACCTTTGAAATGTATGTTCTGCCAAAGTGTACAGCGCAATAAGATGCAGCAGTGATACTGAGCCCGGCAAGAAGAATAAGCCAATCGTAGGCTGAATCTTGCACTGTGTAGACCCTGAGGCCAATAGTGTTCCAGTAGCTTTCAGTCCACACGGGATCTGCAGCACCCATTGGATCTGACGAGTTTGCTGGAAGAACGTGCCAAGCATTGTCCTCAAATTTCACCCGAGTTGAATAAGCAGGAACATACCTGGGAAGTGATGTGTTGCAATAATCAGTAGGTCACCAGGGGGAGAAAAGGTGAAAAATTAATGTCAACCTTTTGCTGAACACAAGGATTATAAATGAATTAAGTTGGCTAACTGACATAAATAAAAAAGTATTAAAACTAGAGTTTCTTCTGGATTCAATAAATTGTTTCTTCAGCAGCTGAATATAATAAAAGCAAAAAAAAAAAAACTGCATAAGCAAAACTAGTAAACACAGGTTACCTGGTTGTAGATACAACACATCTACCACCACCCTCCACCTCTGCCCCTACACATACTTCACCTTCATCACCACACTTTCCAGTACATGAGCTTTTATTGCCCGCTAAATTAGAAGTTCTGTCTGCCAAGAAGTTCCATACAAACCGAGACGTGTCATCTGCGTATGAAGGAAACTGTGTGCCAGAAGGGTCATCCAGAAAAACACCAACATAATGACTTGGGCAGGAATTGCTTGGAGAAATGAATCTTTTCACAAGGCCACAAGAAAGACCAGGATTGCATGTAAGCAGACATCCAATAAGTTCTTCGGCCAATGAAACATTCACTTTTATAGTGTTTAGTGTTATGAGATCGACAACCGAGTCATCACTAGCAAGAATATAGAGCGACCTGGCAACCAAAGCAGCAGCTGCAGCTATTGACGAGGAATTGATGTTTACTGCAGGGAAAAAAGTATATGTCACATGCTAACAAATCGGTTTTCAAGAGCAATGTTGTCAGATTTATGCATTATCTCACCAGGGTTATCCAGATCGCTATGATAAAATCTGTTGGAAAAGTGGGAATCAAAATCCTCCAACACAACTCCAGAAGTTGACGTATTCTACATTCATTAATTGACAATAGATCATCAGCAGAAGTCTTCAAATAAAGCATATTGGGACAAAAATAATGTTATGGATGTTCAAGAGAAAAAAAGTGTTCCTCAAGCGAAGGAAGCAACCATGAATCACATATATTTAGTAAGCATAAGTGGTTTTACCTTCCTTATGAATGACATTAATGAAGATGGTGGAACACCAGGATTTGATGAAGCTGCTTGCTTTACTTTAACATTATCAGAACCAAGCGAATTGCTGGCACTTTGCAGTGCATCTAATATTTTCTTTGAAGATGATGAATTCTGTACAAGCATAGGACAAACATAATAAATAAGAAAGAATAGTGTCTACTATAAGCACCATTCTTATTGCAATTTTAATCACGAATACATGCATGACCGTTATTTGGACACCCAGAAGTCTTCAAATGTATGTGGGGGATTGTGAGGGAGGTTCTTTTCTTCACAATCAATCAATCAAAGGGAGTGCAACCAAAATTAGTTGTATAGATGTCCCATAGACACTCACCACAAAAGTTCAGTAAATGTTTTATTCAGTTATTGATTAGTAAATTCTTTAAAATGTGAACTACCTGCTGGTACAATACTAAAAAATTTACATTGGCAGGCTGCACAATATCAATAATAACTACTTCCTCCGTTCCAGATTGTAAGTTGTTTTCGGCTTTTCTAGAATTCTAGGTGCATAGGTATTGCTGTCTTAGGTATAGATACATAGTAAAAAATATGTACCTAGAAAAGGCCAAAACTACTTACAATTTAGAACAAATACAATCTCCATGGTCAAAATTGGCCAGCTCAAATATCACTGTGCAAGGAAAATGGTACGATAGTTTTGACATATAACAATGTACTAGCACTAAGAATCTAAGACATCACAAAAAGATATTTGAATGGAATATTCTAACTGCACCGTGCACATAAAGATCAGCCATTTCAGCTCTTACAGTTACAGTGCACTTCCAAAAATCCTTACCCCTTCAGCATGCACATAAAACGATGGATGTTCCTCAAGTATAGCCTTGCCAACAGAACCAATCTCCACTACCTAAATATGTCCAAAGAGAGAGCTCAGATAACACAAGTGAGGTTGGGAATGGTATTAAAAAATATATGTATATTGCTTGTGATTTAAAGCTGTCAGTAAAACTCCGAAAAGAGTACTCATTACAATTGGTAGACATAAACTCTGCAGAAAGCAAATATCATAACACAAGACACAAAAAACAGTGCTGAAAACAAAGCCTTTATATATGTTCGAAAAATGAAAAATGATTAACAATAGTCTGAGGCTGCCACTGCCTGTATTAACTTGTCTAGCACTCACCTGGTCAATCATTAAGCTACTAAGTCCATTCACAGAAGCAGCACCTTCATCTAATTCCTGTAAGAATTTCCGACTACCGAGATAACCCCAGGCTTCACCATTAAAAACAGCAAACACAAGCTGTATGAAAAATGGGGAAAATGTCAGGAAGAACTAAGAAGATGTTGCTTCAGGAACCAATCATACATAATTTCAGTGAGAATAATATGAAGAACCACATTAGATGTACTATTCGATGTGTAAGCTAAGGTATAATAACATTAACAAAGATACCAGTAGCTTGGAGCTCACAACAAGTATAATAGAAGACAAGATAAATTGGTGGATAAGATTTGCTGGATGCCACCTCTAAGTAAGAGAGAAAAGAATATCCAGCATAATAACAAGGAAGCAACTAGCAAACAAAATTTCAGTGGTCATATCATACCTGTTTCTTAAGGTTTCTTAGATCATGAATGTGAGAAAGAGCATCAACAGCAGTGAGCAAGGCAATCAATCCCTGTGAAACAACTCAAGAAATTATTTATTTGGCACAAATAAATAATATGAATAGGACAATGGCAAACTGTTAGCAAACTAGCAACTTACAGATATGGGAGAATCTGAACCAAGACTACGGTCCCGAAAAAACGACGCAGAGTCTTGGGATGCAATAGCCAATATTAAAGGTTTCTGAGGCTCCGTAGATCCATTTTTAAGAGGTGGGAATGAAGCCCATACACTGCCCTTCAAATATGAGGATTTAAACAATGATATAGCATATAAAAACTAAATATAAAGGCATGACACTCTGCAGGTACATATTGTAGCCTCTGACAGACAATTTTGAACTTTACTGTATTAGCGTGCGTACAGTGTATGCATGATTATGCAACTTGCAAACTACCTCTACGGGGAAAAACACACCTGTGTCCTCCTAAGGGCAAGCATGATTGTTCTTTGAGGCAGGATGCTGAATCATGTGTTTGAGCTTTGGTTGTCTGAAGTTCATGTCAATTAGAAGAGTAGTCCCATTTGATCAAAGGTCATGCTTCTGTTGCCATTACGACACAATAAGGACTAAAAAAGAATACAAACCTGCATAACAAGGTCGAATTCTGCAACATTTGCTCTATATCCATTGCCAGTCTTCTCATTTTTTTCTGAAATCTTTTATTGACAGTCATCATCAATATATAAATGTCGAACAAAAGATTAGACAAACATGACTTTCAATATAAAAAGGTATGCAACAAATAAGACAGAAAACTACCTTTTGAAGAGTCTTTGTACTCTCTTCTGAAAGTAGAAATACAGGGAAGTTATATCTGTTCCACATGATACCTGATCCCTACAAGATAACAGAGTAACTGAGGCACATTCAATGCGAGATTTAACTTTTACATTGCAGGGAAGCAGCAAGTGTGACTCTTGATATGGTGGCACCAGTGTAATCAACCCCGTAACTTACAGCAGGATTCCAATCATGGCTGTGATTTGAGTAGGGTGCAAAATCATCTTGTGGAAATTTTCTATCAGGCGACAGCTCTATATAGCAATAAACAGTACATTCTTAGGGATGATCAAGCAAAAATATGCAAATAACACACAAGAAAATGGAGAAATGCTGGCTCAGAATACTAACCTTGTAGGCCATTGTTGACACCATTTGACTCAATCAATACACCCGCCACCTTCCGGTGGAGTTCTGGATCATTGGATACCCTGGACACACCCAAATATTATTATTATTATCATCATCATCTTTTAACGCCCCAAAGGCTATATGACTTTAGAAGGCAAAAACAAAAGCCTAACTTTTAATTTAGTATTTAGTACCAAGGAAAAGAGGCAAACTTCAATACCTCATGTTTCACAAGCACATACAAACTCAAAAACATGCAAATAATTGCAGTTGTGCTTACATGTACCTCATAAAGAAACCTGACATCAGATCTAAGGGAAGGAGAACAGTGGATGGTTGAATCAATTGATCAATGCCTTTTCTGAATCTTACAATCGGTGCAATGACCTTTTCACTTCCAGGATCTGACAGCATAAAAGTCATTTCAATAACCAGCTGCTCTTAATGACATGGGGGAGGTCATGTTTAGTAATGGCAGAAGATGCCAGACTACAAAGTGTAGAGAGGAGACTCACTAGAACAGCCAATTTCACCAGAAAGATTCAGCAGCCTCACACAAGGGAAGCTTTCAATGTTTAAGTACATTGCCTTCACAAGGTCCGGAACTGATTCCAATGTGGCACCATCTCCTATAAAATGAAATGGCAATAGCAACATCCAGTTACAGTAGAATAGGCGTGTAGAGAAATATGAAGAGCTATAGAGCAGCCATATGCCCCAAACATGTCACACTTGTCTCCCAGATACTGAGCATTAGGTAAAAATACACCAAAATCATAACTAACCACTGTTTGGTCTCAGTTTAACAACAGAACTCACACCAATTTTAATCCTAAGCTGTACTCGAGCAGTGGAAACAGTTAGTTGAAGAGTCAGCAAGGCTTTACTAGCTTCCAGTCTCAAGTTACCAGCACAACAACGAAGGAGTTTGCCAAAGCTTTAGAGCTAACTAGGTCTGCTACTCTACTACCCAATTCACCTCGAAGTCGTACTGTGACCTACTAAAACCTAGGGCCCATAAGATTTGACCTAGAATTTCAGCATCGCATATCAGAGTAAGCAACGGAAGCAAGCGATCGTCTCGATTCGACTGAGCAATTTCCGCCTAAACAACTAGCGTAAGCGATGATTTTTGAGGACCAACTCACCGGGGACGGCGGAAGCGAGCACGGCGAGGGCGAGGCAGATGGCGGCCGTGACGAGGTACGCCGCGGAGCCGGCCGCCATGGCCATGGCCGGGCCGAGCGAGGGGCCGGCGATCTAGAGGAGTGGGGGACTTGGGAGTGGAGGTGGAGGACCGGAGGCCAGGGCTGTTCGATTTCGTCGACCGGGACAAGAAGGTCAGAAAGGGAACACAGTCGTGGGCCTTGCGACGTGAGGCGAAGAGCATGTGGGCCGTAAGGGCCAAGTTTGTGGTGCTTTCCTTTTGCCTACCCTAGCTTCTGGCTCCCGCAGTCGCGCGGCCTCCCTCCCGGCCTCCGGCAGCCGCTCGGCGCTCGCGCTCAGCTCTCGCCGCTCGCTTCTCCACCTCTCGCCAGCCCCCCTGCCTCTCGCCCTCTCCTCTCCGGCAGGCCGCAGGGGCGCAAGCGGCAGTGCGGCCTCCGCCCGGCTGGCCACCCGTAGCCCCGGCGCGGCGGCACCCCCTCGGCTCCTCGCCCCGGCGCGGCGGCGCCCCCGGCTGGCCACCCGTAGCCCCTGCGCGGCGCGGCCACACCGCACCCGCGTGGCCGCGCCCGGCGCTCGTCCCGGCCGGCAGGCGCTGGAAACTTGGCTGGCGCCCGGCAGCGACCCGGCTCGCGGCGCCCAGCAGCTACTGCTTCAGCTCCGCCAGCTCGTCCAGACGCCCACGGTGAGAAGAAACCCCAGCTCGCATGCTTTACTAGGATGAACAGCGCGCTTCGCTGCGCCCATAGATGTTGCTTTTGTTACGTATCACAGTTCAGCTATTTTGTGTGGATTAGTGCTGAAATAAAATTGGAAAAAATCTATTTACCCCCTGAACTATTAGAGCTGGTCAACATAATACCTCCAAGTACAAAACCGGTTGTTTATAACACTTTAAAGTTTGCAAAACAGTTTAAATCGCCCCCTAAGCAGTATTCCAGGGTGGTTTTGGCTGAGGTGGCAGCCAGCGTGGCATTTCGGGATCGGATTCGGAATCTGAATAGTAAAGTTCCTTGCCTGAATCTTGTGGTTTCAGCAGTGGCATTTCGGCTACTTGGTTCATGTTCTCTGGCAGCAGCTTCTGCATGATGCGGGCCAACAACTCCATGAAGCAGACGCTGCGGAGCATTGCCTTGTGCCCTTTCCTCCTGTCTCGCTCATTGAGCGGCATCAGGGCAGCCATTATATCTGCGGTCCGGGCCCGGCGCTTCTCTTCATGTTCACTGATGATGGCCTCGCCGCCGCCGACGATATGCTCCCCGGCAACACAAGCGTCCGCTTGTAACCCCAGCACATGGCGTAGGCGTACCCCTCCGGCGGGGTCAGTTTGTGCGGCAGGTTTACCTCGACCATCTATTGGTTGCGGTACAGTACATGCAGAGCTTGCCGTCTTTGTCGCCATATTCTTTTTTGTCGCGCAAGTACATGAACAGCACGCCGCCGCAGTCCCAAACACCGGTGATTGAGTAGCGATGGAGAAGGTTGTCTCTGTCGTCGATGACGCACTTCCGTTCCCACTGGTGGTCCACCGTGAGCAGCCACAGCGCTCTGCCGTGGCTATCCTGCGTGTCCACACATGGACGGCCGGAGATAAGCAAGAACGTCGTGGACATTATTTTGCAGACGTCTCTCTCGCCTGGCAAATCGATGGCGGTGACCGTCTCATCGTCGACATCGAAAACCAAGATCACTGCCTTGCCGACGTGGAGCAGGTAAATCGCGCCGTCCAGATAGAGGGACTCGCCGCTGATTTCTCCGTCCAGCCCATCCGATAAAAGGGTCCGTAGTCGTGGTTGCTCCCCGCCGCCACCGCCGCCACGGAGAACATAGACCAGCAGCTCTTTTGGACTCCTCAGGATGCTTGACGACGACGACGACATCGTCGTCGTCACCTTCTGCCGGCGTGACAGGAGGAGCTAGTAGGTTTTGCTCCTCCGGCCGTAGCCCAACCTTAAGACGGCACAATCGTCGTCATCCGAAACCGGAACCCTCACTTCCTCCTCGTCGTCGGCGATGGCCGAGTTCCACAGGACGCACGTGGCAGGCCTGAACTTGCCAATGAGCAGCACGACGCCGTGGCACGTGCTGACATACATCATCCTGGGGCAACGGGCATGTCGCCCCCGCGAGCGCGCGCATTGGCGCGCTGCCGCTAAGCCATTCTCCGGCGACGTGGAAGCCGTGGTACCCGCTGACGGGCTGATTCCGGCCGCCGCCGCCGCTCCTCTTCACCTTCGTCGTCGCGATGTACGCAATGTGGGGGCCGGGCAGCGACGGCAGTGGAGGGCCCTGAACTCCGGGCAGCGGAGCAGGGCCTGGTGGTGCCTGGAGACCGCCATGGACGCGATCGCGGTGCGCGCCGGCTGACGTGGCGGCGGGACTACCGCTGGCTCCTCCCGTCCTCTTCCTCTTCCTCCTCGTATACGTAACTCGGTGTGCAGGGACGCCAGCGTGTGCAAGCTAGCCACGCTGGCTGACACCTCAGCCAAAACCACTCTGGAATACCGCTTAGAGGGCGATTTAGACTATTTTGCAAACTTTAAAGTGTTAAACAACCGGTTTTGTACTTGGAGGTATTATGTTGACCAGCTCTGATAGTTCAGGGGGGTAAATAGACTTTTTCCAAATAAAATTTGACTGCAACATGCTTATTAGGTTTATTTGACAAATTTCAGAAAATAAAATCAAACTACATACTGAGTTTTAACATAGGAAGATCTTGATGGTATTAATACTATTGAAGGAACTTAGGTGCAAAGAGAAAAAATGGTAACTTACTTTAACATAGAAAAATGAAAAATGGTATACAACGTTCACATGTTTTATATAGGGAACCAGCCTACAACAATGAGGGAGAGACTGAGCAAGACATAAATATATAGATAATAACTGTTATAGGACCCATAAAAGAGCTTGACATCAACTGGCAATATATGAGTAAAGACATGAGTGAAAAACTAAAAAGCATGACCAGCTAGTGCAAGTTCGGTCGTCCATGAAGCATTCCCAAATTGTATAAATACGCTGACATGATATAGTATTAACAAAGAGAAAGTTAATTTGAGTTTTATGAGAGTCGAGAAAGTTTCATGGAGATAAAACTCTTCTGTACTATTTTCAAATATGAGTGCATTGAAAACTGAGAGATGAAATCTCCACTGAAACTGACTTGACAGCTAAATAATATATGAATTTTGGGAAAAAGAACTTGTTTTTGGAAGATACTCGTCGATGGGCCTTCAAACAGTCAACTTTGGGTCTGTTCGCTTGAACTTATTTCGACTAATTTCGCTTAAACCTATTTTGGTTAATTTTGGTTGTTTCAGTAATATTATGTAAGAGAGAATAAACCGTGGTATGGCTGATAAATTCAAACTAATAGAGCCTTTTATGTTGATATTATTAGCAGTATGGAATAGCATTGATCTAGAAAAAAGGTCAATTAACATATCAACTAACACGTATGGGTCTGACTGATATGAGGTGGTATTATTTGAACAATTTTACTCATGGGTCAAATCCCGAAAGGTCAAAATACTGTTGATGGTATTAGTGATTTGATCTGATTGACTGTATATGGTGTGTACTACGTATTTCTATCAGGTACCTACTCTTTTTGGGGGGAATATATCACGTACCGGACTTAAGTTCCTAATTCATCCCGTGCGTAGATCAACGTGTGGCTAATGATTTTGTGGAGAGATAACGTCGTCTGCTATGCTTGTAACGAACGCAACATCGACGCTGTCGCTCCTTCGGCAGTAGCTGAGAGGACGCGAAACCTCCCACAGTCATAGATTTGTATTATTAGACAACGAATGAAAGAGTTCTCTCCCAACTCCAATTCTCCCACGGTTATAGATTTTAATATTTCAGTGCGAATGAGAATTGTGAATAATAGTCTGTAATAATTTTATTTCTAGGACATAAAAGGCTAGAATGGAAAAGTATTTTGCTAAGAAAGATATATCCAATGCTAGTGTTAAAATTAAAGAGAGTCATGTTGAGCAAAATTTTGAATTGACTCAATCTTTAGTATTAGTGTACTGTGTATAGCGAGCAAAAAATTTTTGGCCCTCTGTTATTTAGCCCCCCCCCCCCCGGTTCAGTTTCTAGATCCACCACTGAATACACCCGTGTCTTTTACTGGGTCTGCCCCTGGTCTCAGTCCGCCTGTGCTTGTGTCGTCCCTTGTGTGTGAGCTTTGTATGAGATTGGGGCCTTTGCAGCTAAATCATGGAAGATAGTAACGCCCTGATTTTGCCCTGCAAAAGGAAGAACAAGGCGCAAGGGAAAGCCAAGGTAATGTCAATTTGACTTGGAGCCTGGTTTATTGGGTTTCCTTCACTACTCCATTGCACCCAACGTTAGGATTGCATATGTGAACTCTGAAACCACAAAATTTGCAGGATGGTAAGAAAGCCAAGAAGGAAGACCCAAAGATGAGCAAGACGAAACTGAAAAGGCTGCAAAAAAAATTGGAGGTGCGCCCACTTAGCATTCCAATTGGTAGTCCTCCCCCCCCCCCCCCCCCCCCCCCCCCCCTCTGCTATTAAGCATTTACAGCTATGTTGGTTGGTTGCCTCCAGGAGGAAAAGAAAAAGAAACTGCTACAAGCTAAAAGCATCGAGGTTTTGCAGTATGCTCCTTAACCTTTTCTGTTGCAAATGATGCATGTTTACTTGTTTACCATGCTAGCTTTTCTGATGTCACTATACAACACTGATCCCATATGATAGGAAGCACAAGATCTCAGAGGATGCACGTTCACTGCTGCATGCTTCAGGGACTATTGGTCAAGTATGGGAGATCAACCCTACCACACTCAGAATTTAGTTATTTTCTCAATATACTAGTGCATTTGCTCAAAAAGCTCCATCATGCTGCAGGCTGAGACTTTGAAAGAAAAACAGAGGCGTGCTGTGCAGTTCTCAAAGGCTGGTCTGGATGTTCCTGAAGAACTCAAACTATTCAAGAAAAATGTCGATACGGAAGTTCCTGAAAACAGTGACGTTGTGGAGCAAGTTTCCCCACCAAAGTTTGTTGAGCCAGCACCAATTGTAGACTCTGTTAGAGAATGTAACAATGAAGTGAAGAAGGATCCAGCGAACGCTATTGAAAGTCAACCGATTATGGATTTTGGAGGTAGCATTCCACAGTTAGAAACTGAAGAGCCTAGTGATGATGCTCGCATGTTGACAAATCAGAAAATTCAGTTGTCGACTCCAAGTTGTTCTGGAGCAGAATTAGATTTGCAGGTCATTAGTCTGATCCGAACTATATATCTAGCTCATTGTCTGCATTTTCTGCATGCTCATCAATGTTTAGATCATTCATCAAAAGAACGCTAGTTTTGCCTATCCTTACATGGTGCTATGATCAGAACCTGCCATATACTTATTTTAATACGGTTCATTGGTCATAATCATTCCTTTTTTTTTGGGTAGGGTAAAGAACTAGGACAAGGGGAACATGCTGTACAGGAGTGCATAAATCCTCCAATTGTTGTACCTGTGTCAAGACCACATGAGGTTGAGAAGGCAAGGAGGGATCTCCCAATAATAATGATGGAGCAGGAAATAATGGAAGCTATCTATGAAAATTCTGTAGTAATTCTGTGCGGAGAGACTGGCTGTGGTAAAACTACTCAGGTTCCCCAGGTCAGTATGTGCGCATGCATGGTGCTTCTTGAACGTGTATTCAAACTAAAACTTTTGGTGTTATCTACTTATGTTAACTGTCCAATTGTAGCCAACTCTGTCATTGTTTCTTATGCTTTCTGTGTTTTACAGTTCCTATATGAAGCTGGCTTCGGCACTAGTGATCGAGCTGATAGAAAAGGGATAATTGGTATCACCCAACCACGACGTGTAGCTGTTCTTGCCACAGCTAGGAGGGTTTCCTATGAGTTAGGACTTAAGCTGGGAAGAGAAGTTGGTTTTCAAGTTAGGCATGATAGAAAGGTAGGAAGTGAATGCTCCATCAAGTTCATGACAGATGGTATTTTGCTGCGAGAGATCCAGGTTGTTTATCTATCTACTTATCTCTTTTGCTTCTACCAATCTATTTGTTTATTTAATATAATAATGCATATTTTTCTTCACTAAGTTTTTGTTCATCCTAGTCACTTATGCTTAAAGGTATGTTTGCAGTCTTAGATCTTAACTGTAGTGTACTATAAACTTATCATATGTACTGGTCCACGTAAACTGTTATAACAATGTTTATTCATGCTGTCAGCAGTTTACTATGTCAGTCAGTTGAGTGCTCCATAATTGTGTCATCACAGAAATGATTGTCTTCCATAACTTATGTATGAAGTGATTGGACATCCTGAAATGTATATGTGAAAATTTTCTGTTCTTTTCGATTAATAAGTAACACATAATATAATCCTGTGCATCATTATCTGACTTAGTAACCTTCTGCAGGGCGATTTTCTTTTGAAGCGCTATTCGGTGATCATATTGGATGAGGCACATGAAAGGAGCTTGAACACTGATATACTCATTGGGATGCTTTCTAGAATTATAAAGATTCGCAAGGTTTAAACTAAAACTTTATATGGCAGGATTTGTAAGCAAAATGAAAAATATTCATTGCTAACCTTTGCGACATGGCAGGATTTGTATGCAAAGCAGCAGGAAAAAATACGATATGGATTTAAGATCAAACCAGAGGACAAAATCAGTCAATTAAAGGTGGTGCTCATGAGTGCTACTCTGCAGTTGAAGGACTTTATTTCAAATAGAAGGTTGTTTGATGTGATCCCACCAGCTGTTAAGGTACCTGTGCGGCAGTTTCCAGTAACAGTTCACTTCTCAAAGAGGACACATGATGATTATTTAGGGCTAGCTTATAAAAAGGTTATGTCAGTCCACAAGAGGCTCCCACCAGGTGGAATCCTTGTATTTGTCACTGGACAACGAGAAGTGGATTACTTGTGTAAGAAATTACGAAAAGCATCCAAGGTGCAAACTGCTAAGAATCCTGAGAAAACTGATGGCGAAGGTAATGGTCCATGCCCAGAAGTAGATGAAAGGGAAATTTTTGAAGCATATGATATTGATAGAACTAAATCTGAGCAGCGGTATGACATGTTTTCCTCGTATGATGACGACGGTATGAATGTTGAGCCAAATATTAATTCTTCTGACAATGAAACAGAGAGTGACATGGATACTGAAACTGATGACGAAGAGTCTGTTACTATTGAAACTACAGAAGAGGATGTTCCAGTATTAGCATTTTTGAAAGATGCCGAGAGCTCATCTGCGTTGAAGGCATCATTTGGAGCTCTGTCGGGAATACCAAGTGTGCTGGAAAGTGTTGAGGAACCAAGTGATGCTAAAGGTGAAGAAAAGGCCAGTACTTCAGTTCACTGTCTTAGTAAATGCACAGAACACAAGCTTGTTTCGCATGGCCGACTCCGTGTCTTGCCACTTTATGCAATGTTACCAGCTTCACAACAGCTTCAAGTGTTTCAAGATATCCCAGAGGGGGAAAGATTAGTTGTGGTGGCAACTAATGTTGCAGAAACCTCTCTAACAATTCCGGGCATAAAATATGTAGTTGATACTGGAAAAGAAAAGGTTAAGAATTATGACCATGCTACTGGGATGTCAAGTTATGAGGTCCAATGGATAAGCAAGGCATCGGCATCCCAGCGTGCTGGAAGAGCAGGAAGAACAGGGCCTGGGCACTGTTACCGTCTCTACTCAGCTGCAGCATATGGTAAAGACGATTTATTCCCTGAATTTTCTGAACCTGAGATTAAGAAAATTCCGTTTGAAGGTGTTGTACTGATGCTCAAGTTCATGTCTATTGATAAGGTACCAATGTTAAAGTTGCTAATTTATTCTATCAGATACTACTCCGTCCCAGAAAGGATGACGTTTTAGCAATGAATCTGGACAACTTGTCCAGATTCATTGCTAAAACGTCATCCTTTTTGGGACGGAGGGAGTAATAATCTTTTCCTAGCCTTTTTTGAGCTAATCCAAAACATATGATGAATTTCATGTTGAGAACTTTCCTTTCCCTACACCTCCAAACAAGGAAAGTTTGATTGAAGCTGAGCGTTGCTTAAAGACATTGGAAGCACTTTATAGTGATGGAAAACTTACACCTATGGGAAAGGCTATGGCACAATACCCCATGAGCCCAAGACATTCTCGTCTTCTTCTGACAGTGATTAAGAATTTGAAGAGCCAGCAAGGCTTTCCTAGATCTAACTTCATATTGGGATATGCTGCAGCTGCTGCATCAGCTTTGAGTTTTACTAACCCCTTTCTCAAGCAATTGGATGAATGTGATACTAATGGTGAATCAGAAGAAAATACTAATACGGAAGCTAATGATCCATGGGAAAGGAAGAGACAGAAGAAGCTCAAGGCTGTGGCTAGAGAGGCACGGGAAAGATTTTCTAACCCTAGCAGTGATGCTTTAACCATTGCCCATGCCCTACAGGTCTTTGAGTTGTCAGAAAACCCAGTGGAATTCTGCAGAGCCAATTCACTTCATCTTAAAACCATGGAAGAGATGTCAAAATTGAGAAAACAGCTTCTCCGGTTAATATTTCACCATAGCAAATTTTGTGGGGAGTTTGCTTGGAATTCAGGTGATTCTGATGATGTTGAACAGGCCTGGAGGAATGAGCCCAGTAAAAAAGTATTGCAATTGAATGAAGAGGAACTTCTTGGGCAAGGAATTTGTGCTGGATGGGCTGATAGAGTTGCAAGGAGGATTCACACCTATTCCAAATCATCAGAAGGTGATCGGAAGGTTCGAGCTGTTCGTTACCTGTCTTGTGCACTTGATGATACAATATATCTACACCGATCATCGTCTGTTGCCCAAGTTGCTCCAGAGCTTGTAGTTTACTCAGAGCTACTCAATACAAAGAGGTTATACATGCATGGTGTAACAACCGTAAAGCCAGGGTGGCTTTTAAAGTATGCTAGTTCTCTCTGCACTTTCTCTGCGCCATTGGAAGATCCAAAACCATATTATGACCCACTGAATGACCAAGTCTACTGTTATGTTAGTCCAATCTTTTCTCGACATAATTGGCAGCTTCCATTGCATAGTTTACCTATCAAAGATGACACAAGCCGGCTGCAAGTATTTGCATGTGCGTTGCTGAAAGGGGATGTTCTTCCATGTCTACGGGATGTTAAGGATTTCCTCGCACTGTCACCATCTGTTGTGTTGGGGCCTGCCAGGCAACGAAGAGTAGGAGATCTTCTTAACAGGATGAAGATTGGTCCAAAATTAGTTGACAGCCGGGCAGCACTGAGAGATGTATGGAATGTTGATCCAGGTTTTCTCTATCCTGAGGTCAAGGTGTGGTACCAGGATAAATTCCATAGCCAGTTTGACATAATATGGGAGCAGATGCACCAACAAGTTCTCCTTGAGGGGCACAAGCTTTTCCCAAAGAGGTCCAAGAAAGTTAAAGGTTAGTCCAAAGATTTTGGTGCAGTTGGTTCACTGACAGAAGCTTTTTTGTGGTTGTGACATCTTTTACAAGATCACCATTCAGGAATAGATACGAAACATTCAGCTTTTTGGTTAGGTTATGAGGACTGCAAGTGTACAACGTAGTTGGATAATGCAATTGAGCGAATAACATGCATAATCTAGCAGTTTTGTCTAGACATTTTCCCTTGATCTGGATTTGTTTTGTTGCATCTCCGTGTTAATGTACGTACTGATTTGTGCCACTTCAAGCAATCTTCACCCTGCCACCTGTGTCAGAAATGATTTCTGATCCAACCATTTGCTCAAAACCTGATGGAGGTGATTGGCTAAGAGTGAGGGGCAGGTGTAGGATACACCTGAAACAAACGGAAATGGCTGTGCCCAGATTGATTGTCATTTCATCTTTGTATTTTTTTTTTCTTTAGCATCTGCAGTATCCGATTCCAGGGGCAAAACACAGCACTAGAGTTGTAGAGTATGATTTATATAGTACCTAATTTGTGGACCAATGAGATACAATTGTAACAGTAAAACTATATTATCCGCAGTTCGCTTATGGGTTTTGACATTGGATGACAATCATGGGGAAACAAAGTATCCGTACGGCATGGTTACATTGCATGAACTTTGGCCTGCCTGTGAAATTGTATTCCAGCAAGATTCGATTGGCTAAACGGCACCTTTAACATGGCAGTATCGTGCATTCGTGCCTCGTTTAAGCAATGCAATGCAACGAGCAACGCTGGTACTAGTAAATACCACCTCTGTCCGAGAAAGGACATGTATTTCTAGCCCTGTTTCTATAGTCAAATCAAATTTAATGGAAAAATAATGATACTTATGTATAATATAAAAAAACAATACTATGAAAATATATCGCATGACCAATGTGATAGCACTTACTATTTGATATTGTTAAACTTATAATAATTTAATTTGACAGCACGTCATTACAAGCAATGCAATGCAACGCAACGAGCAACATTTGGTATATGATATGAACGGGGAATATAATGCTGATTTTTTTTAATCTCACTACAACTGTGCTGTGCAGCCATGACAAACAACTGGAGATGGATCCTACCACCAACCCCTGGGCCCCACCTTTGCAACACAGAGAAAAAAAAAGAAAGAACCTTTAAAAACAAGTCCAAAAAGTAAGTCTAAAGGCTGACTTTGACTTTATTTAAGACTTTTTCTCATCATTTCATTTTGTCCTGTCTTATGCCGTCCCTTTCTTCGTAAGCAAGTCTCAAGTTTATAACCCTCGCTGACGGTTTCTCGTCTTCTTGTTCCTGATCTTTCTTTTTAGCATAGGGAGTATACGTGTACAAGTTTGTTTTCGGTTGTCTGGCGCTGCAGACACGCAACACTTTCGTCTGTTCCTCTCTATCGTAATGCCTCTGCGTTCGCCAGAAACAGAGGTCAACGGTGCAGTTCATGGGGCAAATAAGAACCCTGGTTTACGGACAATCGAAAAAACTGAGCTCACGCAGCAACAAGGAAAACTTGGACGAGAAATTTCCTCGTCAAACTAAGTACAGTACATTAGTAGTAGGTAGTAAACTAGTAATGGATGGAGAAAGGAACGATGCCACAGCCTTCAGTTTCGCATCGCAGTCCTCCGGGACGAGATGCGGTCCGTTGCATGCCGCGCCCTTCACCGGCCGGCGGCGGTCGATGATCGGTCGAAAACTACTCCAGCGCGCGGCGCTCGGTCGCCGCAGACGGCTCACCGCGGCAGAGGCCGGGTCTTGGCGGGGCGGAAGCAGCCGAACAGCGAGCCCAGGACGTCCCTGAGCACCTGCCCCCGCTCCGGCACGTACCGCGGGTGCACGCGGGGCGCCGCGGCGCCGTCGATCTGCTTCCCGCCGAGGCAGCCCAGCATTCTCGGCAGCTTCCTCTGCTTCCAAGCCGGTGGCGGTGCTCGTGCTCCGATCCGGGCGTGCGCGGCTGCCTCTGCCTGCGTGTATGCGCGTGCGCTAGCGTGTGCCTGCCTCTGCCTGCCTGCGCGTGTGTGATCTTGGGGGGCGGCGTTGCTTGCTGATGCTGAGCTGGTTGTGCGATCTGCGACTGCGAGCTCGGTGGGCGGGCACTGAGCTGTATTTAAACCGCGCGGGCGGGGCGACGACTCGGTCCACGCCGTACTTTTCTAGCCGCGGACGGACGGACAGCTTGGTCGCGGGCGCCTCGGGATCGGCGGACCGGGTTGTGTTGGCCGCGACCGCCGAGCGAGCGCCGAGTGGCCGAGTGGGCGCAGGGGTCAGACCACAGACAACCAACAAGTCCATTCACCTCACGTCCTCACTGGTGGGCGGTGCGCGAGTCGTTAAACGAGGCCGCGTTTGGAACAGGTTACGCTACGCCGGGGCTGAAGCGGAATAACTACTCACCGCGGAGGTTTGAGTGGATCAACGCGGAGCCCGCGGCCTCGGCGGGTAGCGGTAGCGGTAGCGTGGTCGTGGAGGGCAGGGGCGGGCAGGCTCGGCGCTCACCTCGCCGGTCGCCGCCGAACCTTGTATTGCTTCTGAAGAGTAGGTATAATAGAACCGAATTGCCCTGTACGGCTTGGCTTCTTGAATGTATAGTTGCAGCCATGCAGTCAAGGCGTCGTAGCTTGGCTCCCGAAAAAAAAAAAACGGATTTGAAATCTGTTTTTTTGGCAGCCTGGCTCGCGTGAGCCATGTGCACGTACACACGAGAGAGCAGCGATGCAGGTATGAGCGCAGATCAAGGTAACCAAACTGTTTCCCATTATATTCGGGCTCTGCTGAAGAAGGTAACTAAATAACCATGTCTCGCATGGCTACAACCCAGCTAACACAGGTCTGGCTGTCAAGACGCAATACAGTTTAGCTGAGAAGAGAACTAAATAGTCCTGCACCGTGCGTCCCAGTCAGCACTCAGTAGCCGCCAGCCGGAGAGGATGGATTTCCATTGAACAGATCGTGATTTCCTCTGATGAAGTTTTTCATGCATATGATATCATACTCCCAGTTATAGAACCACTAATATGCTTCTTATAATGATGTGTCGCATCAACTTAGCATTGATCCAGTCCACGGCTGGTTCGACACAAGTACAGGTATGTGAGTGAGACAGAAGAATGATATACTCTCTCTGTGTGCTAAAAACTTGGTGTTTTAGATTTTAAAAAAATTGCCTCGTAATGTTTAGCTTAAAGCTTTAGTTCACCACGAGTAAAGAAAGGCATGATTGGGGGCCACGTATCAACAATTTGCCGATTCAGCATCCCCACCTCGCCTGCTATTGCGTTATGTACGTGTCCATGCATTCGCTTTAAATTGGTGACTTATTTGTTAAGTCGACAAAAGTTAGTTACTAACTCATTAAGGACTCGTTTGTACTCCCTCCGTCCCAAAATATCTGTCACTTTCGCTTCCCGAGAAATAAATGCCGGTAATTTTTATAAATAATAAATATTATCGATTAGTATCATAATTAGTATCATCGGAAAGATCTTTAAATCTAGTTTGTTAACAAACTTATTTAAAGATATAAATATTACACATATTTTCTATAAATCGAGTCAAACTTGTGGCACGGAAACCGAAAACGACCAACATTTTGGGACGAAAGGAGTACACGGATGATTATGACGAGATACCTCTCTCAATGAATTTTTCATATCGACGATGTCCTCGAACACGGCCCCTTCGCCCGTAGTGTGGAGGAGACCAAGACCTAGCTCACTAGCGGCAAAGAGGAAGAAAGGGATCCTAGATCCTTAGCTGCAGGTCATCGACGGTGGGGATCCCGCCACCTCGCCAAACTCGATGAAAAAGCACTCCGCCTCCTAGATCCATTATCGAGTTCAGGAAGGAGAGGATCTCACACCTTGCCAGACCCGAGGAAGAAGAAGAGGGCCACGAGATTAACCGACGAGCGAGGCGTCGGGTCAACGAGCTTGACTACTGGGGGCAGGGAGGTGTCAGCCCAACAGGAGGGGGAGGGAGTGTTGGGAGTCGGGAGGAACTGCTTTTCAATTTCATCCATTAGTGAGCCTTACTCTTTTTTGTGAGAGGTCACTATATTAGTTCAATACCAAGGCATTAGGGTTGCAATTCTAAACCTCAGTGCCACAAACATCCAAACACTATAATTCGGGAAAACATAATTTCAATTTCAAATTCCAGGCTCCAATATCTATATCCAAACATGGTATTAAAGATATTTACTAGCGTTCAAGATTTCTGATTTGATTACTTGATCATTAGCTCATTCGGGTTCTAATAAAATTAAGTTTTGTTATTACTAATTAAAATTATATCAATAATTTTGGTTTGTTTATTAGGGAAAGGTTAAGGATTCAAAGATCCATAATATTGCATTTTATTATTTTTTTATACAAACATAAAAATATCATATAAGGGGTAATTGGGAAAAAAATTGGGAGCTAGACAGTAAGGATGTGGCTGAAAAAACGGAACACGGTATGAAATAAGGGGGACGAAGCATGAAAAATGAACGAAACATGGAACGGAGAAAAAACTAAATGTGACTAATGGTTGACGGGCAAAAAAATGGACGCAACAAAAATACTGAACTCAGAGCTCGAGGAGGAAAAGAAATAAGACAAAGAGAGTATGTAGGTCGTCTAGCACTAATTACAAATTTAGAATTTTTGGAGAACTGGATCAAAATAAATTCAAATATTTGAGCTAGGATTTCAGCTCGATGGTATAGTCAATGCTTTTTGAAATTTGGATGAAGTTTTTATAACTTCCGAGAGTTTGATCGGGTTTTCGAAAGATTGGACTAGAAAGTAGACATTCGAAAGATGGGCTAAATTTGTGATTAGCTTTGTTCATCTACTGCAGAGAAGAAAAGATTGGTCAGGAGGCATGGACTGCCGTCTTCCGGCCAGGACCTTTAGTTGGGCCAGACCTTGAACATACGTGCCCAAAGGTTCACTAGACGGGCCTTTGTTTTTCTTTTTGGGTCGGTACAACATCGAATTCCCGAAGCCTTTGGGGACTAAAAGCCCAGAGGTTATGTCTGGCTGTAAACCTGCTGTTTTTAGCGCAGACTGAAATTCCGCTCGCGATGAAAACCATCGCTAAGGAAATCGAGAAAATTCTTCTCATTTCAACCATCGCTGAGAAAGCAGGGCAGCAGGCCATTGCTGGGCCACACACAAAGCCTATGATAAAATAGCGCGAAGGTTGAACAGAATCACAAGAAACATCTCCTCACCACGTTGGTGGATAATGAAGAAATTCAGATACTTTAGTCCTAAAGCTAGCCGTTTGTTTGGCGTCGCAAATACTGAGTTGATTATTGGATTGGCGTAGAGCAAAAACCGGAAGTCCAACAGGCATCGTTTTACAGGTTTGAGCTCGGCGCTGGTTAGCGCATGACATTGTATTGATTAAGAGAGATGATAGAGAGAGTTTTAAGGGAATAAAACTATTATACACTGTTTCTAAAATATGATAGTATTGAAAACTAGGATAAGAAACCTCACTGGAACACGCTGAGACTAGCCTAAGGCTTGCAAAGAATACTTATACTTATCTTAAGGCGGATTGGATAAAGAGGTTATCCGAATGTTCAGATTAGGTGAAAAGATCAACTTGATTGATTTTTCTTTTGTGAATTATTTATTGAATTGAGTCCACCAGTTGGCTCCTCGACTACAAGTCTACAATCTGGGCTTTTGGATAGCTAGTCTCTCCGAAAATTTGTTTTGTGCCGACTGATGATTACTGAGCAAGTGAGCAATGGAGGAAGCGAGCTATTGGCATTTGCCCAGTAAAAAGAGAGAGAAGATTGTCGAGAGTGAACAAAACAAGATAGACTTTACAAATACGCTCTTGGAGGTTTATAAAAATGTCCCTAGATCTGGTAATTACGTTTCTTTTACATACAAAGGGGTTCCAGGCATACAACAATTAATCTTCACTCCGGACTGTCGCAGAAACAAAATATGTGACCATTTTATACGAATCAGATATTTGTGAGGAGCTAGAGTTAGACAGCTAACAGAGCAGTGGATGTGGATTGGTTATGTAGTTGCATTCTTCCTGTTAGTCACCGGCATTGGCATCATTACAATCTGCTGCTGCATACGTAGTCAACTAAGCTCCTCCTTTCATGTGTGATCTCCTCAGCAATTAGTAGTGCTTTATGACATTTGGGACGAACAACGCTATAAAATAAATAAGGGACTGGATAGATAGGTCATCATGCATCAGTTGAAGCGCAGAGGTACTGACTCGCTCACGTATTCAACTGATCTGTATATGATAGGCCACAAGCCGACGCAGGAGTCACTATTAAGGCTTGACCTCTGCCTCTTCATGGCGATCTCAGCAGATATCGATCGCATGGTCGTTTCGTTTATACTGTATATGATTGTAGTTGTAGCTGGTGCAGAGAATTCAGACTATAAAGTGCGATGGAGGATGGAGTACTTACTTATTAAATCACATGCATGACGATGTGGCATAATACCATAAGTGTCCTAAGTTTATCCGGCCTGTTGCAAGCATAGTCAAACATGGAGAAAAAAGGGAGCACATTAGGTGATGGTGTTAGTACTTCTCATCAAAACAAAAAAGAATGAAGTTGATGGATTGCACGCAACGCCAGCTTGCCCTCCTCCAAACTTCCAAATCCATGATCAATAATCAGGTGCTTCGACCAAATCTATAACCTGATGATTAGCTACGGCCTTGGGATAACAAAATTACCCTCCTTAATTATGGATCTACTATGGTTGTACTGGCTCTGTCCATGAATAAATAGATTTCTATAGTTGTCTTAAGTCAAATTTTTAAAATTTTGACCGAATTTCTAGAAAAAACTATCGAGATTGATGATTTCAAATTCATATCATTAGATATACCATAGAGTATATTTTCATAATGTGTCCATTTTATACCATAGATCTTATTACTCTTTTTTTATAAAGTTAGTCAAAGTTTAAAAAATTTGACTGGCACAGATTCTAGTAATTGATTCTTTCATTGACAGAAGGAGTAGTAGAAGACAAAGTGATGATGATTCTTTAATGTCACAGAAAACATTGAAATCCAATACTCCCTGCTTATAGAGAATAGACGCCGTTTAGAACAACACATGGTCTCCAAAGCATAACTTTGATTACTTGTTTCTTTGAAAATATTTGTTGTAAGTGATATATGTATATTTTTATCAAAGTACTTTTAAAGACAAATTTATTTATACGATTTTTATATCTCTAAACTCAATAATTTAAAAGTTATTCATGATTTATATTCTCAATGTTTGACCTAAACCTTGTCCAAAATGATATTTATTTCTTATACGTAGGGAGTATCTTGTACAGGAAAGAAATGAGCTTTCATTCGGAGCTACCAAATGAAAGGTTGATTACTCTTTACTTATAGCACAGAGGAAAATATCTCCTGGTTTTTTCATGGAAATTTACAGGGACTTTGACTTGATTATACAAGTTCCGCAAAGAAAAACCTGAAACTCTGACCAACGAATGAACAGTGGGCTGTCGTATTCCATACGGAATCCAGAATTTGACTATACACAAGCAAATGAGAGTCCTCGGATAAATTACAATAGACCAGCAAGGCATGTCGCATGGAGATGGAATTCCAAGTCGTACAAAGACGCAACAAGGTCTTCCATGCTTACAGCAGCGCAACCAATCAACCATACAGGAGAATTTGGTAGTGGTAGTAGGACTGCAAATTGCGTCCAATCAAACGGTTCTCGTGACTGATCAACGGCTGACAAGGTTTTCCTCAATTCCCCGGCACGCATACGCATTTCACATTGCTTACTTAGGCCACCGCCAGGGGCCAGCAGCCCACCGTTGAAAGCAACGTGCTTACTGACATCACACAAGAACTAAAGACGGTTACGCCGACAATTTGCTGGCTTAGCTTTCTTCCCCTTCCGTTCTAAATTATAAGTCATTCCATGAATAATCCTGAAGAATCAATAAATCTCAAATTTCACTAAAAATATAGAGAAAAACATAAATATTTATAACATAATAGATATACTATAAAAGCATAACTAACAAAGAATCTGATGATAGTTGCTATTATAAGTGTTATTATTTTATTATATAAATTTGATCAACCTAAAAAATTAATTCTGTAAGATTTTTGGAATGACTGATAATTTAGAACGGATCGAGGAAGTACATGGTACGTTGTATTTCGCTGTAAAGCTCCCACTATCGACGACTTGCATGGCGTTCTACTCGTCGATTTGAATTCAAATGCCCGCGCCAAGCTAGTCGTCACACGTAACGAGCAGGCAACTTTCCGCGGACAACGTCTTCGTTCTCTCCCTATATATAATGGTTCCTTCAGCCACACCTTAGCGTATCAAATCCTACACCTTGCACACTGCAAAGCACCTCGATCGTGCCGCAGAGAGAGAGACACAGACTTCAGATCGATCATCGACCATGGCCGCGCCGAAGAACAAGAACCTCGTGCTGCCGGCGGTGATCCTGCTGGCCATGGTGTTGTCGATGGTGCTTGGCTCGGCCGCGGCCCGGCCGCTGCCAGCTGGGGAGGAACTGCCCGGAGAAGAAGCCGCCGCCGTCGGCGACTCCATCGTCAGGTTCATCCGGCAGCTGTATTGGCAGCGGCTAAGCGGGCCAGGCCCGTCGTGTTCCACTTGGGACCCAAACAACGGGTGCCCATAATAACTGCAGTCTTGCAGAAGCTGACGCAGGGCATGCAACACAGCAACCCAGCCAGCAGTGCATCATTTTGTACTAGTAGCTTGTTAATGTACTTTTGTGCATGGTATTCTTTTATCTGTTTTTGGAGGTCAGGGCGCAGGGGCTATATGTATACACTTCCCATGTTAAAATAAACTCCCTCGTACAGAATTTTAGGTTCATGAAACTTGTGGACAGAATTATAACCATGATTATATTCTGCTATACATATATGCATGGAGAGAATTTTACTTGTTTTCTCATGTATATATTCGTCAGAAATGTATTGTAGAGTAGGTGGCAGCTTGCAGGCACCAGCAGCATGTCCAGGACTAGAAGTCTAGCAGAATAGGTCAAAGAAGGCTCGTGCTCGTCGGCCTCGGTTCGTTCACTATTTTGACTCGGTTCGGCTCGGCCAAGCTTGTTTCCTTGACCAGACAACTTGTGCGAGCTATTATGGCTCAATGTTTGACAATTATATATGACTATATATGTCTATGACAAACTCCAGCTTTACTGATAGTGTCACCTGTGAGAACATTATTATGATTTAGCCTGAAATGACTTGCCATTCAATCATTATGTCAAGTCTACAGTGCTGAAAAAAGAACAATTTTGAGCTTCAAAACATCCTCTATATTCTAAACTAATCACTAGCACAATACTTGGATCTTTTTGTGTTGACATATATCGGATATCATGTTGGCCATTATTATTACCAATATGTTTAAAATAATGAGATGTTGCTTAATATCATATTTGATCTCAACACTAAGGTTGAACTAGGTCTGGGTGACTTTATCAATAATCTCAACAAAATTTAGCTCGATGATCTCCCGGAGCTCAGCTGTGCGCGCAGTAGTTGCCTAGTTGGTCTTTGCCAACGGGCGTCCATGCATAGATTAGTTAGTGGGCAACGTCGTATGCTATACAAACTCTCTTCCCATACAAACTATACAAACTACGACCACCACCGCTAGATCGTCATCCGATGGCTGCAACCAAGGGTGAGAATCATTATCAACGTATGCCATCATGGCAGCAGGGCGCGGCAGCAGAGCGCAGCAGCGGCCGGGGGGCCTATTTGCTAATGATTCCCACTCTTGATGGCAGCCATCGGATGACGATCTAACGGTGGTGGTCGTAGTTTGTATAGTTTGTATGGGAAGGGAGTTTGTATAGCATACGTTGTTACCAGCAACTGAAGTCAACGTACTGCGGCCAAACTTGCAGTGTGTTTGGGACAACCAAGCAACTGTACTCTTTCAAAACCTTTTTTTCAAACTTCTGCTGCTATGAGCAAGCATCTCAGGAATGTCAAATATACTCCATTTAACACAAAATACATCTTGTGTTAACCTTTTTTATAATATTTGAAATACTCGTTGTTCTACAATTTCTAGACAACTTCGAATTATTTTTTAGTCTTAACCTTAGCTTCCTTAATTGCATCGATCATTAACGGCGTGTTTGGTTCGAGGGTTGCATCCGTCCGGCATAGGTTGGTCCACATGCATGCAGAATGAGTTTGTCCGCCATTTTTCCAAGGAATCAACCGGCTCTAGAGAATGACTTGTTAGAGTAAACAAATGGAATGACTCGATGACGCACGGGATGGCAGGGTGACGCAAACCAAACGATATTCTTAGGCTCGGTTGTAGGTTCGGATAATTCTTGACACACCCATCTGGTAAACCAAACACGTTGTAACTAACTTCTTTCTTATACATGCATATTGTGCATCGGTGAAAGTAGGACTCGGTGAAGACTATATCTGGTACAGATCAATTATAATTATTTTTCCAACGGAGATCCCATAGTTGTTTACAAAAGAGTACTCCCCTCCGTCCCTAAATATCTGTCTCTAGAAATCCGTGTTTTCCTCACAGACACGATTTTCAGACGACAATTAAAAAGGGACGGAGGGAGTAGGATCTTGACTCAGTGAATACCTAAACCTGTCACCAAGTCACCGAGTCTACGAGTCAAGTCGGATGCCCTGACCGTGTGGTACTTGTAATACAGAAATGTATTTGGCTCTTGACGTCGACCTGTCAGGGAAATATCAGTCGCTTGTGCTCGCCTACTACAGCTTGGGGAGCTGCATTCCTATAAGTTAAAAAAAAAACTCATGCTCCGAAATTTCAGAAATTCTAACCCAAACTGACGTTTGAAACAGATATAATGACCGTGTAATTATAGACGGGCAACTAGAGGGCGAGAGGATTTGTCACTTGCTATGGAATTGAAGAAATATTTCCATGTAGAAAGAAGGGTAGGCATAATTAACTTGTCATATGTCCTGCCCTGGCACTTCTTAGACTTTTTTACAGCTTTTATTCAAAGAAAGTGATGATCCTTTTATGTCACTTGAATTTTTGGAACTTCGGTATACCACGAGAGAAATTTTGGAATACCAGAGACTACTAGACATACTCCCTCCGTATAGGAAATAGATGACGTCTTGAACATGGTTTTGGTCAAATATTGAAAATATAAATCATAAATAACTTTTAAGTTGTTGAGTTTGAAAATATAAAAACCATATGAATGATTTTGTCTTGTAAAATACTTTCATAAAAATATACATATATCACTTTTTGATAAATATTTTTAGTATAAAGTGAGTCAAAGTTATACTTTTTGGAGACCGTGTAGATGTTCAAAATGTCATCTATTTCCTATACGGAGGGAGTATGAAGGTAGGAGTATGAAATGTTGATTACTCTTTTTTTTTTCAAATACAACATAGACACTCATATACAGAACACACACATACATCATACCCTTATGAGCACTTTCAAAGGATGACAAAGTAACTACAAGTGCCTCACTATTGTCAGTCACACCATCTATCACTGAAAGAACAATGAAACCATTAAATCTTAGAATAAATCTAGAAAAATATTAGCACCAATGTCAAGTCTAGAACTTAAACCGAGTGGGCATATTTTATCTCAAAAGGACCGAATCAAACCAGTTTTACTAGTTGGTCCATCAATTATTGTTGCAGGGCTAATAATTTGGGGCGCAAAACTAGCCAAAACTTATATGTTTACTCTTTCTCATTTTCTCACTCAACATTTAGGCAGGTGCCCTATCCTTATCTGGACTTCAGCTACAAATTACTCTATATAGTTTTTTTCACCCTGAATCAATGTGTTTGGAATGTGCTTAGTTAAAAATTCTCTCTCATGTTTTCATATTGTAAAACAAAACTAATACATATACTTCTTTATCTTTATCCGTTTGTCATATAGACTTTAATTTGCCAATTATCTTCATATTTCCCATTTTGTATCATGGCTTCATATGTACAAGTATTTAGTTGAAAACTTAGCTTCATTTGAAAAACTTAGCTTCATTTATTCATTTGACAAGGGATTGACATTAGCATGCGTTTAGTTGAAACCTTAGTTTTTTTTAGAAGGAACATGTATTGATCTTAGCGCCATACACCGGCCCTTTTACAGACAGGTCTCCAAAGAAAAGGAAAATTACAAAGAAGTTGAAAACTCCTATTCGTCTTCCTCGAAGCCTTCAGAGATCCGTTCGTCACCGCCATCGAAGCCGCTTCCCAATCGTCGTCAGGCACCAGAGCCAAACTCCACAAGGTGGAGGCCGCAGAGGAGGACTTACTTCTGGGCGAATCAGCCGACATTGCCTCCCAGGCCCATCGGCCAACTCTCGTACCCACGACGCATCCTTCGATTCCATCGCCGGCAACCCGAGCAAAGCTCAGATTTCCATCAAAGAACATCTTCCTCGAGATTAACAGGGTCAACACCATCATCACCTGAAGAAGACAACGATGCACCGGCCCTCGACTCCTGGACAGGTCTCCCCAACCTCTCCGTTGGCGTCGGAGTAGATCACCATCGGAGAACGGAAGAGGCTGGAAGAAATTATTCCGCTGCGCCGCTGCCGCTTCCGCATCGCCAGCGTCGACAGGAAAAACAAGTCGCAAAGGAGACACACTCCTCCGGCAAAACCTAACTCCGCCGCCAAACATCGACGGCGAGCAAACCCTAGACCTAGGTGGACTCGACTCACTCTACGAAATAGTAGATCGACTAAAACGATGGACCCCCGTTCCCCTTCTCCACCGGCGGGAAGCCGGAGGCGAGAGGAACGGGGGTCAGGCGGTGGCGGCGGCGAGGAGGCGGCGTCGGCAGGGCTAGGAGTCGCGGGGGCTGCTCCCCAAATACGCCGAATCAATTTTTAGGCGCATTGACTGCTTGTGCACGGACGACAGTTGAAACCTTAGTTTATAATATACTGATATGCGTTTAGCGCTAATTTAAATTCACCACGCCCGCATCAATGCATGCATACAGATCTAGACTGCATTATTGTGGCACCTTCCATGAAGACATACTTTATTTGAGATTATTTTCTTACATTAGAAATGGCAAAAGTTGAGTAATTTAGAAACATATTAGTATAATAGTTTATAATATGGGCAATGCTAAGGTACATATTTTACCTCTAAGGAGGTAATATCTCAAATCAATCTAAGCCATTGAATTTTCATATTTTATGAATTACTTAATAAAGAAAAAATATAGAAAAACAAAAATTAAAGCTCGTCATCCCTCTAATGACGGGAGAAAAATTCATTTGGCACGTCTATACTGATTCTCTGCATGCATTCTGATTCCCCTAATCATGGACTAATAACCATATAGGAGATACATATATAGGAGATACATAAACGATTCTTTCCCTCTAAGCATGTTGGCTAATATAATCAATACACACGTACATATAACTGTTTTTACCAGTACACACGTACGCGTGCTATCTTGTAATTTGAAGTCTTATAACGTTGTACGCTCACCACATGTCCACATACACACTAACCACGTACATGTAGTCTACCCATATACACACACGCTACATGAACTAACCACGTACACACCCTAGTCACGTGCACATGCAAATCCAATTCCTACGGTACAACATACATTATCAAATGTATAAAGTTACATACAAAATTATGATAATCAAAATATATTAAGTACAAAATTATAAAATAAAAAATTACCATTAGATCGAGATCACGCATGTATCAATCAAATCTAGAAAAAAAGATTTGTTATATCTAAAACTTTCCTTATTTACCCTATTTTATAAAACAAAAATTAAATAAATAAATATTTCATAGGAGGTAATAGGTGATCGTGACCGTCCGATCAAAATAAATGAACGATCCACAGTCATTTGGAGGTATCACAACAAATCTCTTATAATATTTTTATAATGACAAATTTAGTGGTTGGTTTAGGTTTTTTTTAATAATAATAGAGGTGGACAATTTAGATGATTACTTTAGATTTTTTTTCATAACTAGGTAATTAGTTTAGTTGAAGATTAGGTAGTTAATTTAGGCTACTTTTCATAAAGAAGGACCGGGTAATTTAAATATGAATTTATGGTTTATTATTTAGGATACTTCATAGATGAGCATTTTTTTTAGAAAATAGAATAGATTTGATGTTAATTATTGTCAATGACGATTAGAGTCTACCAAATTAGTAGCAGATATTTACAACAATTCTAAGATCGATCTTCTTTTTTAAGCACTGTGCGGATTATATAAAGTCTCTAAAAGAAGTCTCCAATTAGTAAGTACTCCCTCCGTATCACAATTAGAGTTCGTTTTGGACAGCGACACGGTCTCCAAAGCGTAACTTTGATCACTTATTTCTTTAAAAATATTTGTTATAAAGTGGTATATATATACTTTTATGGAAGTACTTTTCAAGATACATTTATTTATATGATTTTTACATTTCTAAACTCAATAATTTAAAAGTTATTCATGATTTATATTCCCAATGTTTGACCGAAACCTTTTCCAAAACGAACTCTAATTGTGATACGGAGGGAGTACAGTGTATGAGATAAAAATTTTAAGTTTGAGATTATGGCAAGTATACCTTAACTGTTTTTCTTGGAAATTTACACATGGGACTCTTACTTTGGAGAGAAAACACAAAACTTTGACCAAGCAACAACAGTTTTTTGAGGGAAACCAAGCAACAACAGTTGAAGTGTCGTATTCCATAAGAAATCCAAGGTTTTGACCATGAAAACGAGTTGTTGAATAAATTAAACGACATGTTGCTCATTATCCTTGACCAGCAGCGCGTACGTCCGATGAGATCGTAATTCGAAGTCTACACATAAGGTACGTGTTCTTCTTCATGACAGCAACGCAAGCATAACACTTCAATTTCTAGACACTCTGCAAACTTTGCGCAAATAAAATATGTGTAAAAAGCTTGTTTTTCAAATGCCGGCTCGCAGTAGCTAGTCATTTCACATTGCTTCGGCCAGGAGGCTAGAGCGCTAGTCCACTGTCCAAAAAGCTATGTATAGTACTTCTCGCATCTCACAAAAAACCAAATTTTTGTAGTAATTGAGAACTCGCAGTAAGCTGATGTACTCCTATTTCCGGTGTAAAGTTCGACCTACGTACTATTTATTTGACGAACGGAATTCAAATTCACGCGCCATGCGAGTCGTCGATCACGTAACGCGCAAGCAACAACTTCCGCGGAGGCGCGGACAAATGCTGTGACTTGTATCCACGGCGCGCTGCTGATCCCTAACCCTATATAATGGTTTGTTGGACCAGCGATTAGCGTGTCAAAGCACACAGCTTGCGCATTGTAAAGCTAGCTCTAGCTCCGAGCCGAGGTGAGAGAAGCCGCCGGCCTGAGAAGAGAGAGAGAGAGAGAGAGAGAGAGAACGCGGAGAGAGAAGGTTGAGATCGATCATGGCCGCGGTGAGGAGGTTCGTCGTGCCGGTTCTCATGGTGTTCTTGGTGTTTTCGGCGGCGGCGGCGATAACAACCGTCAGTGCAACGCGGCCTTTGGCGGTAGATGAACCGTCGGCTGAAGCCACCGCCGGCAAGTCCGTTGTCAGCAGGTTTCTCCGGCAGCGGAAAAGCGGACCAGGCCACTCCTGCCAAACTTGGAACCCAAACGGTGGATGCTGATGAGTTTCAGAAACAGGCTTAACACTGATGAGCCATATAGGACCCATCACTCATATTAGAGGCATTTGGCTTGTGTATGTACAGGAGCTAGTAGCGATGGTGTTTTCCTATTTTTGGATAGATTTTTTTTGTCAGGGGTTAAATATTTATCTCCACACATAAGACTATATAAAGTTTCTGTCAGGTAGATAGCAATTGTAGACTAAAGCTACAACTGTATGAAGAGAAGACAGTGAATAGTACAGGACTGTAATTTTTCATGCATGTTTTTCCCCTCTTGTGCAGATTTTTTGTGGTGGAAATTTTATACTACGTACTCCCTTCGTACTCATAAAGAAAGTCGTTTTGGATAATATTTGAGTTAAACATTGGAAATATAAATCATAAATAACTTTTAAGTTGTTGAGTTTAAAACTATAAATAGATTCGTCTTCAAAAGTATTTTCATAAAAATATACATATGTCACTTTTTAATAAATATTTTTATAGAAATAAAGAATCAAAATTATGTTTTGGAGATCATGTCGCTGTTCAAAACGACTTGCTTTACGAATATGAAGTAATATTTGTTAGGCCCTTTATTTACTTGAGTGTGCAAATGCATGTCTGAACCGACAATGCATAGGCAAGGGCAACCAAAGAAGAAGGTGAAGAAAACTCGGGTGATTGTGATGTAGTTGGGAGGGTTTTTTTTTTCTTTTCTTATAGGCAACCCTTTTGTCCATCTTGCCTTCTTGACTCGCGTTAATAATCTTGTGTCAACCTTCTTTTTAGTTCTGCCTTGAGTTTTTCTAGTGCTGCTTTTGGTCAGTGGTGGATAGTATTTTTCTTAATTAATTCCTCACTTCCTTGTTGCTGTCATTTATGTTGTTTGGATCGACATACGTTGGTTTTTGCCAGTGGTCTTAGTGTTTCATCAAGGGTTTAAAGAGTCCTTTGTTTATGGTAATAATTGCTAATGGTCTTTTATAGTTGTGCTTGTGCGTTAATTTTTGTTGTTTGTCAGTCGGAACCTCCATTTACAGCAGCTGTGCTTGGCTAGAAATCCACGTACTACGTCCTAATTCACACTTGCTAGCTAGCTGTTGTGGCCTCTTGGGAGTTGGGAGCTGTTGAAATGGTATTGCGAAGTGCATACGAGTATACGAAATGGGGAACAGGGCAGGGTTCATGGATTCCCATCGACGGCCGGTCATGTTCGCTTGATCGACGGCCGGTCATGTTCGCTTGAACTACAAGTCGGTTTGATAATTTGTACGATTGATTTTTGTGAGAGAGAAATACTGTTTTATTGGTTTATACAGATTAGCTCAAGCGAACAAGTTAACCACGCACGAACAAGTTAATCAGCTCTTTGCCTTTGCATCTCCCATTCATTCGTCACATCATCGCCCGATCGATCTTATTAGTTCGGCAGCCGTTGACCCGAACAACACACAGCCCGCTCACGTACTCATCTGCTCGATCTTCTTTTGACTAATCGCCCACACGTACGTACGCGCCGGCGCCGTGGCGTGCTGTCCGCGCAGACGTCGTGCGTGTCGCGGAGTCTCCGACCAGCAGAGCGTACATTTCCGGCACCGGTTCGCCTTTCTGCCAAACGTCCCTGTACCTGCCATGCAGTACCACCAACGCGACGCTGCTACGCGCGCTAGTCCCTGGCAACAAGTCAACTGCAGCTACCGCGCGCCGAGCAATTTAAGCTCGCTCGCTGGATCCGGCGGCCGATGGAGACGCGTCCGCCACGACGACAACACCCCGCCCCGTAGCGGGCGCAGCGACGACGACGACGCCGCGCGCTGGCGCTAGCTAGAGCCTAGAGGCCGATCGACGCGGGCGGTGAGGTGACTGACATGCGTGACGAATACTGATACGTCCCCCGCGGTGCATGCGAACCGGTCGCGGACGCGTGGGATCCTCGCAGTGGCATCCAGCTAGTACGTACCTCCTAGCTTGTCTGGTCGTGACTCGTGAGGCCGGGCATGCTGCACGCCCGGAGGCAGAGGGCACGTCGGCGCGGCGCGCGTCGCTCGATCGCCGGTTTCTGACCCTGTTCGTTCGCCCGCAGCGGACCTGCTGCATGCGGTCGATGATGATGACATCAATGACGTTTGCCGTGCGAATCGAAGACCGTTGATCCGGGACCAGCAGCGCACTGTACTGTACGTACGAGCGTCGCCGGGTGAGGGTCCGCCCTCCTGCTCCGCCGTCGGCAGCTCGTGTTTCGCCGATCGAATTCGGAGTCCAACACGTAACGCGCGCTGCAGGCTTCTTCAGCATCAGCATGGAATTAATTTCCCAGATCCCCCGTAAAGACCTGCGGCCAGACAGCATCTGCGCCCGCGGCTTCGACTGGACCGCGCGGCGCGTGCGTTTCCTCCGACTCTGCCGGGCCCTGTCTGAACATCCTTACTGGACCGTGGTCCGTGGACGCACTGTGCCGGGCTGCCCACTCTGGCCCACTGGACTAGGTCGGTCTTCTTTGTTCTTTGGAACACAAATGGGCCTATTGGCCCGTTGTTTAACGCAGTCGCTCTCTGCGACCTTTTACTTGGTTTCTATAATTATATGTTCCAAATATACTTATTCAATCAGCACTAATAAGCCCATAAAGACCTATTTGTAGTCAACCTACGTTTTTATTATGCTGGTATTTTTTAGCATAAAATAATATGGAAAGATAAAATTCTAGCTAAAATCAAAAATTTTCACCTGGTTGATAACTAATTAACTAATGATGATATTTTGACCAAATACAATTTGCTTAAAATAAAATTGGAAAGGTGATCCTAGCCGCTTCTTCTGTGACAATGATGAAACATTTCTCACTTGTCATATAGAAAAAAGTGTGTCGCCAAATGTTTTGGTGCAATTAATATTCCTAGAAATTTCCAGCAGTGCTGGATGTGGTGTGAGAGCGTTTCAGATGTCTTTTGTTTTGTAATGCCAAAACTGATGTTGGGAGGTGGTAACTGGAACTGTCAAGTTGGAATTTCTAGCATGTTTGTTGCTTGATGTTGGTAGTTGCCAGGCTAAGTTCTGAGACAGAGCAAGTTCCTGCTGGTTGGTGAATTAGTACTAGCTCCAGGTTTTCTGTTTCTGTCCAGTCTTCTTTTGGTGTTCTGTTATGATATAATAAAAATGCACTAATAAAAATGAGATTAACTGTGTCGAAAAAAAACCCCTACGCTATATGTATCTATATGAGTTAAATGCATCAATCACATTATTTCATATTTCCCTTGCGAAAGACAGCTGACGGACGAGCAGCGCCGGATCCCCGCAGGTCTCAATGGCTTCATCAGTTGAACTCTTTCAGTTACTACTCTGTCGAGTCGCACACGTAACGTAACGCACATCAGCATATTGTATTGTAACTTGTGGAGACGCCCTTCGCATCAAAATAGACGGAGATGTAACTAGTGGAAAACATATTGGAATTTCGTCTTTCATATTCATTTTCCAGATTCCCCGTACATCGAAAGAAAAAATAGATGGAGATATACCTCGTGGAGACGTCGTCCTTTGCATTAAAATATTGTATAAATTCAGAAGAACAAGCTAGAAAGAGAAACTACTGTATGAATTAAGAATAAGAAGGATCATCACGTTACATTACATGCTCGTGTTACGTGAAGTTATCTCATGGGGGCAAATGCGGCCACTCAATTTAAAAATTTTCTCCGCGTGTGACGACCGACCATTGCGCGGGGCATGATTGTGTATGAACAATCCTACTGGACCGTGGCCCGTGGACGCACTAGTGTCGGGCTGTCGGCCCACCATTTGCCGCGGTGTCAAACCTCGCGGCTGGCCCACCGCCCATCCACTCGATCCGGTCGGCCTATAAAAAGGCAGAAGGAACATTCCCTGCTGCTTCCTAGTAGTTCCTCATCATCCGGTCATCCCTCCCCAAAAGGGAAAGCAAATATTCAGGAGTTAGTAATAGATGTAGCTTATAGCTCTGAAGAAATTAGAGAGGAGAAATTGGAAGTAGATCCAGGGACTCCAATAGCTGCATATAATGCCTCCTTAGATCTGGAAGAAGATTTTGAGGAAAAGGCTTGGACTAAGGTTGAAAAGAAGAGGAAACCTAGAAAAAAGTGCAAATGTTAGGTCTCTTTTGGAATATTAGGGCACTGAATAAACTTGGTAGGCTGCCTGCTTTGATCAGCAGGATTAGATGCACTAAAGCTGACATAGTTGGTATAATTGAAACAAAAAAAGAGAGTTTCACATCTGGTTACCTAAAATCTTTATCTGGTACAACTCCTTTTAATTGGTGCTGGCTTCCTACTAGAGGTACTGCTGCGGGAGGGATTTTGGTTGGTTATAATAAAGAAAAATTTCATGCTTCTGTTTGTGATAGTTTAGACTTCTCGCTTAGTCTAATGATGACTGACTTAAAAACTAGCTTCTGTTGGAAGCTAGTGGTAGTTTATGGTTCGCCTTATGAGGATGGTAAAGCTACGTTTCTTAATGAACTTAGTTTGGTTATGCAGAAATGGCAGGGCCCCATTGTGGTAGCTGGGGATTTTAATCTGATTAGGTATGCTTCTGATAAAAGTAATTTGGTTATCAATTATAGGTGGGCAGATTTATTTAATGATTGGATTCACAAATGGGGGTTGTTAGAGTTGAATTCTAGTAACCTTAGGTTTACCTGGACCAATAACCAACAACCGCCTATTTTAGCTAAGATCGATAGAATCTTTGTTACAACTGGTTGGGAGCAGGCTTTCCCTCTAGCAAGGGTGAAAGGGTTAAATAGGTTACCAAGTGATCATAATCCTTTGTTGTTAGACACAGGAGATAATGTTTTCTTTGGAAAAAAGGTTTAGATTTGAAAAATGGTGGCTCCAAAAAGAAAGCTTTATTAAAATGGTAGAACGAGTGTGGTCTCAGCCTTGTAAGGCTGCTAGTAGTATGGATATTTGGCAATGTAAAATTAGATCTTTTAGGAGGGTGGCTAGAGGGTGGGCTGCAAATGAGGTGGCCAGTCTGAATAAAGAAAAAACAGTCTTAGCAGCAGAGTTTGATGAGTTTGAGAAAATTATGGAGGTTAGAGCTTTAGCTGAACATGAGGTTCACAGGTACAAACAAGTAGCTAGAGATCTAGAGAAGATTTGGGCTTTAGAAGAAATCAAGACTCGCCAAAGATCTAGAGATAGACATATTCTAGAAGGTGACAGGAATACCGCGTATTTCCAAGGAGTAGCTAATCAGAGAAGTAGGAAGAAAAGAATTGATGCTTTAGAGGGGCCTAATGGGTTAGTTAGTGATCAGGCAGGTATGCTGGACATAGCAGTCGACTTTTATAAAAAAGTTATCCGCTAAGGAGGATAGAATGGAGGTTAGGTTAGCTAATGATTTCTGGGAACCGGATGACCTAGTGACCAGGGAGGAAAATGACTTCCTATCTAAGCCTTTCACTGAGGAGGAGATCAAAGATGCTGTGTTTAGCTGCTATGCTGAGGGGGCGCCGGGCCCTGATGGGATTTCCTTTCTTTTTTATCACAATTTTTGGGAAGTTATCAAATTTGATTTGTTAGCTATGTTTAATGATTTTCATAAAGGGGTTTTCGACCTTTATAGACTAAATTTTGCAATGATTACGCTGATTCCCAAGGAGGATGGAGCAATATCTATGAAAAAGTTTAGGCCTATCAGTTTGATTAACTGTAGTTTTAAAAAATTTTCTAAGGCAGTAACTTTGAGGTTCGGAAAGGTTATCGACAGATTAGTTTCTCCTCAGCAGAGTGCCTTCATTCAGGGTAGATATATTTTAGAAAGTGTAGTAGTCGCCCATGAGTTGGTGCATAGTGTCCAAAAAAGTAGTCAACCAGGATGTGTGATTAAACTAGACTATGAGAAAGCTTATGATAGAGTTAACTGGGAGTTCCTTTTTGAAATCCTAGAGACTAGAGGTTTTAGTTCTTGTTGGATTAATTGGATAGAAAGGATAGTTAAGTTAGGTTCGGTGGGTGTCATGATTAATGGAGAAGAGAGTAGATTTTTCAAAACTGGTAAGGGGTTAAGACAGGGAGACCCGTTGTCCCCTCTCCTTTTTAATCTTGTAGGTGATGTTTTAACTAGGATGTTAATTAAAGGTGCTAAAAAAAGGTTAATAAAAGGGTTAGGAGAGGATTTTAGAGAGGGTGGAATTATTTCTTTGCAATATGCAGATGATACGATTTTGTTTTCGGATGCTGATTCTAAGCATTTACTTAACTTGAAAGGTATCTTAGTGTGGTTTGAACAAATCTCGAGTATGAGAATAAATTTCAATAAGAGTGAGATCATTCCTATGAATCTCACGGATGAGGTTGCTCATGATGTAGCACATTTGTTTGCATGTCCTCTAGGAAGTTTCCCTATTAAGTACTTAGGTGTACCTCTGCACTACGATAATTTGAGAAGAGAAGACATACAACCTTTGGTTGATAAAATTTTATCTAGGATTGCTGGGTGGAGGGGTAATCTTCTGTCGTACGCGGCGAAAGTTGTTTTAATTAAAGCTTGTCTATCAAGTGTTCCGATCTACCTTCTGTCTTTCATAAAATTCACTAAGTGGGCTATCAAGCTGATTAACACCCATCTAGCGAACTTTCTTTGGAATGACAATCTAGGGAATCATAAGATTCATCTAGCAAATTGGGATAGTGTTTCGATGATGAAAGAGTTTGGAGGGGTGGGTATTCCAAATTTAAGAGATTTAAATATTTGTCTGCTTGCTTCCTGGATTAGAAGGTATAATATAGACCATCTAAAATTATGGAAACAGTTCATTGATCATAAGTATGATACTAACAACCCAAATATGTTTTGTGCTTCGGCTAGTGGTGCGTCTCAATTTTTTAAAGGGTTTATGTGGGCAGCGTCGGCAGCCAAAATGGGTTTTAGGTGGAAAATAGGAAATGGTAAGAAAGTTAAGTTTTGGGAGGATAATTGGCTAGGCAGTTCTAGTTTAGCTATTCAATACTGGGATATTTATGTGTTGGTAAATGAAAAGTCTGACATGGTAGCAGATCTTTGGGACGGTTGTGAGTTAAAATGTTCTTTTAGGAGAAATGTTGATCATAGGCTACTGAATCTTTGGTTAGAGATTGTCCAGTTAGCCTCAACTATATGTTTCTCTGATAATGAAGATTCTTTAATTTGGCAGTTCAACTCGAATGGTGTTTTTTCTTCCCATTCTCTTTATAAAGTCATTAACTTCAGAGGTATTGTGCCTGTTCATGTCCCTGTTGTGTGGCAGCTGAATGTTCCACCTAGGGTGCAATTTTTCCTTTGGCTGTTTTCTAAAAATAAGGTGTTGACGAGAGATAATCTAAATATTAGGAAGAAATTAGAGGATAAGACCTGTTTGTTCTGTTCAGAACTAGAAAATGTTCAACACCTATTCTTTGAATGTGTGGTTGCTAGACAGATGTGGGTTTGTATCTCTGAAGCCTGTGGTAGGGAAATAGGAGCTGATTTTCTGTCAATTGGACAGATGTGGCTGAGTAATAAGAAGTTTTTAGTGAATAATTGTTTTAGTGCGGCTGCCCTGTGGGGGCTTTGGAAACTAAGGAACTCTATATGTTTTCAGGGAATAGCTTGGCTGGATTTGAGAACTCTGATGCTGAAAATCGGGGTGATGCTTCAGTCTTGGAGTATTCTGTGTCCCCAAGAGAAGATGCAGGAATTTTCGGAGAAAATGGAAAGCTTAAAAGCTATTGCTACAAGACCAGCAAGGATTCCTGGGTGAACCAAGTGGAGGACAAGTGAGATGCCTTCATGTATAGGCAGGCTCATAACTGGGAGGATCAAGCACACCCGGAGGAAGTTCTGAAGAAGCTATCTGGTAATATGATAAGTAGTTCTGCAGGTCTTGGAAAAGCCTGGTTCCCTTTATTCTAGAGTAGAGTGGTAGTAGTTGAACTTGGCAGGAGGTTTTTACGTGTCTCTTTTGGGTTTGAGAGCTGTGATCTTTTGAACGGGTGTTTCCCACCTATGTGCTGTAAACGTTGATGTTGTTCATTGTCTTTGCTAATGCTAAGACAAGGGTTATGCCCTTTTACTCAAAAAAAAGTAACGCAGACCGGGCAGAGGAGGGCATCGGTGGCTCATGTTTACTGTTGTTCATCTCTCAGTGATTGTGAACGGCTGGAATAAAAGTGCCACTCGTGACTGACTTAGAGATGACTTGGGTAAGAAACTCTGACTAACCTTTTCTATCTTTTGGATGCATTACAACAGAACATTTGCCCTCAATAATGGAAACGTTTAGGTCGGCTAGCTCCATGTACAGTGTTGGGACGATAGAACATATAAAACGTTTCTCAGATCAACTTTTTTTTTTCAGAGAAGACTTTGGGAAATGCATGGAGAAGCAGCATATATATGTAGTCTGAAGAACGTGCAATCAAAATTTCTGAACAATCTTTCCTCAACGTGTAACGTGTAGTGGAAACTGCTGTGAAAACTAAAGAGACGCGACAGTGCTACGTTAGCAAGTCCTCCACCCGTTCTAAATTATAAATTATAAGTCATTTCAAAATTCTTGGAGAGTCAAAACATCTCAAATTTGACTAAAATTATAGAGAGAAACACAAAGATTTATGACATCAAATAGGTATAGTATGAAAATATAACCAGTGAAGATTCTAGTGATATATAGTTGGTATCATAAGAGTTATTTATCCTATTATATAAATTTGGACAAACTTGAAAACTCTCTAAAATTCTTAAAATGACTTATAATTTAGAATGAAGGGAGTAAAAAACATTGATTAAAAAAGAAAAAAAAATATGACAAGCAATATACAACCCGAGAATACAGGATAAATTACCAGTATATAGTAATGATCGAGCAAAGCGAGGACCTATAGCGATAGACAGTCCATAACAGAACAGACGAGGTCGGTACTCGCTACCAACCCTCTTTTTTTCCACTCGCAACGCACAGACCTTAACGTACATATGCAAACTCTATCTTTATGAGCACCATCGATTGAAGGTACACCGCAAATCCTATCCCTATGAGCAGTTTCGAAGATTAGATCGACAAATCCTCGTGACAAGATTAACACAAAAAAATATGATGAGGGGCAGTGTCTAGAACAAAAGTTATACACTAAAATTTTCAATCAATATTGTCCAGATTAAATCTACACTCTTATCTACGATTGGACCTAACGGAGTAGGGACTTAGGGTCTATTCTGTTGAACCCTTTCAATATAATCCTGCCGGCAGCTTATTTCAATTTTGTTGTAATAATCAAACTTATATAAGCTCAATTAGTCTACAAGTGCCCAACTTATAAGCCATATTGTACGTATAATCTGCTCGAAACCAGCTTATTTCAACCTTTGTTTTTTTCTTCGGAACCTAGCTATAATAAACTCATAAATAAACTGGATTGTATAACCTTTTGGGGGTTGTTAAATAAACAAGCCATTTTCCCGGAGTAGTATGTATCCTGACGGAAACCTGCTTGCAATTGTTCCTATCTTGATACGCATGACATCGTCATTATTGTTGCCTTGCTGGCCAAGATGCTGACGCCATATAAGCCACGGCAGCAGTGACGTCGTCCTCGCTGAGGGTGGTGTACAGTATCGTGTAGTATGTCGGCAACGAACTGGGCGATCCATTTCTTTCAACTTTCGCGCAACTGGAGATTGCAGTTTTCGCTCTATAGCCTTCAGACCACACCCTAAGCTGAAAGCTCCCAGTAGAACTAGCAGGGAACCCGCGTGAGAGCGCATTATTATATTATTATAGCTCCTACTCGCAAGTGACGCAGCAGTCTATACCGCACTTCACGTCGTCTCGTGTCAACCCACATGCTGTACACACGTAAGCAACGAGCTACCTATAATATATCACTACCAGAAACTCGAGATTTCGTGAGGGGAATAGTTTCTCGTGAGAGTGGAAAACACACCCTCATGAAAATAGTCATTTTCATGAGAGTGATGTAAATCCCACCACGAAAATATATTTTCATGAGAGTACTCCACATACCATCATGAAAATCAGCTATTTTCATGAGAGTATTTAAATGCCCCCATGAAAATGACCACCCCGCCACGAAATTATCTATTTTCATGAGAGTAATCATTTTCATGAGACTCATATTCCACCGTCACGAAATATGAGTTTCTTTTTTTACAGAAAAATAATTGCTTAAATACTAGAAATCGAAGAACATGAATGCAAGTTTTCTCCTTTTAATTTGTAACAAAATTTTGTAACTAGTCTTTCTCCCTCATGCTAACTCGAAATGCTGTGATTCTTTTTTCTAAATGTTTCTAAAATCATATTCTATCAATTTATTGTGGCCTTATAACTATTGTTTTCATTATCTTTTCATGTGTTTTTTTCTATCAATTCAATATTGAATTTTTAAAAATAACAACTTTAAACAACATTTTGAAGAGATAAATGATTTTAGCTAAAAAAGTCATGAACACAAAAGTTGTACAACTAGTAAAAATCTACAACTTTTATTTTAGTCATTTATTCATCCAACAAAGTTATAGTAACACTGTTAACAAATTTTATACCTCTCTCTTATAGTTTCATAAACAACAATAAGAGAGATATATAAAATTTGTGAACAGTGTTACTATAACTTTGTCGGATGAACAAATGACCGAAATAAAAGTTGTAGGTCTTGATGAGTTGTACAACTTTTGTGTTCATGACTTTTTCAGCTGAAATCATTTACTCTATGAAAATATTGTTTGAAGTTACAAATTTTTGAAATTGAAATTTTAAATTAATAAAACAAAGTCACATGAAAACTTAACCAAAATGAAAGTTGTAGATCGGAAAAAGCTATAGAATTTTATAGTTGATAATTTTTTCATTTGAAATCATTTTGTCATAAAAAAACTACATTTAATTTTTTTGTATTTTAAATTTTAAATTTTGAATTGTTCAAATGTAGTTGGATGGAGAAATGATCAAAACAAAAGTTGTAGATGTCGATGATTTCTAAAACTTGGTAGTTGAAGATTTTTTATTTCAATTTATTTAAAGTTTAAAATTATGCCTTATTTAGTTTGAAGTTTATTATTTTTAAGGAAAAAAAGAGAGTAATTCAGCCCATTCGATGGTTATTGGGCCGGCACTATATGGCCTGATTTATTTTGGCCGTTGGATGAACTCTGATGAATCACAGCCATTGAATCGAAAACACTAGTATATAAACACCTCTTCATCCCTTCCAAACCCTAACCTTTTTCTCCCTCAACGCATACACGCATCTCTCCGGCGGCGGCGTACGGACGGCGGTTGAGCACCTCGACGGCGCAGTTCGTGCAGTCCATCTGCAACAGCACCGTCGTCTTCCGCGTGCACGTGGCCTACTGCTACGACGGTGCTGCAGCGCAGAGGACAGGGAGCACCTCCAGCGGCAGCATGGGGCCTGAATCCCGGATGGGGGGCCTTAATCCCGGATGGACACGGAGCGGGGTGCCTCCGGCGGCGACGTAGCGGCGCGGGGTGCCTTCTACAGCGGCGCGGTTGCGCGGGTGCCTCTGGCGGGTCCTGGATCTCGGATCGACGCAAGGCGCGGCCCTTCTGGTGGCGCGCGACCAGAACCGCCGTCGACGACCTCGGCGGCCACAGAGCTCCTCCGTGGTGGCGCTCGTCACAGGTCTTCCCTCGAGCCAGGCATCTAACTGATTACTCTGCTATGTATTTTTCTACGTGCTTCTAGCCTCTTCTCTCTAGCAGCATGCCAATTTGTTAAGAACCCCCACTTCCTGTCATTGCAACCGCTCGATGAACGCACCCAGGGTGTTTGATGAAATGTTCATTTAGAATAAGGTGATTGGAAACTCGCCTTGGTGCATGCATGACCGATTCGCAATAGCAGCTCGTATTTCAGTCAAATTTGTCTAACAGAACAACCATGAAAAAGGTTATTTATTCTGGTTAAAACTTATATTTATTTTGACGTGACGTAGAATCTTTGCTAATATCAACCATATTATTGGTACCATTGTATTACCAGATAGTTTTATTAGTGAGATGATCATTCATATATGAGAAAGTGGTTCTAGAATTGACGCAGTTTTATATAGAGGTGTAAACTTTTTCCTTGGTATAACATGAACTTTGTAGCAGCAGCAACATTTCAAGAAGATTATGGTTGTGCTTTGCTACATAGTGAAGCTCATCCAATTGGGATGGGTCTTTGCCAAACAAGGCTATGTTTTGAGGTAAGCAGCCAAGGGGATCTGTGTTGTGAATCCAGAATTACCTAGCACCTTGGTCATATAGTTTCTGAAATAAGGAACAAAGAAAATGGAAAGTCAATTATGAATTACTATACATGGTAGCCGGTAGCTGAGTACTATTACTATCTGCTGCTTGTCTATTGCTCTGTGAGACATGAGAACCAACAAATCAAGTGATCGATTTTCTGGAGCCGAGGCAGTAAGCCAAGAGGAGTGCAGACCAGTGGTGCTGCATTGGCATTTTTGCCTTCCACTTTGTCAGGACGTCACCACCTGTGGTACTGCATTGGTATTTTTTTTTCCTAGATTCAACGTTTTTAGCTCGCATTAGCATGAAACTTCAGAAGTTCTATTTTCAGTGTGCGAGCTGCATTCATTTACATTCAGTGTAGAGATAGTGATGGATTGGCGATGCAGGGAGGAAATGAAAATTGAAGTGATGCACTTCCTTTCATTCCTCCTGTCCATCTAACCAAAGTAAAAAATTTCCATAGCCCAATGCAGATTTAACGGTGCAGTAGCACTGCACTGTCAACATACAGTGTCAGCATTACAATTTCTTTCTTTACAGATTTATTTTTTCTGTACCTACTAGTACCTTCATATCAGTATGTTCAGTCTGCCTACTGGTATGAAATATTTTTAGTTTGTTGTAAAAGGCTAGTGAAACGTTGGTCTGTGGATCCACCATTTTACCTTAGTACTCCCTCCATCCCAAATTATAAGACATTCCAAGAATCTTGGAGAGTCAAAGTTTTTCAACTTTGACCAAATTTATATAATAAGATAATAATATTTATGATATCAACTAAGTGCAATTCGATTCTCCATTAGTTATATTTCCATAATATGTATATTTGATGGTATAAATCTTTATATTTTTCTCTATAATTTTGGTCAAAGTTGAAAAACTTTGACTCTCCAAGATTCTTGGAACGTCTTATAATTTGGAATGGAGGGAGTAATAATTAGTTATATGTATCCTACTTGATGCTTTCAACTAGAATGTGTAATAATCTAGTATTTTATTTTTCATTCTCATTGTTTAGTAATAATCAGTGAGGGAGTTTGCTCATCACATGTAGCTTTCCTTTTCAATTTCATTGCTAATAATAATTAGATTTGCTTATAGAGAAAAGAAGCTACAACACGACGGAAACCTGAACACTATCCTGGAAAAAAGATGAAAGATAGAAAGGTACCCACGTATAGATATAACTGTCCATTTCATATACAAGTCATACAAATGTATTTATGTGATCATTCTCGTGCCTTGATTTGTTAATCCTCAGCATCTGTTGTAGGTTGAAGGCCTTGGGAAAACTGAAGTTGCAGCTGCCATCATAAACTGGAATTTACATATAGGTTTATGTGCACTAGATGTTTATCTAAGGACTATGAGCTAGTAAGCCTTTTAGTGTAATGGTTAGACACTTGGATGGAGTTACAATGTATTTTAATTGGAATCAGTTGCATATATTATATATGTGTGTAGTTGTCACGACGGTTTCAACTTTTAGGAAAGATATTTTTGTGATGGTCATGAACATATTATTTATGGTGGTGTGTTCTCATGAAATAGATTGTGACTCATGAAATACTGAACTCACGAAATTCATTCCATGACGGTGACTCTCATGAAATACCTAGCTCTCACGAAATCCATTCATGAAGGTGAACTCTCACGAAATACCAAATTCTCACAAAATCCATTATGAAGGTGAGCTCTCACGAAATACATTCATGAAGGTGAACTCTCATGAAATATCAAACTCTCACGAAATTCATTCGTGAAGGTGAACTCTCATGAAATACCATAAAAAACCGTCAAGAAAATAATGGTGCAAACCTGGTGGCAACCTTGATTTCATGAGAGTGGCCGTCATGGACTCCCGCCACGAAAAGAATCCGTGACGGTGAGATCTCATGAAAATGTGTTTTTCGTGAGTCTATTGTCCTTAGAGGTGATGCGTGACGGGGTACTCTCACGAATTATTTTCGTGAGAGTAAAACCATATTCCGTGACGTGTTTTGCACTCTCACGAAATCTCGAGTTTCTGGTAGTGATATACCATATCTTGCATGAAATTTTCTCAAAGCTTTAAGCTGCTCTTGACCTATATATGCATGGCTAGCTATATATACCCGTGCAAGTGTGCAACAAATTATATCGATCAGTACTCGCTCGCGATCGGCACCATCCATCAATCCACCATCCATCAGCACGCCGATCGGCACCATCCATCAATATAATCCACCACCACCATCTCGTGCAAAAAAACAAGCAAAGCTCGCGGTCGTCCATAGCTAACAAGCTGATTAATTACGAACTTAAGCAGCAGTATAGTTATTTTGTGTCGTCTCTTCGTTCTCCGATCCTAGCTAGTCTGCACTGCTGCACGTAGCTAGCAAAGCACAAGAGCTAGCAGCTATATCGAGTTCGTAGATATATATGGCCATGACGATCAAGCTCAACAGGTTCGTTATGCCATTGATGATGATGGCAGTGCTGATGCTGCTGGTGGTGCTGGGTTCTGCGCGGCGCATCGAAGACAAGAAATGGGCCGGCGGCGAGCTGCCGGCCGCCTCGTCCGGCGACCATCATCCTGTGATCAGTTCGCAGCCAAGCACCTGATGTACCTGCAGCGACTGCAAGCAGGCGGAGCTCAGGCCTCCTGCGGGAGCTATTTCCCAGGCAGCCCACCGTGCACGCACCACCCATGAAATGGAGAAGAGAGAAGACACAACAGTGCACCTGCACGTACGTACGGTACATCAATAGATGGAATCATTGAAGCATAGCTACTATATAGGTGAAATATATAGGTTTTGGCTTTGGGGTATTTGATTTTCTGCCTGTGATAGATAGTACGTCGATGATATATAGAATATGACAATGATGTGATCATTGATCAAGACGAGATGAGTATATTTTTCAGTGCTTTCTTATTTTATTGTAAGTCTCGATGAACTATATATATGTATTGTGATTGCTTGAATAAAGTTTAGTGGTTTGATTGTAACTAGATCGAGCTCCTCTCCATACGTTGCTCAGCATGCACTTTGACACATTTTGCGTATACCTGATGCGGATCAAGCGACTGGCGGCCGATAGGCTGCTCAGCACTTCAACACAAAGCTTCAATTCAACTCCTCATATATATATTTTTAGGGTTTTGCTGTGGTACCTTCTAATAACTGTGAGCCGTTTATTTAATTAGATCGAACGGTTAAAATCACCTATTACTTTCTAGGAGGTAATAGATGAAATATATATTTTATTTAATTTAAAATTTAGTAAAATAGGATATATATAAGGAAAGCTTTAGATAGAAAATTTATTTTCTAGATCCAATTTATGCATGTGTAATCTATTAGATATAGTATTTCTTTTATTTTGTAACTTAAACATGGAATAAATTGATTAATGCGGTGAGCATTTTTTCGTGCATGTAAATGTAATCTCACTCCCAAATCACGTATACGTGTCGGTGTTTCGTACCCGGGGTATCACACCAACGAGTAATATGATCGCGTGCTTCTCTTCCTGGATGGTGATGCAAACGGACACAAGGATTTATCCTGGTTCGGGCAAAGAAGGCCCTACGTCCAGCGGGGGGATGTTCTTGTATTACTTGCACCTAAGTGCTTGTACAAGGGCGAATACAAGCTCAGTGAGCGTGGACCGGGGTCCGGACTCGTGTTTGTGCGTGGACTCGTGTGTTCTGTTCGTCGTCCCGAATGAGGGCCCTAGCGTCCCCTTTTATAGAGCAAGGGGAGGCCAGGATTACAAAAAGTATTACAGGTGTCGGGGCGCATGGTGCCCCATACGGAGAAGGGTAGGAACCCTGTCTCGTCGGGGCCACTGGAGCCGATGTGATCGTCGCTGTTGAGGCGTCCTTGAGTCGTGGCTTCCCTCCCGGGCGCGGACGTGGGGGCGCGACAAGGCGGGAGCCGTACAGCACCCATCCCGGAATGTACAGTACGCGGTGAGGTCCCTCCGGGTCTTGGGGTACCTGTCCTCCAATAGTATGAAAGTAGTTAGGGCTCGAAGGGCGCGAAGCCGACCTCGAGGTGTTACAGTGCATGGCTCGAGGGGCGCGGAGCCGGCCTCGAGGTGTTTACAGTGCATGGCTCGAGGGGCGCAGAGCCGGCCTCGAGGGGTTTACAGTGCATGGCTCGAGGGGCGCAGAGCCGGCCTCGAGGGGCTACAGTGCATGGTATGGTCGAATAGTGCTGTACTGGTGCCCTTTCGCCCATGTTTGTAGTGAAAACGAGACTTGACCTTTACACCGAGTTACTGTGGTACGTGCTGTGCTCCAGTGGACATGACCGGAGTAGGTGAAGGCATTAAATGCGTGGTATGGGGCTGGTACGGCTGTCTGTACCACTCGAGGTCCGTGCGATAGGGCTCGAGGTGTGGGAGCGTGCTCGCCCGAGGTCTGTAGGGCTCGGGCGAGACGGAGAGCGATCGCGTTCGCCCGAGGCCTGGCTCAGCGGGCTCGGGCGAGGCGGAGAAAAGAGCGTTCGCCCGAGGCCTGGCCGGGAGGGCTCGGGCGAGACGGAGATCGCGCGTTCGCCCGAGGTCTGGCTGGGAGGGCTCGGGCGAGACGGAGATAGAGCGTTCGCGCTCGCCCGAGGCCTGGCTCAGCGGGCTCGGGCGAGACGGAGATAGAGCGTTCGCGCTCGCCCGAGGCCTGGCTCAGCGGGCTCGGGCGAGGCGGAGAAAGAGCGTTCGCCCGAGGCCTGGCTGGGAGGGCTCGGGCGAGTCGGAGATTGGGCGTTTGGGTGTTTGCGTTGATTGGGGGTACCTTTTTTGTACCACCGACAATACGTGACCGTGAATGCCAAATCCACATGGGTCCATGACTGTGATCAGTTTTTATGCTTGTATAAGTCATTGTTCCTAAATGTACATAGTGACAACACATGAGAGCTTTTTAAATTGAGTATATAATGTGATCGATGTACAACTTTAATGTGACTATGTATCATAAGCATGATTTCTACGTTACCGTGTAAAGACTAAAACACACGCAATTCAAGTACATGCACGTTTTTATAGGAAATTTCACGTGATTAGAGAATCCACACATGCATTTAAAAAAAAAAGAAATTTCACCTCCTGCCATTAGGGGATGCGAAGGGTCAGGGTCCCGCGCTGCCCTTCCGTGATTAGGCAAGAATTATTGTTTTTCTAGATTTTTTTTAGTTATTAAGTAGCTCAAAAAATCTGAAAAATCAACGATTCAGATTTATTTGAGATATTACCTACTATGAGGTAAAAGATGTACCTAAGCATTGCCCAATTTAAGGCAAACTTCGGGGGATCAGAAGAATTTCCACAAGCATTTCATTCCATAGATGTCTAGAGCGAGGCTCGGTTGGTGGAAGGCAAAGGCTTGCACACAAATGAGGTTACAATTAGGAGTCCTCGTATATATAAACGTTTCTTTCTCGCCTTTTTCGGTGTCTTCAAATTATCTAGCTCTTTTGTGGTCTTCGTTAGAAATTTTAGAGCTACATGTCGTCGAGGAAATCTATATTGTTCTCGGTCTGACCATTATCATCCCTTGTCCCCACCACCATCTTCCTCCACTCTGAAAAAATAATTTAAGGAGACAAAATATTTTAATTTACATAGTCAGATAACAAATTTCGGTATCTTAAAAAATGCACAATAATTTTAAGAGGTGGCAACCTATTTATAAAGACATCAAATAAATTAATGTCTCTGAGAATAGAGGATTGCCTTTGTTAATAGATGTCTGACCCATCTTGGTCCGCTACTAGCCTTAATATATAATAGATGGGTTTGGAAACCCTAAAAACTCCTAGCTCCCCTCCCAACTATCCTTCGCAATACAATACCTATCTCCCTCTTCCTACCCATCGCCGCCACCTCATTTCTCTCCATGATCTCGTTAGATCCGCCACCACATTTTGTCCACTCGAAGCTACATGCTCATTCCCTTTGAAAATCATTTTTAACCGTATCCGAAAATCCTTTTTGTGCTAGTGTGTACCATATAAGTTTCACCACCATATATGACATGGGTGGCACTGGTGAACTCCTCTTCAGCCTCATCTGCATCGCTACTTCATTTGTAATGGCTTCATGATTGCTTCTTTCAGTCGATGTACATTTCTCTGTGATGGACCCAAATCAGGTAGCTCTCTCTATGAAATCTCTCCCAAGCATGCAAGCTCTAGTTATAGGAATATATGGAACATATGAGGCAACCTATTCACAGACAAACTCCTAAGATTTTTTTTTCTTATAATATTATACGAGGTTCCCATATATCTATATGAAATCTCTCCCAAGCATGACTAAACTATATGGGAACAAAACCAAAATGCTCTTTCTTGAGATGATGACCCGGCCTAAGGAAGAATATTATGAGTAAACTTAAAAAATGCACTAGGGATGTCATAGTTTTATTTCTTATGCGGACACATGGGTGTAGTCCGAAGGCTCTGAGTGATGAGTGATTGTCAACAAGGATGATGCGCATGTTCTTTGGCTTGTATTGTGCAGGTGTCGAGCACGGAGACAGTGATCGAGGGTAGGTGAAGGTCAAGTTGAGACGTGCTGTGCTGACGGACCGGGTGCGGTGAAGGATGGACGTGCCGTGCGGCGGACGTGCCATGCCAATGTACCGAGCGGTGAAGGGCAGACGTGAGGCTTGGACTGAGGGACCGGAGTACCTGAGGATCAGCTGTGGAGGCTGGCAGCCTGTGACGACGACAAGCAAAGAAGTGCGGACATGTGTTGCTCAGGTCCAGGACCTGGGAACACGTGTCGGTGGATGGGGTGCACGGGAGGTGCATCCCCTCTACGACCCCGGTTTGGTGGTTCAGCCAGGGAAAAACCACCGGTGGACGGTTTCCAGGTTTGGGCCTCAAAACCTGGGTGCTGAAGGTTTCCGAGTTTGGCCACAAAACTCGGGCGGAGAACGGTTTCCAGGTTTGGGCCTCAAAACCTGGGCGCTGCGGGTTTGCTGAGTTTGGGCCTCAAAACTCAGACACTGGAAGGCTGGTTTCCCGGTTTGGGCCTCAAAACCGGGGGTACAGAGCAAAGGCGGCACGTGGCGGCAATCGGAAGGTTGCGCGGAGGCAACGCGGACGAGTTGTGAAATGACCTGATTTTCCACGAAGGGAAAATCCACAGAGTCAAGTGTAATAAAACTCTTTCGAGTCAAATTACCCGATAATCCAGTCAAATATCATAATCCATACTTCGAATAGTAAAAGTACTTAAAACGTTATTACACTTATTACATCGCCAACAGGCGAAAATTTAGACAAACATCATCCGGAACAGCTTGAAGTAGACGAAGAAGCGCGATCGAACTCCAACTTGAGCGTAGAAGCGAAAACCCCCTACTCATCGAACTCCTCGGAGTGGTACTCCTCCTCGGAACCTGAAACCTCAATTTTCAGTACGATTTGTACTGGCCACACTTTCCCATCCTAAATGCTTTATATGTGGAAGTGGATGCAACAGGTAAATGAAATTCAGACCTATCAGGCTAGGTTTTCCTATGCATATCAGTATAATAATTATGTATGTTTATCATGTTTCACCATTTAAACTTTTCACCGTATCCATCACCAACACACCATTCCCACACACACACATACTCTCACTCAGTCGACAGAGGCCAGCTCCCTCCCAGCCTTTGTCTCAACGGCCCGCAGTCTCACCTGACTCACGGCCGGCACACTCTTACCAGAGGGAGAAAAGAGAAGCTCTCACTAGTCGGAAACAAGTCAGGGAAAAAGGTCCGCGGCCAACGAATTGGCCAACGTATCGATCGATCAACCATACACTCTGCAGAGGTTCTACAATATCCACAAGATCGCCATCATCAGCACCCCGGATGTGCCTAGGCGGATACCGGCCGCTTGCCAGCCTAGAGTAATGCCATCCTACCACTCAGCCCTGGATTCACCTCAAGTATGTCTGGGTGGCTAAGTCTGTGAAGTCACGATCCCTCTCCCGAAGGGGAAGCCGTGATCGTCTCGGAAGGGTGTGGGACTCTGATACCCGTACCTTCCTCGCACTCTCTCGCCTAGCAGTAATGGCATTACCCTACCAGGTAGTCCGACCGTCCCCGTCCATAAGGAGCGAGTGGCTTGTAAAGGTATTTCCCCGTGGTCAGGTCCCCGTTCCACCTAGGTTGACTAAGCCGGAATGTCTTCGCAAAGGTTTTCATTATATGTGCCACCACAGCACGCTCCTGATCTGGGCTCCACCAGCGGCTCACACCCAGATCCACCTCATGTCACCATTTAACCCGCCACAGGTTTTATACCACAGGGGCATCCAGATATGCCCCACGGCAAGACTCGCACCAGGCTCGTCATATATTCCGGCTTGGTCGACACAACCCTCATCACCATACTCACCCAAAACACACGCAGCACACTCCCCGATATATACTGTATAGCATTATGCACCGGTTTTCACCGTAGCACGAATAAATATAAACAAGATAGTATTTATAGCGCGTGAGTCTATCCTATCAGCTGGGTAGCAGGGGATAGGTTGCGTCAAGGTATGGGCTTACAAGCAAATCTATCATGCAAGTCCTATACTGAGCATCATCAAATTAGAAATGTAATTTAGCATGCGTAATGGGATCTACGAGGTTGGATGGGCTGTGGCACCTTGAGATTGATCGTCGCCTTGTTCCTCCTCGTAGTCGTGATCCTCCTTGTCAGACGTCCCTTCCGGCTCTGAAAACGTACGAATACGGTCGCATTAGCGACATCTATAGAATAGCACAAAGAACGAATGAAAATTCAAAAGATCCAAATGCACTCAATCATGGTACCATTCGGTAGATCTCGATTTTAGATGAATTTAGCAACTTGAACCACTATTTTTGGAGTCTGTATGAATTAGTTATGAATTTCCGAAGTTTATTCTATTTTCTGAAAATAACAAAGGGCCGGGTTAACCAGGTGATGACATGTGTCCAAAACTGATTGGCTGGTGTATTTGTGCAGTATGACAGGTGGGTCCATGGTCAGCGTTGACTCTGTCAACGAGTGATGACGTCAGCATAACGTCATGATGACGTCATCGCAGGGTTTGGAGTGGGCCTGGCGGGCCGGGCTTGGGCCGAACTTGGGCCGGACCGGGCCGCCACGTGTCGAGTACACAAAGCGCCACGTGTTGGGCTTTGGGTCAGGCTGGGCCTAGCCTGCTCACGGAACGTAAGCCTCGATGGCGTCGAGGCCCACCCTCGAATAAGTCGAGGCCTCCCTCGGATGGTGACGCCGAGAACGCTACCCTCGAGCCTCGGACGAAACGGTGTTTTGTTCCGAGGCCTCCTTCAGCCTCGAGCCTCGGGCGAGACGGACATTTGCCTCGAGGCCTCCTTCAACTTCGAGCCTCGGGCGAATCGGTGTTTTGCACCGAGCCCTCCTTCAGTCTCGAGCCTCGGGCGAGACGGACATTTGCCTCGAGGCCTCCTTCAGCCTCGAGCCTCGGGCGAGGCGGACAATTGCCTCGAGGCCTCCTTCGACCTCGAGCCTCGGCGTTCTCTCCCCTTTCTCCTCTGTTTTGTTGCGGCGGCGCCCCGCCAACGGCGATCTCGCGCCGGTGCTCAACTTCTCCACCTCGGGCTCGACTCTGTCCTCTAGGGTGATCGTGTTTCTACGGCGATTCGATCCAAACCACCAATTTACTGATCCCGTGCTCCTAACGGCCGGCGTAGAGGGTCTGGCGGCCGAACCGCGGCGGTGTTATGTCGCCCGGCTAGTTCCGCCCTTCTCCAACCAAATTCAGGCGTACGGTCTCCTTTCCATCTCCTCTATTGTCTCCCGATCATGCTGCTGGCCTCGGTGACCCCGGCAGCAACTCCGTGCATACGATCCCGCACGGCGGCACACAGCGGCACGACCGTGCGTCATCGAATCAGCTCACTATCGGGCACCAGTTAAATCTACGGCGCGCTCGGTGTTCTCCATCACCCGGCGATGCTATACGTTCAGTTTGTTTCCCAATTCGAGGCCCGTGGCACTGGAACATCGGTCCGCCACGGCATGCCCAGCTGCGACGTCGCGCATGGTCTCGGCGTTTCGTCCTCCCGGCTCCGCTCCTTCGCTACTCCCTTCCCTCGGCTGTGTGGTGTGGTGAGTGCGCCACGGCGTGGCGGCGCTTGCCGGGAACCCAGGGGTTCCGGTGGGGGTCCGGTTTATATAGGCCCGGGTGCGCATCGCGGCGGATGGCGGATCGGCCACTCCGCTCGATCCAAGGGTCGCGAGATGCTCCGGGTTGGCACGGCTCCGTTTCGAACGGTGGGGGACAGGCTGGCGAGTTTGTTAGAGCCGGTCGGCCGAGGGGGGCACGGTGGGGCCGCCTCTGTCGCCGTGCTCTGCCTTCCAACTTGCGGAAGAAGAAGAACAGTGCGACGCTCGCTGACTCGTGGGGTCGGATTGTCGGTGTCTCAGAGCTAGCGTGGCCGGTACTCAAGCGTTGGCGCAACAGCTCCGCGCGGGGTTGGGCTCGGTCGCAGACGCCGGGCCGCGCGCTGCGCTGGTCGGTCGGTGCACGCGAGGCTGGGCCGCGCGCTGCGCTGGTCGGTTGGGCCGTGTGCGCGGTGTTCTGGCCCAACCGGCCTTTCTTCCTTTTCTCCTCTCTTTAATTTTCATTTGTTTGTTTAATTCCTGATTAGCTTTGTGTTCGAACTAATTCCATCTAAATGTATTGTCTTTAGGTTTGAGGATTATGGAATTCTCATGTAGTAGTTTTATATAAATTAGATTTATATATGCATTTCACCCAAAAATCCAAGAAGAGCCAAATCACATATGCTTATTAATTAGTTAGTTAGTTACTTACTATGCTACTAATGTTAATGCATATGCTTAAGTAAGTTGTCACACTCATCATGCAAGGTAAAGAAAAAGAAAAAATTTTGTGGTTGGGATTTTTGAGGTAAAAATTTGTGGGTTGTTACAGTCTCCCCCCCTTATTAGGATCTCGGCCCCGAGATTAAACTGATACGTACCCGGCGAATAGGTAGGGAAATTGTACTCGTAAATCGGATTCTTTCTCCCATGTTGCTTCTCTTTCAGTGTGGTTACTCCACTGAACTTTGCACATTCCGATAATCTTACTTTGGGTCTCTTTTGTGTCCCATCCCAATATCTTGATTGGATGTTCTCTGTACTCGAGTGTATCTTGTAAATCAAGCGCATTAGTGGGCACAACCTCTTCTGGTACTCGTAAACATTTACGTAGCTGAGATACGTGGAACACAGGATGTACCCCCATTAATTCTTTAGGTAGGTCCAGTTCATATGCAAGCTTTCCAACCTTCTCAGTAATTTGGTATGGCCCCACGAATCTTGGTGCAAGCTTTCCTTTCTTATGAAATCTGATGGTGCCCCGAAGTGGGGATACTTTTAGGTAAACAAAATCTCCTACCTCAAATGCGAGGTCTCTTCGCCTTTTATCTGCATAACTCTTGTATCGAGTTTGTGCTATCTTTAGATTTTCTCGAACCTGATTCACCCCTTCCTCTGCTTCCTTAATTTTTGCGGTTCCGAAGAGTGATCTTTCTCCAGGGTTAGACCACATTAACGGAGTCTGGCATGGTCTTCCGTACAAGGCCTCAAATGGGGACATCTTGATGCTAGCTTGGTAGCTGTTGTTATATGCAAATTCTGCATGTGCTAAGCATTTCTCCCAATCCTTGCCGTAATTTAGCACACTGGCTCGGAGCATATCTTCCAGTATCTGATTTACTCTCTCTGTTTGCCCGTCGGTTTGTGGGTGGTAAGCTGTGCTGTAATCAAGTTTCGTCCCAATTGCCTTATGCAAGGATTTCCAGAATTGAGAAGTAAACTGCGGGCCTCGATCGGACACGATGCTTGATGGTGCCCCATGAAGTTTAAGTACATGCTCCACATACAGATCGGCTAGCTTGTCGGTATGGTGAGTGGCCTGAACAGGTATGAAGTGAGCAACTTTGGTTAACCGATCCACGATTACCCAAATAGCGTCGCTCCCTTTTTGTGTCCTTGGAAGTCCAACAATAAAATCCATGGTTATGCATTCCCATTTCCACTGTGGTATATCCAGTGGTTTGAGTAATCCCGCGGGTCTCCCATGCTCAGCTTTAACCCTGCTGCATGTGTCGCATTTTGCCACGTGTTCTGCTACAGAGGTTTTCATGCCTTTCCACCAGAAATGTTTCTTCAAATCTTGATACATTTTGGCTCCTCCAGGGTGAATGCTATACTTAGAGCTATGTGCCTCAGTCAATATTTCATTGCGAAGCTCTGGGTTAGTGGGTACACATATTCGATCTTTGTACCAAAGAGTTCCTTGGTCATCTTCTCGGTGATCGGTGCGATACCCAAGCTTCATCAAACCCCGGATATACTCCATTTCCTCACAATTCTCCTGAGCTTTGCGGATTCTATCTGTGAGGTTGTATTGGATCCGTAACTCATTCAGCATTCCATGCGGTAGGATCTCTAGCTGGAAGTGATCAATTTCCTCCTTTAGTTCAGCTGGCACAGATTCCGCTATTAGGGTGTGACAATAACTCTTGCGACTGAGTGCATCTGCCACAACATTGGCCTTTCCTGGGTGATAGTGAATTTCTAGATCATAATCTTTAATAAGTTCGAGCCATCGGCGCTGCCTCATATTTAGGTCTTCTTGAGTAAAGAAATATTTCAGGCTCTTGTGATCGGTATAAATATCGCACTTGTTGCCTATCAAATAGTGTCTCCAAATCTTTAGTGCATGTACTACAGCTGCAAGCTCGAGATCATGAGTGGGATACCGCTGTTCGTGATCTTTTAGCTGTCGGGAGGCATAGGCTATAACCTTTCCATTCTGCATCAAAACGCATCCAAGTCCTTGACGGGAGGCGTCGCAATAGACTACGAAACTCTGATTGATGTCTGGCAGAGCTAACACAGGGGTGGTAGTGAGTCTCTTCTTTAGCTCAAGGAAACTATTCTCACATTCATCTGACCATTCAAAGTTCTGTGTCTTTTTCAACAAATTGGTCATCGGGCGAGCGATCTTTGAGAAATTCTCAATGAATCGGCGATAATATCCCGCCAGTCCCAGAAAACTTCTGATTTCACCCACATTACGAGGTGATTCCCAATCTCTGATAGCTTCTATTTTCGTGGGATCAACAGCTACTCCTTCAGCTGATAGTACGTGTCCCAGAAATGTCACTTCTTCAAGCCAGAACTCACATTTGCTGAACTTAGCATAGAGCAGATGTTGTGCCAATCTTTCAAGTACAGTCCTCAAATGCAGCTCATGCTCTTCAGCTGTGGCTGAGTATATAAGAATGTCGTCAATAAATACTACGACAAACTTATCTAACTCCTCCATAAACACCTTATTCATCATGTTCATGAAATAAGCAGGTGCATTCGTGAGTCCAAAAGGTACCACTGTGAATTCATACTGTCCATACCTCGTGACAAAAGCTGTTTTGGAAATATCAATTTCTCTGATCCTCATCTGGTGATACCCTGATCGGAGATCAATCTTGGAAAAGTACTTAGCACCCCGCAACTGATCAAGCAGGTCATCAATCCTCGGCAACGGGTATTTGTTCTTGATAGTCACCGCATTCAGGCTCCTATAATCAACACACATCCTCATTGTGCCATCCTTCTTCCTCACAAACAGTACAGGAGAACCCCAAGGTGATGCACTAGGCCTGATATACCCCTTATCAGCAAGTTCCTTTAACTGTTTCTTTAATTCAGCCAATTCATCAACAGACATGCGATATGGTCTTTTGGCTATAGGCCCTGTTCCCGGCAATAAATTAATCACAAACTCCACTTCCCGTTCCGGGGGCATACCTGGTATTTCCTCCGGAAACACATCGGTATGATCTCTGACTACGGGCACATCATCTACTGTCAAAGGTTTGTCCTGGGGTTTGACCCTGGTTTTAAGGGCACACAGGAGGTTAGAGGTTTTCTCGGTTTGGGGTGTGCATCGTACGGCTTGGCCTGTTGGATGGGTTATTTGGATGTATCTGGGTGAGCAAGATATAATACTTCGGTGTTTGGTTAACCAGTCCATTCCTAAAATAACCTCTAAGCTGGTAGAAGGTAGTAGGGTTAGATCGGCTGTGAAAACTAATCCCTCGATGGTTAATTTCACTCCCTTACATATATGGGTACTTTTTAGGTCTCCCAAGGGTGAGCTAGTTATGATTGGAAGTTGGCGTGGGCTGACCGGAATGCAATGCTCATGTGCAAACTTTGATGATATGTAAGAACATGTAGCTCCTGAATCAAAAAGAACTGATGCTTTAATGCCGTTAACCAAAAACATACCGTACACCACATCAGGGGCATCTTGGGCATCCTCAGCATTCAGGTGAGTAAGGCGACCACGGGAAGCAGATTCCCGGGGTTGAGGTTGAGCTCTTGGTGGTGCCTTTTGGGCTTTGGCATTTTCTGGGTAGTTGGCAATCTTGTGGCCAGGCTGTCCACACTTGAAACATGTCCAAGGCATACCACTGGTAGAAGTTGGTGTGGGTGCCTTCCACGTAGATGCATTCTGCGTGGTGCGATTCTGAGCAGTACGGTCTTGTGACGTACGAAAGCTCCCTGAACGATCCTGAGTACGAGCCGGAGTACGGTCTTGGTATGAGCGAGAGTATTGAGCAGAATGTGAGCCTCCGCTCCTACTGGATCCAGGGCGAGAGTAGCTGGTGACATGGGTCATTCGTGCCTTCTTGCGCTCAGGGTGACGAAAGGAACTATCTGCTTTGCGCTTCCTCTCTCTGAACTCTTCTCCAGCTTCATTCCGATCCTTTTCGATCTGGATGCTGCGATCTATGAGGTCGCGCAGAGTGTGACTTTTAACTCCTCCCATATTCACCTTGATGCGGGAACTGAGACCCTTGCGATAGTAGTACAACTTCTCTTCCTCGCTGGTCACTATAGAAAGTGGCGCAAAGCGAAGTAGGTTGGTGAAGCGGGTGGTGTACTCAGTAACCTTCTCATTCCCCATCTTAATGTTACGAAACTCTTCTGCCTTAGCTTGCATCACGCCTTCAGGAACGTGATAGTCAGTGAAAGCTTCCACGAACTCATCCCAAGTAATCCCAGCTGGATTCTCATGAGAGTCACTGAAACTGTCCCACCAAGCGCGGGCTGCACCGGTGAGCTGATGGGTTGCGGCTCCAACACACTCTTCGTCAGACAGCATGGTAAGGTCAAGCTTCTTTTCCATCTCTCGTAGCCAGTCGTTGGCAGCGAGTGGATCAGGATCGGTGCCATCATAGGTAGGTGGCCTGAGTTTGATGAATCCTTCAAGCTTCCTCTGAAAGTCATTGTATTGACCACCATTGCGTCGATTTGCACCTTCCACGAGTGCAGCTAGCAGCTGAGTTTGTTGAGCCATCACTTCAGCCAGACTTGGTGGTGCTGGCGGTGGTGGAGGTGGTGGTGCCGCGCCGATTGGCACGTGATCATCAGCGGGGACATGGTCATCCTCTGCTGGTGGTGGCGTCTGCTCCATATTGAATGGTACTCCACGTCTTCCTCCACGGCCACGACCGTTTCCCGCTCCGCGTCCTCGTCCACGGAGCCGCCCAGCTCTTACAGCGGGTTCAGGAGTCAGATCACGCGGATGACTCAGACGTACTGAGCGGCGTAGCGACATCTGTGTCATAAAATAGATAGAGTTTTAGTATATATATTAACTGTTTAAACATTGCTTCCAAGTTTTATTAGAGTCAGTTCAACGATTTACAGAAACATTATTCTATCCTGCACTCAAACAAAGAAGCCATAAAGATCCATAAGACGCAATAAAATCCGAACACTCATAACATGTTTGTCTTAATTAATAAATAATTTATTCGTACTACGCATCGTGGGTACAACTCTGGAATACATCTCATGGGTGACACACACTGAAACACATCATGTGGCCACGCAGGGTCATCACTCACACCTACTCCTGTCCGTACACTGCTTCCGGAAAGCGACTGTCCTCAGCTTCGATGTCCTCGTTAGTCTTGTGGAGTCGGGCTACATACTTAAGCGCTTCGGCAAGCTCTTCAGTAGGCTTGGCTCCAGGTAGAACAGGGCAAGCGCTGAGGTTGAGTCGGGTGGGTGCCAACTCAAAATCCTCAGTCCTGGGTCGGATTCTGACGCGTTCTTCTTTGGGTAGTTTCTCCCAGATGCTCTTCATCTCCCTGAGTCGTTTTCTGTCTGACTTCTTCCAGGCATCCCGAGTTCGCTCGCATTTCTCTTGTAAGTACTCTGTGTTCTTGACATATTCTATCAGGTGGCCTTGGTTACGCAACGCTTTTACCTGCATCTCCTTGACTTCTTGTTCCAGGGCCTTCACCTTGTTTTGAAGTTTCAGAAACTCCATGCCTTGATTCTTCTTTCGATTCCAACTCTGGTTCATTGCTTCGGTCCTTTCTTCTAGATTTCTTTGTAATTCCAGCACTCGACAATCCAGAAACCAGTTGTCATTTCCCAAATCTGCAGCCTTGTATCGCAGGTCTGCCACTTCCGCCTTGTGCCTTTCCTCTTGTCGCTCCAACTTGTCTTGTAGTTTTGCTATAGTAGCTCTTAGTTCCTCCTGAACGGATCTCTCAATCTTGGTCGCTTCCTGGCACTCCATCAGGTGGTTGCGAGCTGCAGTCTGTTTGAGCTCAAGGTGACTTGCATAGCTGTTCAGGTCATACAAATGGTAAGCTGTGGTGCGCAGGCAAGGGTCGGCTTCGGCAAGTACAGTCTGGGTATAGGCATGCTCCTGCTCAACCTGAGTGAGGTGAGGGTGTAAGGCCTGGGGTAGTAACCGGAACTCTATTTTCTTCAAGTGATCTTTGTTGTCTCGTGTTACAACCTTGAGTGCTTGAAAGGATACAGCCTGCATGCACTCATCAATGGTCTCTCCAATCACCATCTCTGAGTAAGCTGGAACGGATGACAGGGTTTGACTTGCGGGTATCTCCAGTCTGGCCACTATAGGTGCCCTGAGTCCCTCGGGTGCTGGCTCTCCAGAGCAAGTATACAGAATTTGATCAACTGGGACTCCTAATGCCATAAGGACTTCACGCAGGGTAAGTGGAATTCCTGCGATCCCTTCGCCGTTGGAAACATACTTTGCAGTAAGGCTGAGCAAAGGTCCTAGCGGCGGATACACTGGGGTCGTCTCCATCTGCACGTATCAAAAGCTAAGGTTAGCAAGTCCATAGTAAGATAAGCCTTGCATTGAAAAAGTAAATGCAGGGTCGGTATATAACCGAAGGAGAGTGGCTTCCTGTTTCTAACGTCCATTTTCTAGGGGTTTCGTCCTAAGGTCAAGTATGGCTCTGATACCAACTGAAATGACCTGATTTTCCACGAAGGGAAAATCCACAGAGTCAAGTGTAATAAAACTCTTTCGAGTCAAATTACCCGATAATCCAGTCAAATATCATAATCCATACTTCGAATAGTAAAAGTACTTAAAACGTTATTACACTTATTACATCGCCAACAGGCGAAAATTTAGACAAACATCATCCGGAACAGCTTGAAGTAGACGAAGAAGCGCGATCGAACTCCAACTTGAGCGTAGAAGCGAAAACCCCCTACTCATCGAACTCCTCGGAGTGGTACTCCTCCTCGGAACCTGAAACCTCAATTTTCAGTACGATTTGTACTGGCCACACTTTCCCATCCTAAATGCTTTATATGTGGAAGTGGATGCAACAGGTAAATGAAATTCAGACCTATCAGGCTAGGTTTTCCTATGCATATCAGTATAATAATTATGTATGTTTATCATGTTTCACCATTTAAACTTTTCACCGTATCCATCACCAACACACCATTCCCACACACACACATACTCTCACTCAGTCGACAGAGGCCAGCTCCCTCCCAGCCTTTGTCTCAACGGCCCGCAGTCTCACCTGACTCACGGCCGGCACACTCTTACCAGAGGGAGAAAAGAGAAGCTCTCACTAGTCGGAAACAAGTCAGGGAAAAAGGTCCGCGGCCAACGAATTGGCCAACGTATCGATCGATCAACCATACACTCTGCAGAGGTTCTACAATATCCACAAGATCGCCATCATCAGCACCCCGGATGTGCCTAGGCGGATACCGGCCCGCTTGCCAGCCTAGAGTAATGCCATCCTACCACTCAGCCCTGGATTCACCTCAAGTATGTCTGGGTGGCTAAGTCTGTGAAGTCACGATCCCTCTCCCGAAGGGGAAGCCGTGATCGTCTCGGAAGGGTGTGGGACTCTGATACCCGTACCTTCCTCGCACTCTCTCGCCTAGCAGTAATGGCATTACCCTACCAGGTAGTCCGACCGTCCCCGTCCATAAGGAGCGAGTGGCTTGTAAAGGTATTTCCCCGTGGTCAGGTCCCCGTTCCACCTAGGTTGACTAAGCCGGAATGTCTTCGCAAAGGTTTTCATTATATGTGCCACCACAGCACGCTCCTGATCTGGGCTCCACCAGCGGCTCACACCCAGATCCACCTCATGTCACCATTTAACCCGCCACAGGTTTTATACCACAGGGGCATCCAGATATGCCCCACGGCAAGACTCGCACCAGGCTCGTCATATATTCCGGCTTGGTCGACACAACCCTCATCACCATACTCACCCAAAACACACGCAGCACACTCCCCGATATATACTGTATAGCATTATGCACCGGTTTTCACCGTAGCACGAATAAATATAAACAAGATAGTATTTATAGCGCGTGAGTCTATCCTATCAGCTGGGTAGCAGGGGATAGGTTGCGTCAAGGTATGGGCTTACAAGCAAATCTATCATGCAAGTCCTATACTGAGCATCATCAAATTAGAAATGTAATTTAGCATGCGTAATGGGATCTATGAGGTTGGATGGGCTGTGGCACCTTGAGATTGATCGTCGCCTTGTTCCTCCTCGTAGTCGTGATCCTCCTTGTCAGACGTCCCTTCCGGCTCTGAAAACGTACGAATACGGTCGCATTAGCGACATCTATAGAATAGCACAAAGAACGAATGAAAATTCAAAAGATCCAAATGCACTCAATCATGGTACCATTCGGTAGATCTCGATTTTAGATGAATTTAGCAACTTGAACCCACTATTTTTGGAGTCTGTATGAATTAGTTATGAATTTCCGAAGTTTATTCTATTTTCTGAAAATAACAAAGGGCCGGGTTAACCAGGTGATGACATGTGTCCAAACTGATTGGCTGGTGTATTTGTGCAGTATGACAGGTGGGTCCATGGTCAGCGTTGACTCTGTCAACGAGTGATGACGTCAGCATAACGTCATGATGACGTCATCGCAGGGTTTGGAGTGGGCCTGGCGGGCCGGGCTTGGGCCGAACTTGGGCCGGACCGGGCCGCCACGTGTCGAGTACACAAAGCGCCACGTGTTGGGCTTTGGGTCAGGCTGGGCCTAGCCTGCTCACGGAACGTAAGCCTCGATGGCGTCGAGGCCCACCCTCGAATAAGTCGAGGCCTCCCTCGGATGGTGACGCCGGAGAACGCTAACCCTCGAGCCTCGGACGAAACGGTGTTTTGTTCCGAGGCCTCCTTCAGCCTCGAGCCTCGGGCGAGACGGACATTTGCCTCGAGGCCTCCTTCAACTTCGAGCCTCGGGCGAATCGGTGTTTTGCACCGAGCCCTCCTTCAGTCTCGAGCCTCGGGCGAGACGGACATTTGCCTCGAGGCCTCCTTCAGCCTCGAGCCTCGGGCGAGGCGGACAATTGCCTCGAGGCCTCCTTCGACCTCGAGCCTCGGCGTTCTCTCCCCTTTCTCCTCTGTTTTGTTGCGGCGGCGCCCCGCAACGGCGATCTCGCGCCGGTGCTCAACTTCTCCACCTCGGGCTCGACTCTGTCCTCTAGGGTGATCGTGTTTCTACGGCGATTCGATCCAAACCACCAATTACTGATCCCGTGCTCCTAGCGGCCGGCGTAGAGGGTCTGGCGGCCGAACCGCGGCGGTGTTATGTCGCCCGGCTAGTTCCGCCCTTCTCCAACCAAAATTCAGGCGTACGGTCTCCTTTCCATCTCCTACTATTGTCTCCCGATCATGCTGCTGGCCTCGGTGACCCCGGCAGCAACTCCGTGCATACGATCCCGCACGGCGGCACACAGCGGCACGACCGTGCGTCATCGAATCAGCTCACTATCGGGCACCAGTTAAATCTACGGCGCGCTCGGTGTTCTCCATCACCCGGCGATGCTATACGTTCAGTTTGTTTCCCAATTCGAGGCCCGTGGCACTGGAACATCGGTCCGCCACGGCATTGCCCAGCTGCGACGTCGCGCATGGTCTCGGCGTTTCGTCCTCCCGGCTCCGCTCCTTCGGCTACTCCCTTCCCTCGGCTGTGTGGTGTGGTGAGTGCGCCACGGCGTGGCGGCGCTTGCCGGGAACCCAGGGTTCCGGTGGGGGTCCGGTTTTAATAGGCCCGGTGCGCATCGCGGCGGATGGCGGATCGGCCACTCCGCTCGATCCAAGGGTCGCGAGATGCTCCGGGTTGGCACGGCTCCGTTTCGAACGGTGGGGGACAGGCTGGCGAGTTTGTTAGAGCCGGTCGGCCGAGGGGGGCACGGTGGGGCCGCCTCTGTCGCCGTGCTCTGCCTTCCAACTTGCGGAAGAAGAAGAACAGTGCGACGCTCGCTGACTCGTGGGGTCGGATTGTCGGTGTCTCAGAGCTAGCGTGGCCGGTACTCAAGCGTTGGCGCAACAGCTCCGCGCGGGGTTGGGCTCGGTCGCAGACGCCGGGCCGCGCGCTGCGCTGGTCGGTCGGTGCACGCGAGGCTGGGCCGCGCGCTGCGCTGGTCGGTTGGCCGTGTGCGCGGTGTTCTGCCCAACCGGCCTTTCTTCCTTTCTCCTCTCTTTAATTTTCATTTGTTTGTTTAATTCCTGATTAGCTTTGTGTTCGAACTAATTCCATCTAAATGTATTGTCTTTAGGTTTGAGGATTATGGAATTCTCATGTAGTAGTTTTATATAAATTAGATTTATATATGCATTTCACCCAAAAATCCAAGAAGAGCCAAATCACATATGCTTATTAATTAGTTAGTTAGTTACTTACTATGCTACTAATGTTAATGCATATGCTTAAGTAAGTTGTCACACTCATCATGCAAGGTAAAGAAAAAGAAAAAATTTTGTGGTTGGGATTTTTGAGGTAAAAATTTGTGGGTTGTTACAAGTTGTGCGGACGTGGCCGTCGGATACACCTACTACTTGAGTTAGTCCAGTTTAACCCCAGGGTTTGGCTGGCTTGCTCTGTACTTAGAGTAGAGAGGGGTAGAGTAGGAAATAGACTTAGGCTAGTTGTAGTATAAATAGAGGGAGACACCCTCCTCCCTTCCTATCTCAGTTAGTTGCTTTTGTTCTTAGGGTTTCCTGCTCTCCCATTCCCTGCTGTAGCTAGTTGAGATCCACAGAAGTACTTGTTCTGTGTTCTGTTGATTCAAGGAAGTGAGGCCGTATCCTCACCTTTCCTAACCAGGTTCCGTGTTGTGCACTGTGTCTTTCGTTCGAGCCCTGCGGTTGGCTGTGCTATGCACTGTGTTCGTCGCGTTTTGGCTCTGCTCGATTTTTCCCGTCGATCGATCTCTCTCTCCAGTGTGTCTTTGCGAAATCCGTTTGAATCAGTTTGTTCGTATCATTGAGGAGGTCATTTCGACCAAAGGAATTCATCTAACTCCTCATGATCGAATAGATCGGGACGATTTCGTTTTCGTGGAACCTTTTCGTTCATCCACTTTCCCTTTTTGATTTCACCGTGTTCTTGGTTGTTCTGAGAAGATGATTTCTTGGGGATAGTCTCCTAACTACCCTGTGATCTTCTTCTCCAAGTTTGGAAACTTGGGATTGTGCCTTGATCGAGTTTTGGAGGGATTTGCTTTTCGGAAGAACGTCAGTCCAGATCCGAGCTTCTGCGGGAGCAGTTCGCAGCAGGCTCGGGTGTCGGAACGTGCCGAGGCTATTTTTGCGGTGACTCTCGAGTAAGCCGAGACCACCCTCGGGCGAGGCGGAACTTTTCCTGAGGCCTCTTGAGCCTCGGACGAATCGGAACTTTTTCCGAGGTCCCCTCAGCCTCGGGCGAGTCGGAGTTTCACTCTGAGGCTTCTCTCGAGCCTCAAGCCTCGGGCGAGTCGGAGTTTTGCTCCGAGGCCTCTCTCGCGGGCCTCAGCCTCGGGCGAGTCGGAGCTTTGCTCTGAGGCCTCTCTCGCGGGCCTCAGCCTCGGGCGAGTCGGAGTTTTGCTCCGAGGCCTCTCTCTCAGGCCTCAGCCTCGGGCGAATCGCTATTTGGCCTGAGCCCTTTCCAAAGCCTCGGGCGAATCGGAGTTTTCGCCCCGAGGCCTCGTGGCTCAGTTTTCTCGCTTGGTTTGCCTGCGGTTTTTCAGTCTGTGGTGCCTCGCTGTGATCGCTGGGATCATCCACCCTCTTCCAAGGTCGTGGGCATCACTTTGAGTTCGTGTCTTGAGGGGTAGCCTTCATTGGGACAGAGGCTTTATTTTCTGCGAAGAAAAATTAAGGCTCCCATTCACCCCCCCTCTGGTCGCCTTGGTTAGACTTTTCGGTCCTTCAATTGGTATCGGAGCAGGTTAAGGATCTTCCACCTTAGCCGGTTCCAGATCCACAGAAGGCGACATGGATCGCGGCGTCGGCAAACCGCCGTTTTTTGATGGGACGAACTATGCGTATTGGAAGATACGCATGTCGGCCTATCTCCAGAGCATGGGCTCTTCTGTTTGGGAGATTTGCAACAACGCTGATTACGTGGTCTTGGCTGCTCGTGTCACTCAACAGCAAATTGATGAGCACGATGCCAATAGCCGAGCCCGTAATGCTCTCTTTTCTTGTTTGAGCATGGGAGAGTTTGATCGCGTTTCTCACCTCTCTACGGCTCGGGAGATCTGGGACACCCTCATGCGTTTTCATGAGGGTACCTCTCAAGTCAAAACCCGACTCTATGAGTCGTTTAAGAGAGAGTACAAGAACTTCCGACATCAGCCTGGCGAGAGCATAGAAAGTTTATTCGCTCGCTTTCAGGTGATTGTCAACAGGATGAGGGCTAACAGAGAGCGGTTGCCTTTTGACGATCATGAGCGTGCTTTGAAGCTTTTGCACACTCTTGACCGTTCGGTGTGGGACTCCAAGGTTCAGGCGATCATCGAATCACCTAACTATGAGACCCTCACCTGCGACGAGCTCTTCAGTAAGCTCAAGTCCAGTGAGATCGACGCCATGTCGAGGGCTGCTTATTCGAACCCTTCTGGCCCGACTATGGCTTTGGTTTCTGGCTCCTCTAACTCCTCTGGTGGCGTTGCTCTTGCCTCTCTTTTCTCGTCACCGAGGAGCAGCTGGAGTCTTTGGGGGATGACGAGTTGGCTTTGCTTGCCAACCGGTTCACGCGGTTCCACAACAACCGCATGAACCGTCGTCGCGGAGGAGGACGCTCGGGATGCTACGAGTGCGGCGACCCCGACCACTTCATCGCCAACTGCCCCAAGAAGAACAAGCATCTGGGGAAGGGCGATCATGGGCACAAGTACGACTCCAGCAAGCACAAGGAGAAGTACGTCCCTCCGGCACAAGAAGAGGGGCGGCTTCAACAAGGAGTACATCAAGAAGAAGTACTTGGAGAAGGCCCAGGCTGAGCAGCGCGCGTTCTTCGCCACGCTCAGCGACGTCGACGGCTCGGATGACGACTCCGCCTCCTCGAGCGATGACGAGTCCGAGAAGAAGAAGAGGATCGAGGATCAGCTGAACGGCCTCTGCTTCTTCGCCGACGACGACGGCCTCTGCACCATGGCGCTCAGCGACGAGGTCAGAGGCGAGCTGGAGAGCAACCCTCGGAACGACGACGACGACGCCTCCCAGGTATCGCTCACCCACGACGAGCTCTCTGCTGAGGTAGAGAAGCTTACTGCTGCCCTCCTTAGCCAAGATAAATTGCTTAGGCGTGCTGCTAGAGAGCGCAAGGAGTTTAGGCAGAAGTGGGAGGACACGGTGAAGGAGCTGGAGTTCGCTCGGTCCACCGTAGTCATGTCGGAGGAGGCTGAGTGCGAGTCTTGCACAGCGCACATGACTGACCTTCTCACCTTGAGGGGTAAGTATGCTGCGTTGGTTGGAGAGGTGGATGAACTCCGTGCTAGGCCTCAGCTGTTGGGTGCGTGCAAGACGTGTCCTGTCTTGCAAACTGAGTTGGCAGAGAAGAATGCCAAGATTGTGTCTCTTGAGGAGGCCAACTCAGATAGCACTTGTGTCGTGAGGTGTGCTTTGTGCGAGGGTCTAGAGATGGAGATTGCGAATGTCAAGCATGACAAGATGCAAACCGAGGAAGAAAACACATACCTTCGGACCATCTTGTCATGGGTCTCTTGTAGTGAGCCGCAGCTCGGGATGATGATTTCCCAATTTAAGCGAGCTGCTGGTGCTCCTGGTGTAGGCTTTGCTCCGGGTGTCGATCTTTCTGCTTTTGGGAAGATTGGAGAGTCGAGTGGTCTAAATCCCAGTGAGAAACCGAACTCCACCACTACTCCCAAACTGACCAAGCTTCCACCCAAAGAGCCTCTGAAGTCTATCACCAAGGATGGGGTGTTTGAGGAACCCTCGAGAGATCCTCCCAAGAACCAAGTGTGGGCACCCAAGCCGAGCCACCTCAAAAACAAGCTCGACACAATGCCACCCATCCAGGGGGAGTGCTTGCCGCAGAAGGGCAAAGTGAGCCACACCCACAGCCCTGTGTACCAACAACCTCCTGTGCGTATGGTGAGGTACCAGTGTGATTTTTGTGGGAGAGATGGTCACTTGAGCGAGTTCTGTTTTAGGCGCAGGAGAGAAGTGCGCCGTGCCAAGGAAGGGGCACCGAGGCCCGCTGACAGGTTCAAGGGCTCAGGACCTCAAGCTTCGAGGTTTCAGCCTCAGACATCGAGGCCTCAGCCTCGACCTCGAGCCCCGAGGCCTCAGCCTCAGTCTCGAGCCCCGAGGCCTCAGCCTCGTGGTCACAGGCCTCAGCCTCAAGCACCCAGGCCTCAGCAGCGGAGGGCTCCGAGGAGCGAGCCTTGGCCTAGAGGTCCAGAGCCTCGGCAGCATATTGAGCCTCAGGCTCCCAGGCGTAAGCCTCGTAGAGAGCGTGCCCGACGGGGTCCTGCTTTTGCAGTTGACGGACCCCGTGACAGAGGCTTTGTTGAGCGTTTTCCCCCACTGCAGTTTGAGCATTGCAGTGAGCGCTCCTTCCCTAGCGGACCATGTTTTCCTCAGCATGGTGATCGCTCCTCTCGTAGACAGTATAGGAATGGTTTTTATCCTAACCATTCTTTTGAGCAGTCGGTCCAACACTGGTATTCCCCTTATTTCACTAACCCCAGTGTTGGACCGTATGCTCACCCTATGTCTTTCTATTGATGTAGGTATCGGTTGGAGGACGTTTGGTTGGTGGATTCCGGTTGTTCGAGGCACATGACCGGGAATGCCAAGTGGTTCTCCAGCCTTAGCCCTGTTGCCGGAAAGGAGTACATAACCTTCGGCGACAATAGTAAAGGTAAAGTATTGTCCCGCGGATCAGTGCGGGTTAATGAGCACTTTGTGTTGCGCGATGTTGCTCTTGTTTCTAACTTGCATTTTAACTTGCTTTCTGTTTCGCAACTTTTTGACGATGACTATGAGATTCGTTTTAAACCAAATCTCAGTCGTATTTTGGACCCTCAGGGCAATCTAGTATGTCTAATTTCGCCCTTTGGGAAAGTCTTTTGTGCGAATTTCTCGGAGTCTTTTGGCACTTCACGCTGTCTTTTGGCTAGTCCTTCCTCCTCTGATCTTTGGAAGTGGCATAGGAGGCTCGATCATTTAAGCTTCGACTTGCTTGCAAGACTTAGCTCACTTGGCCTAATCCGAGGATTGCCCAAGCTTTCGATGGAGAAGGATCTAGTCTGTCACTCTTGCAGACACGGGAAGATGGTTGCTGCTCCCCACCATCCAGTGACTAAGGTCATGACCGCACCCTGGAGAGCTTTTACACATGGACCTTGTTGGTCCGGCTCGGGTGAGCTCGGTTGGTGGCAAGTGGTATGTTTTGGTCATTGTCGATGACTTTTCGAGATATTCGTGGGTCTTCTTTTTAGCTGAGAAGACCGAGACTTTTTCCTTTGCTCGCAATCTGATTTTACGTCTACAGAACGAGTTCCCTTTGAACTCGATGCGAGCTATTAGAAGTGATAATGGCTCTGAATTTAAAAATTCGGATTTTGAGAAGTTCTGTAACTCTCTAGGTTTGGAGCACCAGTTTTCTTCCCCCTACACACCGCCACAAAATGGTGTTGTAGAGAGGAAAAATCGGACCCTCGTTGAGATGGCCAGGACGATGCTCGACGAGCACAGGACTCCCAGGCGCTACTGGGCCGAGGCTATAAACACTGCGTGCTATATTTCCAATCGCATTTTTCTAAGAGCGTTCTTGAAAAAGACTTCTTATGAGTTGCGTTTTGGTCGCCAACCTAAAGTGAGTTATTTTAGAGTCTTCGGTTGCCACTGTTTTATTTTAAAGAAAGGCAACCTGGACAAATTTGAGTCTCGTTCCTCTGACGGTGTGTTTTTGGGTTATGGCACTCACACTCGGGCTTATCGTGTACTTAACCTTGACACTAACCGAGTCATGGAGACATCAGATGTCACCTTCGACGAGACTCTCGTTTGTCCTTCTTCTCGTTTTGAGCGTGCAGGTGATCATGAGGTCGGCGAGCCTCTTTTTGATGACCGGGGAGGGTGCCGAGGGTATGGACGACCCTGCAGAGGGTATGGACGGTCCAGCACCCCCTCCACTCGCTGAGGCCCATAGAGAAGCCTCGACGACGATCCACGGCCCCGAGACCTCTTCTTCCTGGGGGCCGTGGGATCCGCCACCCGTGCGGTACCTTTTGTACCCGGGGAGGCACCAGCTGCTGCTGAGGCTGAAGCCGAGGCCACCTCGGCCAGGGAGGCTCCGCAGCACATCCAGCGTCGGCACCCGCCTCAGCAGATGATCGGCAGCCTCGACGACCGAGTCACTCGGTCCAGGTCTCAGCAAATCTCGCACTTTGCTCACTCTGCTTTTGTCGCTAATTTTGAGCCCCGAGATGTTGGACACGCCTGACAGATCCAGATTGGGTCAATGCCATGCATGAGGAGTTAGAGAATTTTGAGCGGAATCGGGTTTGGGTTCTAGTTCCACCTCCTCCAGACTGTAAGCCTATTGGGACAAAATGGGTTTTCAAAACAAGCAAGGAGAGGACGGCCAAGTTGTTAGAAACAAGGCCAGGCTTGTAGCGAAGGGTTACAGTCAGAAGGAGGGAGTAGACTATGAGGAGACTTTTGCTCCTGTAGCTCGTTTGGAGGCTATTAGGATACTCTTGGCCTTTGCTGCTTCCAAAGGTTTTAATTGTTTCAAATGGATGTCAAGAGTGCCTTCTTAAACGGCTACATAGAAGAAGAAGTGTATGTTGTGCAGCCCCCGGTTTTGAAAATCCCAAGTTTCCGAACCATGTTTTTAAACTTCACAAAGCTTTATATGGTCTGAAACAAGCCCCTAGAGCCTGGTATGTATAGGTTAAAAACCTTTTTGCTTGCTAAGGGTTTTAAAATGGGATGTGTAGATAAAACGCTTTTCTCCTCAGGCAAGGCAAAGACACTCTCTTGGTCCAGATTTACGTGGATGATATCATTTTCGGTGGTTCTTCTCACGCTTTGGTTGCCAAGTTTGCAGATATTATGAGCAGGGAGTTCGAGATGAGCATGATGGGAGAGCTGACATTCTTTCTCGGGTTGCAAATTAAGCAATCCCGAGAGGGAACGTTTGTGCATCAGGGCAAGTACACCAAGGACTTGCTGAAGCGGTTCGACATGGGTGAGGCCAAGCCTCTTCCGACGCCCATGTCGACGACGACTGCCCTAGATGCCGATGCGAATGGAGAGGCAGTGGATCAGAAGGAGTACCGCAGCATGATAGGATCGCTCCTCTACCTGACGGCGACACGCCCGGACATTCAGTTCGCGGTGTGTCTGTGCGCCCGCTTCCAAGCTTCGCCGCGCACCTCTCATCGTCAGGCCGTGAAGAGGGTCTTCAGGTACCTTCGGTTCACACCCGAGCTCGGTATATGGTATTCGGCCTCATCCACTCTCTCCCTCTGCGGTTATTCTGATGCCGATTTTGCTGGGTGTCGTATTGATCGCAAGTCCACTTCTGGGACTTGCCAATTTATCGGTTCTTCTCTTGTTTCGTGGTCTTCTCGCAAGCAGTCTAGTGTCGCCCAGTCTACCACGGAGGCTGAGTACGTTGCAGCGGCTAGCTATTGCTCCCAGTTACTCTGGATGATGGCCACTTTGCGTGATTTTGGCTTGAGCTTTTCTCGAGTTCCTTTGCTTTGTGACAGCACGAGTGCTATTAGCGTTGCTAAGAACCCCGTGCTTCACTCGAAGACCAAACACATTGATGTGCGCTTTCATTTTTTGCGAGACCACCAGGAGAAGGGTGATATCGACCTTCGCCATGTCGATACTCATCATCAACTGGCCGATTTTTTACCAAGCCTCTAGACGAATCAACCTTTAATCGGTTGAGGGGTGAGCTTGGTGTGTGTTTCCCCTTTTAGATGGGGGAAACATTTTGGATCTTGTACAGTTTTTTCTTCTTTCTCTTTTTCTTTTGATTCGGCATTTTTAGTCACTCTCTGAGCCTCAGATTTATATTTACCAGAATGTGACTATGCTCTGTATAGTGAGTTCCGAGGCTCATGTTGGCTGGCTGTAGCTTATGCTCTTACTGATCACTAGTACATGTTGTGAGCTAGGCCATTTTAAAATGGTGAATTTTGCTAAATAAATTATAATCTGAAAATATTCACCATTGAGATATGCTACTAGCATGTGTAGGTTATGTCGAGTTTACTCGTGCTGTTCATATATGCTAGGTTGCTATGTCTCTAGTTCTGAGTCTCTCACTTGCTTGGTCTGTTCATTTCATGTCTAAAAAATTCTGAACCAAGTATTAGTGAACAGAAAAGATCGAGATGGGATTGCTTGTCAAACACATCACGGTATCGAGACAGTCTCTCATTGCACTATGAGTTAAACTTGAGCCGTGTAGTGTATGACCGAAACCGTAAGAGCTTTAAGCTCCTGGATTGCTTCGGCATAGGCTTCGCTCGGTTGAAAAAGTAAGGCAAAGACGAGCTTTCAACCTCTCGCAATCACATGCAAAAAGTTAAACTGTGTATTTTCACCGCTGCAAACTCCGATATAAAATGAAATCACAAGTATATGCTTCATTCCTATGCATGATGATTGAACTTTGCTAGGGGTAGTTCACCTTGTATACATGTTTAGCACTTGTATAGACTCCTGTCTACGCTTTGTTAGTGCTACTTTGATGGTGAATACCTTTTTGACTCAAAACTGCTCACTATTGCTCATATGGCTCATATTCGAATCTAGTGATCAGTCTGAGCCTTCGCTGAGCCTCTATGCATCTGTTGCGTCCCTCGGACTATACCGTTTGGAGCATTTTTGCATTCTTTTGGCTATAAGTCTGAAGCTCCTGCCTTGCATTTGTCTCATGAAAGGGGAAGAATTTTTGACTCTTGATAAGTGCATTTTCAACTAAGGGGGAGAATTTTGCAAATCATATGTTCCCTGTTCCCTGGATGTTCATTCGAGGGGGAGTTGTTATCTGCACTACTCAAGGGGGAGCGGAGGGAGTCTCGAGCTATTTGAGCTTTATCTTTTCAAGGGGGAGCTCGTCTGTTGGGAGCTCGTCTGTTTTCGGTCGAGCCTCGAGCCTCGGTCCCGAGCCTCGGCCTCGGCCTCGAGCCCTGGCCTCGAGCCTCGGTCTCGAGCCTCGGCCTCGAGCCTCGAGTCTTGCTGCTTTCTCGCAGTCTGATAAGTGTTGGTGTTGAGCTTCCTGTGCTAGTTGTGTTGAGCCGTTGCCTCTTTCTTGAGGGACTAGCATTTTGTCTCATTTTTCACCATTGCCTCAGTGGTTGTCGAGCTCTTTCCTCTGGAAGCTTCGACTGATATTTGCTAGCGGTGTTGAGCCTGTTCTACCTCTTCTTGAGGGCTAGCTTTGCTTTGCTTGGTTGCGTCGAGCAGTTGCCCATGTCTTTGGGAACCAAGTTGTTCTGCTCTTTCCACTTGACCTTCTTCTGGCTTTGCGATGCTTTTGGGTCATCTGGTCGAGTTCTCTCTTCTTCCTCCTTCCTTCTTCCTTCTTTCTCTTTTATTATGATTTGTGTGAGTAGTTGACAATGCACTCATCAAGGGGGAGATTGCGGACACATGGGTGTAGTCCGAAGGCTCTGAGTGATGAGTGATTGTCAACAAGGATGATGCGCATGTTCTTTGGCTTGTATTGTGCAGGTGTCGAGCACGGAGACAGTGATCGAGGGTAGGTGAAGGTCAAGTTGAGACGTGCTGTGCTGACGGACCGGGTGCGGTGAAGGATGGACGTGCCGTGCGGCGGACGTGCCATGCCAATGTACCGAGCGGTGAAGGGCAGACGTGAGGCTTGGACTGAGGGACCGGAGTACCTGAGGATCAGCTGTGGAGGCTGGCAGCCTGTGACGACGACAAGCAAAGAAGTGCGGACATGTGTTGCTCAGGTCCAGGACCTGGGACACGTGTCGGTGGATGGGGTGCACGGGAGGTGCATCCCCTCTACGACCCCGGTTTGGTGGTTCAGCCAGGGAAAAACCACCGGTGGACGGTTTCCAGGTTTGGGCCTCAAAACCTGGGTGCTGAAGGTTTCCGAGTTTGGCCACAAAACTCGGGCGGCGGAACGGTTTCCAGGTTTGGGCCTCAAACCTGGGCTGCGGGGTTTGGCTGAGTTTGGGCCTCAAAACTCAGACACTGGAAGGCTGGTTTCCCGGTTTGGGCCTCAAACGGGGGTATAGAGCCAAAGGCGGACGTGGCGGCAATCGGAAGGTTGCGCGAGGAGGCAACGCGGACGAGGTGTGAGGAGCGTGCGGAGTGCCGTCGGATACACCTACTACTTGAGTAGTCCAGTTTAACCCCAGGGTTTGGCTGGCTTGCTCTGTACTTAGAGTAGAGAGGGGTAGAGTAGGAAATAGACTTAGGCTAGTTGTAGTATAAATAGAGGGAGACACCCTCCTCCCTTCCTATCTCAGTTAGTTGCTTTTGTTCTTAGGGTTTCCTGCTCTCCCATTCCCTGCTGTAGCTAGTTGAGATCCACAGAAGTACTTGTTCTGTGTTCTGTTGATTCAAGGAAGGGAGCCGTATCCTCACCTTTCCTAACCAGGTTCCGTGTTGTGCACTGTGTCTTTCGTTCGAGCCTGCGGTTGGCTGTGCTATGCACTGTGTTCGTCGCGTTTTGGCTCTGCTCGATTTTTCCCGTCGATCGAATCTCTCTCTCCAGTGTGTCTTTGCGAAATCCGTTTGAATCAGTTTGTTCGTATCATTGAGGAGGTCATTTCGACCAAAGGAATTCATCTAACTCCTCATGATCGAATAGATCGGGACGATTTCGTTTTCGTGGCACCTTTTCGTTCATCCACTTTCCCTTTTTGATTTCACCGTGTTCTTGGTTGTTCTGAGAAGATGATTTCTTGGGGATAGTCTCCTAACTACCCTGTGATCTTCTTCTCCAAGTTTGGAAACTTGGGATTGTGCCTTGATCGAGTTTTGGAGGGATTTGCTTTTCGGAAGAACGCGTCCAGATCCGAGCTTCTGCGGGAGCAGTTCGCAGCAGGCTCGGGTGTCGGAACGTGCCGAGGCTATTTTTGCGGTGACTCTCGAGTAAGCCGAGACCACCCTCGGGCGAGGCGGAACTTTTCCTGAGGCCTCTTGAGCCTCGGACGAATCGGAACTTTTTCCGAGGTCCCCTCAGCCTCGGGCGAGTCGGAGTTTCACTCTGAGGCTTCTCTCGAGCCTCAAGCCTCGGGCGAGTCGGAGTTTTGCTCCGAGGCCTCTCTCGCGGGCCTCAGCCTCGGGCGAGTCGGAGCTTTGCTCTGAGGCCTCTCTCGCGGGCCTCAGCCTCGGGCGAGTCGGAGTTTTGCTCCGAGGCCTCTCTCTCAGGCCTCAGCCTCGGGCGAATCGCTATTTTGGCCTGAGCCCTTTCCAAAGCCTCGGGCGAATCGGAGTTTCGCCCCGAGGCCTCGTGGCTCAGTTTCTCGCTTGGTTTGCCTGCGGTTTTTCAGTCTGTGGTGCCTCGCTGTGATCGCTGGGATCATCCACCCTCTTCCAAGGGTCGTGGGCATCACTTTTGAGTTCGTGTCTTGAGGGGTAGCCTTCATTTGGGACAGAGGCTTTATTTTCTGCGAAGAAAAATTAAGGCTCCCATTCACCCCCCCTCTGGTCGCCTTGGTTAGACTTTTCGGTCCTTCATCTTAAAACCAACTCTTCAAAAAAAATAATGGAAAAAAATCTCCCCTAACTATTTTTTGCAATTTTCACCTCCAAAATGAGTTCACAATGGCTCCTCTACAGTGGTCTATATAGTGGTCATTTTTCGCGAATGTATCATATCATGTGTAATATATGTGTTTAAGAAGGGCGTGGGGGCAATAGGAGCATGCTGTCTTTTGTATGAAGTGTTTCTAATAACAATTACCACATGAACCGCATCTAGAAAAAATAGAGAATTTCCAGATTAGTTCGTAAACTACCATGATTTTTACCCTTAGTTAGAGATAATTGCTAAGTGAACAGCCTCTAAGAGGAGACGTACGTACCTAAAAAAAAATCAGGTTTGTAGTCACAAACTTTGCTTGGTGTCCTACCAAAGCAGCCACGTGTGCATGCACAACGGTGTACATACCGAGACCAGGCCCGCCCCGGCACTGATGACGTGAATGCATGGTGGTAGTATTACGTTTCACGCCCACCGTGTATGCCAGCCGAAAGGCCACGACTTTTGTAAGTTTACGAGACTAGCAGATGCCCGTGCGTTGCTACGGGAACCTTAAGATTTTCAGTTCAACACCATAAGAGTAAGGAAAATAAAAAGTAGATTATGAGCCTTAAATTTTTAACACATTAAGAGTATAGAAAAAAATAGTTGTGCAAAAATCAATCATGATAAGTAAATTTAACTTAGCTCAACAACGTACTGTTTCGAACCATATTCAAATAAATAAACATCGAATTTAGTAACAACATTAAAATAAGTAGATATTAGATAAGTCTTTCACAACTATCTCTTTCACTGTCGTATGCCCGTGATGCGGCTAAGATATTCTCGTAGTGGTAAAGGAATCATACACCGTCGTGAATTCCCATCGTATGCCAATAGGTTGATCAGAAAGTTCTTCCGTAGTCTTGGACCATCCTTTGCAAAAGACAAACATAAATAATAAGTTAGAATTACACACATATATATTACACACAAACATAAATAATAAGTTTTTTTTCTCACCATAGAGATTGGCATGAGTTGTCCATTATTCCACGCGGACATGAATTGCAGCACGATAAAGGCAGATAATTTCCTATAGCATAATAAATGGTCAACTAATTAACTCTTAATGGTCCATTTTATATATATCAAATAAAATGTGGTTTACCTATCTTCTGTGCTTGGAATGCCACTTGGGAGTATATGTTTCCAATAAAAGATATCAACAGGACGTACATGAGATTGTATTAAAGTTGCACGTCTATAATTGTTGGAAATATCAATAATTTTGTGCACATAGTGCTTGTATGGCAGATCTTTACACCAATCAGGAACAGGAGTAGGATCAAGCACAGTGAGAGTTTTTTTCTCACGGTCGAGCACAAATAGGTAAAAACTAACTCCTTTTACCCATGGCATAAGAAGCTACAAAATGATAGGAATTAGAAAATCAAAAAAGAGCTCAAAATAATCATAGAGATATATCCTTACATATCTGCAACGTGAAGCATCATATTTCATATACGGCCAAGTTTCTAATGATTTAACCAACTCTTGGACATCAAGCTTCTCAGGTGCAGACGTAGTCTACAAAAAACAAAAATGTTTAGAAACATGCAAGTGAATGACAAGTGGGACATCTTCATGTATTAGCAGGCACACAATTGGGGGCCTTAGATTTTGTCTGATTGAAGTGAAGAAGAAAGCTCTCTGGAGACCTCATGGGTGGTTCTGGAGGTGATGGGAAAGCTTGGTTTATTAGTCTGCCTACTTGCTTAGTTTGGGAGATGGGAGGGAGCTTGAAAACTAAAGTTTTTTTTTGTCTTGTTAGTTATTTTGCTTGGTAACCCTGGTGCGAGGTGTTCTGAGTTTGGTGAGCTTCCAAAACTTTCTGGGTGGGTGAGACCTACCTGTATCTGAGACTCCCATATATGGATCCTGTAAACAGAATGTTTGATGTCTTCGCTAATGCTAAAACAAGGGTGATGCTTTTAACTCTAAAATATAAATAAAAATAAAGTAGCCTGGACAAATCAAAATCGGAGCAAGGGTGGAGACCAATGTTTCTCGTGTCCTATTGAGACTGATAATAGTTGAAATATGTCCAGATCTGATCCAAATATTTTTCAAACTAAGAAAATAATGTAGAAGCAGTCTTGTATAATTTCAGGTAATTTTAATCACTAATTTGATTGGTAACACTAAACATCTCATGGATGCGAAGAACTCACCCCCTAAATGAAAGATGATCGAAAGTTTAAAGACTTCTGTGGCTACGGGCATATGCTAGTATATATAATATGAAAATACTTTACTCACACAGAATCTTAGGTCCATGTAATGCTTTGAAACCATCGCCTTAGCACTTGTCAATCTTTTATTCTCACTGTATGCAAGAAGTCGCACACCCATGTTGAAACATTCTTTGGGCATCGGTTGATTCATCCTTAGTGATTCTTGGAGTTGACGAACAGTTAAGGAAATATTGTAAGGTTGGAAGCTTCGTACCCAACTGGTCCTACAAGATAATAAGTTATGACCCTGAATATGATCATTTGAATAATATATACTACTGTTGAAAAAATAAATCATAAAAAACTTACTCTAATATCTCAGCATCATCAATTGTCATGACATAGTCACACAACATGTCTATCAAATCGTCCTTGGTCACTGGCATGTCAAACGTGGAAAGTCCACACAATAAAAATGGGTCCATAGCTCCATCAGGAGAGCATGTTGCAGAAGTTTGATGACACTTTTTCCTCTTGCATGGACTATTAGGACTTTGTAGTATTTCAATATCAGAAGGACTTCCAATCGCTTCATCGTCAACTTCGACTAACAAACATCCCTTTCTCTTGTTTAACTCTGACGATAGTAAAATAGCAGCCAACTTTATCCTGAATTGTGTCATATCTTCCTACAAAATATGATGCTTATAATATTAGGACACATATCATTAAACACACATGTAACAACCTACGGTAACCTTGTGTGATATACCTGAGTTATGTTGTTAGACAAACCTTTCCCAGTCCAGTACTCAACATATTTCAATAAAAAAAGACCGCATGAACAACTGTGGCATAAAAAAGAACATCACACACATATATCCAATCCAATAAATACATTATATATTAAATACAATATTTGGCACAAACCTGTCTGTCTGCATTTTCTGCTCGAAAGATATCTCTATAACTGGCCAAGAAGAAACCTGGATGTTTGGCCACTTGTGATCTTTAAGATTCTTGTGCGTTGATACAATGTCTATCTGTTTCTGTATTCCCTTGATCTGAAGACAGACATAGCATTATCTTTAGTTTCACAAAACATTAGGAATAAATAATTAACACTTCGTATAGCAATAAAATATACTCACAGTAAGAGTTAGGTCTTGACGACCAAATGTATTGCCTATTGAATCAAGAACTTGTATCTCGTACTCTTTGGCATTAACCACGGCAAGATACCAGTGGGTGTTTTCAATGTTTATTGGAATAAACACCTAATTAAGGATTGTACATGTTGCATCAGATATAATATTATTTTGTATACAACATAAATCATAATATAAATTGATTTTTACCATGTCATGGTCCAGGTATGATAAAACCCTTTGCTCAATGGTTTTAATTCCATTCTCGTCATGTGTGGGATACAGGTCATCCATTTTAATTCTATCATCACCATCCCTCTTGAGGATACTGGAGATAAGAGAATTCTCGAGAAGGACCTTACCACAAGCCCTCAACTTCAGATGATCTTGAGCCCTTAATAAGGTAATGTATGCATTTATGACCTGCACAAGTAAGGTAATAGGAACCGTGAATATTTGGGAACAAATAGTTCATATGTTAGAAGTAATGCTATGAACTGGTCATTTAAAAAAAAAAAAATGCTATGACCTGATCATTTAAAAATGCATTTGGCTGGAAAAGGCACTCCATGTTCCTCCTGTCTATGAAAGCATCATCAATGAGCACAACTTGTTCCTTTCCAGGTTTACAAGGGATTTTTTTAATAGTCTCAATAATGTCAAGATCAGCCTGGTTGCAAACAAAATCTGTAAAAAAAAGTTGTGTAAGGAAGATGACAAATGTAGAAGATGACAAAATTGGAAAACAACATGTAAAAAAGTCCAGTACCTTCCGGGACAGCCACAATTGACACTGATTTTTCAGATTCGCTATCCAGTGATGTCTCTTCAGATTCACATAATGGAAATCCATTATCTTTTTTTGTATTATTAAGCATCTCTTCTTGGACACCTTGGTTACCATTGTGGCTTTTTTTCCTCTTCTTCTCTTTTGCAGAATTCTGGCCATAAAGCACAGAAGTAGATTAATCATCAATACTTACATACTGCTGAGGTCTCAACAGGTCAAGAAGATAAGGAAATAATATTTATTAACTGAAGCAAAGTTATTGAATTTTGACTTATTGAGAGATATAGAAATCTCTGCAGGTGATAATTTGTGATATATGTTATCTTCCACTTTTCATGTTTTATGTCACTTAATTTCTTTCATACCTACTGCAATTTTAGGGTCTGCTTAGCTTTACTTCTATTAAATGTAGGTGCTTTTGATGTTTGTGGCTACTGAGTATGAGAACACATTGGCTGTTGATGGTTATCATTAAGGACAGAAAAATACTAAACAAGTTGAAAACAATGATATGCAAGAAATCTCTGCTGCCTAAATTTCAGTTTTGCATTTATAAATCAATTCTGCCTGCAGCCAATATTCAGCTTCCCTAATTTCTTAAATACATTAGTCATTTTTCCTAGTTTGAGAACATCTGAAATTATGGACGTGGATAGAAAAGAATTTACATTTTTCAGGTGGTGTGATTTGAGAACATCTGAAATTATGGACGTGGATAGAAAAGACTTTCCATTTTTCAGGTGGTGATTTGAGAACATCTGAAATTATGGACGTGGATAGAAAAGACTTTCCATTTTTCAGTGTCAAGTGTACATAACAAGTACTTGGAGGAACATATCTAATATGAAATTGACCTTAGCATATCGCAATAGAGAAAGGAAATAAGTATTACTTTTAGCTTCTGTCCATCTAACTAAATTTAGTAGTCATGTACCTTAAAGGAGATCAAGAATAATATGCAGCTGTTAACATAAACACATAGGGGTTTCAGTGTTTTTAAATCAAATTAATTTGTATGAATTTTTGTCATATTATCTGCAAATAATTTTATTTGTTATAGTGACCGAATAATGAAACCATGTGTTTAAACAATATTATCTACCAAGACATGGGTGAGTTTTTTAGTTTACTTTCAAAACATAAAATAGAACTGCATTGAGTTTATCATTATTGCACACAATATATAGGCTACTTTGCACCCTCAACTCACTGATAAGTACAGCAGAACCCAATTTGCATCAATCTGTTAATTTCTCAGTACTGTATGTGTGTAACCTGCTACTCTTTATGATAAAATAATGCAGCTGGAATCATACAAGCATGAGCACTATGCATTGTATGAGTAGCTTAGAGATCACATTTTTTTACACTACACATAGGTTGTAGTCATTTCATCGTGCATTCAGCATTATAAATCTGCATTTCTTGTGGCAATGTGCTCCTGATCTTCTAGAAATATTATGCCATTTATGAAAGGCGAGCCAGTGAATTTTCATCTTTTTAGATAGGGATTGCTATATTGATTACACAATTCTCATTTTGGTGTTTGCGTATTGATAAGTTACCTAAATTTGATGCTTTTTGGCCTTAACAAATAGACCAATAATAGTGCTACAAAATTGTGAGTAGGCTGCAAGAGGAGGGCAAACTAAACTGCAGGTTGAGGAGGCAACCTTGCTATCCGAGGAGGCAGAACTTCATCTGGACCAAGCACCAGCGGCTGCGAGGCCTCTGCGGCTTCCACCCATCACCTTCCTTGCTACGCCGAACGGTCACCTCCCGGGAGCAGAAGTCCGTGAGCACGTGGCCACCGCGGCCGCGCCGACGGGCGACCCAACATTCGACTGTTGCTGCTTGGATCGCCTCGTCGTCCATGGTGCGTTGCTGCAATTCCGCAGGTGGCTGCAGTCAGACGTGCGCAGGTCACCCCGCAGCGTCCAGCTCCTTGCAACTGAGAGATTGCAACTGAGAGGAGGAGCTGATGTGGCTAGGTAGCGGTGGAAGCCATAAATGAGGTGGGAGGGGCAATGTGGGTGACCAAGGGGTCAGGAAAGCAGAACGCCTCAACCAGCTCGGGAGCTTATGAATAGTCCCGAAGGGCCCATCCGCCCAGCCAAATCGTTCCTCATCGCCTTGGATAACGCACCGCGCGTGCTCCTCGTCGCCTCGGCGAACGCCTGCGGAACACTGTGGATACTTGCATCTATTGGCGGCGCTGGCAGCCAGCCTCAATACCAAGAACGGAGTGCCGTAGTGGAGGTGGTTGGGGATACGCATCTATTGGCGACGGTGGCGGAGAGCTCGGGAGTCCACTTCTCGGAAGGGAAGATGGCGACGACCCCAACGCCTGGAGAGGGCAGCAGTGCATTAGGGAGGGCCTCGGGAAGGGAAAGGGCTACGAGCCCAACACAGGGAGGGGGAGTTCAGATTGACTACTCATGGAGCGAGATTAGATTTGCCCACATCACTCGGGAAGAAAAGAGAGCAGCTGAGACATGTGACGTCTGCAGCCGTAGCAGATAGCAAAAGAAAGATATTTTGAGAGATTTGCATCTAAAAAATTAGTTTATTAGAACATGTACGTATATAAGTAATATATAGTAAATAGTAAATGATTCTTGATTTGATTGACTGACCACCCATCACATAGCTGGTTCCAATTTGAGCAATCCAGTCAGGGGCGGTGAGGCCCCCGGGTTCCTTAGCCGTGGACTCGTGGTAGTGGAACAGGCTGTTAAGTTCCCACCCTAAGGTGCTGTTTGGTTGGGGAAATTATGAGCGTTAACGGATCACAGCGGCAACCTACCTTTAAACGTGTTTGTATTAGAGCCCAGTAATCCATTTACACGGTATCGGTTACAGGCCAATACAAATACGATACGGCTCCCCTTCGACTGGTAACAGAAAACGATTCGGAAATAACAAAAACGAAGACGGCTCGTCGTCCTCCTCCCGACGAACAACAGGCCACTCCGCCACCTTCGCAGACGCGCGCCGACAAGAGGACTCGCAACTACTTCAACTCGACGCAAGTACGACTCTCAAACGATGGCTTGATCTTCTCGCTTGTTAGCGATATGAACCAAACTGAAGCCGTAATCGCATACATGATTTCCGATGACAGCGTTATCTGTTACCATTGACGTTTGCGTCCTCATTCCCAACCAAACAGCACCTAATTTTTTTTTACCCATCATATTAATATTTAGACAAAATACTAAACTTAGACTAAAAAATAACTAATTTACATAGATAACGTGTAATTTGCGAGAGGATTTTTTTCAGCCTAATAAATTTATGTTTTGATAATATTGTGCTACAGTAGATATATGTTAATGATAGATTAATTATAACCTTAATAAATTCGTCTCACGATTGGAGTGAAATATGTAGTTTGTTTTATATTAGTTTATTTTATATACTAAATGAGTGCTGAAACATTTGATGTGATACCTAAAAACTTTTTATGCTCCAACAAATAAGGCCAAACCTTGTTTAGTTGCTTCCAAAAAAATGACCTATCATATCAAATATTAAGGACACATGCATGAAATATTAAATATAGACTAATTATAAAACTAATTTGTCAGCCAGAATCTAATTCGCGAGACGAATATATTGAGGCTAATTAGTCCATGATTTGATAATGTGAAGTAAACATGTACTAATTACATATTAATTAGGCTTAATAGTTTTAATCTCGTTAAGTACTGTGTGACGGTATAATTAGTTTTATAATTAAAATATTTTAAATAGACTAAATTAGTGTCGTAAACTTCGACGTGACACTTTAAAAAAATGCAAAATTTTGCAACTGCTATACAAGGCTTGTACATGTGCATATACTCCGTACCAGACGACCAAAGAAATTGTAAATAAATAGACAATCAGGCCTTCAACGGTGCTGCAGAAACCTGATAAGAGACGGAGCGCTGGGCTCCACGGCCAAGGAAATATTCAGTTTTTTTTTGCGATTCTAGCAATCAGGTCGATCGATGGATTTTTTTTACTTTGACCATGGTTACTATTACTCCGCATTAATCGGCGTCATTTAAGACCACGGTAGCACCTCGCCCTAGGCGCTCGGCCGGGGAAACTATCTGGAGAGTCCGATCCTGCCTATGCCTAGGATCTCTGCAAATCTTCTCCAAATCTATCTACTCGAGTGCTCTCTTCCCTCCCGAGTACGCTGTTGCGCTGCAGGCTTCCGCTTCCCGAATCCCTCCTCCCTGCTCCGCGTTGGGCTCGTCGCGCTCTTCCCTTCCCGAGCGATGCCACAAGATCCATGAGAGGCAAATCGGAGATACTCCGTATGTCTTGGCTCGACGCTGCTAGCCTCTTCCCCTTCTGCAAATCCTGCTTTCTCCTGCAAATCGTGTCTTCCCGAGCACACCTGCTGGGCTGCTGGCGCCCTCCTCTCTCCTCTTCCTCACTCTCTCTTTCTTTCAATTCACGCGCCATCTTCCTCACTCTTTCAATTCACGCGCCAAATTTTCTTGCTCTTGTTCGCGCCTTCAAAACATGTTCATTTGTCATCGGTCCTCCTCTATTTATATATGTCGGTCTCGTTGACAAAGGCCTCAAGCCTACCTGCAGTTTGGGCTAAAGGTGCCTTCTGAAAAAACCAGTCTTGGCATCTCCTGTTCTGTTCATACTATATATGTTGTTATACTCTGATATCCTTTTGTTTTGTTCATAAATCCCCTGTTTTGTTCATAATATGTTATTGTATTCTGATATGCATGATACATGTTTTAGATCATATTATTTTTTCTGAGAAAGAATCGTGAATCTGTAAACTTTGTACTCCATTTTTGTTATTATACTCTGATATGCAATCACATGGTTTTTTCTAGGGAGAACATATAGTACTTAAACAGTTACATAAAGTTGATATATCTTTTTGTTCACATGCTCAATTATTCTTTTAGTACAGACAGTACAAGATGGTTGGGTCGCTGAAGCGTAAGAGAGTTGAAGCGCCACGCATCCCGACTTTCGAGGACGTGCATCCTTATACCGATTCGACTTTATGTGTCCGAGTGTTCCACAAATTCCACGTGGAGAGGTTTGCCCCGGGCAGAAAGAGGCTTTACATGGTGTTATTGGATGAGAAGGTAATACATGTCTACTCCTTTAGTTTCAGCTACACTAAATAATATTTAAATTAACCTTGGATCATCACCAGCCATTTACTTTTTTTTTGCAACAGGCTAAAAAAATGGTTGCAGTGATATTGATCGTGAAGTGGATCGCCTCGAGCCTTTACTTGTAGAGGGTCGAGTATATTTTGTGGACGATGTCTGCAGAACCAACGATGAGATCGCAAGAGTACAAGTGGGCAGATAATGATGTCGTGTGTCATTTTACCTCAGTGACAACAGTTAATGAGGTCCTCAACATGGACGAGAAGCAAATCCCATTGTTCCCACCTTTTATGCGTTTTAACAATGTATGGGAGTTCTATATGGATAATGATACATATGTTGGTAAGTGCTCCAATTTCATTTTGTATAGTCTGTAAATGTTCTTTTTCTAACCAAATATTTATTAATAAATATACTATCCAAATGTTAGATATTATTGGTATGCCGTTCATGGTTAGTTCATTTGCACAAACTGACGGTGCCTATAATCGAAAGATCCCAACTATACATATGGTTCTACTGGATGCCACGTATGTATATATATATATATCATGGATTTTATTTTTTAGTGTTTAAAAATAATTTAAATTTCTTATGTTTTCTTGTAATCTTAATTGAATTTTTGTAGCCATAATATTTGTAAGATAAGTGTGTTGGACAAGTTAGTGACGGATAATCTAATGAAATGGAGAAAGCTAGAAGAAGATCGTGAGATTGTTGTGTTGACAATGTTACGTGGAAATAGTGATGGTAAGTATACCATGCTGGTTATGTAATTATTGATAGTATTTATTAGGGTGCTCTTGTCTATGAAAAACTAATGCCACTGCCATTATTCTTTTTAAATTGGATTAGAGAGTCGACTCTTCACTACGGAATTTAGTAGGATACATTTTCTCCAAATATTGCAGCTGCCGCATGAAGCCCTGAGCAGGTAATTATAACTTTTATTTATTGGGAGTTATATTATTGTTTCATTTATATCATCTACTAATTACTTGTTAATTGTTTCTATTTTATTATAGGATTAATGGAGAACCAGAGATCCATTCGCCTGATCGCTGCAGGTTTGGCTGCCGCTGTTGCCATTTCTAGAAGCTGCTGCAACCTGCAGGCAGGACTCCACGAATCAAACAAAAATGAAGAATGTAGTCATGGAAAAGCCGAGTCTTAGTTGGAACAGTCTTTTGCTATGGGGAAAAGCCGAGTCTTAGTTGGAACTGTCTTTTGGCTCATTTTGTTTTGAATAGTGCTGTAGCTTTTGCCTAAGTTGGCGTGTAATGGTGCTGTAGCTTTTGCCTAAGTTGGTTGTGTAATGGTGCTGTAGCATTGCCTAAGTTGGTGTGTAATGGTTCTTCTTTATGTATCATCAAATGGATTTTAGTTGTCCTAAATACTTCTACTCTGTGTTTATTTCTCTTATCCCAATTACTACTACTACTGACCAAGAGACCATTGAGACCTCTGTAAAATCACTAAACCAATCTGTGAATCCATCATCCTTCACTTGAGTTGTTGAATTTTACTAATCTCTAAATCGCTGTACGCATGAGATCTACTTAGTGAATACCTGATTTTTGTACCAAGATAGTTCCTGTCACTTGACCGGACTAAGAAAGAGTACCAAAGGCGGAATACTTTAGTAAAAACTAAAATAAATTATTCCGAATACTTCTTGATTGTTCATCTTTGACAATAGAATTTTCTACTCGTACAAAAGTTCTAACAGAATCGTCGACAACGAAAAGCTCTGCAGGTTCGAATTTTTTTTTGGTTCTCTCAACTCGCGTGTCTCCGATAATCTGAAAAAAGCAGCCGTCTCTCAACGCCCTTCTGCCTTGCCTCACCTGACGTCCTGCCACCACCTTCCACTTATAATTGACATTGGAAGACAAAAGTATATATTAAATAAATTAATAAACGCAAGACACTACCTTAGTTATGGAGTCAACACCTCTTTATAGACGATATTTTTTGTGTATGTACTATCTCCTGTTGTGATTTTTTTCTTTTCTTTCTTCACATCCTTCTCAACAGCTGGAACAACCAAGATCTTGATATTTGATCTAGCTGTGGCTCTAGATAGCGCTACGTACAACTGGCCATGTGAGAACACTGGTTCAGGCAAGTACAATCCGACATTTGGGATGGTTTGGCCCTGCGCTTTGTTGACAGTCATGGCGAAGCTAAGTCGAATGGGAAACTGTTTTCTCTTAAAATGAAAAGGAAACATCTCGTCATCGGACGGACATAAAGGTATACGAGGCAAGAAAACACGCTTCCCCACATGTTGCCCCAAGACAATTTCTGCGTCGATTGTATTTTTTTGGAACCCACGTACGATCAACCTCGTGCCATTGCAAAGTCCATTTGCCGGGTCGTGTTTCTAAGCAATATGATCGGGCAACCAACCTTCAGCTTTAACACGTGTGGAGGTAGACCATTTGGAGTCAAAGTGTTAAGGAACTCCGAAGGGTAGTAATTGTTCGGATCGTCTACCGCGCAGTCAAAGCTATGGTACACCATCTCGTCCCCTTGAAACCGACTTATCATCCTCATGTTAATCATATCCATAGAGTCATTCCGTGTAGACAATATCGCTCGTGAAGTGATGTAATTTCTATTTGTCATGTTCTCGTTGAGCCCTGGGAAGATGCAATCTATTAGAGCATCGAGATCACCATCCTCCCCGGTATGTGGCACACATATCCCATCAGGAAGACGAATGTCACCATCACCATTGGCCTCCACAGAGCCATCACCGACCCGTAAAAGGTATTTTGCAAACCACGGGTCACTTTTGCCCTCATGTTGCGCACCAGTTTGAGATGTCGCATGGAGTTCCAAAGGTATGACATCCGCAATGAGGCACCGACAATCTGAGCCCTTGACCCCCTTCGAACAACTGGGAGAACTTGCCTGAAATCTCCACCGAACACCACGGTCTTCCCCCCCGAACGGTATGTCAGGTTGGTCCATTATATCACGGAGGCTATTGTCTAGCGCTTCGACAGCCTGCCTCTTTGTCATGGAAGCCTCATCCCAAATAATAAGAGATGCAGCCCGAAGAAGCTTTGCAGTGCCACTTTGTTAGTGAAACTACAAAAGCCCCGTCGTCAATGGTAAGAGGAATCTTGAAGCGCGAGTGGGCAGTTCTGCCGCCAGGCATTATCGATGCTGCAAACCAGATGTAGCCGTTGCCACAGCAATCTTGTTGTGACTACGTATAGTTGCAAGAAGGGCCTTGTACAAATAAGTTTTACCCGTGCCACCAGGTCCATCGACGAAGAACAACCTCCCAAGTTTCATATTAATAGCAGACATGACCTCGTCATAGGCAGCCCGCTGCTCCTCATTAAGGGTGTCAGAAAGAGCGACATCATCAATGCTAGCCTCGATGCTTGCCTCCTCAGAAATCTCTCTGGGAATATCATTGGAGGTGTCATATGTGTCATCAATATCAGGAAGTGAGAACGTCTTTATGTCTTTCTGCATTGACTGTAATATTTTTCTAACATCTACAAGGACCTTTTGCTCCACCGCAAAGCTTGATTGATTATTGCGTCGATAGTCCTCTGACATTGCCTCCTTGTGTTTATCCCAGAGTTTGGACACATCACTCGGCTCACAGAATACCAATATTGTAGCAAACAGTCGTCGCAGTGCATATGGCATCATCCACTCGGTAGCTTCAACAAGGCTCTCGTCTAGTGTGTTGTCTGCTTCGATCAGGCCCCTTCTTTCTGCTGCTTCACGGAAGGTTGGAAGGGTCACTTCATCAACAGTCCTTAGATCATCAAAGGATGTAGCGCCGGCCACGTGGTTTAGAAGAACTCTAAGATAATAGCGTTCCCCTTCGGCTGGATTGGCAGAGACGATTCTTCCGACTTGTCCTTCCCTCTTTGTTGCCCTCTCATTCCATTCTTTGCCCATTGCAACCCATGTATAGAACTCAGGAAAATCTCGATACAAGATACCACGAGCTTTCTCATCACTCATGTTCTTTTCAAAATACGCTGTAAGCATTGACCTTTCAACAACACCTGGACGGTAGCACTCGTCGAACACCCTCGCGTTGGTGAAACGATACCATGTGCATGTCCGGAAGATGGAGTTGCAAGGATAGCACAGATGGGGATACCATGTGCGTTCTTTGGTCAAGTCGTTGATCAAGGTTCAATGTGACACAATAGTCTTCAAGGTGTTCTCTTGTCCCATACTTCTGAGATGTTGTGAGTATGGGTTGTCACGAAGGATAGACACCAACCTTTGAATAACTTCTTTGTCTTTGTGGCACTGTTCTTCCCGACACTTCATGTATCGATGCTCAAGGCTAGGATCGTCATCATAGAAGTAAAGCTCCAGATGTCTAAGATCCTTACCATCTTCTGTACCAAATGACCTTATATTGTGATAGATTTGACCATGTGCACGAAAGGTGTATATGCCACTGTTTTTCATGCTAGCAGTAGCACTATCAAGATGGCAATATAGAGAAGTGAATGAGAAATGACCATTGAAAAACCTAATATTGTTACGGAAATGCCTTGCATCAGCATCTGCACTCGACCAAAGCCTCACAAGGTCCTCAGGTGTGTCTGATGTAGATAGTTGTACCTTCCCACCGCGACAGCAAAACCCAAGCGACTCAGACTCAAACTTCTTTCGCACCACAATGCTTGCAATTCTTAACAGGCTTCAACATATGTGTGTCCATAGGTATGTTACTATACACCTTTTCATATGGATCATGTTTATCCGGGATAGAAGCTATGTCTTCCTCTAGGTCATTGATTTCAACACCCTCATCACCTTCCTCTTCTAAAGGGTAATTAAACTATCATTTTTTATTTTAGAAAAACATGTGCAACCTTGGAAAACAATTTGAAAGTTCTGACAAGTACCTTGCCCAGCGAACAGGTACCCCTCCTCTTCCCTTCATCATCTTCAAATATATCACCCTCATCATCATCATCTGTGTCCATGATAGCAACTCATGTTAATTAATACATGAGTCAGAGAACATTTACTCAAGGGTTGTTAACAAGATTATGAATTACCACTATCAACAATGAAAGATTGTTTTTTCCTTGGATAATACATCTTGCCTGCTTGGTTCAGTGTTTTCTGTCAAGCACATCATAGACACAGTTAGTACAAGAAATAGGTTGGGATAAGGCAAAATAGTATTTCACCGTTGTTGTCCATAGTCGAATTTGGTCCGAGTTCTGCCATATGTTCACTTTCTTTAATAATTTCTTTATGTTTGCCACCAACATATCCTTCAAAAAGTTTGTTTCGCCGAGTTAAAAGTAGGTGTCTTTCCCCAGCTGTCACACGTTTTCTATGTGTCATATTAGGTGGTATATCAGTGTCTTCGTCCTCATCCATCTTTACTGAGTTTGGTTGGATGTAAAGAGGGGTTGCACTGGCTTCAGGGATCAACCATTGGCTGACACTTGGTGTGGTTCCATGTGAACCAGATGCTTCAGTAGTGGGCATACAAGTTTAGGAACAAACATCGGGTCCTCCATGGCAATGGAATCACGATGTAGAGTGTGCTTGTGCAAATCTTTGAATCTTTTCTTCGATACTTTCATTGCTTTCTTACGCTCGGGACAAGTATTATGCAGCCTTTGTTGCTCACGCCTTGATTCCCTATCCTCTGGTGTCATATTTTTTATACAACTCACTGTAATACTCACTTCTTGATGTAACACAACCATGGTCATGTGCGTCGTTGGGTGTTCCCGTTGTTTGCATTGGTCCTACAACACTTGGACTCGCTTGAGGTGTTTTATATGGTAAGTCAACCATGCTCCCATCGTCTACAATGTTTGATGTGAATTCTCCTATAAAATGAGCATTAGTAATAATTATTTTAGCCACATGTGATGTTAGTATATCACCTTTCGGTTCTACTTGCATCTTTTTATTTGCTTTTCTTTTATGATAATTTTCGCGTCGTTTCTTATTTCTTTGAAACTTTTGTTCCTGAGTCATCGCCGCACGTCGTACTATTTCCCTTTGCCTTTTACGTTCCACAACATCATTGAACTTTGCTTTTGCATTGGATGTACTTGGACTTCCTGCATTTTTTTTTATTAGAGTGGTGATAACCTATGCTCGGCCACTGATATCCTTGCATGCATCATTACTTACCAGTGTCTGTAGTGTTAGTCAAGTCAACGAGTGGAGTGCGGGCACCATTATTGTCTGTTATATCACCTTTCGGTTGTCCTTGCATTATTTTTTGTACTTTTCTGTTATGATAATCTTCACGTCGCTTTTTGTTCTTTCAAGCTTTTGCTCCTGAGTCATTGCCGCACGCCGTGCTATTTCCCTTTGCCTCTTACGTTCCATAGCATCATTGTCTTCCACTTTTGAGGTGAACGCACTTTGACTTCCTGAGTTATTATTACAGGAGTGATACTCATGCTCACTCATTACATATAATGAACCATTGATAAATCTCAGTATTTACCCGCGTTTGTAGTGTCAGTCATATCTCCCAGTACAGTGTAGGCACTATTATTTTCCCCAGGTTCCATGTAGCAGCCTCTGACTATGAAATTAAAGAAAAAAAAAGCAAATGACTTGTGGAAACCGATTCTATCTATTCATGTAAATACACGTCCATACATGTAATATAAAAGTACACATGTTTGTGGCCACAAGCAGATTTCTAATGTTTGTGGCATCAAGCACAACGGCAGGTAAAAAGTGCACTAAATTCAGTTTTTACTGCTAAAAACACAAATCTGAACAAAATATCAGACAACATGCATCACCACACTACCCTCGATCAGTTACAAGAATGCAGAGATAGAAAAATCCTTGAAGAACCTCTCCAAGAACTGATCCAGAATGCCCCCACATATACTTGACAGGAAGCCTTCCTCTTGAATTCTTGATCCTTGATCCTTGATACAATTTCCTAAAAGAAAAAAAAATTGACAGTAAGAATCCACCAGGGCTGAAAGTAAGAAGTACACACACTCATACTTCAGTGCTTTCCCACTCCTCATATCTAGGATCCACCAGGCCTATGACATTGACTCAAAGTGATAAACACTTTTAGGATGAGGGCAAGGATGGGGTTGAGTACTGAATAAAAATGAGTAAGCATCAATTCTGTAAACCACATCAGAAGAAAGAAGGGGAAAAAACTGAGTTTGTGATTAAAACCGAGTTTCATATTAATAGCAGACATGACCTCGTCATAGGCTCTCGCAGATGCCGGAGCCTTGCTGAAGCTAATGTAATTCTTGTTACTATTTTAAAGCAGCATTTCTTTACAGATGCATTTACCGACTATCAGTGGCAAGAACTGATAGAACTGATAGAACTTTTAACAGCTTGCCACTTTAACATGCTTAATCCAGTTTTTCCAGGGAGCTAACTGACAGAACATAGTGCTTAATCAGTGGCAAGACTACAACTCATGTAAATCAGAACAGACCTCCCCACTTAGATGCAATCTGATACCTCAAGGTAACAAAAAAGCAAGGAAGACGAATGAGAACATATATCATCATCAGTAATTAATTGTTAAATATGATATAAAACAGCTTGATATGTCGAATACAAGATGCAAGTGGTATCAGGAGTTCAGGACATGAAAGCAAACACATACAGGATACCATGCATTTTAACTTTGCTAGAAGGATACCAAGCAAACATTTTGTTGCATAGGTTAGCTTTTGCGTACATCATCACAGGTCCTCGAATTCGACTAAATTCCAATCTTACCAAAATGCAAATGTCTGCTCTAGAGGTGTGCCGACATAAACAGCATGGGACATTTATTATTTTATCATTAGTAAAATTAGAAACTACTGTTAAGTCCATACTCTCTTTCCAATAGCCAGGTAGAAGAAATAAACTGTAATTTTAGAGGGTGTGCCGACATAAACAGCAAGGGACATTCCCCTTTCAGGAATCTGTCGAAGTGCTGGAGTATAATAGAAGTGCTAGAAGTAGAAGTAGAACAATAAGTACTGTACTTGATCCATACTTTCCGGTGCGGTGCGGCGGGATCCGAACGTGCAGTGCAGCTAGCTTTCCGGTGCGGCAACACAAACCTGAAAGGCGCAGCGGCAGGCGGCGGCACAGATGATCCTCCAACTCATCAAGTCGAGGAGGAGAAACTGGATGGATGGACGTGGGTGGTGGCGCCGACCCCTGCACCCAGCACACCCAGCAGCACCATGGGTAAGGTTTTGATAGCTCCTTGTCAACCACCGGTAGGTAGGTCAGGTGCGCACTTGGCACTTGCACATTTCCTTTCGTGACAACATCATCTCCATCCAGCTTATTAATTAGCAGCAGAGCTAAACAAGGCACTACTTTCACAAGGCTATTTTAAGACATTTGCATTTTGGTAAGATTGGAATTTAGTCGAATTCGAGGACCTGTGATGATGTACGCAAAAGCTAACCTATATTAGACTGTTAGTAAAATTTGCAATTCGACAGATCCTCAAGCTAACCTATATTAGACTGTTAGTAAAATTTCAAACAATTAGAGCAGTGACAGTTTGTAACCAGGTTTGAATTAGCTTGAGGACACAAAACTCAGAGATGACAAAACTCAGAGATGACATATACTTATGGTTCAGGAACATATGGTTATAAGCACATATACACATGGTTTCAGTCACTGTAACAAACTGTACTAATGGTTATAATGGCAACAATGCCTTGCTAGCACATCACAGGTACGTGACTATACTAATTTTGGTCACAGGTCCTCGAATTCGACTAATGCCTTGCTAGCACACAGTCTAGCTAGCACTCTAGCACTCTAGCAGCTAGCACTCAACAAAAGAGGGGGACACATCCGAACCCTAGGGAGACAGGTGGGTTAAGGGAGGAGGGGGGGTGAGGAGGAATCACCCGGTGCCGACGAGCTCCCTGCAGGCGGACCCTGAGGGAGGAGCTCGACGCGCAGCCCGAGGGAGGAGCTCGACCCTAGATCCGGCGGCTTGGGGCAAGGCCGGCGTTAGATCCGGAGGAGGCCGGCGAGGAGCTCGGTCGTCGCGGGCGGACGGCGGCAGATCCGGCGGGTCCGGCGGTTTGGGGGCGGGCGGCCGGAGGAGACCCGGCAGCGCGGAGGAGAGGGCCGCGCGGTAGGAGGCGGTGGAGCGTTGGCGGGGCGGAGGGGAGCCGAGGGAGGAGCTGGACCCTAGATCCGGCGGGTCCGGCGGCTTGGGCGCGGCCGGCGTAGATCCGGAGGAGGCGGCGAGGAGCTCGGTCGGCGCGGCGGACGGCGGCTTGGGGGCGGGCGGCCGGAGGAGACCGCGGCGCGGAGGAGAGGGCCGCGCGGTAGGAGGCGGTGGAGCGTCGTCGGCGGGGCGGAGTGGAGGGCGCGGAGGGAGGCGGTGGAGCGCCGAAGGGGAGGGCGGACGGAGGACCCCGGCGGCGCGGAAGGACGGCGGCGCGGAGGACGCGGTGGCCGCGCGGAGGGAGTGGACGCAGACACGGGGAGTCGGGGGCACGCCGATTTCAGGTTTATCCGGGATAGAAGCTATGTCTTCCTCTAGGTCATTGATTTCAACACCCTCATCACCTTCCTCTTCTAAAGGGTAATTAAAACTATCATTTTTTATTTTAGAAAAACATGTGCAACCTGGAAAACAATTTGAAAGTTCTGACAAGTACCTTGCCCAGCGAACAGGTACCCCTCATCCTCTTCCTCATCATCTTCAATATATCACCCTCATCATCATCATCTGTGTCCATGATAGCAACTCATGTTATTTAATCATGAGTCAGAGAACATTTACTCAAAGGGTTGTTAACAAGATTATGAATTACCACTATCAACAATGAAAGATTGTTTTTCCTTGGATAATACATCTTGCCTGCTTGGTTCAGTGTTTTCTGTCAAGCACATCATAGACACAGTTAGTACAAGAAATAGGTTGGGATAAGGCAAAATTAGTATTTCACCGTTGTTGTCCATAGTCGAATTTGGTCCGAGTTCTGCCATATGTTCACTTTCTTTATAATTTCTTTATGTTTGCCACCAACATATCCTTCAAAAAGTTTGTTTCGCCGAGTTAAAAGTAGGTCTTTCCCCAGCTGTCACACGTTTTCTATGTGTCATATTAGGTGGTATATCAGTGTCTTCGTCCTCATCCATCTTTACTGAGTTTGGTTGGATGTAAAGAGGGGTTGCACTGGCTTCAGGGATCAACCATTGGCTGACACTTGGTGTGGTTCCATGTGAACCAGATGCTTCAGTAGTGGGCCATACAAGTTTAGGAACAAACATCGGGTCCTCCATGGCAATGGAATCACGATGTAGAGTGTGCTTGTGCAAATCTTTGAATCTTTTCTTCGATACTTTCATTGCTTTCTTACGCTCGGGACAAGTATTATGCAGCCTTTGTTGCTCACGCCTTGATTCCCTATCCTCTGGTGTCATATTTTTATACAACTCACTGTAATACTCACTTCTTGATGTAACACAACCATGGTCATGTGCGTCGTTGGGTGTTCCCGTTGTTTGCATTGGTCCTACAACACTTGGACTCGCTTGAGGTGTTTTATATGGTAAGTCAACCATGCTCCATCGTCTACAATGTTTGATGTGAATTCTCCTATAAAATGAGCATTAGTAATAATTATTTTTCCACATGTGATGTTAGTATATCACCTTTCGGTTCTACTTGCATCTTTTTATTTGCTTTTCTTTTATGATAATTTTCGCGTCGTTTCTTATTTCTTTGAAACTTTTGTTCCTGAGTCATCGCCGCACGTCGTACTATTTCCCTTGCCTTTTACGTTCCACAACATCATTGAACTTTGCTTTTGCATTGGATGTACTTGGACTTCCTGCATTTTTTTTTATTAGAGTGGTGATAACCTATGCTCGGCCACTGATATCCTTGCATGCATCATTACTTACCAGTGTCTGTAGTGTTAGTCAAGTCAACGAGTGGAGTGCGGGCACCATTATTGTCTGTTATATCACCTTTCGGTTGTCCTTGCATTATTTTTTGTACTTTTCTGTTATGATAATCTTCACGTCGCTTTTTGTTTCTTTCAAGCTTTTGCTCCTGAGTCATTGCCGCACGCCGTGCTATTTCCCTTTGCCTCTTACGTTCCATAGCATCATTGTCTTCCACTTTGAGGTGAACGCACTTTGACTTCCTGAGTTATTATTACAGGAGTGATACTCATGCTCACTCATTACATATAATGAACCATTGATAAATCTCAGTATTTACCCGCGTTTGTAGTGTCAGTCATATCTCCCAGTACAGTGTAGGCACTATTATTTTCCCAGGTTCCATGTAGCAGCCTCTGACTATGAAATTAAAGAAAAAAAAAGCAAATGACTTGTGGAAACCGATTCTATCTATTCATGTAAATACACGTCCATACATGTAATATAAAAGTACACATGTTTGTGGCCACAAGCAGATTTCTAATGTTTGTGGCATCAAGCACAACGGCAGGTAAAAAGTGCACTAAATTCAGTTTTTACTGCTAAACACAAATCTGAACAAAATATCAGACAACATGCATCACCACACTACCCTCGATCAGTTACAAGAATGCAGAGATAGAAAAATCCTTGAAGAACCTCTCCAAGAACTGATCCAGAATGCCCCACAATATACTTGACAGGAAGCCTTCCTCTTGAATTCTTGATCCTTGATCCTTGATACAATTTCCTAAAAGAAAAAAAAATGACAGTAAGAATCCACCAGGGCTGAAAGTAAGAAGTACACACACTCATACTTCAGTGCTTTCCCACTCCTCATATCTAGGATCCACCAGGCCTATGACATTGACTCAAAGTGATAAACACTTTTTAGGATGAGGGCAAGGATGGGTTGAGTACTGAATAAAAATGAGTAAGCATCAATTCTGTAAACCACATCAGAAGAAAGAAGGGGAAAAACTGAGTTTGTGATTAAAACCGAGTTTCATATTAATAGCAGACATGACCTCGTCATAGGCTCTCGCAGATGCCGGAGCCTTGCTGAAGCTAATGTAATTCTTGTTACTATTTTAAAGCAGCATTTCTTTACAGATGCATTTACCGACTATCAGTGGCAAGAACTGATAGAACTGATAGAACTTTTAACAGCTTGCCACTTTAACATGCTTAATCCAGTTTTTCCAGGGAGCTACTGACAGAACAAACATAGTGCTTAATCAGTGGCAAGACTACAACTCATGTAAATCAGAACAGACCTCCCCACTTAGATGCAATCTGATACCTCAAGGTAACAAAAAAGCAAGGAAGACGAATGAGAACATATATCATCATCAGTAATTAATTGTTAAATATGATATAAAACAGCTTCAATTCACAGGGGTGATATGTCGAATACAAGATGCAAGTGGTATCAGGAGTTCAGGACATGAAAGCAAACACATACAGGATACCATGCATTTTAACTTTGCTAGAAGGATACCAAGCAAACATTTTGTTGCATAGGTTAGCTTTTGCGTACATCATCACAGGTCCTCGAATTCGACTAAATTCCAATCTTACCAAAATGCAAATGTCTGCTCTAGAGGGTGTGCCGACATAAACAGCATGGGACATTTATTATTTTATCATTAGTAAAATTAGAAACTACTGTTAAGTCCATACTCTCTTTCCAATAGCCAGGTAGAAGAAATAAACTGTAATTTTAGAGGGTGTGCCGACATAACAGCAAGGGACATTCCCCTTTCAGGAATCTGTCGAAGTGCTGGAGTATAATAGAAGTGCTAGAAGTAGAAGTAGAACAATAAGTACTGTACTTGATCCATACTTTCCGGTGCGGTGCGGCGGGATCCGAACGTGCAGTGCAGCTAGCTTTCCGGTGCGGCAACACAAACCTGAAAGGCGCAGCGGCAGGCGGCGGCACAGATGATCCTCCAACTCATCAAGTCGAGGAGGAGAAACTGGATGGATGGACGTGGGTGGTGGCGCCGACCCCTGCACCCAGCACACCCAGCAGCACCATGGGTAAGGTTTTGATAGCTCCTTGTCAACCACCGGTAGGTAGGTCAGGTGCGCACTTGGCACTTGCACATTTCCATTTCGTGACAACATCATCTCCATCCAGCTTATTAATTAGCAGCAGAGCTAAACAAGGCACTACTTTCACAAGGCTATTTTAAGACATTTGCATTTTGGTAAGATTGGAATTTAGTCGAATTCGAGGACCTGTGATGATGTACGCAAAAGCTAACCTATATTAGACTGTTAGTAAAATTTGCAATTCGACAGATCCTCAAGCTAACCTATATTAGACTGTTAGTAAAATTTCAAACAATTAGAGCATGACAGTTTGTAACCAGGTTTGAATTAGCTTGAGGACACAAAACTCAGAGATGACATAAACTCAGAGATGACATATACTTATGGTTCAGGAACATATGGTTATAAGCACATATACACATGGTTTCAGTCACTGTAACAAACTGTACTAATGGTTATAATGGCAACAATGCTTGCTAGCACATCACAGGTACGTGACTATACTAATTTTGGTCACAGGTCCTCGAATTCGACTAATGCCTTGCTAGCACACAGTCTAGCTAGCACTCTAGCACTCTAGCACGCTAGCACTCAACAAAAGAGGGGGACACATCCGAACCCTAGGGAGACAGGTGGGTTAAGGGAGGAGGGGGGGTGAGGAGGAATCACCGGTGCCGACGAGCTCCCTGCAGGCGGACCCTGAGGGAGGAGCTCGACGCGCAGCCCGAGGGAGGAGCTCGACCCTAGATCCGGCGGCTTGGGGCAAGGCCGGCGTTAGATCCGGAGGAGCCGGCGAGGAGCTCGGTCGTCGCGGGCGGACGGCGGCAGATCCGGCGGGTCCGGCGGTTTGGGGCGGGCGCCGGAGGAGACCGGCAGCGCGGAGGAGAGGGCCGCGCGGTAGGAGGCGGTGGAGCGTGGGCGGGGCGGAGGGAGCCCGAGGGAGGAGCTGGACCCTAGATCCGGCGGGTCCGGCGGCTTGGGGCGCGGCCGGCGTTAGATCCGGAGGAGGCCGGCGAGGAGCTCGGTCGGCGCGGGCGGACGGCGGCTTGGGGCGGGCGGCCGAGGAGACGGCGGCGCGGAGGAGAGGGCCGCGCGGTAGGGGCGGTGGAGCGTCGTCGGCGGGGCGGAGTGGAGGGCGCGGAGGGAGGCGTGGAGCGCCGAAGGGGAGGGCGGACGGAGGACCCCGGCGGCGCGGAGGGAAGGGCGCGGAGGGACGGCGGCGCGGAGGGACGCGGTGGCCGCGCGGAGGGAGTGGACGCAGACACGGGGAGTCGGGGGCACGCCGATTCAGGGGCACGCCGTAGCGGTGTGGACGATTCCAGTTTGAACGTTTTAGTGGTAGAGATAGAGATAGAGACTTGCGAGGATCGTTTTCCCTTGGGACTTGGGAGGTGGGAACACCGCAGGAGAACTTAAGCGCCGCGTAGTAAATTAGCTCGTGCTCTCAGTTAAAACGCACTGTATTTAGTCACACGTACACACACGTAAATAACGATGGAGCTATATAGCTCGCTTGGTTTTCAACTAATATGGGTATGGAGGGAGTATGCCCGTGCAGATCACCCGGCATTCATCTCATCGATCTCATCACATAGATCGAGCAGAAAATTAAGCCTGTCGATCGATATAGCTAATAACAGCCCGTGCAGAAAATTTTGCTTCTCAAAACTCTCCATCATATCCAAGCATCAGACTATCAATCAGAGCTTGCAGAGAGCACAGTTCATATAGCAGATGGCCATGATGACCAGGTTCGTTTTTCCTCTGATGATTGTAGCAGTGCTGATAATGCTGCTGGCATCGCCGGGGTCGTCGTCGGCGCGCCGGCTTGAACTTGAAGGCGGCGATACATGGGCCGGCGAGGCTGCTGCCTCCTCCGGTGGTGGTGACCATCCTGTCACACATCAGTACATCAAACACCTGTACCTGCAGGAACTGAAACCAGGACCTTCCTGCGGGAGTTTTAGCCCAAAGAATCCGCCTTGCATAACGGCTGACTGAAAGAAGAAGGCAAACAAGGAGAAATCCATGATATGGTTGGCGCCATCAATAATAGATGGACTTAATTAAAGTATAGTACGTCTGCATGTGTTGTGGTATTTCCAATAATCGCTAGAATGACAATGTGTGTGTGATGCTTGATTTACTGTATAATGTTTGGCTTCTTATTATTGTAAGTGTCGGAGAAACGTATGCTTTTTAGAATAAAGTGATCGATGGCTTGTTTGTGGTACTAGATATCCCGGCCTATATGTTACTTAATTATGACAATGTGTGTGATCGATGGCTGACTGAAAGAAGGCAAACAGGAGTAGATACATTTGCCTACTTTTATTGCGAATCACACGGAATAGCGTCGTTAAGTACGTCCTAAATAAAATACGACCACACAATCTTGAATCTGGGTAGACATCACCGCTCCTCCGACCAATGCAAATAAAATAGTCCAATGATCACCTATACACACTCTGGAAAAACAAACTATGTGCATCATGACAAAACACGATTGAGATTGATGATCATCATAGTTAATAATAAGCATCGTGTTCCCTAATTTTCAAGCACATGAAAAATTATTGTCGTCACCTAAATTTTGCAGTTCATATATATAAGCTACTATGTACTATGTAATGCATAGTTTTACTTCAAATATAAGAATTTGAGTTTTGCTACTTGTTTGTAGGAACGGGTGATTCACCTCTACAAATTATTGTCAGTCATTGATCATTTAAAAAAATAATTATTGTAATTGCGATATTTAGTTTTACATTTTACTCAAGTCATTAAATCTAATTGATAGTCATTTTCTTTGTCCCATGAAAACTTGAGGAAACACACGTCTGCAGTGGCGGAACTAGCAATTTTGATGAAGGAGCTGGACAAATATAATGACATCTCTAAGTGTGATTAATATATACATAAGTATATGTCTCAATATTTCTTTTCAATATTTTTACAGTGTAGTTAGTATTATAACGGAAAACAGAATATTATGATAAAATGGATGAATTGGTGCCTTGTTGTACCGTAAATTGGCATATTTATAGAGAAATTTAAAAAGTTTCACCGCACATCTAAGAAGTTGTGGGCTTGTTTATGGTCAAATCGGTTCAAACAACTTTTGAAAAGTATCATTCTACCATTGAACTTAATTTGAAATTTTGAGGAGGGACGTTTGGATTCGGGACTAAATTTAGACCTTGTGACATCGAATGTTCGGATACTAATTAAAAGGATTGAACATGGGGTAGTTATAAAACTAATTATACAGATCAAGACTATTCACGAGACGAATCTATTAAACCTAAATAATCCATCTGCTTTTGCACGTATTTACTATAACATCGCATGTCTGATCATAGACTAATTAAGCTTAATAGATTCAGCTCACAAATTAAATCTGTTCAATTAGTTTAATACGTCTGATTAATATCTAAATATCAATATGAGGCAGAGACTAATAAACTTTATTAGGGCTACAACCAAACTTAATTTATGATTAATGGCTACACTCCGCAGCAACAAGATTGAGGAGTTTGGCACCGTGCGGTCCACCACGACGACGTCAATCAACTCTGTTTTGCCGATTTGATGATGCCGGAAAAAGAAGAGACAGACAGTGTACAGTAGACTGTACACGTACTTCCTCCGCCCCTAAATAACTGTCTTTAAAAATCCGTGTTTCCCTCACAGACACGCTTTTCGGACAACGATTAAAAAGGGACTGAGGAAGTAGGCGCGCGTGATCTACTACTACGAGCTCACGTCTGAACATTTGCACCGGCAGTCGCCGGTCCATCAATAGCATGCACACTAAGGGCAGTCCCAATGCATGGTTTCTTGGCATAGATTCCAAGAGAGAAAATAAGCAATTAATACTAGTAGAAACTATCCTTTCCAATCCATGGTTTCTATATCAATGATTATACAAAGAATGACTTTAAATGCAACACAAAACAGCGATGGATCATGTGTGGCAAACTCTTTGCAGCCAACATGTTGCCACCCGTTTGCAAAAAAAGACTGACAAACACAAGAATATATGTTTCAACCATATCAAATAGCGACCAATATATGTTTCCAGAACCTATTAAGATAGCAGGTACTATCGACCGTCTCATACATATATAGATAGAAGTAGCATCATCTTATACCAATATATGTTTCCAATATATATAGTATTGCATAGTCAGCATCAATACATCGACCATTGAGGGTGGCCGGATCACCCCTGCCCCGCCCGACCTTGTCTTGCCTTGAGGGCCGACGCAGTTGATTCATGGTCAGAGATTTGGTATGAGTTGGGGGAAGAGTTGGGGAAGAAGACTAGGTTTGGATTGAGGGGCTTGGAGAAGGGGGGATTTGGAGGCAGCGGCACCGGATGAAGACCGGAGGCGGGCGAGCGCGGGAGCATTTCACCGGAGGCGGGAGAGCGCGGGATCCGGACCTTGCGCGGCGGCTGCTCGAGTGAATCACGCAGGAGAAAGAGCGCGGGGTCAGCGGCTGCAGCAGGCGAGCACGGGAGCACAGCAGGCGAGCGCGGGAGCAGCAGCAGCGAGCGCGGGAATGGCGGGCGAGCGCGCGCCATCTCTCGCGGCGGCAGGTGGAGCAGTGGATCCGGCATTGAAAGCTCGAAACTGGTGGTTTCTCCCCAGTGCGATTTTGGTCGTTTCGATCCACCTCGTTGCTAGCGTCGACTCGGTTCCCAGATGAAGAAACGGTTTCTCTCTATTTCTCCTCTCTCTCTCTTTTATTGCAGTGCCACATCAGCAAAATATTTATGAGAGAGCCTAATTAATACACATAGAAACCATAATTAATTCCCCATTGGGACTGCCCTAACCCTACTCAGCCCACGGCGTGTCAAGCTAGCTCGCGCTGACTGCCAAATGGAATATTCGCATCCAACGTTCAGGATTCCGCCTGCGGAAAATCCGATGGTTCTGGCAGAGACAATCCGGTGGATCGGACGCAGCAGTCTCCGTCCAGCTAGCTATGCGATTGCGATTTGTGAATGTGAAACTAACAATTAAAGTAGTGATGGACAGAGACCTAGCTTTTCCCTTCGAGACCGACCCTCAGCTAGACTTGGACTAGAATAGGAAATTTTGACTGGGCTACTTACTACACACAGTCCACATACTCCGTATATTAATTACAAATGCCTCGTGACTTCATCAGTTGCTGATCTCGATCGTAAACAAAGGAAAAAGGTCTTAAGGCCAAAATGATACATCAGTTCAGTTTTTCAAAAATAAAGAAAAGAGAAGATACCCTCCTCCTACGTAGCTTTTTTGAATGAAACTGTCTGCCCACCAGCAAATTAAATATTAGTCCTGATTCCTGAAATATACTATAAGGCATCAAGTTGAATTGAGAAAAAACCAAAAAGGTACTGTACTTGTTTCGACTTTCACCTCAGCTCTGATGATCTCACCAACTATAGAGCGTCCATAGTTTATTTGCTTCTTTATTAAGCGCCGCATTTCCAACAGAGAAACAGTTTTCTCATGGATCAGGCGGTTCATATACGTAGTACGTGTACTACTAATTGTGCGTGTGCTTGGCACTGAGCGCGCGCTTCTTGGAAATTTCTCTGTTTTTTCTTCTGATGATGATCGAAAGCAAAACTGTTTCTCCTTTTGAACGTTAGGAGAACATCAAATCACAGCGCACATCACTCCTCCGTACACCGTGATCACAAGGCAATTAGTTAGTGAAAATGCCAATTAAATAATCACTGTCATATATTATTTCCAATTTCTCGATCGATCGATCGGTGAGTTTCTCGAGATCTCCGCTTGGAACAAGGCATGCAGCAGTATTCCCGGCACCTTCCACTGCGTCTTCCAAGCCGGTGTACATAGGGAAAGTGCCCTACCGACCGTAACTTCTTGCTGGTGGGATAGACACATTGCTCACGGCAACGCATGCAAAGACGACGACGACGCCAACAGTGAGCAGCCCAACACCGAAAGGCGAAAGAGCGACACATCGTCATCACAAATGACGAATTGGGGCGTCTAGTTTTGAATTAATTTGTCGCAAATTCGTAAGAAACGGATCGCCTGACCGACCGACATCTTTTGTTCGCAATGCGAGTTAAACACACACACTCGTGACTCGTGACGTCGGCGCACAGAGCGTTGACTTATATACGTGTGCATTTTCTAGCTTGCTTCGCGAATTAGTCAGCTTAACCTGCGAGTCGCACACGTAAAAGGTGAAGCCATATGGAAGTTTCAGTGTGACAGCCCGACCTTGATATATGACATGCATGCTGCATTTAGGAAGACCGCCTTGTCTCGCGACATCCCACCATTAGATATATCCCTGCTAGCTTAAAACACTATATAATAGAGAGAGTGATCGATCGCGTACCCTGCTTATATATAGCATCCTACGAGCTAGCCCAATCGTATATACTCCACTCCCAAGAAATCGTAAAGCTAGGTATTATTCCTATGTTTTAAGTTTTTTTTGAAATTAAATATATGCAAAAATGTATTTTACTAACCCAATTTATTATAAATTGTAAAGGACAATTGTTGGTGGAGATAAGTGTTAGTTTATTTATTTCTTATCAGTAACATGATGATCATTATGAATAAAATCTTGTTCAAATTCAATTGTTTCTTACCTGTATTCATTTCCTGCTTGAAGTGATTGACAAATTATTAGGAATTACCGGAACCCCGGAAAAGTTTAGAACTATCCTTATTGGCAGCAGTAAGACTAGAGGGAAAATAACTAACCTTCTAGTTAGAGCAACTCCAGCAATAGCCTATAAAACAGGATTCCCTACTTTTAATTTGAGTACTTCCCCTCTACTTTGAGGGCCCTATTTTTTTTGGCTCCACTCCAACAGTGCCACTCAAATAGAGTACTCAAATTCATTTAAATTATCAATGACATGTGGAGCCTGATTGACTAACTCGGACAAAACATAATATGGATCTGATGGTGCGGGCCATGACAGGAAAGTGGCCCGAAGTTGCCCATCGTGGGTCGAGGGAGTCCGCCGTCGTGAGAATTGTCGCGGTTGTCCGAGGGAGGAGAGGGAGCGCGTCAAGGGGAGGAGAGAGAGCGCCTGTAGGGATGAGGGCCGAGCTGTGGGCCAACGAGAACGAGGTCTCAGGGAAGGATTTGAGAGTCCACTCAAATTTCAAGACACTAGTAGGGCCCTGTTGCTGCTGGAGCTCGTTTTTTTTTAACCGAGTCCTCATATTTAGCTATGAGGGCTTAAGTAGGGTCCTGCTGGAGTTGCTTTGACAATTTTATTAAACTGGCTAACGATACAATTTTCTGTCAGGCAACAGTAAAGAAATTACCCATAAGAAACCTTCTGTCGGGATGCTTATAGAAAACAAAATATAATCAATTTCTCCGTCGAGAGCTACCGCGTAGTTTTTGTGTGTGTGTGTGTGCATTGCCTGCGCTGGCGATTGCGAACCAGGCAGCTTAGCCAACGAGTCGCACACGTAGGTAAAACCATGAAGTTTCGGAGTAAGCTCGATCGACCGACCATGGCATGCGCGCGGCATGCCTCCGTATAACACTCATCACGTACTAGCCAGTTGATCTCTCGTAGCTCATCCCAACAAAGAAAACAAAACTGTCTCCGCCTATACACTACCAGAATCCTGAATTACTTTGCGGCCATAGATTTTATTGAGTGCCAAAATAAAACCGCCAAGAAAAGTGTAGTTTCCTTGGCTGCATACATCACCTCCAGGAAATGGATATTCTTGAGTGCTAAACCAACCGCCAAGGTAATTCCATGTTTCCTTGAGTGTTGTTACAACCCCCCAGGTAATGTTAATTTTCTGGGTGCTATTTGAAACCGCCAGGTAAATCTTATTTCCTTGAGTGCTATTCGAAACCGCCAAGGTAATTCCTATTTCCTTGAGTGCTATTCAAAACCGCTAAGGTAATTCTGAGAGATTTAAAATTCAATTTTTTTGAATTTTACAATGACCTCGGACGGTGATTTGGCCTAAACCAAAGTTGTAGTATTCGACAAGATCTTAAAAGTTTTAGTTTAAACTTTTTACATTGAAATCATGTAGGGTTTCAAATATCCACTACAAGATTCCATAAAGTGAATATAAAAGAGAAAAACAAGTTAGGTATTCACAAAATACTCAATGGTGTAGTGGTCAGGGCATTTCAATTTAAAGCTCTAGGTCATGAGTTCGATTCCTAGGAGATGCAAATGTGAAGTATGTTTTTGCTGATTTATGATTTTGCTCATGTTTCCTTGGCGGTCACTTGCAGTCAAGAAAAATAATTTCCTTGGCGGTTAGAAACATTTCCTTGGAGGTTAATGGCCCTTAAGGAAACTATTTTACTTGGCGGTTATTGTATTTTCTTGGCTCTCTGGTAAATTAAGTAAGGTCGCAATTTGCTTGACGGCTAGCCTTCAAGTAAATCATCCTTGATTTATGATTTTTGCTCATGTTTCCTTGGCGGTCACTTGCAGTCAAGAAAAATAATTTCCTTGGCGGTTAGAAACATTTCCTTGAGTTTAATGGCCCTTAAGGAAACTATTTTACTTGGCGGTTATTGTATTTTCTTGGCTCTCTGGTAATTAAGTAAGGTCGCAATTTGCTTGACGGCTAGCCTTCAAGTAAATCATCCTTGAGTGTCAAAACTGTCAAGGAAACTAGTTTCCCTTGCCTCCTATCCTTGAGTGAATTTGCTTGACAGTTTATAGTCAAGGACTATTACTTTGGCGGTTTTTCCCCCTTTTTTGGTGGTTTTTGGCACTCAAGGTAATTCAGATTCTAGTAGTGATATTCGTGCGGCACTTAAACGACGTACACAACAACTGCACGCCCCACCTACGCGGAGATGAACAGGCCGGAGGAGAGATCATCGAGCTGCCCGTACGTGAGAACTGTGTCCCCAAAGCTCTATCTATCAATCTACCCTACTAACCATCATATAATAATTATAAGTCCACCCTAAAAACATCCCCCGCTGAAATGGTCTTACTAAATCCACACAAAACTGTACCCACAAAACTAACCTCATAAAAATTGACCATTCAGATTTGATTCGTAATCTTCTCTCTTTTTACTCAGTCACATCTAACGAACCAAATTAAATGTATGGTATCTCTCCAACTCAATCATCTCCACCAACACAAGAATTACGGAAGGGAAAAAATCGCCGAAAACAAACCGCGTTAAAGACCTCCAAGAATTACAGAAGAAAAAATATCGTCAAAGGGAAACGCGTGAAGACCTCCGCGCTCCCTCTCCAGGCAATGGACGCCGGCGTGACGCCATCGCTAGGGCGTGACGCGTGGTTAGTACTATGCAGGCTCCTGCTCTCTGCACTGGTACTATTCACATTCCTTGCCCACAAATATTGGAAAACACGGGTAACGATCAATGCAGTCGAGAAGTTCCTCCAAATGCAACAAATGCTTTGTCCCACTAGGTTTGCCTACACTGACATCACTGCGGTTACTAGCCATTTCAGAGACAAGTTGGGTCAGGGAGGATACGGCTCCGTATACAAGGGTGTGCTACTCCCAGGCAATGTGCATGTAGCTGTCAAGATGCTGGGCAACTCCAATTGCAATGGGGATGAGTTCATCAGTGAAGTCTCCACCATTGGTAGGATCCACCATATCAACGTGGTCAGTCTTGTGGGCTTCTGTGCAGAGGAAATGAGAAGGGCACTTGTGTATGAGTACATGCCAATGGTTCTCTTTTCAAGACAAGTATATATTCTCAGCCGAGCGAAGTTTCTCTTATATCCAAAAGAAAGATCATACTTGCAAAGGAGTATAGTTTAGAAATAGGTCCATATATCCCGCATCTCCACACACTTGCACACTCAACCCAGTGTTGACCTAATCTTAGTATGGTTCGGGCTTTGACTTCGTAAGCAAGCCATCCCTTGTATACCTACCCAAAACTCCACTAAAAATACTAGAGGTAGGATACAAAGACAATGATCAAAGCCTTCGGTGAGGATGCTATACTGAAAGGACCTAATTGCCTAGAGGGGGGTGAATAGGCCTATATCGAATCCTGAAAGTCACAAACTCGAAATGCGGAAGTTAAAATACCAACCGGAACTTCCTGTGCACACCACCAGAACTTTCGGTGCCCTACGTGTCGGGGGTCCACAAAAGGGGTACCCCAATCAACGCGAACAAATAGGTTAAACCTAGAACGCCTGTAAATAACAAACCTAACTAGCCTAACCCCCTAAAGAGACCAATCCCTCGAGGCCCACAACGCTGGCCCGCCAAGCCAGCCCTCGGGCGAGCACTCACTAAAACCTCGAGTCCTGGCATATAGGGCTCGAGCCCCCCACAGCCGAACACCGCACCTCGAGACCCACACGCGGGCCTCGAGCCTCTCTGGCACGACAGCCTATCCCTCGAGACGCTTTATGCTTCCTTCGAGCGGCGCAGACATCGGATGCCAGCCCCATACCGCGCATTTAATACATCCACCTACTCCAGTCACACGTCCCTTGCAGCCGACGTGTACCACAGTAACCAGGGCAGAGTCAAGTCTCGTTTTCACCACAAGCATGGGCAAAAGGGCGCCAGTACGGCACTGTTAGCCCATACCCTACGCTGTTGCACGTCCAAGCCACGTCTCGAGGCCCGGATGCCCACTACTCAATCAAATTTCCACGGGACTTGCCCATACTCGCGGGGGCTCGAGCCCCCGTAGGCGCCACCTCGAGGCCGGCTCCGCGCCCCTCGAGCCCTAACCGCTTTCATGCTATTGGAAGACAGGTACCCCAAGATCCGGAGGGACCCCGCCGTGTCCTGTATGTGCCGGAATGGGTGCTGTACGGCTTCTACATCGTCGCGTCATCACGTCCGCGCCGGATGGAGGCCACGCCCCAAGGACGCCTCAACAGCAACGCCCACGTCGGCTCCAGTGGCCCCGACAAGACAGGGATCCTACCCCTCTCCGTATTGGGCATCGTACGCCCCGACACCTGTAGTATCCTTGTGTAACCCTGGCCTCCCCTTGCTCTATAAAAGGGGACGCCAGGGCCCTTCGCGCGCGGAGAGGAACAAGACGCAAGTCCACGATTACACGACTCTGAAAGGGACAACACACGAGTCCACACACACACATACGAGTCCGGACTCCGGTCCACGCTCACTGGGCTTGTATTCGCCCCTGTACAAGCACTTAGGTGCAAGTAATACAAGAACCTCCTCCCCCGCTGGACGTAGGGCCTTCTTTGCCCGAACCAGGATAAATCCTTGTGTCATCTTGCATCACCATCCAGGAAGAGAAGCACGCGATCATATTACTCGTTGGTGTCATACCCCCGGTTCGAAACACCGACAGTTTGGCGCGCCAGATAGGGGCTTCGCGTGTCGAGTCGGTTTCTCGCTGTTTCCTGGATGGCTGCTTCGACTCCTTCGTTCTCTGCCGGTGCCGTCATCTGGTTCGGGAGCCTCGAGTTCCTGGCCACCGACAACGGCAACGAGCTGACCTTGCTCTCCACGGAGGCCCGAGTGGAGGGCGTGTCACGCCACCCCGTGCGAGGAGCGTGGCACGTCGCCCACACCACCACGCGTCGCCGCCCCGTGAGCGGCGCCGTCGTCACCATCGTCGCCAGGCACAGGCGGTGTCGGCGGTGTACACCCACTTCCCCGTGGCCGGCGCGGAGTTCCCAGGTGGAGCCTGCCCGGCGCACGGCCGGAGACTTCCGGGCGCGCGCCCGCGCCCACCCAGCAACTCCGCGTTCATCATGCGCACGGACCAGGAGCCAGGCCAGAGGCCTCCGAGCCGTGCACCGTCGACGCCACCCAGCCTCCTCCCGCACGGGGTGTACCGCGCTCGACGCCGCGGTTTCCCGTTCGGCCTCGACAGCTCCGCAGCAGCCTACGCCTGCCAGCTCAACGAGCGCCGTTGGGACCGACCGCCGGTAGGCCAGGAGCAGCACCCGGGCGTGCTACTGCAGGCCATGGCCAACCTGGAGATCGTCCACCCCGCGTACGTCGACCGCGGCTTCTCGCGAGCCATCGAGCCACCCCGGCGAGCCACCGTTGGAGAGTGTACCGCGCGCTGCGCAGTCCCAGCATCTGCCAAGGCGGCACGCCGTCACAGCTCCGACTCCGACGAATACGACCACCACGACCTGACCTCTGGGATCCCACCAGGGAGTGCTTCCAACTCGAGGGGGTCGTATGCGATATCGAGGACGAGGGCGACGACGGCAGGCCGGCGCTCGATCTAGAAGGCCCCAGCGACGTGGCCGCGGCAGGCGGATCACGTGTTCAGGGGAGGAACGAACCTCCAGCACCGGCTGCACCGCCTCAGCACGACGACGGCCGGGCGGCGCAACTCGCGCATGTGCAGGAGGCAATCACCAAAGCCGAGGAAGAACGGCGACACCTGCTGCAGCTCCCGGCAAACTCTGGTGCAGGAACCACCCCAGCCCCGAGGAGCCGGAGCTCGAGGTCGGGCTCGAGAGGTCCACCGCGGATCCTCGAGGACGGGGCACCAGCACGCCCCGAGGTATGCTTCCCGCGAGCCGGGCAGAACGTGGTGGTGGCGGCGATGATGCTCCGTGATCTACCCGCCGTCTCCAACCCTGACGCCAGGCGCATGCTTGGGGAAATGAAGAACCTCCTCGAGACAGCCGCTGTGCAGCAGGCCGAGAGCTCGGCGTCCCGCCGGCGCGGAGCAGCCTCGGGGAAGCCAGCGGACACGCCCCGCAACGAGCGCGAGGCATCCGTCCACCCAGCCGGACGCCTCTCGAGCTAGGCCAGTCCGCGAATGGATCATCGACAACAGCCACCTCGAGACCCCAACGACGCCCGCAACGACATCAACCGCCGGCGCAAGGACAAGGGGGCCCAGGAGCGTGGCTATAGCGCCCATCGAGAGGGCGCTACGACAGCGACGAGGACCGGCAAGTCCTCGAGCCCCCGGGCCCCAGAGTCTTCAGCCGGGCCATCCGCAGCTCAACCCTCCCCGACCGCTTCCGACCGCCGACCAACATCGTGAAGTACGACGGGGAGGTCGAGCCCAGCTCTGGCTCTCGACTTCCGCCTAGGCTGCCAACTGGGCGGAGCGAAGAACGACGACCGTGTGATCATACGCCAACTCCCACTTTACCTCTCGGACACCGCCCGCCGGTGGCTCGAGGGGCTCCCGCCGGATCGGATCGACGACTGGGCCGACCTAGTCAGGGTCTTCGACGGGAATTTCAAGGGGACTTGCGTGCGCCCAGGCAACCCCTGGGACCTACGGCGTTGCAGGCAGGCGGCGGACGAGCCCCTCCGCGACTTTGCTCGGCGGTTCTCGAAGCAGCGCCTCGAGCTCCCCACGTGCCTGATGAGGACGTCATCTCAGCGTTCCTCGCGGGCACGACGTGCCAAGAGCTAGTTCATGAGCTAGGACGCTACCGTCCTAGGACGGTCGAGGACCTGATGGATCGCGTCACCAGCTTTGCCTCAGCGATGAGGCAGTGGGGCCTTCTTTGGCCGTTCCACGGACAAAGGTAAGGCGGTGACCGCGCCGGAGGGCTCGAACAAGGGCAACGACGCTAGAAGGACAACAATAACAACAGCAAAAAAAGAAGAACAAACGCAAAGGTCAGAAGGCGAAGCGCGACGCCAATGACGACGACGACGAAGAGGTGCTCGCAGGCGCCCTCGAGCTAAGAAGCCCGAGGCCCCCCTGACGGGGCTGTTTTCGACCAGATGCTCGAGGACCCCTGCACTTATCACAGGGGCCCCGTAAATCACAAGTTAAAGGACTGCCGACTGTTGAAAGGCTACTACTCCAAGCTCGGCGATAAGAAGAGAAGACGCGCCTAAGGGCAAGGATAACAATCGGCGCGGCGGTGGGGACGCGGACGACAACTTCCCCCCGGTGCGCGACTGCTACATGATCTAGGGGGGGCCGACCGTCGGGCTCTCAGCTCGAGAAAGAAAGAAGGAGCGCCGGGAGATCTTTGCACTCGGCCACGACGCCCCCCGGTACCTTGACTGGTCTGATGCGCCGATCACGTTCGACCGTGACGACCATCCGGACCGTGTCATAAACCCGGGGGCGTACCCCCTCGTCGTCGACCCCGTCATCGTCGACGTACGGTTCTCCAAGGTGTTGATGGATGGGGGCTCGAGCCTCAACATCATATACCTCGAGACCCTCGACCTCCTGGGATTTCAGAGGGTCAGCTCCGACCCACGTCGGGGGTTCCACGGAATCGTACCAGGGAAGAAGGCCCCCCCCTCGGCGCATCGACCTGCCGGTTTGCTTTGGCACGCCGGCTAACTTCCGCCAGGAGACACTCACCTTCGAGGTGGTTGGATTCCAAGGGACCTACCACGCCATTATCGGCCGGCCAGGCTACGCCAAGTTCATGGCGGTTCCCAACTACACGTACTTGAAGCTCAAATGCCAGGGCCAAAGGGGGTCATCACCGTCGACACATCCTACGAGCACGCGTACCACTGTGATGTGGAGTGCGTCGAGCGTGGGGAGGCAAACGTCCAGCTCGACTCGCTCGAGGCCCTAGCCGCCCTGGCCACCGAGGGGGCCCCTGAAGTAAAGCGCCACGCTGGCACCTTCGAGCCGGCAGAGCACCCAAGCAATACCCGTCGACCCGACCTCGACCAATGGCAAGACGCTGACCATCAGTGCCAGCCTCGAGCCTAAATAGGAAGCAGTGCTCGTCGACTTTCTCCGCGCAAACATCGACATGTTTGCGTGGGACCCTCGGACATGCCGAGCATACCGAGGGAAGTCGCCGAGCACGCCTTGGAGATCCAGGCCGGGTCCAGACCGGTGAAGCAACGCCTGCGCCGCTTCGACGAGGAGAAGCGCAGGATCATCGGCGAGGAGGTGCACAAGCTTTTGGTGGCCGGGTTCATCAAGAGGTATTTCACCCAGAGTGGCTAGCTAACCCTGTACTAGTTAGGAAAAAGAATGGAAAAATGCGGATGTGTGTAGACTACACTGGTCTGAATAAAGCTTATCCAAAGTTCCATTTCCTTTACTTAGAATTGATCAGATTGTCGTTTCCATTGCGGGGTGTGAAGTACTTTCATTTCTCGATGCGTATTCCGGCTACCACCAGATTAGGATGAAACAATCCGACGCTCGCTACCCCACCTCTTTTGTTACGCCTTTTGGTATGTATTGCTATGTTACAATGCCCTTCGGCCTTCGAAACGCCGGGCACGTACCAACGTTGCATGCAGCATATCTTTGGCGAACACATAGGCAAAACCGTCGAGGCCTACGTCGATGACATCGTGGTTAAAACCAAGAAAGTCGGGGGCCTCATCAGCGACCTCGAGACCACGTTCGAGTGCCTCTGGGCCAAGAATGTGAAGCTCAACCCCGAGAAGTGTGTCTTTGGTGTGCCTCGGGGCATGCTACTTGGCTACATTGTCTCACAACGGGGGATCGAGGCCAACCCCGAAAAAATCTCAGCAGTCACAAGGATGGGCCCACTTCGAGACCTCAAGGGTGTACAGAAAGTGATAGCTGCCTAGCCGCTCTCAGCAGATTCATTCGAGGCTAGGGAAAAAGCGCTACCCCTCTACCGCCTGCTGAAGAAGACGGAACACTTTGCGTGGACTGTCGAAGCCGAGGAGGCCTTAACCAGTTGAAGGGGTTGCTGACTTCCGCGCCAATCCTCGTGCCACCGCGACTGGCCGAGGGTGACGATCGCCCCGAGCCCCTCCTCCTCTATGTGGCCGCAACCACTCAGGTGGTCAGCGCGGTCATAGCCGTCGAGAGGCACGAGGAGGGTCATGCGTTGCCGGTCCAACGATCGGTGTACTTCACCAGTGAGGTGCTCTCCGAGGCCAAGGTCCGGTACCCGCACATCCAGAAACTGCTCTACGGCATCATCATCACAAGGCGCAAGCTCCAGCACTACTTCCTCGCTCATCCCGTAACGGTGGTGTCGTCCTTTCCCCTCGGTGAGATCATCAACAATCGGGAGGCCACAGGCGCATCGCCAAGTGGTCCGCCGAGCTAATGGGGGAGACCATCACCTACGCCCCGCGAAAAGCCATCAAGTCGCAAGCGTTGGCAGACTTCATTGCTGAATGGACCGACACTCAGCTCCCGCCGGCGCAGATTCAAGCCAAGCTCTGGACCATGTACTTCGACGGATCCCTCATGAAGACGGGGGCAGGCGCAGGCCTGCTCTTCATCTCACCCCTCGGAGTCCACATGCGCTACCACTGCTACGCTTGCACTTCCCCGCCTCCAACAACGTCGCCGAGTACGAGGCCCTCGTCAATGGGCTGCGCATCGCCCTCGAGCTCGGGGTCCGACGCCTCGACGTTCGAGGGGACTCGCAGCTCGTCGTCAACCAGGTCATGAAGGCCTCGAGCTGCATCGATCCCAGGATGGAAGCGTACTGCGGGAGGTGCGCAAGCTAGAAGATAAGTTTCTACGGCCTCGAGCTTAACCACATAGCTCGAAAGTACAACGAGGCCGCAGACGAGCTGGCAAAATTGGCGTCCACGCGCGGCACGGTTCCACCAGACGTCTTCTCGAGGGACGTTTTCGAGCCATCCGTCAAAATCGGCCCAGGGGCTGGCCTCTCGACGCCACCCCTCGAGCTAGACACGGGGCTCGACCTTCAACGCCACCCCCCTCGGGAATGACCCCTCGACATCCACTGAGGCGATGCATATCGACGCACCCGCCCTCTTCTTCATCACGACCCCTCGACTGGCGGACGCCCTTCCTCGACTACCTGACGCAAGGCGTGCTACCAGAATACAAGACGGAGGCCTGACGCATCGCTCGAAGAGCCAAGACCTACGTCATCTACGGCGACGAACGGGAGCTGTACCGACGAAGCCTGACCGGGATCCTTCAGCGCTGCATCCCCCCTCGAGGAAGGACGCAAGCTCCTCGACAGCATGCACTCGGGGGCTTGCGGCCACCACGCAGCACCAAGGACCCTGGTTGGGAACGCCTTCCGTCAAGGCTTCTATTGGCCGACCGCCATTGGAGACTCAAGCGCTTGGTCCTGAGCATGCCATGGGTGTCAATTCTACGCCAAGCAGACGCACCAACCCTGCACATGCCCTGCAGATGATCCCAATACTTGGCCATTCGCCGTTTGGGGGCTCGACCTCGTGGGTCCCTCAAAAAGACAAGTGGAGGGCACTCACACGTGCTCGTGGCCATCGACAAGTTCACCAAGTGGATCGAGGCTAAGCCGATAGGCGACCCCACCTCCGAGAAGGCTGTCGAGTTCATCGCCAACATCATGTACCGGTTTGGGGTGCCTAACGTCATCATCACCGACAATGGCACCCAATTCACGGGCAAAAGGTTCACCAACTTTTGCGACGACAACAACATTCGCGTGATCTGGGCCTCGGTCGCATACCCTCAATGCAACGGGCAGTCGAGCGCGGCAACAGCATGGTACTCCATGGGCTGAAGCCGAGGCTCTTCAAGACCCTCAAAAATTCGGAAAAGGGTGGCTGCGGAGCTCCCCTCGGTGCTGTGGGGCCTCAGGACTACGCCGAGTCGAGCCACCGGGTTTCACTCCGTTCTTCCTAACCTATGGCGCCGAGGCTGTCTTGCCTACGGACCTCGAATACGGCTCCCCTCGACTCCGAGCCTACAACGAGCAAACCAACGATGAAAGGCTCGCCAACGCCAAGGACCAGCTCGAGGAGGCCCGAGACGTGGCGCTCATCAACTCCGCGCGCTACCAGCAAACACTTCGACGCTACCACGACAACACGTGCGCAAGAGGGACCTGGCGGTGGGGGACCTCGTGCTTCGACGGCTGCAAGACAATCGAGGGCACCATAAGCTCACCCCTCCATGGGAGGGCCCATACACCGTAGCTGAGGTGCTCAAGCCAGGGACATACAAGCTCTACGACGATCAAGGCAGAATCCTGGCGAACGCGTGGAACATCTCTCAGCTACGTCGCTTCTACCCTTAAGGCCTCGAGGCCCAGCATATTCTGTTGCTTTGTACAAACATGTCAAAATGAATGAACAAACTCGTGCATTGTCTTTCATTTTGCTTAGCGTCTTAAGGTAGCCTCGACCCTGCTTTGCTCAGGTCGAGCCTCCCTCGGGGGCTGACAAGGGGGTAACCGCCCCCAGACTCCGGAAAAAACGCGCGTTTTCTTTTCAAAAATTCGACCCTCATCTCGACTCGTGCCTCGAGTGAACTAGCGACGTCTAAATCCTAAAATACCTCGAGCCTCCAATGGTCGGGAGGCGTCGACGTAGACGGCCACCTACGCCCCCGGGCTACGGTACCCTACCTACGCCTCCCCTCGAGGGGCTCGCGGCGTATCGAAGGAACACAGACTAAGTTAGCAGAACTCGAGCTTGCAACAAAGAGAAGTGGTCAACCATTTGAAAGAAAACAGCTCCTTTAAACAAACAAGTCATATACAAACGGGTCTCGACGGACCCTCATTCATGTCATAAAATTCTTACAGGGGCCTCGACGCCCAAATTTGGCACGCAGGCCCTAATCTTCGTCGGTGTGGTACTCCTCCCCAAGGTCTTCCACGGCGGGCTCAGCCTCGACCCCGAGCTGGAGGGAGGAGGCCCTCCGCACACGGCTGCTGGCGTCAGGAGGCATCACGTCCTCCTCGAAGATCTTCGCGAGTGACGTCCCCCGCCTCTCCATCTTCTCCAAGATTTTGTCGACACGGCGGTTGTTCCACTCCTCGTCCCTCCCCTCGATCTCGATGAAGCCATTGGCGACAACGTGGACCGGGAAGCGGAAGCCAGAGCGGACAACCGCGAGCGTCTGCTTGACGCCATGATGGAGAGCTTGCCGGACACGGTCCCGTGCTGCTCGCGTCGAGGAAGCACAAGGCGTCGACCAAGGCAGGCGTCGCCTCGAGCCACCGCACCTTCTGCCGCAGCCACTGGAGGAGCATCCCCACATGGAGCCGAGCCGGTCGAGGGAAGTGCGAGCCCGCTCCGCCACCATCGTCTCGTCTTGGAGTTGGTCCAAGAGAGCCTGGTTCGTCCCGCGAGCTCCTCGACCGTCTTCCTCGACCCCTGCGCAACGAACGAGGAGAGTGAGACTGCGGCGTAACAAAAACTTCGAAACCAGAACAAGGACAAGGTGTAAGCCTCACCATCGCAATGTTGCCCAGTGCGGCGAGGTCGCTGGTAAGGCCCTCAGCACACTGCTCGAGCCTGCGCTTCTCGGCCAGCATGAGGAGCTTCTCGGACCTAAGCTCCTCGATCAGCCTGCCCGCCTCCACGAGGCCAGATCCTTTCGGATCACCTCCTGCCCTGCCGCGCTGCCCCCTCGGCAGCTCGGGCGGTGGCGACACCACTCTCGCGTCTTCGGCCTCCTTCTCCGCCACCTCCGCTGCGACCGAGCGGCGTGGCATCGCATTGAGCAACTTCGCCTCTGTTTCCATCTCCTCTAGCGCCGCCAGCCTGGCTCTACCACGCTCTCCTCGTCCGCTGCGGTCGGGCCTCGCGCCTTATCGCCACGGGCGTCAGCGGCCTCCACTTGCTCTTTCTTCGCCGCCTCCATTCACACTTCACTCGCTTGGAGGTCGGCGCCAAGTCCGTCTTTCCTGGGCGAATTCTTCAGCGTCCGCCCCTCTTTCCTCGATGCCTCGGTGACTAGCGCATTCGGCCTCCTCCTTGGATCGACCGCGACCTCACCATCTAATATCCGAGCCGCCCGCCGAGGTACACCTCCCCGCCGCCGCCTCGTGAGCCCTGGGTCTCGCCATTTGGGCGATTCCACGCTCCGCGCAGCGACGGAATCTATGAAGCCTTACCCTCAGCCCTCGCGAGGGCGCGCGCCGACACCATCCTGTGCGGCACTAGCCCGGGCTCCTCTCTCGAGCAGGACCCGCTCCGCCTCCTCTGAGCTCCACCCCATAAGCTTGGCCACCTCCCGGAAGATGGACCCGCACCTCGCCGCGGGCCCCCCGCTGGACCGGTTGCTCGACGGAGACCATGGCGAGGGACGGCTCCGGCGCGTCGGGAAACGGCCATACTGCCGTCAAGCTCGATGTCGGGCAGATCCTCCTCCGCCCCGAGCTGCCCCTGACTGCGGCCCGCCGTCCGAGCGGCATGGCCCTGGCTCTTCCCTGGCCGGCCCCCCGGCGCCTTGTCAGTGCTAGCCGGCGCCTCGGGCGCCTCCACCATCATCGAGCCCGCTGCGAGGAGCGCCCCTGCTCCAGCTCGTTCATGAGGTTCCTCCACCGTTGGCTCCTCCTCCGCCAACGCCTCTCCCCCCTTTCCCTCCTCTGCAGCCTGGCTCGTGTCGGTCGGAGCCTCGAGGGGCGCAGTCCTCTCCTCTGGCCCCAGACACCGGCGGGGCCGTGCGCCCTTGCTCTGCCCCCATTCACTCTCCTTCCCCCGGGACACATTCCGCCGTCGTGGTGGGGGAAAGCGTTGCCGTCTCCCAACCCATTGCGGCCATCCACTGGAGGATGGAGGAGGGGAGGAGGTCACCGTCCATCAGTGGGCGTGGTTCGGGCGGGCCTCGGGACACCCCGACAATTTCAGCACCCCCTGCCAAACGCGATATGGTAAGAATATAGGGAATGGGATAGCCTCGACCCATCGGAAGGATGCCTCGACCCCTGTGGTCGATGGCGACGGCCTCACCAAAATTCGCGCGACCATCTGGCCCCTCGAGCATGGCAGCTCGAGCCTTCTCCAGCCAAGCGGCTTCTCTAGCTGAGGAAGGTGCCATACCTCGAGGTGCTTGTGCCTCGACGGGGCTCGAGGTCTTGGCCCGCTTGGACGAAGCGAGGTCCACCTCCTGGTAGGAGCGCTTCCCCCTGAGAAACGGAGATGGCACGCGTCATCAAAAGTAAAGAGGTGAAGCCTCACTACCGACGAGACCCAAGAAAACTACTCACCCGAAGCGGCGGCTGTTCTTCTTCCCGGAATCGCCGGACCCACTCGGGGGCTTCGAGCCCACCCCACGGCTCGAGCCCTGCGCCTGGGCCGTCTCCGCAGGGCTGGGATGGGGGGAGGGCTCCCGACGCCTCCCGTGGCTTGACCTCGAGGGAGAGCCCTCCTTCCGCCCCACATCGCGGGAGGGCGACCGTACCTCCCTCGTGCTGTCGTCGTGGCGCCCGCCCCGGCGCGGGCTCCGGGACCTGCTTCGGCGCTCGCGCCCTCCCGCGTCCGCTTCCGCTTCCCGTGTCCCGCGGCGGTGCGGCGATGGACTCCGGGGACGCTCACGCCCCTGGTCACGAGACGCCCGGATACTCCCTCCCCGACGCTCGTGATTGCGCGTGCTCTACGCCTCTCCTTCTGTCTCCCGCTCCCTTCCTCGTCTCTACGGCGCCCTTGACGGCTCGCGGCGGTCGGGCCCGAATCCTTCTCGACCTGTCGGCGCTTCTCGAAGCCCCCGGCCCTTCTCGAGACCCCCCCGTCTGGGCTGACGCGGGTGCGGCCTCCGTTGGTGCTGTAGCGGAGGCGCTCCGGGTCCGGGCTTCCTTACGACCTGGGCACGTCCGGCGCGGAGCTCGACGGACCTCGGGCCCCCAACGAGGCAGGGATCGGCGCCGCCTTCCGCGGCTGCATCCCGCGCGACCCCTTCGCCGGGGGGACCTCCAGCATACCCTCCTGCACAGAGGAGTGGTCAGCCCGGACGTCGACGACCCCCGCGCGCCTCACACGCATCCATCCCCCCTCCCCCCGTCGTCACTCTCGTCATCATCATCATCCTCTTCCTCCGAGCTCGAGGAGCTGAGCTAGGGACGACTCGTCTCTAGGCTGCCGGTTGCGACGAGCCTTCGCCACCTCTGCTCCCGGGCCGAACGACGCAAGTTTTTGTTTTTTCTCTTTCTTTCTTTTTGGCATCCTTGTTCTCCTTGTCTTTCTGAGCAGAGAGCGCCTCACCTGGGTATCCGCGGCGTCCTCCCTCACCGGGGGCCTCGACGCACGGCAAGTGAATGCCCCCTGCAAAAAGAAGAAGCATGACAAGACGAACCACAAGAAGATGTGCCAGGCTCGGAAAAAGAGAAGTAGGGAGAGGCTCGGGACGGCTTTAGCTCTGGAGGAGGCTTACCAGGTCTAGACAACCCGCTCGGGTGCCATGGCGATTAGTTGGTGGTCCCTCGGGGATGAACGACCCTTGGATCGTAATCGACACCCGCGAGACGCCCTCGTTCCGAGGCAGCCTCCCCCCTCGGCCATCCTCGATCGATTTAGCGCCTCGAGCTGGGCCTTCGGCCCCATCTCGTGCATAGGAGGGGCCGGTCCGCCAGCGAAGAACCCTTCGCTGGTGGAACGCCCAGATGACCGCCTGAACGGTCAGGTTCTTCTCGTCCACCAGCATCTTCATCATCTCCATCAGGAGAACCAGGTAGCGCTGCTGTCCGCCGCGACCCCCCAAGTCCACTTCTTCGGGCGCTGAGTGAGGACCCTGCCGGTGTACTGCGGAAGAAGACCACCTTCATTCCGCAGGTAGAACCAGTGGTCGTCCCCCCACCTGGCTGGTTGGAGGAAAGCTTGTAGCGGAGGTATTCGCGGGGGAACATTGGCCGACGAGGTCTCCCCGTCCTCGTAGTAGTGACGGTGAGGGAACCCATGCGCACAGCCGCCTCCCGCTGGGCTTCAGGGCCTTGATGAAAAAGCTCGCCCCGGAAAAGGTGGACGAACATCTCCCAGTGCGGCTCGATCTTCAGGTACCCCTCGCACACCGCGGCGAATGGCGGCGTGCGAATCGAGTTAGGGGAGAAGTGTTGCAGCTCCACCTCGTAGTGATGGGTCAGCGCCCGCATGAAGCGGCTCGGCGGAACGCCGAGCCCCATGCGGTGGTAGCGCGTGAAGCTCACCACGTACCCCTCCGGCGGTGCGGCTCCCCGGTGATCCGCCGACGGGGTAACCCACCACGCTTGTCCGTCCTCTAGGTTGGGACGGAGAGCCCCTGGGCCACCAGCGACTCCATCTCGCGCTGCGTCACCTTCGTCGGGCTCATCTTCAGCTGCAGCGCTTGTGTCTGGGTGGCCTTGGCGGTGGCGCGGCGCGGACCCAAGCAGCGGACGGGCAGCCGGGAAATCCCCAATCGACTAGCTCGAGGGAGGGCGCGTGAAGGCTACGACGGCGGTGAAAGCAAAGGCAAAGTAAAAGGTTTCCTTTTCCCCTCTTTCGATATTTATAAGGGGAAACCCCAACAGGCGAGGCGTTCCATGGCGACGAAAAAGGTAACCACATAGCATTTAATGCGCCCACCTAACTACGTCTCGAGCCGGATGCAGGGTACACGCGGCAGCTCTCCATTCGCTCCACTACCTGGGCCCCGCCACGACCGTCGTTTCTCCGGCTTCGCGTCCCGCCGCCCTCCCCGCGGTTTCCGCCTAAAAAGGCGCGCCCAACGGGCAGAAGGATTCCCAGACGATGGAGGCTTCTTCACGAAGGTAAAAACGGGCCCCGGCCCTAAGCCTCGAAGCAGCGAAGGCTGGCCCTCGAAGAGGGTTCGACAGCCGGCTTCGAGCACCCCGATTCAGGGACACTAAGGGGCGCCACTCGCGGCATCACTCTCGAGGGCCAAGCCCTCGAGGCCCCTCACGTGTATCCAAGGCGGGGAGCTCGACATGCAGTGAGATCCCCTCGGAGGGAGGCATCGAGCCACCGGGTCCTATCGAATGGACCCGACACTCTTGCAGACTGAGCACCCATGCTTTATGAGATCGCCTCCGGGCTACAGTCGACCCCTATCGAACGGGGCACGAGGTCTCACTTGGATTCCCCGTTACCAGCTCACCGGAACCTCGAAACTCGATACTCGCCCGCTCAGTAGTACGAGCATCCCACCTCGCATCCGATCGAAGGACTCCGCGGGATGACAAGCCAGGGCAACCCCGGCGTTCCGGACAGCTCGATAGCCGTTCGGCCGGTTCAGCCTGGCACCCCTTGACGAAAGAGGGTCTAAAAAACTTGGGGCTCGACCCCCCCCCGACCTAAAAAACGCAACTAACACTCACACAAGAAAAAGCCCACGAGGGAGCCTTAAACCACTCCCCGTGGCTTCGGGGCTACACCCGCGGGTGTCGCTCGCACAACGACACCCACGGAATCAACGACCAAACCCTCGAGACCATTTAGCTAACCCTCGAGATCCCAGTCGGGAGCCCCTGCTCGAGTGCAAGCACTCGAACAAGGGCTCGTGGGCTACTGTCGGGGGTCCACAAAAGGGTACCCCCAATCAACGCGAACAAATAGGTTAAACCTAGAACGCTGTAAATAACAAACCTAACTAGCCTAACCCCCTAAAGAGAAAAATCCCTCGAGGCCCACAACACTGGCCCACCAAGCCAGGCCTCGGGCGAGCACTCCACTAAAACCTCGAGTCCTGGCATATAGGGCTCGAGCCCCCCACAGCCGAACACCGCACCTCGAGACCCCACGCGGGGACCTCGAGCCTCTCTGGCACGGCAGCCTATCCCTCGAGACGCTTTATGCTTCCTTCGAGCGGCGCAGACATCGGATGCCAGCCCCATACCGCGCATTTAATACATCCACTACTCCAGTCACGTCCCCTGCAGCCCGACGTGTACCACAGTACCAGGGCAGAGTCAAGTCTCGTTTTCAACCACAAAGCATGGGCAAAAGGGCGCCATACGGCACTGTTAGCCCATACCCTACGCTGTTGCAACGTCCAAGCCACGTCTCGAGGCCCGGATGCCCACTACTCAATCAAATTCCACGGGACTTGCCCATACTTCGCGGGGGCTCGAGCCCCCCGTAGGCGCCACCTCGAGGCCGGCTCCGCGCCCCTCGAGCCCTAACCGCTTTCATGCTATTGAAGACAGGTACCCCAAGATCCGGAGGGACCCCGCCGTGTCCTGTATGTGCCGGAATGGGTGCTGTACGGCTCTACAACATCGTCGCGTCATCACGTCCGCGCCAGGATGGAGGCCACGCCCCAAGGACGCCTCAACAGCAACGCCCACGTCGGCTCCAGTGGCCCCGACAGACAGGGATCCTACCCCTCTCCGTATTGGGCATCGTACGCCCCGACACCTGTAGTATCCTTGTGTAACCCTGGCCTCCCCTTGCTCTATAAAGGGGACGCCAGGGCCCTTCGCGCGGAGAGGAACAAGACGCAAGTCCACGATTACACGACTCCGAAGGGACAACACACGAGTCCACACACACACACATACGAGTCCGGACTCCGGTCCACCGCTCACGGGCTTGTATTCGCCCCTGTACAAGCACTTAGGTGCAAGTAATACAAGAACCTCCTCCCCCGCTGGACGTAGGGCCTTCTTTGCCCGAACCAGGATAAATCCTTGTGTCATCTTGCATCACCATCCAGGAAGAGAAGCACGCGATCATATTACTCGTTGGTGTCATACCCCCCGTTTCGAAACACCGACACTACGAAACTATGAAATCAGAGTGAATCGAGTTGTGATTTAGAGTACGTTGACACTGGTTATCTATCATAATTAAGAGATAAATAAATATAAAAAGGGGCAAGAATTTGATCACCACAAAGGTTTAGGGTTTCAACTGACAATATTCCACGAGTTTTGGTGAACTATGATTCTGCAGGACTAAACCAGGAAATCGGCATTGATAGCTTCCCATAGAAGGAAACCGACGTGAGATAACGCCACCACCACGTCAGGATTATTCTAGAAGACTCCAGAGGACGAAAGAAGACACCAGGAGGTCGACCACCGCGAGAGGCTGACTGGTGGGACCAACCGGTCCCACCAGGAGATCGACCGGTCCCCCTGGGCCCGCTGGCTTCCGTCTTCTTCAAGCTACCTCCACCGACCTCTAGGATGCATCTCGGCCGTACCTTAAGTCGATTTGATCCAAGGGCCACGGTTCATCGCTCAGGGCTATATAAATAGCCCCTGACCCCCCTCTCTAGGGCAATCAGGTTTTGATCATTAGACATCATCAATCAGAACACCAGACATTCATCAGAAGGAGATCAATCGGAAGCCCTAGAACTACATCCACCTAGAATAGTAGATAGAATATGATTAGAGGAGCAAGCTTCGCTTGGATTCCTGATCTAGTCACAAGAAGGCTCGGTAAACCCAAGATCTTCTCTCTTGTATTAACATTATGGATCTATTTCATAATTGCTCTTCTAGTTCATCATTGTTCTTCATTGTTTATCTAGTTCATCGTCTAGTTCATGTTCATCGTCTATTTCATCTTCTAGTTCATAATCGTGTCTAGTTCATGTTCTAGTTCGTACTTTAGTTCTTCTCGATGATCTAATTCACTTTATTGTTCATCTTCGTGTTCTAGATAGCAATACATTTGATATGATTAAGACATCAACTATTATATTCTTAATTATAATGCTTATAGTCTGCTTTGATTATATATTTGGCATAGATAGTTCATCTTTATGTTTACACTCATGTTCGTATAGCGCTCATCTTAAAGTACAATGGGTGGGTGGATGTGCTGTTTAGGCGTGGTGCCTATACAATATTTATCTGCGAATGCGGCCTATGTTCCGGATAGAGTGGTAGATCGCAGGTGTGATAGACCTTTGAGTCCTTTGTATTCCACCTCCCGAATATAGTGTTCAGTATGGCTCAGTTAACTCATGGTTTAGGGGTTACTCTGTTTGACACCTTTACTATGGAGTTTGCCTCTTGATTATAAATATGATGTGACCTAGCCAATGATTGCCAAATATGTTTGCACTAATCAATGTATGCTATGAATTGTATTAGAATAACTTAGGAATGTTTCTTATTAATACCTATTCTAATCATCACTTGCTAGGCAGTACTATTCTAGGATTATCCTTGAATCCTTTTGATTGATCTGATCTCTGTTATCATTTATCATTTATCATTATCATTTACTCTGTAACCTGATCCCTGTTTGAAGTAATTAGTGTGTTATCGGTCTTATTATAAGTGTGTGCCATAATGATGTTGTTAAGTCCTCATTAGTATAATGCCATCATATCTTGAATTGATTAGTCTCTAGGCTAAATATAAATAACGATACTTGAGACTAGTTTGGGTGAAATGCTTCTACAACGGGTATATTTTATCGTGCGCTTGCGGGTAAATATTTATCTTTAAATCCAGTGCCCTGATATAATTACATTGCTAGCTTCATGTTGGGGATGACAACTTGACGTTAGTGAAGTTAGTAGTGTCCCGTACACTCTTTAGTGCCTTCACTAGTTTATTATTTTATGTGGTTCATTCTTAGAGTGATTCCATTAAGGAGTGTAGTATTTCTGGCACCGTTGCCGGGGATAGATTAAAACTCTATTCTTAGTAGCGACGTTAAGAAATACCAACAGAGTACAATCGTTACCCACCCTCCTAGGTGTTGTAGAAGAAGAAATCAAGCTCCTTGTAAGTTGGCCCCTTGTCAAATCGTAGATCGGGCCTCCAACCTAAGAAAGTTGAGGGAGAGAGAGACAACAGCAAGAACAAGGGTAGTCGATGCTACCACCACAGAAAACAAGAACGCAAGACACGCGATTTGTTTACCGAGGTTCAGCCCCCCACTTAGAGGGCCTACGTCCCCGTGTTGAGGTGACCACAAAGGCCGACCACGAAGGTCTCCTCCCTCAAGCAACCACGAAGGTTAGCCCGAGATGTTTCCACTAAGGATCAAAGGGTAATACAAACACTTCAGGATGCCCTCACAAATGAATCAACACGGGCAACCACGAAGAACGCCTAGCCGGCTAGGGTTCCAAGAACCCAAGAGTAACAAACACAAATCAAAGCCGGCAAGACGAGGAATCAAGTGCTCAAGTCGTCGATCGATGCTCCCGCTCTCAAATCTCACGTCCCTAACTCAACTCAAGATGGGATTGAGGTCTAGAGTCAAAGGGGGAGAGAGCGTGGGTGAGTCTCAGCTTGCAAGAGAGTTTGACAAAGCTTGGGTGCAGTGAATAGTGTGGGTAACGGTCAGAAATGGAGATGGGAAAGTATATATACTAGAAGCTCCGAAGCGGTACCGGACTTCCGTTGGAACCACTGGAACTTCCGGTCTATGGAATTATGACCGTTGAAAGCTAGATCTGCACGGGTGAAAGGTCCTAGTTTGGTTTTGGTAATTGAGTGACAACTTAGGTGGACTAATATGTGTTTGAAGTGAATTACACAGGTGATTAGTCCATAGGTGATCATGTGTGAGCAACATATGCCATAGAGGTGAAATGGCTTGGAAGATGTTGCAAGGCTCACACATGTGAAGAAGGAGCTTAATGCACATGAAACATGACATGGAGTCATGTGGCTAAGATGGTGAAGATCAAGGCAAGACTTGGCTTGATGGACCGGTTGCGAAGGTGAAGGGCAAGTTGGAGGCTTTGAAGCCGTTGGTACCGAGTGTCGGGAGGCTTAAGCAAAGACTTGGCGCTGAAGGACCGAAGCAATGGTGAAGAGCAAGTGAGGTCAGATCGATGTACCATGGAGGTCATGTGATGATATGAAGTGGATCATATCATTTGATGATAGGTTGGTGCATGTGTTGCATCAACACCGAAGGAGATGGAATGGAATGCGCAAGGCAAAGGTATACTTATAGGGCATTTCATTTCACCGGTCATAGGTGTGTAGAGAAGATTATGACCGGGTTTAGGATAGATGGCCGTAGTATCAAGAGGAGCAAACTTGTTTGCATATCGGTCATCTAGTGCCACTTGAGCGATCTAACATTGCAATGTTGCTAGGATCGAGTGGCGTGGTGAGAGCAAGTGAAAATCCTTTGAAAAATGATTGTGAAAATGCTAACACACATGCACATGATGGTGTACACTTGGTGGTGTTGGCACATTTGCAAAGGAGAAGTTGTTGGAGTTGATTTGGATCAACACAGAGAAGAAATGGAAGTTTTCTGTGTGTGGTCGGTAGTACCGCCCAAGGGGGTCGGTAGTACCGCCCCAGGATGCTGCATGCAATGCTCTCTGTGTTGAGTCTGAAATGGCCTGGCAGTTGTACCGCCATAGGGTCGGTTGTACCGACCCTCGGTAGTACCGACCAGAGGGTCGGTGGTACCGTGGTCCTGAAGAGGTTTTGCAGGCTCTCTGTGTTGAGCTGAGTTTGCCCTGCCGGTAGTACCGCCATAGCGTCGGTACTACCGACCGTTGGAAGTTTCGAAGGCGAAGGAGTTCGGGGCTCTCTGTGTAGTCCCCAGTTTGGCCTGCCGGTAGTACCGCCATAGGGCCGGTAGTACCGGGCTCGGTAGTACCGACCGGGGGGTTGGTAGTTCCTTGGTTTGGAGGAGTTTTGGATGCTCTCTATGTAGATCCAGTTTTGGCCTGTCGGTAGTACCGCCATAGGGCCGGTACTACCGACCGTCGGTGGCACCGACCAGGAGTCGGTTTTTCGTTTTGGTCAACGCTGTGTGCAACGGTCATAAGTTGTGCCGTCGGTTGTACCGGGCCTTGTGGTCGGTAGTACCGACCTGGCGTCGGTAGTACCGACCGAAGGCGTGGAAGCTTGGGAGAAGGGGAAAACGGCTAGTTGGTGGCTCCCCTCTATAAATAGAGGGGTGGCCGGCCCTTGGGAAAGGTTGAGCACCCTTGGGACTTGGTGTCCATGCTTGGGAGTGCTTAGGAGCCCTCTAACTCGCTTGTGCTTGCTAGTGTGCGAATCTATTGCGAGTGAGCGATTCTAGTGCGTTGCTTTGAGAGATTGCATCGAGTGGCACTAGGTGTTCGTGTTGCAAGCCGTGGTGCTTGTTACTCTTGGAGGTTGCCACCTCCTAGACGGCTTGGTGATCGAGTCTCCGTCGTGAAGCCCGCGTGAAGATTGTGCGTGGCTCCGGAGAAGGATTGTGAGGGGCATTGTGCTCGCCCCGCGGGGATCACGAAGAGCAACTCTAGTAGAGCGTGTCATTGAGTTACCCTCACTTGTGGGAGAGTTCTTGCGGCGCTCGAGTGTCGAGCTAGGTGTGGTGCCTATTAGCCGCCGAACTACCAAGTGTGTGGTCGACACAACGGGGACTAGCTTGGTGGCAACCAAGTGAACCTCGGGAGAAAAATCACCGTGTCAACTTCGTGTTCATCTTCTCGTGGTTTGCAAACTCCATTCACTAGCTTGTATTTATTTGTTCATATACTTGTGCTAGTATAGTTGCTCTTGTAATTAGTTAGCTTGTGTAGCATGCTAGTTACCTTCTTAGCTTGTGTAGCATAGAAGTTAATCCCGTGAGTGACTAGTTGACTTGTAGTCTTGCTAGTCACAGTGCTTAGTTTGTGTAGCTAAGTTGAGCTCTCTAATTTGCTTGTGTAGCCTTGTTATTGAGCATTGCTAGTGAGCTTAGGCTTTGTGTAGGAGCTCCCCGGTTGATTGAGTACTAGTTGCTTAGGTTTGTGTAACCTTGCAAGCTAGAATTGTTTAGGTGAGCCCTAGCTAGCCCGACACCTTATTTGCATGTTTATGATCTTTTATAAGGTGTCATAGAGTATAAGTAGAGAGGTGTATCTTTGCTAGACCGATAGTTTTAATTCCGCATTTGTTTCGGTTAGCCGGTGCGATTAATTTTAGAAAGGACTATTCACCCCCCCTCTAGTCCGCCATCTTGACCCTTCAACGGGCCAGACCGGAACTTCCGGTCAGGCCACCGGAACTTCCGGCTAAACACCAGAACCGATGTATGCAACGCCGGCGCACGCGAGTTTGACGGTTGAAGTGGTGACCGGAACTTCCGGCTGGTGGCCAGAACAAGTTCCTAGCGGGCGAGTGAAAGCCCTAGTTTGGTTTTAGCTAATTGATGAAACCTATTTGGTATAATCCTATTGCTAAGCATGTGTAGCTTATAAGAAAGGATTGTGACCAAGCCAAGTGGTGGAGCTAGCTAGGTGGCAACCATGAAGGATGGTGATGGCCACAAGCACTCAAGAGATCAAGTGCTCTACCATTGGTGAAACTTAAGAAGAAGAGAAAGATGGAGCAAAGAGGCCCGAAGGCAAAGGTATAACCTATAGGGCTCTTTGTTTTAGTGATCAAAGACACTTAGCGAGTGTGATCACATTTAGGATACATAGCCATACTATTAAGAGGAGATTATTCACGGCTTATGTGGTGTTCAAGTGCCACTAGGTGTTCTCTAACATTTCGATAATATAGACCTAGTGAGTGACTAACTAAACCCTTGGAAAATGCTTTGCAAAATGCTAACACACGTGCACAAGTGTTGAAACACTTTTGTGTTGGCACATGGGAGCAAGGGTAGAAGCTAGAAAGCGAAGGGTGCTGAGTTTTCAGCATCGGACGCGGGCAGCGGGAGCATCAGACGCTGGTCGAGCGTCCGATGGTAAACCCTAGGTTCTGTCAGATGCTGAAGGAGCATCGGACGCTGGCAACGGACACTGAAGTTTCACTGTTGCAGAGTCCGATGCAGGTGACGTGGCACGAGCGTGTTTTCCAGAGAGCATCAGACGCTGGCCTGCGTCCGATGCCAAACCATCGGCCTGCGTCCGATGTGTTTTGTACCTCTCTGGAACCCTCTGTGTTGCCATCGGACGCAGGGGTTGAGCGTTTGATGTAACTGTTCCGGCGCGTCCGTTGTGAGGCTGTTTTTTTGCGCATCTGAGAAGAGGCATCGGAGCGTCCGATGCAAGGCATCGACGCGTCCGATGCCACTTTAACCAGCGCGCGAAAGGATATGACCGTTGGGATCTAACGGGCTGAATTCGTAGCAGAAGGACACGTGGTGCTCATCGGAGCATCGGACGCTGAGGGAGCGTCCGATGGCCCCGACACCGGCGCGTCCGATGCGTCTGTTTCGGGTCCAACGGCTTGGCCGACTTGGAAGGCCTATTTAAGGGGCTTGGCCGGCTCATATGGATTCACCTTTGCATATTCTAATTCCTAAGCATACTAGTGAGCATTGGCAAGCCTCCCAACTCATCTCCCAAGTTGATTTGATCAAACCTAGTGGAGATTGAGTGTTCTAGTGCGTGATTTGATAGAGTTCAATCTAGTGGCACTAGTTCTTCGCATTGGCATTGAGTTTTCTTGTTACTCTTGGCATTTGCCGGTGCCTAGACGGCTTGGAGGTGTTGAGGTGATTTTGGCAAGAGAAGGAGATTGTTCTTGGCCACCACCGATCGTGATTGTGAGAGGTTTTGGAGCCTCACCTCGCCGGAGCGGCAAGAGGCATCCTTAGTGGATTGCTCATGTCATTGAGCTACCTCACTAGCGGTAGATTCTTGTGGCGCTCTTAGTGAGCTTGGCTTTGCGCCGATTAGCCAACGGGTCACCTAGTGTTGGTTGACACAACAGGGATTAGCGTGCCGGCAAGCACGTGAACCTCGGGATAAATCTTGGTGTCCCGTGTGCTTATTATTGTTTTCCACATCTTGGTGATTGGTCTTCATATTCACATCTTGGTGATTGGCATCACAAGTGGACTTCACCAGTGATTGGCTTTCTACTAGGCGATCCCGAAGGCTCGGTGAAACCACCTCTATCTAGCTCATTTACTTTGTGTATTTACATTGAGCCATTTCTCTTGTGCAGAGACTATCATTGTTGTATATCTCTTACTCTATTACTTGTGTAGCTAGTTGTGATTAGTTTGCTTAGCCTATCTATTGCACACACTTGTCTCATATACTTTTGTATATCATACTTGTTCTAGAGCTAGTTAGTTTTATTCCATTCCGCATTAGATTTTAGCTCTAATTGCTTGTGTGACATAGATAATATTAGGTAGAATTGTTGAATAGGTGGCTTGCAACACACTATTAGGCTAGCGCAAAAAGCTTCGCCATTTGTTATACTAATAGTGTTTGCCTAAGTAATTTTGTAGAATTTTTATTAGGCTATTCACCCCCCCTCTAGCCAATTTGGACCTTCAAGTCAAGTGGTATCGGAGCCGTGGTCACCGTTTGTTTGAGGCTTAACATCCTCCGGTGTTAAAATGGCTCAAATCAACTATATGGGGAAGCCACCACATTTTGACGGCACCAACTTTGATTGTTGGAAGAGGAAGATGTGTGCATTCACAAGAGGAATGAATAGAAAGATTTGGGAAGTGATTGAGCATGATTTTGCGGTAATCGACACCCCGCAAGTCCCACTCCAAGAGAAGAAGAGAAGCTTCAATGGAATGATATAGCAATCAACTTGTTCTATGAAGCATTTGACACAAAGGTGTTTGAGCAAATCAAGGATCTTGAAAGAGCAAGTGAGATATGGGAGAGATTGGAGGAAACATATGAAGGCACCAAGGCGGTCAAGGGAGCCAAGCTATATATTCTCAAAGACAAGCTAGTCATGTTCAAGATGCAAGATGATGAAAGCATACCGAAGAAATTTTCACCGGTTGCAAGTCATTATCAATGACTTGAAGGCCTTGGGAGAAAAGGTGGAGGACAAGGACTTTTCTCACAAGTTCTTGAGATGCTTGCCACCAAGGTTTGATACTTTGGTGACTATCCTAGTGAGGGAAGGATTGGATACGGTAACCCCAACCAAGTACTAGGTGATGTGGTCACTCAGACACATACCGTATGGAAAGGAATGGGGGAGCCCAGAAGAAGAAAAGAAGAAAAAGACCGTAGCATTCAAAGCTTCATCCTCCAAGAGCAAGAGCAAGGGCAAGACAAAGAAAGAAAAAGTGATGATGAAGCAAGCTCAAGTGGTTGTGAAATAGATGATGAAGAAATGGCTCTCTTTGTGAAGAGATTTGGCAAGTTCATGAAGAAGAAGGGCTATGGAGCAAGAAAGAGAAGAGATGCAAATAAGAGCACAACCAAGAGATGCTATAGATGTAAGAGCAAGGATCACTTCATTGCGGATTGTCCACAATCTAGTGATGATGAAGATGATCGCAAGAAGAGCAAGAAGGACAAGAAGGAGAAGAAAAGAGAAGAAGAAAGAAAGAAGAAGGGTGGATCCTATGTTGTGACATGGGATAGTGACGCTTCCTCAAGCGATGATGATGATTCTAGTGATGATGAGAGGAAGACCACCAAAAGAAGGCTATGGCTAGTCTTGCTATCTCAAGCAAGCCTTCTATCTTCAACACTCCATCGACATGCTTCATGGCTAAGGCCTCTAAGGTATCATCTGATGAGAGTGAAAGTGAGTGAGAGTGATGATGATGAGGAGTACTCAAAGGAGGACCTCATGAGCATGCTACAAGATGCTCATTCTTACATTGAGACCAAGAGGAAGGAGTGCAAAGAATTGCGCAAGGCCAACAAGGCTCTTGAGCAATCCTTTGATGAGCTCAAGTCTACTCATGAGAGGCTAGAGGAAGCCCATGAGAAGCTTGACCAAGCTCACACTAGGCTTAAGGAAGCCCACTCCTCCCTCCTTGATCAAAGTAAGATTGAGGATATTGTAGAGACATGCAATGTAGGAGTTACATGTGATATTCTTGATGAATCTTTTTATGCTCCTATTATTGTTGCTCCCACCAATGCTTCATCATCATCTAGCTCAACCAAAATGCCTACTTCTACTATATGTGATTCATCATTAGTGGTAGAAAATGAGAACCTTAAGAACAAGGTGTATGAGCTCACTCATGCTTTAGGCAATGCCTATGGTGGTGATGCCCGCTTGCTTAAGTGCTTGGGTAGCCAAAGATGTCCACTCAACAAGGAGGGACTTGGCTATACCCCCAAGAAGGGCAAAGCCGCCTTTGCTCCTCATAAGACTAGTTTTGTGAAGAGCAATGGTCGGTATTGCTACAATTGCAAGCAATCCGGGCATTTAGAGCAAAATTGCTTTAACAAGAGCAAGAATAAGAACAATGCTCATGTTTCATCCATTAGACTTGATTCTTGTTATATGCTTACAAAGGGCACTAATGGTGTGAATGCTAAGTACATTGGTACACCCATGGTTGGCCCAAAGAAGAAGGCAATTTGGGTGCCCAAGAGCTTAGTGACTAACCTTGGAGGACCCAAAAAGGTTTGGGTACCTAAAAAGAATTGATCTCTTTTGTAGGTAAACTATAAAGAGGGAGGAAGGCATTGGGTACTTGATAGTGGGTGCACTCAACACACACATGACCGGAGATGGTAGAATGTTCAAATCAATCAACACTAGTGGCAATGATCATGCAGATGCTATCACATTTGGTGACAACAAGAAAGGCAAGGTCAAAGGCTTGGGCAAGATTGCAATATCCAATGACTTGAGCATCTCCAATGTGCTATTAGTGGAATCTCTCAACTTCAACTTGTTGTCCGTGGCACAATTATGTGATTTAGGATTCAAATGCATATTTGGTGTAGATGATGTGGAGATTGTGAGTGTTGATGGAAGTAATATGATCTTCAAAGGATTTAGATATGAGAAACTTTATTTGGTGGACTTTGATGCAAGTGAAGCTCAATTGACAACATGCTTATTCACCAAATCAAGTATGGGTTGACTATGGCATAGGCGCTTGGGACATGTTGGAATGAAGCAACTAAAGAGGCTAGTAAAGCATTACATGGTGAGAGGGCTAAAAGATGTTCACTTTGAGAAGGACAAGCTATGTAGTGCATGCCAAATGGGAAAGCAAGTTGGAAACACCCATCCTAACAAAGGAATGATGAGCACTACACATGCACTTGAGTTGTTGCACATGGACTTGTTTGGACCAACTACATATGTAAGTATTGGGGGAAACAAGTATGGCTTTGTGATAGTGGATGATTATACAAGATACACATGGATCTTCTTTCTCGTTGACAAGAGTGAAGTGTTTGGCATATTCAAAATCTTTGTCAAGAGAAGTCAAAATGAGTTTGATAGAAGAATCAAGAAAGTAAGAAGTGACAATGGAAGTGAGTTTAGAAACACAAGAGTTGATGAGCTATGTGATGAATTTGGAATCAAACATCAATTCTCGGCCAAGTATACACCTCAATCCAATGGGATAGTTGAAAGGAAGAATAGGACACTCATTGATATGTCAAGATCCATGCTTAGTGAATATAATGTTAGTGATTCCTTTTGGGCCGAAGCAATCAACACAGCATGCTATTATAGCAATCGGCTTTATTGTCACCCTCTATTGAAGAAGACACCATATGAGCTTCTCAATGATAGAAAGCCCAACATTGCATATTTCCGGGTCTTTGGGTGCAAATGCTACATATTGAAGAAGGGCACAAGACTTGAGAAGTTTGAAAAGAAGTGTGATGAAGGGTTCCTACTTGGTTATTCCACTACAAGCAAGGCATATAGAGTGTGGAACAACATATCAAGAATAGTTGAAGAAGTCCATGATGTTGAGTTTGATGAAACCAATGGTTCACATGAAGAACAAGATAATCTAGATGATGTAAGAGGAACACAATTGGTGGAAGCTATGAAGAACATGGACATTGGTGATATAAGGCCAAAGCAAGTGATTGACATTGAAGATGACAAAGACCAAGTGCTCACTCCTCCAACCATGCATGACAACAATATTGCAAGCTCTAGTGGTTCTCAAGATCAACATGATGTTAGTGCAAGTACAAGTGCTCAACCGTAACAAGTGCTCCAACCAACACATATTGCAAGAGATCATCCTTTGGATCAAATTGTTGGTGACATAAGAAGAGGTGTGCAAACAAGATCAAGATTGGCATCCTTTTGTGAACACTACTCATTTGTATCATCTATTGAGCCAACCAAGATTGATGAAGCTTTGATGGATGTTGATTGGGTGAATGCAATGCATGAGGAGTTGAACAACTTCAACCGCAATGATGTTTGGGAGTTAGTGGAAAGACCAAAGAATACAAATGTGATTGGTACAAAATGGGTCTTCCGGAACAAGCAAGATGAAGATGGCATAGTTGTAAGGAACAAAGCAAGATTGGTTGCACAAGGGTACACTCAATTGGAAGGAATTGACTTTGGAGAAACCTATGCACCGGTTGCTAGATTGGAGGCCATAAGAATCTTACTTGCATATGCTTGTGCTCACAACATCAAGCTCTATCAAATGGTTGTCAAGAGTGCTTTTCTCAATGGATTCATCAATGAGTTAGTGTATGTTGAGCAACCTCCCGGGTTTGAAGATTTGAAGAAGCCCAACCATGTGTACAAGCTCAAGAAGGCACTATATGGGTTGAAGCAAGCACCAAGAGCATGGTATGAAAGATTGAGGGATTTCTTGTTAGCCAAAGGATTCAAATTGGGAAGGTTGACACCACTCTCTTCACCAAGAAAATTGGAAGTGACTTGTTTGTGTTGCAAATCTATGTGGATGACATTATCTTTGGATCAACCAACCAAGACTTTTGTGAAGAGTTTGGGGAGATGATGGCTAAGGAGTTTGAGATGTCTATGATTGGAGAGCTTAGTTACTTCCTTGGGCTACAAATCAAGCAAATGAAGAAAGGCACATTTGTTAGTCAAGGCAAGTACATCAAGGACATGCTCAAGAAGTTTGGGTTAGATGAAGCAAAGGCAATAACCACTCCAATGGGCACAAATGGACATTTGGATAGTGACTCTAGTGGTGACATGGTGGATCAAAAGTTATATCGGTCAATGATTGGAAGTCTACTCTACGTGACCGCATCAAGGTCGGCTGTCATGTTTAGTGTATGTATGTGTGCAAGGTTCCAAGCTTCACCAAGAGAAAGTCATTTGAAGGCAACCAAAAGAATATTGAGATATTTGAAGCACACTCGGACTATGGTATCCCAAGGGCTCTCAATTTGAATTGATTGGATACTCGGATTCCGATTATGCGGGATGCAAGGTGGATAGAAAGAGCACATCGGGTACTTGTCAATTGCTTGGAAGATCACTTGTCTCATGGTCATCAAAGAAGCAAAATAGTGTTGCACTCTCTACCGCCGAAGCCGAATACATATCCGCGGGTAGTTGTTGTGCACAATTGCTATGGATGAAAGCAACCTTGCAAGATTATGGAGTCAAGTTTGGACAAGTTCCATTGCTATGTGATAATGAGAGCGCCGTCAAAATAGCCACCAACCCGGTTCAACATTCAAGAACAAAGCATATTGACAGAAGGCATCACTTCATTAGAGATCATCAAGCAAAGAAAGACATATCTATTGAGAGAGTGGGCACCGATGATCAACTTGCCGATATCTTCACCAAGCCACTAGATGAAGAGGTTTTGCAAGCTAAGAAATGAGTTGAATATCCTAGACTTCTCCAACATGAGTTGAATGCACCCCCAATTATGACATGCCGCTCCTCCAAGAAAGCAAAGGTGAAATTGTTTGGCATGTGCATTCATTCTTATTAGGTTGTGATCTAGTTCATATAGCCATCACATTGCTTATGTAGGCTCATTCATGGTAAATCAAATAAATTTGAAGTATATATGGTACCACTATTGCTTCTATGTTTGACTTTATCTAGTGGTAGCATATAACTCGTTTTGTCAGCTTGTAACTCTAGTGTTTGGTCTAGTAAGTGAGCAATGAGTGTTTAACCAACGTGAGTAAGATAACCATTGTAAGATGTGTGAAGAAGCTTACTCTAGAGCAAACCGTGTTAAATATTCTATGTTCATGAGTTAGATTAAGCCATAACTTGACTTAGTTTGATCCCCACATATAGAGATTGCCTCCCTTCATTAAAAACTTGCCCCCACTTTTATGATAATTGTTGACAAAGGGGGAGAAAATGATGACAAAGATATAAGGGAGAATGCTAAGACAAAAAGAGACATGCTAAGTAAACCTTCAAGTGCTTCAAGTGCAAGTGGGATCGGAGCATACAAATAGGGGGAGCAAGCTCATAAACATGTATGTTGCATTTGAAATATGCATATTCATATGATTGATTGCATTTGTATAAGCTATTTATTTTAGATTTTCATGCTTATGTGGTGAATGCTAGTGTTAGAACATGATTGATGATATGACTCTAGCATGAATAGGATGATAACTAGACATACTTGTATTTTAGTATTTCAAGTGGTTCAAGAGTCTTATTATCATATTGATCTCACGGGGTTCTTGAGATTTGATGTATGTCTAGTGACAAATGATGCTAAGGATGGTTTTACATATGCTCTCCGATTGGTATCATGCTTCAAAGGTCCATTCTTATGCCTTAGCATCATCATTGGTAGTATTGCTCACCTACATTTCATATCCATACATATGTGCAAATTTTAGAACCAAACTCTATAGCACATATGTAGGGGGAGCTAATACTATCAATGTGGTTACATATTTAAATCACATATCTTTGTATAGGTTGTCATCAATTACCAAAAAGGGGAGATTGAAAGCCCTAGTTTGGTTTTGGCTAATTGATGAAACCTATTTGGTCTAATCCTATTGCTAAGCATGTGTAGCTTATAAGAAAGGATTGTGACCAAGCCAAGTGGTGGAGCTAGCTAGGTGGCAACCATGAAGGATGGTGATGGCCACAAGCACTCAAGAGATCAAGTGCTCTACCATTGGTGAAACTTAGAAGAAGAGAAAAGATGGAGCAAAGAGGCCCGAAGGCAAAGGTATAACCTATAGGGCTCTTTGTTTTAGTGATCAAGACACTTAGCGAGTGTGATCACATTTAGGATACATAGCCGTACTATTAAGAGGAGATTATTCACGGCTTATGCGGTGTTCAAGTGCCACTAGGTTTCTCTAACATTTCGATAATATAGACCTAGTGAGTGACTAACTAACCCTTGGAAAATGCTTTGCAAAATGCTAACACACGTGCACAAGTGTTGAAACACTTTTGTGTTGGCACATGGGAGCAAGGGTAGAAGCTAGAAAGCGAAGGGTGCTGAGTTTTCAGCATCGGACGCTGGCAGCGGGAGCATCGAACGCTGGTCGAGCGTCCGATGGTAAACCCTAGGTTCTGTCAGATGCTGAAGGAGCATCAGACGCTGGCAACGGACGCTGAGGTTTCACTGTTGCAGAGTCCGATGCAGGTGATGTGGCGCGAGCGTGTTTTCCAGGGAGCATCGGACGCTGGCCTGCGTCCGATGCCAAACCATCGGACGCGTCCGATGTTTTTTGTACCTCTCTGGAACCTTTCTGTTGTGCCATCGGACACAGGGGTTGAGCGTCTGATGTAACTGTTCCGGCGCATCCGTTGTGAGGCTGTTTTTGCGCAATCTTGAGCAGAGGCATCGGAGCGTCCGATGCAAGGCATCGGCGCGTCCGATGCCATTTTAACCAGCGCGCGAAAGGATATGACCGTTGGGATCTAACGGGCTGAATTCGTAGCAGAAGGACACGTGGTGCTCATCGGAGCATCGGACGCTGATGGAGCGTCCGATGGCCCCGACACCGGCGCGTCCGATGCGTCTGTTTCGGGTCCAACGGCTTGGCCGACTTGGATGGCCTATTTAAGGGGCTTGGCCGGCTCATATGGATTCACCTTTGCATATTCTGATTCCTAAGCATACTAGTGAGCATTGGCAAGCCTCCCAACTCATCTCCCAAGTTGATTTGATCAAACCTAGTGAGATTGAGTGTTCTAGTGCGTGATTTGATAGAGTTCAATCTAGTGGCACTAGTTCTTCGCATCGGCATGAGTTTTCTTGTTACTCTACTCTTGGCATTTGCCAGTGCCTAGATGGCTTGGAGGTGTTGAGGTGGTTTTGGCAAGAGAAGGAGATTGTTCTTGGCCACCACCGATCGTGATTGTGAGAGGTTTTGAAGCCTCACCTCGCTGGAGCGGCAAGAGGCATCCTTAGTGGATTGCTCGTGTCATTGAGCTACCTCACTAGCGGTAGATTCTTGTGGCGCTCTTAGTGAGCTTGGCTTTGCGCCGATTAGCCAATGGGTCACCTAGTGTTGGTTGACACAACGGGGAGTAGCGTGCCGGCAAGCACGTGAACCTCGGGATAAATCTTGGTATCCCGTGTGCTTATTATTGTTTTCCACATCTTGGTGATTGGTCTTCATATTCACATCTTGGTGATTGGCATCACAAGTGGACTTCACCGGTGATTGGCTTTCTACTAGGCGATCCCGAAGGCTCGGTGAAACCACCTCTATCTAGCTCATTTACTTTGTGTATTTACATTGAGCCATTTCTCTTGTGTAGAGACTATCATTGTTGTATATCTCTTACTCTATTACTTGTGTAGCTAGTTGTGATTAGTTTGCTTAGCCTATCTATTGCACACACTTGTCTCATATACTTTTGTATATCATACTTGTTCTAGAGCTAGTTAGTTTTTATTCCGCATAGATTTTAGCTCTAATTGCTTGTGTGACATAGATATATTAGGTAGAATTGTTGAATAGGTGGCTTGCAACACACTATTAGGCTAGCGCGAAAAGTTTCACCATTTGTTATACTAATAGTGTCTGCCTAAGTAATTTTGTAGAATTTTAATTAGGCCATTCACCCCCCCTCTAGCCAATTTGGACCTTTCAGCGAGCGCATGCGGGAAAGTGTCACCGGAACTTCCGGTCCATGACACCGGAACTTCCGGTCGAACCGAAACTTCTGGTTTGTGGTCGGAACTAATGTTTGCTACGCGGTGACACCTGTGCACTGTTCACCGGAACTTCCGGTGTGGCACACCGGTACTTCCGGTGCTCGCTGAGGAGCACGTTCTAAGTGTGTGTGTGCAACGTGTCTCTCAAGCGCATTACCTAAACCAACTAGAGCACTTTTATCCTTATTTTGCTAGTCTAATTTGTATCCCTCTTGATAGTACGGCATAACCTATAACTCAAATCAAAAGTAAAATCTATTTAAGCCCTTGAGCCGGCACGCCATCCATCATGTGAAATTGGGGGTGCTAAAATCACCGAATATCATCGTTTAATTCCGTCATAGGACTAACACCTGTAAATACACTTGTAAAACTTATTAGTCCCTAATTTGATTGTCATTAATTATCCAAAACCCACATTCGGGGGGCGAATGCACTTTCATATACACATCGAGCGATTGACTGGGTCATTTGAGGAACTTGGTCTTAACTTTCAAAAATCTTGCAAAACCTCGGGATTGATAGTTGATCTTGGGATAGACTGAAAAGCACCGGTCTTCGTCGCTGTTCTGTCTTGCAATCGCCCAAGATCTAAAAATTTAAAAAGCCCCACTTTATTCAAGAAAATAAAAGAGTAGCCGATTTATTCAAATTGCAGTAAAAAATTCACTTTTAAATTTGGTACATTTGAAATGTAATCGGCATTGTAGCAACTCCTGATCAACAACCCAGCAACAAAACCTCGCTCGGGACGAGCAAGGGGTAAGCTTGGGGGATCATGTTGGCGGTCCTTAACTCAGAAATTATACCGCCAATTTTAGATCAAATTGGGAGAAAATAATATTTTATTGCACGTATACATTTATTATTGACCTAGTTCCACTTGTGCTTGGAAGTTTTGTCACTTTGCAGAAAATACACCAAGTACAAATATCTTTATAAATAAAATGCGCTTTTCGGAAAGCGCAAAGGAGCAAGAGGACAGGGCAGCCCACCTCAGGGTCGAGATGGACCAAAACACCACCACAGGCGGGGCCCAAGAGCCAGCCCAGGCCCGCTGGCCAAAGGTGGTCGGGGGGCCGGCGCACCCGGGCGAGGGCGCGTCTGCCCCGCCGCCCCGTGGGCCCGACCAAGGCGGTGCGGCTCCTTCCATCCAGGGGGGCGCGTCCCCGCGGGGTATTTTGACCAAAGTGCCCCCGAACCGCCCTTGGCGCCCTATAAAAGAGGAGGAGGAGCCCCCCATTCAACACACACCTCATTTGGAGCACTCAGCAGTCAAAACAAAAGCATTATGCCAATTTGGATTTCTCTCTCTCAATACATGGATAGACTAATTAATTGCTCCTAAGTACAAAATATATACTGCCCGCTAGAAATAGGAAATAAAATTCGAAAGCAGATATGTAGGAAGTAGTAGGAACACTGTGGTTGTTTCTAACTGTGATCAGATTACATGGATAGCCTAATTAATTGCTCCTAGGTACAAAATATATACTACCTGCTAGAAATAGGAAATAAATTCAAAGCAGATATGTAGGAAGTAGTAGGAACCTTACTGTGGTTGTTTCTAACTGTGATCAGATTCTAAAAGTAGTAGGAACCTTACTGTAGTTGTTTCTAACTGTGATCAGATTCTAAAATGGTACACTAAGAATGAAACATCATAGTAATTTTGCTGACCGGTGATTTCAGGTTCTAAACTTGTGGTCAACAAATTATTCTTGAAGTTATTTAAGATGACTAGTTTTAACCCAGAAACATCTACCGCTGTGAATGCGCAATCAAGCAATGATTTTTTTTAAGAATACTCACTTTATCATATTGGAGGAGGATTAGGAAAACCTGGCAACACAGTCAGCAAGCCATTTTTCTTGAGACACTTCCACCCAAATTGTACTAAATCTAGAGAGAATTAGGTGTATGGCCCTAGAAAAAACTCAGTTTAGTTATTTGGCCTTATTTTTTTTTTTAATTTGGTTCTATGGCCTCAAATCAAATTTTATTTAGGTGTATGGCCTTCCGTCCATTCAGGCATGTAACGTGTTAACTCGGGTGGTAAAAAGACCATATTACCCCTGACAGAAAAAAACTAGAGTTTTATTTGTTTATTATATATTTTTTGCACATTGATATATCTATATTTATATATATGTGGTTATGTGAAAATTAATTATATGTTGTACCGTGACAATTTGATATATGTGACGGACGAGCACTATATGAGTTAAACGCTCCAGGTTTGTGAAAGACAGCTGACGGACGAGCAGCGCCGGTCCCCGCAGGTCTCGATGGCTTCATCAGTTGAACTCTTTCAGTTACTCCTCTGTCGAGTCGCACACGTAACGTAACGCACATCAGCATATCTATAACTACTATAAAGCAAAACCCCACTAGACTAATTCTCTAGCATATCCTTGAGCCACATCACCACCATAGCCTCACCAAGTCACTAAGTACAAAAACTAAATTGCATTCGGACAGCTAATAATAGAAATCGTCCAAAGTTATATCATTAGCCGTACCTCTGGTCTCCATTGCATGCGCACTCTCTTTAATTTACTTTTCCAGCAGCCAAACAGGCACAACCGTTTTGCATGCCCATTTAGAATTCCATTCGGTCAAGCAATACTACAAAAAACGAACAGCCACAATTTTTTCTCTCCTCTCCCTCACCATATCTCCTTGCAACAACTGATCCCATGAATCTTTATATAACCAGTCATTAGGGAAGCTCCACACGATCGTGATGGTGACACAGTGAGACCCATACTTGAACTATGGCCATATTCCAAGATTGAAGAAAAGCATCAACAACTATATGTCGTTAGAATCAAGAGCCGCCATTAGAATGCATTCTATATCCTTCCAAGCGGACATGTTGAATCTCCAAACCAGTCACCGACAATGAAACCAAGGTTATCCTTTGATTTTGCCGGAAAAGTTTTGTTTAATGGAATGCTTTTTCGATGTCTCTTTTTCATTCACAAGCTCTATTATATCATATCTCGCTTTTCAATGTTTAGATTACATATATGAAGCTTTGCATATGAACTTGACAATTATTATTATCATTATGACATGTTATTGATTCGTTTTACTATAAGGCATCCATGTTCTAATCATCCTATCAGGTAATTTTAAGTTTGTACCTTTCTTTATGTTGTACCCGTCACCGCCCTTTAAATTAAGCTCAACTGGACGTAATGCTATTTGTCATTGAATTTTTTTAACTATTTCCATTAAATATCACTAATACTCTTTGAGCTTTACTAAAAGCCTGATTGAATTATCAAATGTCAAGTTTTCTAATTTCAACTTCTTAGCTACACTACTAACCTTACATCGAAATCAAAATAGTTTTGACAGATCCAAACCATATACTTTGATCATTGTATACGAGCATATACTAAACAGTAATATAATGATGTTTTTTTATATAGTAGCATGCACCATTTCTTGAAGAGAATTTGTATCAACTTCAACATTTAACATGCATTATGCCCCTTGGCAATGTGTAGGGAATTCTCTTATTTTGATAAGAACCAATGCAAGAATTTGTAAATCTAACTCATAGATGAAACAATTTTACTTAAAAAATTCCACAGCAACGCGCGGGGTATTCTTCTAGTTGTATTGTAACTTAACACCGTTATGCCCAATACATGCAACAATTTTACTGTTTTTTATTTTTTAGGTACAGGGGTAAAATGGTCTTTTACCCAATACTTAACACCGTTATGCCTCAAATCTAACGGAAGGCCAAATAAGTAACAAAGTTTCGTTTTGAGGCCATATACACAACTTCAAAAGAAAAAGGGTCACATAAGTAACTAGAGTTTTTTTGAGGGCCAAATAAATAATTCTCCCATGACGTTTTCGGTGTTCGTGTCACAAGTTTGACTGAATTTGTAAAAAATATGTGCAATATTTATATCTCCAAATAATTTTGTTAAAAAACTAGATTCAAAGATCTTTCCAATGGTACCAATTCTGAGACTAATAGATGATACTTGTTATTTATAAAAATTGTCGGCAGTTATTTCTCGGGAAGCGAAAACGTCAGCTATTTAGGGACGGAGGGAGTACTCCGTAGTAGTTCCTCATCATCCGGTCATCTCTCCCCAAAAGGGAAAGCAAATATTCTTCTCATTCCCAAAAGAAAGGAAAGGAAAGAAGAAGTAACGCAGACCGGGCAGAGGAGGGCATCGGTGGCTCATGTTTACTGGTGTTCATCTCTCAGTGATTGTGAACGGCTGGAATAAAAGTGCCACCCGTGACTGACTTAGGCCCCGTTCGGTTTCAATTGTTTCAGGCCGTTCCGGGCCATTTTGGCCGGGAATCGTTCCAATCGTATGTAAAATATTGAAGGTCCATCCATCTAGAATTATTCCCCCAGCTAACCGAACGAGTCCTTATAGAGATGACTTGGGCAAGAAACTCTGACTAACCTTTTCTATCTTTTGGATGCATTACAAAATAACATTTGCCCTCAATAATGAAACGTTTAGGTCGGCTAGCTCCATGTACAGTGTTGGGACGATCGAACATATAAAACGTTTCTCAGATCAACTTTTTTTTTTTTGTTCAGAGAAGACTTTGGGAAATGCATGGAAAAGCAACATATATATGTAGTCTGAAGAACGTGCAATCAAAATTTCTGAACAATCTTTCCTCAACGTGTAACGTGTAGTGGAACTGCTGTGAAAAACTTAATTGATTTCTACAGCGGTTCGTTAAACAACCGCTTGTAGAAATAGATGTGTTTTTTTAAAATTTGATTTTTTCAAACTATCTTGGATGAGAAAACACCCAAAATAAAAGTTGTTCGTCTCAAAAAGTTATGAAACTTTGTAAATTACAACTTTTTAATTTGAAATCATCTTGTCAACGAAAAATATGTTTGAATGGTCTCAAATTTGAAATTCAAATTTTATAAACGACCTCGGATGGAGAAATGACCAATACAAAAGTTGTTCGTCTCGAAAAGTTATGAAACTTTGTAGTTGACAACTTTTTGATTTAAAATCGTTTAGGACCTCAAACAAGCAAATTACACTCGAATTTGTATAATATGTGGGGAATCGAAGGGGTATTTGAACACATGTGAGTGTGTGGTGCAGTGGTAGAGGAGATGTAACATCCCGGCCCAAGGCTTAGTAGAATTAATAGGATACTCATATCAACAAGTTACAACTTCTTTTTTGGACGCCCATCTCCAAAGAACTCTAAAGTTATGCGTGCTTGGCCTGGAGAAATTTAGGGATGAGTGACCAACCGGGAATGGATGACCAACCGGGAAGTTCTTCCCGGGTGCGCATGAGCAGAAAAGACTGGTGTTGGTCTGTGAGGCAGTCTATATTTTAGAAAAGCTATCATATGTAAGTGGGCCCGGCCTCATGAAGGCGGGACGTTACAGGAGCCTCCGCGCGAGGCCGAGGTCGTGAGTTCGAATCCCACCGGTCGCGTTACCCGCGGATTTTGCACGAAAAATACCGCGACTTGCGACTTGCGACTTTGACGGAGACGGACGGGCCTTGGGCTGAGGGCTCTTCTCCCTAGTTAAAATATTTTTTCCTATTTATTTATGGGTTTTTTCAGAATTTTTTTCACAGGCCGTTGACATAGCGAACCGCCTGTGGATATGCCCATTTTCACAGGCGGTTCGCTAAGTCAACCGCATGTGAAAATTCTTTCCACAGGCGGTTCACAAGCAACCGCCTGTGCTGTGGTCCTATTACTACTAGCTCCCAGCGCAGGCGGTTGATAAAAACGCTTGTATAAATCGATCTACAACCGCCTGCAGGTGTAGTATCGCTCTGTACTAGTGAAACCCTATCCCCATGAGCAGTTTCGAAGATTAGATCGACAATTCCTCGTGACAAGATTAACACAAAAAATATGATGAGGGGTGGTGTCTAGAACAAAAGTTACGCTAAAATTTTCAATCAATATTGTCCAGATTAATTCTACTCTTATCTATTATTGGACCTAATGGAGTAGAGACTTAGGGTGTATTCTGTTGAACCCTTTCAATATAATCCTGCCGGCGGCTTATTTCAATTTTGTTGTAATAATCAAACTTATATAAGCTCAATTAGTCAACAAGTGGGCAACGTAATTATAAGCCATATTGTACAATCTGCTCGAAACCAGCTTATTTCAACCTTTTTTTTTCTTTGGAACCTGGCTATAATAAACTCATAAATAAACTGGATTGTATAAGTTTTTTTTTTTTCTTTGGGGTGGGTGGGGGGGGGGGGGGGTTGTTAAATAAACAAGCCATTTCCCGGAGTAGTATGTATCCTGTCGGAAACCTGCTTGCAATTGTTCCTATCTTGATACACGCATCACATCATCATTATTGTTGCCTTGCTGGCCAAGATGCTGACGCAATATAAGCCACGGCAGCAGTGACGTCGTCCTCGCTGAGGGTGGTGTATCCTGTACAGTAGACCTGTAGTATGTCGGCAACGAACTGGGCGATCCATTTCTTTCAACTTTCGCGCGACTGGAGATTGCAGTTTTCGCTGGCTTTCAGACCATACCCAAAGCTGAAGGCCTGAAAGCTCCCAGTAGAACTAGCAGGGAACTCGCGTGAGAGCGCATTATTATATTATTATATATAGCTCCTACTCGATCGCAAGTGACGCGGCAGTCTATACCGCACTTCACGCGTCGTCTCGTGTCAACAGCCACATGCTGTACACACGTAAGCAACGAGCTATACCTATATTATACTATATCTTGCATGAAATTTTCGCAAAGCTTTAAGACTACCCGCACTCACGTTCCTCTATTTTCATCCTCTATACTGCCTGGTCATCAAGATTCTCTCCTCTTCCTATACTCATTCTCTCCCCGCATCCATCCATCCTCTATATCATCCTCTATCCACTGTGGGCCCACTTGTCACTTTATTTAAATATATCCATGAGAGATCTAGTTTTGAAGAATTAATTGCAACGAATTCAATGGTGCAATCAGAATTTATTTGAATTTTCGGTTTGTGAAATATAGTATTTTTTAGTAATAGAAATATTGGGGCCCGCGCTAGATTCCTCTCCCTCCTCCTCCTCTCTCAGCGCGCCTGCGCATGCCTGCCAACCCGCTGTGTAGCGTCCGAACGGAACAACGCTGTAAATGGAGTTCGGGCGTTGGTCCAGGCACGAGTACAGGTCGCCGGTGCGGTGATTTTTTACGCCAAACGTGTTAGCGGTCGCGTTTCCAGGCTCCCAGTGCGCATAGTCTAAGCCGCTTGACCTATATATGCATCGCTGGCTATATATATACCCGTGGTGCAAGTGTGCAACAAGTGTTATATCGATCAGTACTCGCTTGGCACCCTCCATCAATCCACACCACCACCATCGTGCAAAAAAACAAGCAAAGCTCTCGCGGTCGTCCATAGCTAACAATCTGATTAATTACGAACTTAAGCAGCAGTATACTCCCTCCGTCCCTAAATAAGTGTCGTTCTCGCTTTCCGAGAAAAAGTTGCCGGTAATTATATATTAAAATATGTTAATATTTATGCTAAGTAATTAGTATCATCGGAAAGATCTTTACATCTAGTTTTTTAACAAAATTATTTGGAGATATAAATATTACACATATTTTCTACTCCCTCCATCCCAAATTATAAGACATTCCAAGAATCTTGGAGAGTCAAAGTTTTTCAACTTTGACCAAATTATATAATAAGATAATAATATTTATGATATCAACTAAGTGCAATTAGATTCTCCATTAGTTATATTTCCATAATATGTATATTTGATGGTATAAATCTTTATATTTTTCTCTATAATTTTGGTCAAAGCTCCAAGATTCTTGGAACGTCTTATAATTTGGAACCGAGGGAGTACAAATTGAGTCAAACACGTGGCACGCACACCAACGGCGACACTTGTTCAGGGACGGAGGGAGTAGTTATTTTGTGTCTCTTGGTTCTCCGATCGTAGTCTGTACTACTGCTGCACCACGTAGCTAGCAAAGCACAAGAGCTAGCAGCTATAGAGTTCGTAGATATGGCCATGATCAAGCTGAACAGGTTCGTGCTGCCATTGATGATGGCAGCGCTGATGCTGCTGGCGGCGATGGGTTCTGCGCGTCGTAGTATCGAAGACAAGAAATGGGACGGCGGCGAGCTGCCGGCCGCCTCGTCCGGCGACCATCCTGTGATACGGTTCGACGCCAAGCACCTGTACCTGCAGCGACTGCAAGCAGACGGAGGCGGAGCACAGCCCTCCTGCGGGAGCTATTTCCCAGGCAGCCCACCGTGCCCGCACCACCCATGAAATGGACGAGAGAGAGAAGACACAGCGCACCTGCACGTACGTACACGGTCAGCGCCCCAATCCTCCAGGCCGACCGTCAGCGCCCTGTCCCGACCACCTGTCCGCCCCGCCCTGGTCCTGTCCGCCGACGCCCCTGGTCTCAGCTGTCGGTGCCCCGCCCAACCCAGTCCAGGCCACCGGCGCGCTGCCCAACCCAGTCCCGGCCGGTGCCCCAGGTCCCGACCACCCCCAACTCCAAGCCGCCACTGCCCTGGTCCCAGCCGTCCCGGCCACCCCAGAATCGGGGCCATGGGCCGCCACCCCTGGACCACGCGATAGAGGTGCGCGTCGCCCCTGGTGCACACACAGCGGTGGAGAGCACTGCCCCAAAACTTCGACGGTGTACGGAGGAGCAGGGAAGCAGCAGCTGTAGCCTACTAGCCTCTGCCAGTGCCAAGAGCGCACGACTGGGAGCCCTTGCTGTTCCAATCTAGGTATCCATCCATTCCCCTTCCCCTTCCCTTTCCGTTCCTGATTCTTAATGGGTTGCACATATAAATTTACCTGCTTAGACTGATCGCACTGGACTCCTCTATGTCATCCTGAAGGAGATATTTAGCGCAAAATCATCAGCAGCGCAGTACGCTATATGCTTTGTCAGGGTGTCCAGTTCGCTACATGCAGCGGAGTACAGGGTGCCCGCTAAAAAAACAGCGCAGAGGGAGGCTGAGCGCATTCGCCATGCGCGGTAGGGAGAGGGGAGAGGGAGTGCATGAGTGCATGTAGCGTGGGTCCCACCATTCCAACAAGCTAAAAAAATATTACAACTCACAAACCAAAATACCAAATTAAATTCTGATTGCACCATTAAATCTATTGCAATTAATTCTTCAAAACTAGATGTCTCATGGATATATTTAGATAAAGTGACAAGTGGGCCCACAGTAGATAGAGGATGATATAGAGGATGAATGGATGCGGAAAAAATGAGTATAGAGGAGAGAATCTTGATGACCATGCAGTATAGAGGATGAAAATAGAGGAACATGAGTGCGGATAGTCTTAATGCTGATACAACTTTGTCACTGCTCATGTATGTATGTTCTCTTCGATGTCTCGCTGTTGATATATACCAATATGTGTGTGTACCCATGATTTGTATTGCTATTACTTGGTGATGACGGCATAATAAAATTTTATCTCTGCAGAGTTATGTTCTTATCTGTCAAGTGCATCTTGGTCTTCCCTGTTTGGTGCGCTTTGACAGTTTTAGGAAATCAAGCAGTAAAAGGACTCCCGTATGTGTATCCTGCTCACCCCATTCTTCTATTCTTTAGTTTGTATCCAATTTAGTTGTTGGCCTGAATGAAATAAGTATTCTTGACCCTTAGAAAGATCAGGTGATTATATCATATAAACTATAATTTGTGGTGAAGTCTGACCACTTTGTATTACCGTAGGGATAGTTGTTTCTAATTAGATGCAATCATATATGCAAATACTTGTCTGAAACTTTTGTAATTGTAGGGCTCCAAATATATATTCGGCCACAAATTTATGTCTTCTACATTAATTGCAGCTATTATCATCTTTTTTGTAAAATTAGTCCCCTTATATTTTTCTCACAATTTCCTTATTACTTTGTTCGGTACATCTTTGATTTTTCAGGCTATCACATTAGTTTGGGAGCTGCTGCTGTTGTTGCTAATTTGTTCTTTAATATATAATGAAAGAAAAATATGTTGTCCCGTATAAACACAGAGGCCTAATGAGCATTATGAAATGGTAAGAATTGTTATGTTCTAATGAATGTAGTGGTCATGTTCGTTTGCCCTTACCAAATATTTTGTGTAGCGTTATGTGCATACCTGCATGTTGTTCAGCAAAATAGTGAAAACCGAATCAACATGATCCATGCACGTTTACAAGTCCAAATGCCAAAATGTATATGCCAACGCATGCATACAATGTGTTAAGAAGTTATTTCTTACTTTTGCAATTATATGGTATTAAATGGTAACCTGATCTAAAATTACTGTTTTTTACTCTGTACAGCCCAAATCTTTGAGAACTTTAAATATGAAGACATCAGATTTCTCAATGTTGCCTCCAATTCTGTGCTAAGAGTCAAGCTTTACTTTCATTTCAGAGTAGTGATCACCAGCTCAGGGCTACCTAAGCCTCTGGTATGTCATCATCATTATCTCCATCACTATAAATGAACTTGAAATTCCATTGCAGTTTATTGAACCCATGCCCCTTGCTGTTGCCGTGTTATTCCCAAATTTATCATCTGCAGAGCTAAAATAACAGGCATACACTAGCATATTGCACAACGAAGAAGATGATTATGCTTTACTATATCTGTCTCATTTCTAATGGACTGCTCACGTAGTTCAGCCACAAAGAGAATTAGCCTCCACAATCACCTTCTACTTTGCATGATGACTTTACATTTGAAACTTAAAGGGTTGTGTTATAAGTACCCACTTTGCTTTATACTCAGTAACTCAGCCGTTGTCATCTGTTTTTATTTTGTCACTTAGCGAACGTGTTCCTTATGCAACTTATCTCTAAAGAAACCGGACCATCCTACTTTTTAATATATCAATTCTCACTTTTCTTGCTATCACTGTTTCTTTGGGGCTCCATACTGATTACTACTACCTGCATTGTATGTGCTCATTTTATATCCTCTATCATTTTCTTAAATTAAACTGATTGTGGCTATCTAATATTCTCATATCCTCCTTATAGGCATTACATATTCTTGAATTAAACTGATAGTGCCTACATCCAAAATTTCATCCCTTTTAGTCACGGATTACACTTGCATTCCAATCCTTGCAGGGATTACATGGTCATGGTGAACCTCACACCTGGAAAAGCCCTTTTTTTCTTTGAATATTGCTACTCCGTTGCCATCAAACAAGTTACCTTGGTTTATTCATGTAGATATAGATATATCATGCAGACAGCGTCTAGTGACGCTATGGCTAGGCTGACTCTAATGATGCTACTATCCACTTCTGATCAGCTTTACTATTGACTTGGACCATTCCACTTCTGATCAGCTTTACTATTGACTTGGACCATAAGTTTCTTGCATCCAGTTAATTCAGAACACCTATTGCCATGCATCTGAATTTCTCAGCTGGTATGCCTATTGCTACTTATTATATGTGAAATGGAGGTATGCCTACATGCCACTGTAGCCTTACACTACACAGCATGCTTAGCAGCAAATAGCATACAACAAATAGAAGCATACGGGCGCAGCGAAGCGCGCCTACCTACCTAGTAACTAGAAGGGTTCCTACAGAAGAAGGGCTCCATATTAAAATCAAACATAAATTGATTTCTCAAGTGATAAAATTAGAAGCATTGTGCTTGCTTTCATGTCTAGGAAAAATTCCTGAAACACATCAACTAGTGACGAAGAAAAATCTATAGCCCGAAGCTGCAATGCCAATATGATCCTATCCTGCATGACATACCTTCTAAGTTGGAGCAGTAGTGATTGATTTATCCTGTCTCATTCATTTCAGCCTCCCTGAGCGATATGTGGTGCTGACCCACTCACCCCAAGCTGTTGCAAGCCTATTGCGTTGACATCATCCTCTCGTTGCTTCTAGTTAACAAATTCAAGAATTTCAGGTACACAAAGAACTTGGCTCCAATATGTAAGCTTGTCAATTCAATCTAAAATTTAGGTGTGCTGACATAGAAGAAATGCTTGGCAAGGAACCTTACTCATGCAATATATTTCTATATTTGCTTAGGTGCCATTCATTATCACATTTATTGCCTTTATAAAGGCAAATGTAAGTTTGACATGAATATTTGACCTATTTTAGCATATCATGGCGAAACTTCATTACAGTATACAAAATTTTGTGAATATCTGACATATAAATTACAGTTGCATGTCAACTTGCTCTTTTTGTTGCATGTGTGGCATTTAACAAATAGGTACTATCCTATTTTGAGTAGTGACAAGTACACATTTTTCAACCAAATATCAACATTACTATCTTATATTCAGTACTGACTAGTATGGATTTTTTTCACTTAGTGATCCTGAAAGGACCGAATCAGCCTAGAGGGGGGTGAATAGGTGATTTTTAACAATCTGCAACTACACAAACTTGAAAATGTAATTAGATATCACCCGGAGAGGCCGGTTTGTTTGGGTAGGTACTACTGGGTGTAGAACACCAGTACTACCGACACAAACAAATGACACAACCGGGATCCTAAAAGGAACTACAAATCCAAGGTAAGTGAACTACAAGAATTTACCCCACTTGCTAAGTATGATAGATAGCCTATCTACTCTTACCAAGACTTGGTAGCTTTCCCTAATGTAGATCGAGTCTCTCCAACCTAAGAAGAATGTAGGGATAGGAAGAACTCAAAGAAACACAATAACAGGTGAAGTAGAGAAAATAGAGACAACAACAACAAGCACACGGGACACGCGATTTATCCCGAGGTTCGGCCAATCCACAAAGGAGTGCCTACTTCCTCGTTGTTGAGGTGACCACAAAGGTCGGAGTCTATTTCACCTCCTCGCCTCACTCAAGCAACCACAAAGGCTACGAGAGTATCTGTACTAGAAATCTCAGGGTAATACAAACGCTTCGGGGAGCCCTCACAAGTAAATCCATACGGGCTACCACGAAGAACACCTAACCGGCTAGAGCTCAAGGAGCTCAAGAGTAAAAGACACAAAACAAGCCGGCAAGATGGAAACCAAGTGCTCAAGTCGGAGATCGATGCTTCCCGCTCTCTAATCTCACTTCCCTAGCTCAAATCTCACAAGGGAATGAAGCTCGGAGCAAAAGGGGGAGAGAGAGGGGTGAGTCAATGCTTGGAGAGTGTTTGTCCAGAGTTAGGTTTGCAATAATTGTGTGGAGTGAGAAGGTAACCGTGGAAAGAGAAGGGAGGGAGCATTTATACTCCCTCAGACCCGAGGCAGGTCGGTACCACCGACCAGTTCATAACGGTCACTTGGATCCAGATCTGGTCAAACAGTCAGCTACCGACTTCAGGTCGGTACCACTGTTGGTGGTCCTTAACTCATATTTTATACCACCAACTTCATTATAAAAATATATAAAAATATTCCCAAGACTAGTGAATAGGGCTTTACACTAATGCATTCCACGAGTTTTGGTGATTATTCGCTTACAGGCATACATCGATGGAAATGCATATAAAGGCAAGGAAAATAATGCATAAAACATCATTATGCAACACAAATACCAAGTGGCCCACCTACCGTGCAATCCAGGCCTCAGACACAGGCCAAAATACCCAACAGAGAACCCAAGTAGTGGAGGCCCAAAACTGAATCCCAATCTGCCATGGGCTGCATGACCCTACTTTAGTAAAATGGAGGCCCAGGATGCATCCGAAGTCCAAATCGCAAACTTCAGGCCATTTCGGAAAGCTAAGACCAAGACGGACGCACCCCAGAAAGGCCGACCCTGTTTGGGCCCACCAGGGGGGCGGCCGCCCCCCCAGAATGTCGGTTTCAGCCCAATTTTGTTGAGGCGGTGCATTAACTCCTCCCTAAGGCGGTTCCGGGTGAATTTTGTAGCGAAGTCCCTCCTAAACCGACCTCAAGGCACTATATAAAGAGGGGGAGGGGAGGCCAAAGACAACAACACACAAAGGAATAGAAGAGCACCTCTCTCTTGAGTAGATCCCCACTCCTTAAGGCTATGCCCTAGTAGCTTTCTAGAGTTGGAGAGTGAGATGTGAGGGAAGAGGGCGGGGAAGTACCGGGCTTGTCGGTCTCTCCCCGAGCTTGTACCTCGACGAGCCCTTACCTTGTACCCACATCGGGATCCATACATAGTAAGTGTTCATGGTTTCTACAGTATTATTGTTCTTTTGATTAGATAAGCTTTATCTCTTCTTGTTTGCGGGTTCGTCGTCCGTTCTCGTAGCGGATATTCTAGTAGAGGAACCTCTGAATCATTTGGAGGGGTTCCTGCGCAATGCTAGAGTAGTGATCAATAGCGTAGACGTGGTGTCTAGGCTAGGGTTCACCTTCGTTTGCCTCGTAATCCACGGGTGAGGGATCGGCGGCAGGTGGTGACAGCCCTGTTTGCCCTTAGTTTTCCCCACGTTCGGTTACGGCGTAGAGCTACACAAAGGCCGGAGTTACCTGGCAGACCAGGTATAAGCCGGTGCCCGAAGTGAACAAGTAGAAGTAACGTTTATCTATCTTTAGACAGTAAAGCTTTAGCAATCCGTCTCTATTCCCCTCTCTTTCTCTACCCTTGTGTTGTCCTTGGACGAACTAGATAGAAGAAATACCTCCGTTCCTCGTGGAAATACGATACCCTGAATACCACCGGGTGAAGTGCTACAACGGTAATTCCGTGCGCTTGCGGATTCTTCTGCTTACGCTAAGAAATACCAACAAGCATTTCTGGCGCCGTTGCCGTGGATGGATCGTAAGGTCCATTCTTAGTAATGACGTTAGTAAGTGTCAACAAGCATTTCAGGCGCCGTTGCCGGGGAACGGTTGCTATTTTCTTCGAACCTAGTTCATCCTCATATCTGTATCCTTTTTTATAAAAACCAAAAATATTTTCTTTTTACCTTTTCAAACATGAAGCCAACTCCAATTCAAAATCTGTCCGCTTCAAAGGGGGAGTTCATCGAGCCAAAACCTTCTCCAAAACTTTCATCCAATGATGGACTCCACCCTTATTTAAAATCCATAGCTCGGGCACTACACTTCTCTGGTTTTCAGAATGAAGATTCTTTTAACCACTTGCTAGATCTTGAGGAAATTTGCTCATGCCTAAGCATCCCAGGCATGACAAAAGAAACGATTAAGTGGAAATTGTTTTCGTCTTCCCTCAATGGGGAGGCGAAACAATGGTACGCTAATGTCGTAGAAAGTGTGAATGGGGATTGGGAAGAACTTAAAAACAAGTTTTATCTTGCATTCTTCCCTAGATCCCGTATCACCTCTATACCAAAGGAAATCCTCCATTTCGAGCAAGATGAGGAGTCTATAGGTGCAGCCTGGGCCAGGTATTTGACGATACTACACGCTAGCCCAAACATGTCTTTACCCGAGAGCGTGCAATTGCATCTCTTTTCTACGGGTCTAGATGAAGATGCTGCCCCAGTCCTTGACAGGGCCGCTGGAGGGTCGTTTTCAAGCAAATCTACAACGGAACAGAGAAAAATCCTTGATAACTTCCTAGAGAAGCACACTTCTCCCGTTGTAGAACCAAAACCTCTCCAAAACAAGGGCATGTCAAGTTTTGAGGAGCCCTCATCAGTCGAATCAACAACTTTGCCATACATAGATTCGACTTTTGAGCCCTCACCCGAGCTGCAAACACCGATAATGCTTTATCCTTCGGAGTTTGCAATTGAATTCGAAGATTATGACAGAATCACGAACCTTTGTAGGTACGAAAAACGCTCGACATATGAAGTGTCCCCTAAAATAGAGCCATCAAAAGAATTGTTAGTGGAGGTGAAACATTATTCTGATGTAATTCGGATTCTTTCACCCTCCACGACCATATCTTGCACATTTAGGGGAACAATTGTCGATGCTCTTCACAACCCATCGGTCAGAACAAATATCATGTCAAAATTCTTAGCGGAATCTCTTTTGGGTAACACTCCGCTAATCCCGACCGACAAACTCTTTGAAGGTCCGCCAGGGTTTCTCTGGGAGTGTTGTGGAGTTGCTAAGGCCGTACCTTTTGAAATAAACGAAAACGTGGTTCACCTAGATTTTCATATCTACGACATCCTCGAATTCGAACTTCTGTTAGGCCACCCTTTCGAAAAACTTTCCATAGAGAAACCATTCCGTGGGGGCCCTGATGAACAGTTGGGAGCAATCACTTCCGCCGAGTCTATCGCTAGTTCCGCAAATCCAAAGGCGAAGGAGCAGCCCAACGCTAACTCATGCGAGGTGGTAAAATGCATAGCTCCGTGCGTTTCGTTTGAGTTTCAATCTCATCCTTGTGAAACGATACGTCCAGTACCATCCTCGCTCGAGCTTAATCCATGTCCCTCTGGCCATCATAACGTTGTTCTCGACAGCAGTCAAGTATCAACGCTCGTCTTTCATGATAGATCTTTCCAGTGCGGAAACTTTCATGCCATGGACATGTGTGAAGCAACAACTCTAGAAACCAAGCAAGAATCTGTTAATGAGCATGATAACTTCTCTTTTGAGATCCCTCATGTCACATGCTCACTTTTAGGTTCTCTAGAGTTCGTTTTGCTTCAAACCACATGCTTCTACGAGGATCACAACCTTCTCTTGATTCTCGTTGTCAAACTCTTTAAGAGAATGGTTGTGGATGCTTATGTTTATCACAAACATTGCAAATCCCGTAGATGCATGGTGGTGCTAACCTTGCAGCTTGAGTGTTAATGCCAAATACTTGGTGGTGAACTGGGATTTACACCACCACTGTAGGCTGCAAGATGAAGTTCCCAAGGTCAAGCTTAAGACTATAACTTAAGCACTGCCGGGAGATACCCCGGATTATCCTAAAAAAAAGAAAAAAATATTTATATAATGATTTAAAAAATAGCTTTATATTTCTTTTATTACTATCTTTAAAAAAAATTCTTAATAAAAATAAGATCATGCTATCTAGTTAGTGTGCACCTTCGGGTATTCTTGGTTGTTAACCCTTTTCAGGACATGATCAAGAAGAACAAGGGTACATACGATGTAAGAGAGCATGAAGAGCTTCAAAATAAAAAAAAATCATTCATAATAAAATTGAGCCTTCCCGGTTTTCAAACTGGTAGAGCCTTTCTTTTTATTTCTTTTGTTTTGTTTCAATAAACAGGTACATGAATAAGTGTGGGGGAGATCTCCCAAGTATAACCTTTCACACAATTGAGATCTCCCCAACACATTGCACAACATCGAGAAACCCAACATGGAGAAGGACAAGGTAAAAGGTTTTAGAATGGATTGACTTAACTTCCGGGTTGGTCAAATCATTTCTAACTCATCGTAAACTCCTTCATCTTCAAACGATGGTTTGTGCAAAACTCTATCCTCACATCTCCCATGTTTTGAAGATTAAAACTAAACAAATTAAAAAGACAAAACTTTTGACATGTCATCTCCAAGTTATCATTTGATAAAATTTGCATACTCTTTATTCCTTGCTAATATTCCTATAACTTGTGAACACATTTCATAGGGACCCCATGCTATCTAAGTAATTGAAATATGAGATATAGTAGGATGAAAATGAACCTTGCTCTTTCATGTGAAGAACTTGGGATTTATTTTACAAAAACAAAGTTCAAATAGCATGCTCCTCAATGATATGAAAATTCCTACCAAAGCCATATCTAGTGTTAGATTTTAAAACCTCCAAATACTTGCAACTTACTACTGCATTGAGTTTTGTCAAGTCTTGTTGATGCCTTGTTGAGAAACTTATCATGCCCCTAAGATCAAGATTCACGTACACCCACATAAAAAAAAATGCTAACTCTTGCACTAAGAGTTACGCAAAAACATGCCTTTCCATTCCACCAAAATAAAAACTCCACCACTTGTGTTATGAACCTCTCTTCCCAAAATTCCTTTTTACTTTTGCAAAATATGGGCTATGAAAAAAAATAATCCCATGCCAAAAAGCATGAAGAAAAGAGAAAAGATGCCATGCCAAAGAAGCATGTGCCAAAAAAATGAGAGAGCAGAAAAAAATGGACAAGTGTCCAAATGAGAAAACAATGGGTACTTCGATGCCCGCCTCTCTCTAAAAAAAATAATAATAAAGATAGCCCATATTTTCATAAGTTTCTAAAAAAAGGGGGAGAGAGAAGCATGACAAAGGAGTTCAAATATATATATATATATATACATATATATTCCCCACACTTGCACTTCTTGATCTAAGGGTATGACATCTTTCTCCTCGGATCCGAGATTTGACTTAGCAAAATATGCGGAGTAAGTATGCCTTCATATCTTTACCTACCCAAACTCCACAAAAGCTTTTTAGGAATAGGAAAGAAAGAAGGCAACACTTTGGTATGCCTTGGTGAGGAACCAAACACATAAATGAGCGATTTGAGAGAATCATTTGAGGAGCTAAGCTATGGTTTACATTTTCAAAATTAAATGAAAACCCAAGTTTCTGAATTGATTGATGCAAGGGGATTTGAATCCATGTTGTTCCATTTTTCAATCACCCAAGATATCATGGTAGACACTTCAGAGTTCATAAGTGCAGGTGAAGCTTGGAATAACCTGTATGCAGGTTACATATCAGAGAGATGACCCATCTTAGTCCTAATCTTTACTCGAGGACGAGCAAAGGGCTAAGTGTGGGGGAGCTTGTTGGTGGTCCTTAACTCATATTTTATACCACCAACTTCATTATAAAAATATATAAAAATATTCCCAAGACTAGTGAATAGGGCTTTACACTAATGCATTCCACGAGTTTTGGTGATTATTCGCTTACAGGCATACATCGATGGAAATGCATATAAAGGCAAGGAAAATAATGCATAAAACATCATTATGCAACACAAATACCAAGTGGCCCACCTACCGTGCAATCCAGGCCTCAGACACAGGCCAAAATACCCAACAGAGAACCCAAGTAGTGGAGGCCCAAAACTGAATCCCAATCTGCCATGGGCTGCATGACCCTACTTTAGTAAAATGGAGGCCCAGGATGCATCCGAAGTCCAAATCGCAAACTTCAGGCCATTTCGGAAAGCTAAGACCAAGACGAACGCACCCCAGAAAGGCCGACCCTGTTTGGGCCCACCAGGGGGGCGGCCGCCCCCCCAGAACGTCGGTTTCAGCCCAATTTTGTTGAGGCGGTGCATTAACTCCTCCCTAAGGCGGTTCCGGGTGAATTTTGCAGCGAAGTCCCTCCTAAACCGACCTCAAGGCACTATATAAAGAGGGGGAGGGGAGGCCAAAGACAACAACACACAAAGGAATAGAAGAGCACCTCTCTCTTGAGTAGATCCCCACTCCTTAGGGCTATGCCCTAGTAGCTTTCTAGAGTTGGAGAGTGAGATGTGAGGGAAGAGGGCGGGGAAGTACCGGGCTTGTCGGTCTCTCCCCGAGCTTGTACCTCGACGAGCCCTTACCTTGTACCCACATCGGAATCCATACATAGTAAGTGTTCGTGGTTTCTACAGTATTATTGTTCTTTTGATTAGATAAGCTTTATCTCTTCTTGTTTGCGGGTTTCTCGTCCGTTCTCGTAGCGGATATTCTAGTAGAGGAACCTCTGAATCATTTGGAGGGGTTCCTGCGCAACGCTAGAGTAGTGATCAATAGCGTAGACGTGGTGTCTAGGCTAGGGTTCACCTTCGTTTGCCTCGTAATCCACGGGTGAGGGATCGCGGCAGGTGGTGACAGCCCTGTTTGCCCTTAATTTTCCCCACGTTCGGTTACGGCGTAGAGCTACACAAAGGCCGGAGTTACCTGGCAGACCAGGTATAAGCCGGTGCCCGAAGTGAACAAGTAGAAGTAACGTTTATCTATCTTTAGATAGTAAAGCTTTAGCAATCCGTTTCTATTCCCCTCTCTTTCTCTACCCTTGTGTTGTCCTTGGACGAACTAGATAGAAGAAATACCTCCGTTCCTCGTGGAAATACGATACCCTGAATACCACCGGGTAAAGTGCTACAACGGTAATTCCATGCGCTTGCAGATTCTTCTGCTTACGCTAAGAAATACCAACAAGCATTTCTGGCGCCGTTGCCGGGGATGGATCGTAAGGTCCATTCTTAGTAACGACGTTAGTAAGTGTCAACAACCACCGCGGGCGGTAGTACCGAGGTAATGGCGGTACTACCGCCAGGCCAATTTTGGCTCGAACAGAGAGCTCTGCGAAAAGGGACTTGATCCCTCGGAAACTACCGCCCGAAGGCCGGTACCTCCGAGGTCGGTGGTGCCGAGGTTATGGCGGTACCACCGCCAGGCTATTTTCAATTCAACACAGGGAGCTCTGCAAACTTGGTTACTACCGGCCTTGCGTCGGTACCACCGCGGGCGGTAGTACCGGGGTTATGGCGGTACTACCGCCAGGCCAAAATTTCAGCGCGGACAGAGAGCCTTGCAAACTTGGAAACCACCGGCCATAGGCCGGTACCACCGCGGGCGGTAGTACCGAGGTTATGGCGGTACCACCGCTAGGTCAAAAACAAATCTACACAGAGAGCTTTGCAAAACCAGCATACTACCGACCAGGGTCGGTACCACCGTGACCGGTAGTACCGAGGTTATAGCGGTACCACCGCCAGGTCATTTTTGACCAACACAGAGAAGGTGTTTGAGCGCTGCGCAGAGAAGCCGTGGTCGGTACCACCGACCACCCATGATCGGTACCACCGACCAAACAGAAAAACCTTCTATGTGATCGTGATTGTGCGGTGTCTCTCAAGCGAACTAAGGTTAGACGATTTGAGCACTTTTCTCCACATCTAGCCAACTTACTTTGTGACCCTCTTCATAGTCCGACTTACCTATTACTCAAGTTTAAAAATGAAATTTTAAACTACCACTTGAGCTAGGCATCTTTATGTCCAAAAGTATCCTACGTGCTTTGTTCACGAGGTTTCAACGATTCAATTCTTTTATGAGCCTTTTACTTCAGTGCCATTAAAAAAGATGGCCTAATCGTCTGTGGCAGAACCGCCCAGTAATGTGGCCCACCTGCACACGTCACCGTCTCCCGGAGCCCTAATGGCTGTGCACATGTACCACATCACTGGAAAGATCTGTCGGGTGTCCCCGAGAGAACCCCGAATTATCCACGAACCACAGGATCATCATCATGAAGGTTGGAATAATTACAACATTACAACATTTGTTACAAAATACCATCGGAGTGCGGAAGTAAGAGATAAAAACTTTACAAATCCATGAACAAGTTACTTTTTACATAAACATAACTGGTATTGCGGAAGTAGAATAGTATTATGGAACCACACTTAGGCGGAGTACCTAAGTTGGAGAAGAGGAACATTCAGATCACGTCAAGCCCACTGACATGATCATGATCAACGTCACCTATTAAAGAAACCTGCAACAGGGGATTAACAAACCCTGAGTACTGGGGTACTCAACAAGACTTACCCGACTAAAGAAAAAGGGAGAAGACTCAGGAATGAGAGGCTTAGGTAGGGCTTGAGCAAGATCAAGTATTTTGCAGAAAAAGCAGTTTGAAATCCTTGTTTTACTTTCGAAAAGATTCCAGTATTTCTCAATTCTTCATCGTTCATGATTCATTTTACCATTCAAAAACATACCTAGTTGAGAACCACTCTCCGTTGACAGTCGAAGCCAAGTCTCCATAACCGAGGAGCAACGTTAATCCGGATAAAGAATACTCAGCTGAGGATCCCTATTCACACGACATATGTAGCACCCAAGCTTGCATAGGCCAACCCGTCTACCACGATTCCTCCAAGATTGGGCCCCGGTCCTACGCCACCCGAAAGTACTTGTACACCTCCAATCCGGGACTTTAACCCACGAGGGTAGCTAGTACTCCCGCCATCTCTCCACTCCCAGTGCGCGGTTGTCGGTCCCAATAAAGGATTCCTCGGAGCCAGAGCTTTCCGTAGTATGTGAATAGTTGCAAGTCTTGGCCAGCAGGCTTCCACACGGATGGTCCCTAATTTTTCCGCCAGAAACTGTACCTTGGTTATATCTCACCCAAGCGTAACAGTCCTGTCAGTTTTTCAACCCTGTCCCGGTCGGTGTCAACTGTTGAGTCCCGGACTACAACATGATGGCACCGTACGCTAGGACAACCTCTTCTCGACAATGACCACATGCTAGCTAGGCAAGCAGTCATGAACGGGAAGTATAACCAAATCCCTTGATATAAAACATCTCAGTGATCACACTTTCGAAATTGGCATTTTTATTGCAAATCTATTGTATAGCATCACTAAGCATTTTGCAAATAGTTTTTAAAACAGGGCAGGTGGATCTTCTGGTGGAGGTAAACAGTGCAAGAAGTAGGCCATCACACAAGTCCTATAACCTAATGCAGTAGTTTAACACCAAAAACATTTTAATAAAACCTTTATAAAAACAAGGAAGGGTTAAATGCACCGGGGCTTGCCTTCGTTGCAGGGAAGACAGGATCCAAGAATGATCCACAAAGGTTAGTCCCTTCATCTAGAAGTTAAGCCTTCTCGACGAAGCTTATCCAACAAGGGTCACCTTCTGAGGCTTGTTCGATAAGGGTGATCATCAAAGCTTGATCAACACGACTTCAACACTCTCTGATACTACACGTAGATAAATGATGTATGCTTTAGCATGATGCCATGTGATGCATGCTAAGGTGCAGGACAATTTAAAAGTAAGACAGAAGATAACACAAGATAAGGAAAGTCGAGTACAACTCTCCTTCGCAGCAAAGTTGCAGACCAACAAAACCAACTTTAGCTATTATACATATTATTACTAAACAAGTTTTATTATTTTCCATAAACATGGTGATGTATCTAACAAGCAACAAAAGATCATTAACATAAAGGAATCCATAACCAGGGAGCAAATCTTGCTAGTTTCCCATTGGTTGTCAAACAATTCCAAAAGTCACACAAATCTACAGGGATCAACTATTTCTATTTATTTTATTAATCATTTTAATTAGCCTTTTATTTATACACCAAGCATACTTTATCAAACAGAGATGAAATTAAACATGAAGGTGTATATCAATGATATAAACTCCCATGTCAAATTTCATGATTTTTGGAGAAACACAGAAAATTACATAATTCATCAAAGTTGCATTTATTAATTAAAGTACAGATTTAATTGTCATATCAAAAATGCTCCAAACACAAGTTTCATAATTTTTATATTAGCACAGACATGCTATCATCTCTCATGTCAAATTTCATAATTAACAGAGCTATAGATTAATTATAGCAAAAATAACAAAACTGAATACTGTTCAAAAAGACAGAAAAAGAACAAAACTTAAACTAGCCCAAACGGAGCTTTCGGCCCAGCCCAGCTCAACTCAGCCTGGCTCGAGCGCCCGGTGGTGGGTGAGGGTGCGATCGCTCGAGGCTCGGCTCCAACGAGACAGCGCCCGAGGGTCCGCTCGAGGCCTAGCTCCAGCGAGACAGCGCCCGAGGGTCCGCTCGAGGCCTATCTCGACCGAGACGATAAAAACCAACGTCTGTCTGAGGCCTGACTCAGGACTCGGCGAGACGGAAAACAATCGCCCGTCCGAGGCCTGGCTCGGAGGCTCGGGCGATACGCTGCGCATGTGTCCGCTCGAGGCTTAGCTTGAGGCTCGGGCGAGACGGAAAAAGCTCGTCCGTCCGAGGCCTAGCTCGGGCTGGACGGTGAACGCGTTCGCCCGAGGCTTGGCTCGAGCGAAGCGGAGGGTGCGCCTGCTCGAGGCATAGCTCGAGACGGTGAGCACGTGTCCCTATGTCCGCTCGAGACCTGGCTCGAGCGAGACGGTGTGCCCTGACAGCTTTGCAGAAAAGCCCTTCGGCTTACGCGAAACTAACCCGCAGCCCACCACACTATTCACATGAGTCTGGGACTTTTCAACCAACACCCTGAAACTTCCTGTCTTCACAAACACCAGGTCTCCGACCATGGCCGGTGTGCACGACGGCGAACCGAGCGCCGACGGGCCTTACGCCGGCCGACTCCGGCCATAAGAGACTCGGCTGACACGAGCATCAACACCGGCAAGACAGCCGCAGTCGATTGAGCCCTCAACCCTACACTCTACCACTCGGGTTGAGCCTGGCCACGCACGGCGGTGGATCGGATCTCGGCTAGCCCTGTTCCGGCGAACCTAGACCGGTAGCAAGCAAACGGAGAGGCTAGGAAGGTCTAGTAGCTCACCCTGATGCTGTTGGTGTAACTGGTTTAAGCAGAGGTTGCACAGAGAGTAGGCGTCCACGGAGCAGTGGCCTGCGGCGGAGAACTCCGGCGAAGACGACGTTGTTTCGGCGAGTCCTGAGCATCAAATAGGGAACTATCGAGCTGATGAGTTCTCTAAGGCCAAGATGAAACAAAAACACAGGATGAAGAGCACAGAGGGATGCCCAGTTGAGCGGGCCATGGCGGAATCGAGCTCGTCGGAGTTTTTCACCCGGCGGGAAGAAGAACGGCGAGCTCTAGCTCTCTGAGACAGAAGAGTTAGAAGTGAGAGTTTCCGGAGGTGCGCAAGGAAGAAAGGAACTTATATCTGTGGCCAAACTTGGATGAGGATGTTTGGTTCACCGTGAACTCTAGATTGGGACAGAGGAGAAAACGTCGGTGCTGCGTGTCAAGAAGTCGACGGCGAGTGCGGAAGAAGGCGCCACGACGCGAGGGTAAGTGCCAGCAGATGGGTAACTTCGCCACGGAGTTGGTCGCATGCTCGCTCGAGAGAGAGCTGCGGCCATTGCGCTGGCGTCGCCGGCAAAAGATCTCGGCCGCCGCCGCCGTGAACAGGGAAGCAAGTCTATCCCCCCCTTTTCCCATTCCTTTTCTATCCTTACAGAAAATCCAAAATTACTTTTGAATTTTGAATATAAGCTGAAAATATGCTAAAATATCAAATGTTCAGAATTTAATTATGAACATCTTTTATTTTTGCAACACATTCAAATTATGCTCAGAATTTGAATTAGAGTTTGAAAAACAAAAGAGTACAAAAAGGGCAGAAAAGTATTTTCAAAATTACTTTTGATTTCATATGAAAAACTTGGAAAACTTTACACATCAAAGTTATTCCTTATCAAAAATAGAACAACTTTGCTTTTTGAAGCATAGCCAAATTGTGCTTAATTTTGAAACTACACAAAAGGGGATAAAATTAGGTTTTGGAAATTGATTTTCAATTTGAAACCAGTTCAAACTTGTTTTCCAAATTACTTCAGATTTCCTTTAATAACATGAAAATCTAACTTAATAAAAGTTGTTTCTTTTAACCTTCTCTACAATTTTGATTAAAAGACCAAAGTCTAATTCTTTTTAGTTTTTGAAATCTAGTGTTGGGGTCAAATTTAGGGTTTAAAAGATTTCAAATTTATTCAAAATTTTATACAGAAACTTTGAAATCTTTGAATACCAAAGTTGTCCCTCTCAACAAGAGCTACAACTTTGCTTTTGAAAACACTTTGAAATTTTGACTTTTTTTTGACTTATTAAAAAGGGGACAAAAAGAGAGATTTAAAAACCAAAGTTTTCTCACTTGCCCTTTCAAAGAACACCAAACATCACAATCAAACCACATATATTTCAAACATGGAAATCAACACTCAAAAACATACAACACTCTTGTCAAACATATAAAGCATCACAATTATACTTAAAACATGAAATGTTTTTATGCCATGATGCCAGATGATTATGCATACTAAACAACTTAATTAGGATTTTAATTAGTGCTTAACACCAGGGGTGTCATATCGTCCATGTCCCTGAAAAGTTGAAACTACCGTGTATGTCTGACCTCTGAAAACTTTTCTCTTCCACGCCATTCCGTCCACTTCTAATACTAACGGTGTCAAACTGATGGATAAAAAGACCAAGTTACCCTTTGGTGGGGTCTGCATGTCAGTCACACCTTCCTCTCTCTTTCCCTTCCTCTCTCTTTCCCTTCTCTTTCCTGTGCCAACAGAGGAGGCAACCGATGAAAAAAAAGAGAAAAACAGAGGCCGCATGGTGCACGCCACCGCCGCCGGGCGCGGGTGAAGGGTCGAGATGGCGGACTAGAGGGGGGGTGAATAGTCCTTTATAAAAATAATCGCACCGGCTAACCGAAACAAATGCGGAATTAAAACTATCGGTCTAGCCAAGACTACACCCCTCTACTTATACTCTATGACACCTTATAAAAGATTCTAAACAATGCAAATAAGGTGTCGGGCTAGCTAGGGCTCACCTAAACAATTCTAGCTTGCAAGGTTACACAAACCTAAGCAACTAGTACTCAATCAACCGGGGAGCTCCTACACATGCCACTAAGCAAAAGCACAAAGCCTAAGCTCACTAGCAATGCTCAATAACAAGGCTACACAAGCCAAATTAGAGAGCTCAACTTAGCTACACAAACTAAGCAATGTGACTAGCAAGACTACAAGTCAACTAGTCACTCATGGGATCAACTTCTATGCTACACAAGCAAGGAAGGTAACTAGCAAGCTACACAAGCTAACTAATTACAAGAGCAACTATACTAGCACAAGTATATGAACAAATAAATACAAGCTAGTGAATGGAGTTTGCAAACCACCGAGAAGATGAACATGAAGTTGACACGGTGATTTTTCTCCCGAGGTTCACTTGGTTGCCACCAAGCTAGTCCCCGTTGTGTCGACCACACACTTTGGTAGTTCGGCGGCTAATAGGCACCACACCTAGCTCGACACTCGAGCGCCGCAAGAACTCACCCACAAGTGAGGGTAACTCAATGACACGCTCTACTAGAGTTGCTCTTCGCGATCCCCGCGGGGCGAGCACAATGCCCCTCACAATCCTTCTTCGGAGCCACGCACAATCTTCACGCGGGCTTCACGACGGAGACTCGATCACCAAGCCGTCTAGGAGGTGGCAACCTCCAAGAGTAACAAGCACCACCGGCTTGCAACACGAACACCTAGTGCCACTCGATGCAATCTCTCAAAGCAACGCACTAGAATCGCTCACACGCAATAGATTCGCACACTAGCAAGCACAAGCGAGTTAGAGGGCTCCTAAGCACTCCCCAAGCATGGACACCAAGTCCTAAGGGTGCTCAACCTTACCCAAGGGCCGGCCACCCCTCTATTTATAGAGGGGAGCCACAAACTAGCCGTTTTCCCCTTCTCCCGAGCTTCCACGCCTTCGGTCGGTACTACCGACCCAAGGGTCGGTACTACCGGCGGTCAAAAGGACCGTTGGAATCGCCTTTCTAACACGGGCGGAAGTAGGGTCGGTAGTAGGGTCGGTACTACCGGCCTCAGGGTCGGTACTACCGGCCTCAGGGTCGGTAGTAGGGTCGGTACTACCGAGGTTATGGCGGTACTACCTCTAGGCCAAAACTAGATCTACACAGAGAGCGTGAAAAACCACTTTGAACCTCGGTACTACCGACCCCCTGGTCGGTACTACCGAGCCCGGTACTACCGAGGTTATGGCGGTACTACCGGTAGGCCAAAAACTCCCCCGAACAGAGAGTTTTGCGTTCTGCTCGCGGAGGGGTCGGTAGTACCGAGGTTATGGCGGTACTACCGGCCTCAGGGTCGGTAGTAGGGTCGGAACTACCTCTAGGCCAAAACTGACCTCCGCGCTAAAACGACCATAACTCTTAGCTCCAAACTCCGATTTCGATGATCTTGGACATTTTGGAAAGCTTATTCAGAGGGCTACACATCCCACATGAATACAAGATCCAAATCACAAAGGATTAGTATAGAATTCCAATCCAAGATCCATCGCTTCTCTTTTTCAACCAAAGCTTTCTCCGAAACTTCTCCGAGTTGAACCAAATCAACTCCAACACCTTCTCCTTTGCAAATGTGCCAACACCACCAAGTGTACACCATCATGTGCATGTGTGTTAGCATTTTCACAATCATTTTTCAAAGGATTTTCACTTTCTCTCACCACGCCACTCGATCCTAACAACATCGCAAAGTTAGATCGCTCAAGTGGCACTAGATGACCGATATGCAAACAAGTTTGCTCCTCTTAATAGTACGGCCATCTGTCCTAAACCCGGTCATAATCTTCTCTACACACCTATGACCGGTGAAATGAAATGCCCTACAAATATACCTTTGCCTTGCGCATTCCATTCCATCTCCTTCGGTGTTGATGCAACACATGCACCAACCTATCTTCAAATGATATGATCCACTTCATATCATCACATGGCCTCCATGGTCCATCGATCTTGACCTCACTTGCTCTTCACCATTGCTTCGGTGCTTCGGCGCCAAGTCTTGCTTAAGCCTCCCGTCACTCGGTACCAACGGCTTCAAAGCCTCCAACTTGCCCTTCACCTTCGCAACCGGTCCGTCAAGCCAAGTCTTGCCTTGATCTTCACCATCTTAGCCACATGACCACATGTCATGTCACATATGCAATGAGCTCCTTCATCACATGTATGAGCCTTGCAACATCTTCCAAGCCATTTCACCTCTATGGCATATGTTGCTCACACATGATCACCTGTGGACTAATCACCTGTGTAATTCACTTTAAACACATATTAGTCCACCTAAGTTGTCACTCAATTACCAAAACCAAACTAGGACCTTTCAATCTCCCCCTTTTTGGTAATTGATGACAACTCTACAAAGATATGGAAATTAAGCTTATTCCAAGCTAGCACTTTACAAGAATGTAAATTGCTAACTTGGTTTGGATTCTATGTTACTTATCCAACATTAAGATCACAAAAGAAGATTTGGATAAGTACCATACAACCCGACTTTGTAGTGTTAACTCCCCCTACATGTGTGCTCAAATGGTTTGGTTTCAAGCTTGCACACATGCATAAATATGAAATTTGTGGGAGTGTTAGCATTACTAAGTGATGCTAAGGTATACATGATGAAATTTTACCTTTGAAGCGTGCATACCACATTTTGATTCATCCTTAGCATCAACCTTGCTAGAAACAAGTGAAACTAGATACCACGTGAGATCAACATTATAATCAAGGTTCTAGTTACCACTTGCTACACTAAGACTATGCTCTAAATACCAAATGAAGGAAAACAATCATCATCCAAGTCTTAGTTCTAGCAAATATTGCACATAAGCATATAAGAATTTAGAACATATGCAATACAAGCAAGTAAATCTGTAAATGTAATGCACAACCAAATGCATCAAACATGTATTCATGAGCTTGCTCCCCCTACTTGTGTGCTCTCTTTGTCCAAGAATTTTGATCCTTTTCCATTGTTCAATCTTGCTCCCTCTTGATCCATGTCCATCTTCTTTTCTTGACTTCTCCCCTTTGTTCTTGACATATCATAAATGACATATCTTTGCCACAATTTCTCCCCCTTTGTCATCAATGACCACAAAAGGTATGCTTCTCTTGATACAAAGGGTTGACACTAGGGTAGATGGTTGACACTTGAGTCTTGTATTTTTGATGGACACCACCATATGTGTTGGAATGACACCATGTGTAGGATCTTTGACCTTGATACCAATCGGTGGGGCACCTTCTCTTTTAACATGAGTCATTCACTTGATAAACTTGAGCTCTTGATGGTTAGGGATGCTTTGCTTGAATTGATCACTTAGAGTTGAGGATCACTTGAAGTCTTGTAGGATACCACTTGAATGAAAATTTTAACTTGATATCCATTTGCATTATTATCTTCTTCTTGAACTCTTGTCATCTTCATGAGCTTCTCATTTGTGACTTGAACTAGACAATATTGCACAAGATATCTAACTTGGTTTGCTCTAGAGTAAGCTTCTTCACACATCTTTCAATGGTTATCTTACTCATGTTGAATTAGACACTTGAATGTTCATCTTCTAGATCAAGTACTTGGGTTCACTAGCTCATGAACAAACTCATATACTAACCACTAGATCATATAATCAAACAAGCAATAGTGGTAGGCTATGAATTTAAACTTTTCATTTGTCATGCATGATCCTATTAAGCATGTACTATATGCACTAATCGCATACTAGTAAGGGATGAAATGATCATGCACATTTCAATGATACCTTTGCTATGTTGGAGAAGAGGATAGTCACATAGATTCCAAATTATTTCTCCAATAGCAATGTGAAGTCCATTTCAAAGCTTGGTGAAGGCCAATAGATACCAATTTGAATACCATTCTTCACCCATATGATTTGAGAACCACCTAAAGATCAAGTGCACTATTTTGTTGTGGTTGGCTTGCTTATTCATTTGATCATAGCTTGCATATATGAATACCACTCATGATTTGCTTCTCTATCTTGGGTGTTGCTTGCTTTCTTTCTTGATCAATCCCTTGATTTCTCCAACTAAGCATCTCCAATGATACTCTAGATCACCACTTCCATGTTAGCCTTCCAAGCCTCGTGCTCGGTTAACCTACAAAAGGCGGCAAGCCCCTACAAAAAGGAGAAGTGACCTTTCTCCAAAGAACCATCCTTGATACTCACTTGAAATGCCTTTGTTTGATTGATCCAATGGTGAACTCATCATGATGGAAGCTTCTTGCAAGGTTGCCTGAGTTCAACTCTTCCTTCTTTGAGTCCTTTTCTTTCTTCCAAATGATCTTCAATTGATACTAGGACTTGATCTTTCTCTTCATCTTGATGTTGGTCTTGATCTTCAATTTGAGTACCAAATGTGTGCCAAATACACTCTTCAATCAAATGAACTTGTACTCATCTTTGTCATACTTCTAGCTCATCTCAAAACCAAACATATGTCCCTCAAACACTTATAAACATGATTCCAACTTGAGGGCCTTTCAACCAAAGTGACTCTAGATTAATCCAATAATTGTCACTTTTCTGGCAGATTCTGTCCTTCTCAAAGAAACATGCATATCTCCCAAAATATAAGTCTAATGACTATGAAATTTGGTGGAGATGTGCCTCTCTAAGTGTTCTAGCAGCCATAAAAATTTGAGCTTCATTGGCTTTCTAGATTGCTACCAGATTTCAATTCTTTCCATAGTACTACATGCTGAAAGCTGCTGCACTATAGTTGACAAGATCTACTCCAAAACCAAAGTATATCTTATCCAATAATCATGAATTTTGCACATAAACTAATATCATAAGTGTAGAGCATGTGTACCAAATTTCAAGCCAATCCAAAAATATTATCATCCAAACATGGCTATCTTCTCAGCTCACTCAGATTTTGCAATATTGAACAACTTTGAGCAATTGAGCTATACTCTACCAATTTGAATCAAACTTGAAGCTAACTTGTTTGAACAATTTCACAAGACATACATCCATTCAAATCACTTACTAAAAGAAGTCTCATGAACATATCCAATCAAACTAACTCAAACTTGATCACTAAGCAATTTATCCATTCAATCATCTTATAGCAAACAACATATGCATATATATCCAAATCAATCAACTCATATGCATCTAAAAGAACATGATCAACTAGAGATATACCTTAGTAGCTTATGATCATCAAATAGCAAGCTTCAACTCAATTGTTTGCAAGCCTTCAAATATTTCCAATCAACCACCACAACTTGAACTTATGCACTTGTTCGTTGTAGCACTTGGACTTCACTTCACTTGACTTGGCATTGGGATGGATTTGCACTAAGCTTCATTACTTGAATCAATCACATGATGATCAACATGGAACCAATTGAATCAAGCCTCCAATGCCATGGTACCTACACACATTCATCCACGGTTTGATGGTACCCAAACTAGTTTGGGTCCTCTCAAGTTAGGTGCAACATACTTTGGCATAGCCTTAGTATGAGTAGCGGGATGTTTTGCAATAGCAACCAATGTGGTACCATTGTCATCCTTTCTAAGCACAATATCATTGTCAATTGAAATAGGCTTAGAAGTCATACCTAGGGGACATGAATTAGCCATGTGTCCCCTTTCCCGGCATGAGTAGCAAACTCTCTTGGATTGAGCCTTTTCTTCCTTGCTCAAATGTTGCTTCTCATTGCCTTGCCTCTCATGAGTTGCTTGAGCCTTCTTCTCAAGCTTGTTAGGACACTTCGAGGCAAAGTGTCCCATGTCACCACACTTGTAGCACTTGATGTGAGCCAAATCTTTCTTCTTTTCTTCATTCTTGCTCATCATCATCTTGGCATCATGGATATGAGTTGGATGCCTTGTTCTTCCACCCCTTCTTGTTTTCTTCTTCTTTATCAAGTCACCACCATCATGGTTGATCTTGACTTGATCTTGGGGCTTCTCTTTTTGCTCAACTTGTGGCTTTGGTTGAGGCTCTTCTTGTTGCTTTACCAATTGCTTGGTTGGGCACATAGAGGTGAGATGTCCTCTAGTGCGGCACTTGAAGCATTTGATATGCTTGAGCCTCTCTTCTTCCTTCTTCAACTTGAGCTTTTCTCCATTGGGGCAAGCATTTGCAAGATGTCCCATCTCATGGCATTTGAAGCACATGAAATGAGCTAGCTTCTTTTGTTCTTGCTTTTTCATCTTCTTCAATCTTTTTCTCTCCCCCTTGGACATGCTCTTGTTGAAACCAATGCCACTCTTGTCACCGTAGCTCTTTTGATTCTTCAACATGTGCTCAAAGGTGACTTTGGAGTTGTAGCACCTCTCTAACTTGTTGCTCAAATTCCTCACTTCATTTTTGAGCTCATTGTTCTCCTTCAAAAGGTTAGTCTCACAAGACATAGAAGTAGAACACGCATCTAAATGTGAAGAACATGGCATGTCTAATAAATCATCACAAGAGGTGGATACATTCTTCTTGCCTACATCACATGGGTTAGCAACACTTTGTAATCGATCATTTGATCCATGTGATGAGCTCTCATTGTTATTAAGTTCCTTCGAAAAAGCTTTAATGAGAGAGCCATATTTCTCAACTAATTCATCATGTGAAGCTCTAAGAACATCAAGTAAGTGCTTATGTTCTTCACATGAGTTCTTTAGAAATGAGTTTTCATTTGCTAATTTCATTGTTTTATTTTTCTCATTTTCTAAAGACATGGTCATGCTAGCAAGTCTACTAACAAGCTCATCATATGAATCAACATGATCAACCACATTAGCATTAAATAACTTGGTGTCACCTTGTGACATGAAGCAATGTGGTGATGGGCTTGTAGTAGTATCACAATCATCACCCGAGCATGAGCCATCAACATCATCAAGTGTGCTTGGAGTAGAATCATTACTTGCAACACTTGAATCATCACCATCAACCTTGTCAAGTGAGCTTGTTGTAGATCGATCATCATCATCATCATCACTTGACCATGAGGTGGAGCAATCTTCCACAACTACCAAGTTGTGGTCATGCTCAACATCCTCATGTGCCACCACCTTGATCTCATCCTCCTTGAACTTGCCATCATCCCATGTAGATGAGTCACCGAAGGTGTGCTTGATGGATTCCCACATCTCATGGGCGGTCCCTTTGGAGTTTATCTTATAAAACAACTCAAAACTCAATGCATCGATTAGATAACAATAAGCATTTGCATCGAGTTCAAAGAGTTCCTTTTGAGCTTTGGTGAGATTTCTATGGTCCAAAACATGAGTGAGACCACTAGTGACAATCCACCAAAACTTTGGCCCCTTTGCACGAAAATGATCAAGCATATGGTGTTTCCATTGTGCAAAGTGTGTGCCATCAAAAATATGTGTATCACACACATCATCTAGCCCACTAGACGCCATCCTCTCGGGTCGGTGAAGACCACAAATGAGAGACCTCGCTCCGATACCAATTGAAGGGTCGAGATGGCGGACTAGAGGGGGGGTGAATAGTCCTTTATAAAAATAATCGCACCGGCTAACCGAAACAAATGCGGAATTAAAACTATCGGTCTAGCCAAGACTACACCCCTCTACTTATACTCTATGACACCTTATAAAAGATTCTAAACAATGCAAATAAGGTGTCGGGCTAGCTAGGGCTCACCTAAACAATTCTAGCTTGCAAGGTTACACAAACCTAAGCAACTAGTACTCAATCAACCGGGGAGCTCCTACACATGCCACTAAGCAAAAGCACAAAGCCTAAGCTCACTAGCAATGCTCAATAACAAGGCTACACAAGCCAAATTAGAGAGCTCAACTTAGCTACACAAACTAAGCAATGTGACTAGCAAGACTACAAGTCAACTAGTCACTCATGGGATCAACTTCTATGCTACACAAGCAAGGAAGGTAACTAGCAAGCTACACAAGCTAACTAATTACAAGAGCAACTATACTAGCACAAGTATATGAACAAATAAATACAAGCTAGTGAATGGAGTTTGCAAACCACCGAGAAGATGAACATGAAGTTGACACGGTGATTTTTCTCCCGAGGTTCACTTGGTTGCCACCAAGCTAGTCCCCGTTGTGTCGACCACACACTTTGGTAGTTCGGCGGCTAATAGGCACCACACCTAGCTCGACACTCGAGCGCCGCAAGAACTCACCCACAAGTGAGGGTAACTCAATGACACGCTCTACTAGAGTTGCTCTTCGCGATCCCCGCGGGGCGAGCACAATGCCCCTCACAATCCTTCTTCGGAGCCACGCACAATATTCACGCGGGCTTCACGACGGAGACTCGATCACCAAGCCGTCTAGGAGGTGGCAACCTCCAAGAGTAACAAGCACCACCGGCTTGCAACACGAACACCTAGTGCCACTCGATGCAATCTCTCAAAGCAACACACTAGAATCGCTCACTCGCAATAGATTCGCACACTAGCAAGCACAAGCGAGTTAGAGGGCTCCTAAGCACTCCCCAAGCATGGACACCAAGTCCCAAGGGTGCTCAACCTTACCCAAGGGCCGGCCACCCCTCTATTTATAGAGGGGAGCCACAAACTAGCCGTTTTCCCCTTCTCCCGAGCTTCCACGCCTTCGGTCGGTACTACCGACCCAAGGGTCGGTACTACCGGCGGTCAAAAGGACCGTTGGAATCGCCTTTCTAACACGGGCGGAAGTAGGGTCGGTAGTAGGGTCGGTACTACCGGCCTCAGGGTCGGTAGTAGGGTCGGTACTACCGAGGTTATGGCGGTACTACCTCTAGGCCAAAACTAGATCTACACAGAGAGCGTGAAAAGCCACTTTGAACCTCGGTACTACCGACCCCCTGGTCGGTACTACCGAGCCCGGTACTTCCGAGGTTATGGCGGTACTACCGGTAGGCCAAAAACTCCCCCGAACAGAGAGTTTTGCGTTCTGCTCGCGGAGGGGTCGGTAGTACCGAGGTTATGGCGGTACTACCGGCCTCAGGGTCGGTAGTAGGGTCGGTACTACCTCTAGGCCAAAACTGACCTCCGCGCTAAAACGACCATAACTCTTAGCTCCGAACTCCGATTTCGATGATCTTGGACATTTTGGAAAGCTTATTCAGAGGGCTACACATCCCACATGAATACAAGATCCAAATCATAAAGGATTAGTACAGAATTCCAATCCAAAATCCATCGCTTCTCTTTTTCAACCAAAGCTTTCTCCGAAACTTGTCCGAGTTGAACCAAATCAACTCCAACACCTTCTCCTTTGCAAATGTGCCAACACCACCAAGTGTACACCATCATGTGCATGTGTGTTATCATTTTCACAATCATTTTTCAAAGGATTTTCACTTGCTCTCACCACGCCACTCGATCCTAACAACATCGCAAAGTTAGATCGCTCAAGTGGCACTAGATGACCGATATGCAAACAAGTTTGCTCCTCTTAATAGTACGGCCATCTGTCCTAAACCCGGTCATAATCTTCTCTACACATCTATGACCGGTGAAATGAAATGCCCTACAAATATACCTTTGCCTTGCGCATTCCATTCCATCTCCTTCGGTGTTGATGCAACACATGCACCAACCTATCTTCAAATGATATGATCCACTTCATATCATCACATGGCCTCCATGGTCCATCGATCTTGACCTCACTTGCTCTTCACCATTGCTTCGGTCCTTCGGCGCCAAGTCTTGCTTAAGCCTCCCGACACTCGGTACGAACGGCTTCAAAGCCTCCAAGTTGCCCTTCACCTTCGCAACCGGTTCGTCAAGCCAAGTCTTGCCTTGATCTTCACCATCTTAGCCACATGACCACATGTCATGTCACATATGCAATGAGCTCCTTCATCACATGTATGAGCCTTGCAACATCTTCCAAGCCATTTCACCTCTATGACATATGTTGCTCATACATGATCACCTGTGGACTAATCACCTGTGTAATTCACTTTAAACACATATTAGTCCACCTATGTTGTCACTCAATTACGAAAACCAAACTAGGACCTTTCAGCGGGTCTGAGCGCTGGCCGCGTGCTGCCAGCGCAGGCGCCGCCGCGGCCTTTGTGCGGGCGCGAGCGAGCGTGCCACCGCCGCGGGCGCGGACGCCGCCGCAGCCGCGCACTGGCGCGGGCGCGAGCCCGGCGACCGCGCCGTTCCTGCGCGCGCCGCGCCGCTGAGCGCGAGTCCGAGCGTGGGCGGCGTGCAGCCAACACCGACGCCGCCTGGCGCGGGCGCGAGCGAGCGTGCGACCGCCGTGGGCGCGGGCGCGGACGCCGCCGCATCCAGGCACAGGCGCGGACGCCGCCGTCGGGCGCAGGCACGCGTGCCGCGGGCACGCGCCGTGGGCGCCGCTGCTCCGTGCGCACGCGCCGCGCTGCCGCCGGGCCCTGCTGCCTGCCCACGCGTCTCGACCGCCGCTCCGTGCCGCGCGAGCGCCGGGCACGGCTCCGCGCTGCTGCTGCTCCGCGCCGCGCCTCGGCGCGTGCCTCTGCTCCGCGCTGCCCATGCGCGTGCCTCTGCTCCGCGCCGTGCCTCGGCGCGTGCCTCTGCTCCGCGCCGCTACGGCTCCGCAGCTGCCGCTATGGCTGCAGCTCGGACAACTTGGCGATCTCGTCGATGAGCTGGGTCTTCTCCTCGCGCGGGACGGTGGGGTTGTCGAAGAACTCGGCGACGATCTCGTCGGAGAAGATCTTCTCCAGCTTCTCCAGGTCGGAGACCGTTTGGTCGAGGGTGCCGTTCTCGGCGGCCACCTCCGACAGCGCGGACGCGTAGCTCTCCGCCGCGGCCTCGGCCGCGGCGCAGGGCCAGACGAGGTCCCCGCGGCGGCAGGGCAGGGCCAGGCGGAGGGAGGGGAGCCCCCGCGCCGCGCGGGCGAAGGAGGCGGACCGGGGCGCCGCGGGGGTCGCGCCGGAGGAGGCGGAGGCCGCCGCGGCGGTGGGACGGAGGGTGAAGGAGGCGAGGCGGAGCACGGCCATCGCGTCGCGGAGCGTGCGGTCGGAGTGGTGGACTCGGGGGGAGTGCGGCCTCGCTCTGGTTTTGTTGGGACTTGGGAATGTGAGGTCGGTCCGGGGGAGAGGAAGAGGACAGAGGAGAAAGAAGTCAAACTGAGGGTATTTAGGACATTTATATTGACTGGACCCACATGTCAGGTGTTCCAAACGTCTGAAAACTAGCGGAGTATGAACGGAATGGCGTGAAAGAGAAAAGTTTTCAGAGGTCGGACATACACGGTAGTTTCAACTTTTTAGGGACATGGACGATTAGGCCATCTTTTTTAATGGCACTGAAGTAAAAGGCTCTTCTTTTATAGGGCTAACTCCTGCATGCATGCTTTTATAAACAGCTTAGTCCCTAATTTGATTGTCATTAATTAGCCAAAACCCACATTGGGGGCGAATGCACTTTCAAACTCCCCCTTTTTGGTAATTGATGACAACCAACTTAGGCTTACAAATAAGGATAGTAAGAATTGAAGCTTTTGAACTCAAAAATTTAGTTGAAGCTCCCCCTTAGTGTATGCTTTGGATATGAATTTCAAACCTTGATTAGAAAGCAAGGTTGCATACAAAAGAGCAAGAGCTCCCCCTAAATTTTGCAATCCGTGGGGTGCCTAAGTGTGTGACAACATCATATATAACAATTTGTGATGCATAAGCGATATGACATGGGAATTCACATAACAATATAATAAAAAAAGCGAATGGCTATTGAAGAAAGAAAAGAACTCAAATCACATAGCCATATCAAAAACAACAATCACCATGACAAGAGCATAAATATCGAGGAAGAACCATACAAGAATATAACATTAAGCATAAATGTTTTACATCCTCAACACATCACAAATAAAATGTAGCAAACCACACTTAGTCTCAAAGATTACCCTCTCTCACAGCTATTACAACAAGATAAGCCTAACACTCCCCCTTTGGCAACAAGTACCAAAGCGGGTAGGCCAAGATCAATAATAGCTGCTGGAAGATCCATCATGATAAGAGCCCCCGAAGAGAGAGGAATGGGCACTCTCACCAACATCACCACCAGGGAAGGATGACGGAGCAGAAGAATCAGGTGGAGGAGTAGCGTCACGAGGACCACCACTCCCAGCTGGATCGGCGTCGGGGCCAGCAAAGCTCATGTACGAGCCACCACCCCCACCTTGATATGACGTGGACCCGCCAGCAAAGGACGTGCCCATACCATAATCAGGGAAGAAGGGAGGAGGCTTGTTGGGAACGCACTTGCCCCACCTCCGCACTTGTGCAGGGGAAAGAGCGAAGGCGGCCAAGCGTTGGAAGCGGTAGCGAAGGTAAGGCGGAAGTAGAAGATGCTTAATTTCCCAACCGTCCTTCCTTCACACTGTTCATCCCCTTGGTATTTATAGGGAATGCCAAGGGGCCCGGGCCAAATTACAAAAGGGTACAGGGAAGATTCCTCACCTCCACGCAGGGAGGAAGGGCAAAAGCGTAAATACACAGCTGAAGCGGAAAACCTAATTGGCCACCCTCCAATGCGCCGCCACCTGGTCCTTGTTCACCTTCGGGGAAAGGTGCGGAGGTTTTGACCATCGGCCGCGCTCGCCCTTGGGCCCGCGCCCCTCCGCCATCTGCCGGACCTCCGGCTTTACTTGCCTTCGGGGGAGAAGACCGAAGGTTTGACCTTCGGCCGTGCTCGCCGGACCTTCGGCTTCGCTCGCCTTCGGGACAGCGCACACTCGCCGCTTGCTTGAACCTTCGCTCCAAGCGAAGGTGGCGTTGTGGGCCAGCGAGGGTTTCCTGCAGTGCGATTGTCGACTTAGACCTGCATGGAATGCAACGAAGCGACGAGGGTTGAACCCGCGTCCCGGGGTCAGAGTAACGGTCCCCAGTGGGAGTGGGACCACGCAAGGACAACAGGCATTGCGCGAGGGTTAACTTCGAGCACCGGTTCGAGCGGCGCCGCTGCCGAGGGTCCTTTCCCCCAATAGTAGCCCCTCGTTGTCTTGGACCTAAAAACCTGTGTTTAGGCCCAAGCAGCGCCTTTTAATGGGGACAACAAACGGGACCCTCGGCAGCGACGCCCGCGACTGCTTGGGGCTGGGCCGTTGTGACGTTGTTTGTACTATTGGAGCCTATTTCGTTTTTTTGGCCGCGTTTTTCGGTTGTCGTGCTGATTTCATCGGGTGAGGGGCTCGTCTCCCAGCCTATAAATAGAGAGGGTGGGTGAAGGGTTTGAATTGTGCCCCTGCTATAGCCGTCCTGCTGTTGTGATTTGCTTGTAGCGAAGGTTTGTTTTAGCTTGCGTGCGAGGGTTTGGACGGGCATTGGCGAACATACTTGTGTGCGAAGGTTTGCTTGATAGTTTTTTGGTAACGGAAGGGATGGCCAGATTGAAGCAGACTGCTCGGGCTGGTTCTCCCGTCATCGCGGATGAGGGGGTTACTTTCGAGTTTGGCCTTAGCCGGGTTTGCGCCAGTGAGATTGCATCTTATGTGAGGTGGGGGTGGATTGAGGAAGGCAAGGCGAGGACCAGCAGTGGGGAGACCGCTCCGAAGCCAGAGGCGGATGAGATTGTGGTCTTTGAAGAATTTTTTTCGGCCGGCCTTCGCTTCCCGGTGATTTCCTTTGTGACCTCCGTTCTTCGAAGGTTCAACCTGAAATTTCATCAGTTGACGCCTTCTTGTTTTACAAAGATGTCAGTGTACGTGTGGGCATGCCGTTCTCAGGGCACCGTTCCACACGTCGAGGGTTTTATACGCACTCATCGTGTGCACATGCAGCCCCGCAAGATGGATTGTGGCGAAGGTAACACTCGTCTTGGACAGTTTGTTGTGTACACATTCTGCTATCACGCTGGGTCGGAGGTGCCGGTGCAGGCCCAGAAGAATAAGTGGAGCAGCGGATGGCAAGAATCTTGGTTTTACTACAAGCTTAGTGGCGACGTCGAGCTTTGCGGCGAGCTTCCGCTTCTCGGAGATGTCGGCGCCGAGGCCAAGATGAGCGCCGAGGCTCATGCTGCGGTTGATTGCTTGAGGGTTGTGGCACGATCTCAGTGCGCCCGCGACTTGGTCGAAGAATATTGTTGTGCGAAGGTATGGCCCCTTAGCCGAAGGCAAAAATGGTTTGGAGTCGGGGAGGACCCCAAGTATGAGGCTAAGGGTTTGAAGAAACCGATAGTTGATTTGAACAAGGTTTGGGAAAAAGTTCTTGCAAAGTTTCCGAGGCGCGAGGATGGGAACGAAGCTGTTTACAAGCGAGTTCAGCAGTGGGCTGAAGAGCTTGTTGGGAAATTATCCACATTGGAGGTGAAGGCTATCCACAGCTCGGTGGGTAGTGGAGGTCGAGTGAACAGAATGTTTGACATTCTTGGTATTCGGTACGCAGACTGGCCCGCTCCTTCGAGCGACGATGCGCCGAAGAAGAGGAAGCGTAAAGCTTCGGAAGAAAAGGAGATCGTCTCTCGGCCGAAGAGGGGCCGTGGTCGAGGCCGTGGTGGAGCTGGTGGCCGAGCGAAGGTGCTTGCGATGAAGGTCGCTGCTGGCTCTGGTGCTGCAGGTACTTCCTCCTTGGCCGTGGCTCCAAGCGGCCGAGGTGCCGGTGCAGTTGGGGGACGCGTGCCTCGCGTTGGGGGGATCGACGCTTTTGTTCAGATTTCGGGCGGCGAGGATGAATCTGATGATGATGAGGTGGAGGAGAAGGATGCAAAGGAGGGGGAAACGGACGAGGGTTCGTCTGATGAAAGCAGCGAGAGTTCGATTGAAGGACATGACACGGATGAGGAGGTGTCCATTGGAGGCGGGGCCTCGCCGAGTGTTGGTGCGATGGTTGCCCAGGGCGCAGTTGATATCGCTCAAGATATTGAGCCAGGTAGCCCTCAACGAGGGGCGGTTCCCGGCTTTGCGGGCTCGCACCTTTGGGTGGAGGGGTTTGAGTTCGATGGGGAACTTGACTCTGCGCGATCCCGGGGAAAGAGACCGTTCGGCGAGGCTAGCCGGTCGAGCCTCCCGGAATATGCTAAGAAGCTTGGGATTTCTGATCCGTCAACCGCGCTGTTCACTAGTCCGGACCTTCGGGACTGCCACTTGCAGTGTAGCCCGGAGGAAAAGCGTTTTCTAGGCCGAATCTTCGGCCGCATTTGTGTGCCGGAGGCAGAGGTGCTACTTGCGGATCAAGCGGTTGGTGACACCTTCGACGACGTTGACGTCAAGTTGGCAGAGCTAATGCTCTTGAACCGCTCAGCGAGGCGGAAGGTTGGCTCCGACATGGAATTTATGAGGAACCATATTGCTGATCTTGAGAATGAGAATAGCAAACTGGCGCGGAGTCTAGAGAATAAAGAAATTGAACTGAAGAATGCTTCGGAGAAGGCCGCGAAGGCTCGAGAGCAGGCGGTTGAACTGGCGAAGCGTAATGCTGATCTGATTGCCACGGGAAAGGAGAAAGACAAGGCTTTGGCCGAGGCCGAGGTTCGACTAGGTGATTTGAACAAATCTTGGCGAGCGAGTATGGAGAATGTCAAACGTAAACTTGATTGTTGTCTGACCGAAGCTGGAGGCTCTGCCGGAGAGCCATTGCCCGCAGCTGACGCAGAGGCCTTCGAGGGCTGGCTGGGTAACGAGCTTGATGTATTTAGCTCGTTAGTTTCCAATGCAGCCGATTTTGGTGGCTACGCCGGGGCCTTGGCAATGGCGGGCACGCTTCGTCTGGCGGATTGTGATCATCTTCGCAAGATCAAAAGGCCGAGCCATGTCTTTCCGTCGGTTGATGAAGTTCGTCGGATGAAGGTTGATGACGCAGAAGTTCAGAACTGTGCGATGCGTTTGCTTCGCAAGTTTTGGATCTCCGGAGGTGGCCGAGCTCTCGCCTTCGAAGAAGCTGCCGAGGCTACACGTCAGGTTCACACTTCTTTTTAAGATTTTTGATTTTGTTGGTTTGTTTTAAAGGGGTTGTTGTTGATTTTGGCTAGGTTCATCTTTTGTTTTGCTTATAGGCTCGACGAGATGCAATGCCCTCGCCGCCCATGGAAGTTGCAGCGAGGGGTGGCTCCGAAGCCGCCCCTGAGCCAAGTTGTGCGGGGGTTACGCTCGCCGAGATCGAGGCGTTGACCGGGGACGTGCCGATCACTGAAGGAGACGCTGCGCAGGCAACGGCGATGGAAGAGGAGACTGCTACGAATGTCGAGGCTGCTGTGGAGGAATCCACGGCGGAGGAGGCGTCAGCTGGGACCTCGACTGTCGCCGTTGGTGAGGGTTTGGAGATTATCCGAGGGGAAGCTGGCCAGGTGTGATCCCTGGGTTTGTTGTGGGGAGGTAGTCGTTTTGTAGATATTGTGGTTGTAAAAACTTGGTGAGGCTGAAGCAACTTTTGTATTTTTGTGAAACGTGCAGGTTCCTGATGGAACCGTGCTAAACGTGTTGGACGTCACTCCGCTGGTGTTAAATTACCAAGATGTTTTTATAACTGGTGAATCGTGGGCTCGCGCTAAGTTCAAGCATCCATCGCTGTCCTTTGAACGTTTTTGGTGGTCGAAGGTGCGAAGGTATGATTTGAAGAATAGTAGGTCGAGCAGCTTTTGGCGCGAGGCGGACTTTACTGATCGTCAGGCTACGCGCTATTTGTTTGGTCCGTCTTCGTCTTCGCAAGTTGCTTTAGACGATGATATTGATGATAGTAGTGCGTTGGATTATTTGTTTGGGCGAAGTAAGCTTGAAGTGGGCCCCGACGGATCACTGGTGGTTCCGAAGGAGGAACCTTCGGATGCGGATGAAGTACATCGTACATATATGTATCGGGCGAGGGTTTTGCCTGGTGAGCTGCCGATTGTTCCGGCAGCTCCTTTGTTGTGGGGACCTATTGTTGTGGCGGAGCCGGAGTTTGAGGGGGTTAGCGACGGTTCTGGTGATTTGATGTTGATTGAAGGGAGCGATGGTTCATTGTAAATGATTTTTTATTTTTCGGATATGTTTGTTGTTGTAACGTTATTTAGTAACGTCATGAGAAAGATGTATGGGTTGTGTGCCATGTTTGCTGTGCTATTTAACGTTTGTTATATTGTTTTAACAGCGACGCCCCGTTTTACTTTTGGCGAGGCTCGCGCGCTTGCTCGCGTGAGCTTGTTTTGAAAAAACAGCGACGCCCCCTTTTCTTTAGCGAGGCTCGCGCATTTGCTCTCGTGATGAGCTTGTTTTGAAAAAACAGCGACGCCCCCTTTTTCTTTTAGCGAGGCTCGCTCATTTGCTCTCGCGTGAGCTTGTTTTGAAAAAACAGCGACGCCCCCTTTTTCTTTTAGCGAGGCTCGCGCATTTGCTCTTGTGAGCTTGTTTGAAAAAACAGCGACGCCCCCCTTTTTCTTTTAGCGAGGCTCGCGCATTTGCTCTCGTGAGCTGTTTTGAAAAACAGCGACGCCCCCTTTTTCTTTTAGCGAGGCTCGCGCATTTGCTCTCGTGATGAGCTTGTTTTGAAAAAACAGTGACGCCCCCTTTTTCTTTTAGCGAGGCTCGCTCATCTGCTCTCGTGATGAGCTTGTTTTGAAAAAACAGCGACGCCCCCTTTTTCTTTTAGCGAGGCTCACGCATTTGCTCTCGTGAGCTTGTTTTGAAAAAACAACGACGCCCCCTTTTTCTTTTAGCGAGGCTCGCGCATTTGCTCTCGTGAGGCTTGTTTTGAAAAACCGCGACGCCCCCTTTTCTTTTAGCGAGGCTCGCGCATTTGCTCTCGTGATGAGCTTCTGTTGTGCTTGCGGGGGTGCTTGACCTTTTTTGGACTTCGCGCCTCCCCTTATCTTTAGGCGGATGTGAAGTTTGCTTTTTTGCGAGCTCCTGTCGTTTGTGCCATGGTGCTTCGACTTTCCTCCCCTATCTTAGCGTAGGTGAAGTTTTGCTTTTTTTGTCGAGCCCCTGTCGTTTGTGGCAGGGTGCTAACGTTCCTCCCCTATCTTAGGCGGCAGGTGAGGTTTTTCTTTTTTGCGAGCCCCGTCGTTTGTGCCAGGGTGCTCGACTTTCCTCCCTATCTTAGCGGAGGTGAGGTTTTTCTTTTTTGTGCGAGCCCCTTCGTTTGTGCCAGGGTGCTCGACTTTCCTCCTCCCCTTATCTTAGGCGGATGTGAAGTTTGCTTTTTCGAGCCCCTGTCGTTGTGCCAGGGTGCTCGACTTTCCTCCCCTTATCTTAGGCGGAGGGTGAGGTTTCTTTTTGCGAGCCCCTGTCGTTTGTGCCAGGGGTGCTCGACTTTCCTCCCCTTATCTTAGGTGGAGGTGAGGTTTTCTTTTTTGCGAGCCCCTGTCGTTTGTGCAGGGTGCTCGACTTTCCTCCCCTTATCTTAGGCGGAGGTGAAGTTTGCTTTTTTGCGAGCCCCTGTCGTTGTGCCAGGGTTGCTCGACTTTCCTCCCCTTATCTTAGGCGGAGGTGAGGTTTTCTTTTTTGCGAGCCCCTGTTGTTTGTGCCAGGGTGCTCGACTTTCCTCCCCTTATCTTAGGCGGAGGTGAGGTTTGCTTTTTTGCGAGCCCCTGTCGTTTGTGCCAGGGTGCTCGACTTTCCTCCCCTTATCTTAGGCGAAGGTGAGGTTTTCTTTTTTGCGAGCCCCTGTCGTTTGTGCCAGGGTGCTCGACTTTCCTCCCCTTATCTTAGGCGGAGGTGAGGTTTGCTTTGAAAAGAAAAGGAATGTTTTTCGAAGCAATCTTGGCAGGTTTTCATCGAATGTAGCGCTCTTGAAAGAGATCCGCTTTTTCGATGTTTGGGAGTAGAGGGTTGAAGATTTTACTTTTTGGGGGTTCTAGCCTGTATTAATGCTTTGGATACTGCCTCGTTAAAAAACCTTACGCCCCTTCGTAAGGAAAAAGAGTGCAGCTCCTGTTCTTGTCCAGTACATGAGTGTAGATAACATAGTATGTGACAAAGATTACATAACGCGAGGGCTCGCTAAGGCTCCGCTATGGGTAGAATTTGCGAAGGTCGTCAATGTTCCAGGTGTGTGGTAGGATATTACCTTCGCTGTCGGAGAGATGGAAAGAGCCTGGACGATTGCATTCTGCGATCAGGAACGGGCCTGTCCACTTAGGCTGAAACTTTCCGGCCATGCTGGCGTTTTGTTTACGGATGAGGACGAGGTCACCCTTCTGCCGTTTTTGATTCTGACCTTTTTATCTCTCCATTTTTTGGTCTCTTCCTGATACTTGCGAAGGTTGTGCACTGCGCTGCATCTTGTTTCTTCTAGCAAGTCTTTGTCAGTTAGCTTGGCTGGTTCATCATTTGCGAGGGTTGTTTGTTGAAACGTAAATATTTAGCTCCTCTGGTAACACGGCTTCTTCGCCGAACAAAAGTTTGAAGGGTGTGAATTTGGTTGCTCTGCATTCGGAGGTATTGTGAGACCAGGTGACTGAAGTTAGCTCGTCTGCCCATTTGCCTTTGGGTCTGCCTTGCAACTTTTTGGATATGGATTGGAAGATTGTTGCGTTGGCTCTTTCGACTAGACCGTTGGACTGCGGGTGTCGGACTGAGGCGAAGCATAGAATTGTTCCGATTTGTGCACATAATTCTTTGAAAACCTCGCTGTCAAACTGGGTGCCGTTGTCGACGGTTAGATGTTGGGGAACTCCGAAGCGACAAACTATCTGCTGCCAGAAAAACTTTTTTACTGCGAGGGAGGTTATGGAGGACAGCGGTCTTGTTTCGGTCCATTTGGTGAAATATTCCACGGCTACCACCGCATAGCGAAGGTTCCCCGGAGCCGTCGGTAGTGGGCCACGAGGTCCATTGCCCACCTTTGCAGAGGCCAGGTTGGGCATATGAGGGTGTGGGAGCCCCCGGGGGTGTTTTGGTTTTTTTGCTGTCAGTTGACAACCTTCGCACTTCTTGACGATGGTTTCAGCATCTCTCAGCGCAGTTGGCCAGTAGAAACCTTGCCGAAAAACCTTTCCTACTAGTGCCCTCGGGCCATTGTGTGAACCACATATACCTTCGTGGATGAGTTTGAGAATGTCGTTACCTTCGGACTGTGACACGCACTTGAGCCAGGGTGAGGTTACCGAAGCTTTGAATAGGGTGTTATCCGCAATCTTGTACCCTCGCACTCTTTGCTTTAGTCTGTTCTCTTCTTCTTTGGAGCTGGGTTCATGGAGTCCTTTGATGTAGGCCATGATAGGTGCTCTCCAATCTTCGCACTGAATAGCGCTGATCAGCTTGATGCTGATTTCGGAAGCTTCGAAGGCTGACCGAGTGGTAATCTCGTAGAACACGTCCGGAGGGAGCTGAAGCTGCTGTGCGGCTGCTTTGGCTAAGCAATCTGCCTCGCTGTTTTCGGTCCTTGATATTGCTTTTACAGTTATGCCGAGGAAGAAGGATTCCAACCTTCGGACATATTGAAAATATTTTTGGAGCTCTGGATCTTTTGCTTTGTAATTCTTTTCAATGTGCCCCGCGATGACTTGAGAGTCTGTGTTGATAAGTGCCCTTCGGACTGATAAGGACCGTAGTCTTGAGAGTGCCAGAATCACAGCTTCGTATTCTGCTGAGTTGTTTGTGCACTTGAAGTCAAGCCTTCTTGCGTATCTCAGCTTCGATCCGGAAGGCGAGAGTAGGATGGCCGAGGCACCGGCCCCAGTTGCACCCCAAGCTCCGTCGACGTAAACGATCCAAAACTGTTCTTGATGCGGCTCACCAGGGCGAGGGTCTGGAGTCCATTCTGCTATGAAATCAGCCAGTATTTGTGATTTGACTGCTGTTCTGCCGACGAAGGTCACAGCGTAACTGTTAAGCTCGATTGCCCACTTTGCTATTCTTCCCACTGCCTCGTTGTTTTTGAAAATGGTGTCGAGGGGGTACGACGAAGGTACATGGATCTCGTGTGCCTGGAAATAGTGCTTGAGCTTTCTTGACGCCATAACGACGGCGTATGCTATTTTCTCAAGCTCCGAGTAATTTCTCTTTGGGCCTTCGAGGGTTTCTGAAACATAGTAGATTGGAGCTTGTCTGGACTTGTTGTTTTCGCAGAGCTCCTTGATGAGGACTGCGCTTGCTGTGTGTGGCGAGGCTGCGACGTAGAGTAACAATAAGTCTCCCTTGCTTGGGCTGGTCAGTGCAGTCAAGCTGGCTGGTCAGATACTTTTTCAATTCCTCGAAGGCCTTTGCTGCTGGGGACCCCAATTGAATGGAGCGTTGCTTCTGAGTGTTTCAAAGAAAGGTAACCCTCGCTCTACGGATCTTGAGATGAATCTGCTAAGTGCTGCTAAACAACCGGCAGTCAGACGCTGGGCTGCTTTCTTGGTCGCGGAGGTTCCATGTTCATGATGGCATCAATCTTCTCAGGGTTAGCTTCGATTCCTCTGGCTGAGACGATGCAACCTAGCAATTTACCTTCGCTTACCCCAAAAACACATTTTTCTGGGTTTAGTTTCAGTCCGGCGGACCGGAGGTTGCTGAACACCCTCGATAAGTCTGATATGTGGTCTTCTTTAGTTCACTCTGGACGTAGGTCGTCTCTCTGGCTTAACATCAGACTAGAGGACAGAGGGTTAGAAGCACAGCATCATATGAAACTCTCGAGGTCATGCGAGCGAAGGTTGAGCTGCATTTTTCAAACCTTCTGCCATTCTTCGGAAGCAAAAGGTGCCCGAAGGTGTGATGAATCTTGTTTTTCTTCGTCCTCTTCATTCATCCAAATCTGGTGATAGCCTGAAAAGCAGTCAAGGAGGATAGCATTTGGCAACCTGCCGCTCTATCGACCAGGGTGCTTATGTTTGGGAGAGGGAAGTCATCCTTCGGACAAGCTTTGTTTAAGCAAGTGAAGTCCACGCACATTCGCCATTTTTTGTTTTTCTTTTGGACTAGGACCACATTTGAGAGCCAGGTTGGGTATTTGACTGGGCGGATGACACCTGCGTCCAAAGCCTTTTTACTTCAGCCTTCGCTGCCTCCTTTCTTTCTTCTGACATTTTGCGAAGCTTTTGTTTGATTGGGCGATAGCCTGTTTTGATGTTCAGGCTATGCTCGATCATTGATCTGTTGACTCCTTTTAGGTCTTCTGCGGACCAAGCGAAGGTGTCGGAATTCTCTCTGAGGAAGGTGACGAAGTTGCCTTCTGATTGAGGGTCTAGATTGGCTGAGATGATGAACTTTCTTTCGGCGTTACCCTCAAAGAGTTGGATTTGTTTGGTTTCCTCCTTTGGCGCTGCCTTCACTCTGTTGCTGCAGGCTTCACCCTCGTCGGTGGTACCGGAGGTTTGAGGTTTTGACAAGTTGTGTACATTACGTTGCCCCGGGGCTACGTTCCCTTCAGCTGCCCTTGCAATGTCTTGGTCCCCAAATACTGCGACCACACCCTTTGGAGCGGGAAGCTTCATGCATAGGTAAGCGGGATGGATGACCGCATTGAACGCATTTGTGACCCCTCAGCCAAAAATGGCATTGTATGGGTAGAACATGTCGACGACGTCAAATGTTATATGCTCCGCCCTGCAGTTGATTTCGTCGCCGAAGGTGACGGGCAGAGAAATTTTTCCGATAGCTCTCACTTGTTGACCACCGAAGCCGTATAGGGGGTTGTCTGCAGGTTGCAGAAGGTTTCTATCAAGCTTCATGCTGTCGAAGGTTGAAGCGAACAAGATGTCAGCGGAGCTTCCTGTATCGACCAGTATTTTGGTGACGGTCCACCCAGCGAGGTTGGTTTCGATCACCATAGCATCGGTGTGAGGGTAATCTCTCAGCTTCATGTCACTGGAATCGAAGGTTATGGGGATGTGAGACCAACGGCCAAATCTATGGGGTCCTTCGACGGCTACGTGGTGGACTCGTCTGGCATGTTCCTTCCTCTGCCGTTTGTTACCATGGTCTTCATTTGAACCTCCGGTGATAGCTAAATCACACCGAAGGTTGATGTTGGATTGTTGATGGTCGTTTGGCTCGGGGCTTCGGCTTTGACAGGTTGTGGTGCTGGTAACGCGGGGATTGGCGGTGGTGGTGGCAGAGCGTTGCTAGCTTGGTAGGTTGTTGGAATTTGGTTTTGGGGGGTAGCTGGGTATGTGACTGTGTAAGGTGGGTTTTGGCGTTGTGGGGTGGTGGTTGGCTGATAAGGGGTTTGGTTGTAGAGTGGGTGGTGAGTGTAAGAGGGTTGTTGCGAAGGTAGGCCGTAGTTTATGGGGTATACTGGTATGGGGGATTTGGTGGGTGGAAGCTTGGTTTCCTGGTGTGGTTGATGGTTCGGGTGTCGGACGAAGCAGCTTTCCTGGATTCCTGGTATTCTTTACCCTTGGCGAAGCATTCGCATTGCTTTGTTGTGTGTCCCTTCCCATTCCACAGAAATGACAATACATTTTGGCAGGATCTTGCTGCTGGTACCGCTGATTCGGCGGAGGTGGCAAAACCTGCGGGGCTTGGTTGCTCGGAGGTTGAGCGTTCCGTCTTTGATCTTCGCAATTTGTTGCTTTGTTGATCGCACCGACGTTGCTTTGCTCTTGGCGAAGGTTGCTTTCTCTCGGTTGAGGCCTCGGCTGTGGCCTCTGCTGAGACCTCCGAGCATCGGACTTCGCTCTGAAATCCATATCAGCTCTACAGTATCTTTCCATTGTTTCATGCAACTCTTCGATTGAGTTTGCCGGTTTTCTGGCAAATTTTGAGGAGCATGGTCCTGGGCGCAGGCCACTGACTGCAGCGAGGATGACAGCCTCGTCAGATATCCCCGGGGTCCTTGCTCTGATTTGAATAAACCTTCGCCAGTAGTCTTGGAGCGGCTCGCGTTCTTCTTGCTTGCAATTGAACAGCTCGATGGGGTTTGACGGGCCTGGAGTGATGCCCTTGAAATTTGTACACAGCTTGTCTCTGAGGGTGGCCCAGGAATCCACAGTTCCGGGGCGAAGGTTGCTGTACCAAGTTTGTGCGATGTCTCGCAGAATGATGACAAAGGATTTTGCCATTGTTGATTCATCACCGCCTGCTGCGGCAACCGCTGCTTCGTAGCTCATGATGAACTGGCGAGGGTCGGAGAGTCCATCATAGCGGGGTAGGTTTTTGTGGATTATAGCATGGTGGCCAGGGCTGGGTTTGGAGTATTTGGGAGAGTGGTGACTTTGGATCGTGCCATTTGGTGTTGCTGATGCCTTCGCTGAATGCGAAGGTTTTGTTCTCTCTCATCTGGGTAGAGTTGGCGGAAATTTGGGTGTCTCACAGGATATGGCTCTGGGTGTACTGGTGGTGGTGGGGGGGTGGATGGTGACGAAGGTTATCTTGATTCGGCTCCTCATTCCCCTCTTGCAGCGGGGTATCTCCCCATCATTCCAGCCTTCGGCTTCGGCTTCTGCCGCGGCGAGGGATTCCTCCATACGGCGAAGCTGCTCCCTAGCCTCGTCAGCCCTCTGTCTGATCGAGCGCAGTCGGTTATGCCTCTCAAGCTGTTCCAGGCGCCTCTTCTTCTCTTGCAGCTCAGCCTCGAGCCTTTCAAGGGCCTCGAGGCCCATCTCTTCTTCTTCTCCCTCTCCTTCTCCCGAAGTGTGTGGGAGCGGTTGCGTCGGCACTCGGACCTGGGGGCCCAGGGATCGGGGTTCCGGGGTGACGTTCTCTCCCCCCGAGGGTTGCACAATTTCTTCCGCAGGAGGGACCACCGTCGCTGTCTCTCTGGCTACACGTTGGTCCCTCACTGGGTGAGCTCTTCTATTTCCTGCCATGTCAAACTTTCGATCCCCACGGACGGCGCCAAACTGTTGGGAACGCACTTGCCCCACCTCCGCACTTGTGCAGGGGAAAGAGCGAAGGCGGCCAAGCGTTGGAAGCGGTAGCGAAGGTAAGGCGGAAGTAGAAGATGCTTAATTTCCCAACCGTCCTTCCTTCACACTGTTCATCCCCTTGGTATTTATAGGGAATGCCAAGGGGCCCGGCCAAATTACAAAAGGGTACAGGGAAGATTCCTCACCTCCACGCAGGGAGGAAGGGCAAAAGCGTAAATACACAGCTGAAGCGGAAACCTAATTGGCCACCCTCCAATGCGCCGCCACCTGGTCCTTGTTCACCTTCGGGGAAAGGTGCGGAGGTTTTGACCATCGGCCGCGCTCGCCCTTGGGCCCGCGCCCCTCCGCCATCTGCCGGACCTCCGGCTTTACTTGCCTTCGGGGGAGAAGACCGAAGGTTTGACCTTCGGCCATGCTCGCCGGACCTTCGGCTTCGCTCGCCTTCGGGACAGCGCACACTCGCCGCTTGCTTGAACCTTCGCTCCAAGCGAAGGTGGCGTTGTGGGCCAGCGAGGGTTTCCTGCAGTGCGATTGTCGACTTAGACCTGCATGGAATGCAACGAAGCGACGAGGGTTGAACCCGCGTCCCGGGGTCAGAGTAACGGTCCCCAGTGGGAGTGGGACCACGCAAGGACAACAGGCATTGCGCGAGGGTTAACTTCGAGCACCGGTTCGAGCGGCGCCGCTACCGAGGGTCCTTTCCCCCAACAAGGCTAGTACTGAGGTGGTGGCGGAGGATAGAAATGATGGGGCGGATACAGCATGGAGCTGTAAAAACCCGCCTCACCACCACCTGGAAACTGGGGCTGCTGTTGCTGGTGCTGCTGCTGCTAAAAGACATCATCATCATCATCATCACCACGCCGGGCCTGAGCATCATACTTCACAAACGGATCAGGATGAGGTCGGACCGGAGAGCGCGGAGGAATACCAAGGTGCTGACGCACGTCCTGCTGAAACTGCTCGTCACGGTCGGCCCTGTAGCACATCCAAGAGAAGATCTTGCCGAGCGCGGAGCGAAGACCGCCACTCCTACGCCTCTCACGACGCGGAGGAGGAGCGGTGGCAGGGGGGACCTCGCCACGAGCCGGAGCTGAGCCAGAAGCCTCGCCAGGCGCTGCTGCTGGTGGAACCTCATCACCCTCAACAACCTGCTCTTTGTCCTTTGAGGGAGCAGAGGTAAACTTCCGAGCACTGTACTCCTTCATAGAGCGATCATACTCAAAGGTGGCGCCAACCACATGCTCAATGGTATGCATAAGGTATGGAGCATATGGCAGGGCCTTGTGAGGATCATTGTAAACATCGGAGATCTTCTGCCAAAGAAAATGGGAGATGCTAAACCGTCCATCAGGCAGAGCAAAGCGGACTAGGACCTTGGCAGCATCTTCTCTCAAGTTATCTTGATCTCCAATCTTGGGATCCAGAGTCGGACGCATGATGTTGTTGAGGACGTAGTAAGCGGGCTTCAGGCTAGGGACCTTGAAGGTCGCCACTGCGCCATCCAAATAGACGCCTGAGCTCTGCAACTGCTCTAAGTACATACCCCCTCCATACATCTCTGAAAGACGAGGAGCATCTCTGTCCACATGATCGAAGCCCAACAAACGAGCAAATGTGACGAAGTCACATCTGTAGTGGACCCCTTGGGTCATCCAATGCAGCACACGAGCTTCCTGATCAATGAACAGAGTTGCCCAGAACTGGCAAAGAATCTCCTGGTTGAAGCTGCGCTCGCCAGAGATCAGCCCCAAAACTCTCCACTCCTCTAACCTCTGCACCAGGGCCTGAATGTCCTCAGAGTCTTTGTTGGTCAGAGAGGAGAGAACCAGTCTCTTATGGGCAAAGAGAGGAGGATGTCCCTTAGCACAGAAACCCTTCCAGCATACTGACACATAGAAATCTTGCTGGAACCTGGACCAGAACCTCCTATCCATAGATGCATCTCTAATAAACAGATAGGGGTTCTCCTCACGCTGCCTCCTCATCAAGTTACCCCGCTTTCTATCAGAGTAATCCACGGGATCGCCAAGAAGAGCGAGAGGGATGACGGTCATGACAGCTTCGGCTTCAGGGTGCATGTCAAAGCCTCGGTTGATTAGCATCAACCCTGAAGTCTGAGGGGATCCCGGTCCAACATGAGGATCGATGGAGCGACCCTCACGATCAGGACCAGGCGCTGAGGGCACTCCACCCACAATGACGTTGTGCAGGCGTCCGGGAGGACCAGCGACAGGAGATGGAGAAGGCTAAGGAGGCAGAGGAGGCGAAGGAGCAGCATGCCCACTGCCACGGGCATGACCGCTCCCGCTCCCCCTTGCGCTATCCACGCTGCGACGGCCCATGTGGCCCGCGGACGAGCGTCCACGGACCTGACGAGAAGAATCATCCATACTCCCAGACCGAACACGGCGCCCAGGATTGTGACGCGGCGGCGCCCCTTGCACATGACCACCTTGCTCAAAGGCGGCATACTCCTCATCATCATCACTCGGGGAACGAGCACGAGAGGGCCTTCAGCTCATCTAGACAAAGATAGCATAGACCAACATGAGACAAAGATGATGGAAAGATCACTTCAACAGATGTAGCAAATAAGACGATCGAAATCGGGGAGGAGAACAGCACGAGAGGAGAACAGATAGCAGTGTGCGGTTTCCTTCAATCCAATCTACCAAATCGCTATGAACTTGCTAACCATACATCTTAGAAGCATCTTCATACTAGATAGAACAATCCTACCAACGGAATCGACCTAGAACAAAGTACATTGAGAGATCGGGCATGAACACCCTTGTCGGTGTTTCTACCCCGGGGGTATAGCACCAACTAGTAATATGATCGCGTGTTCTCTTCCTAGATGGTGATGCAAGATGACACAAGATTTATCCTGGTTCGGGCAAAGAAGGCCCTACGTCTAGCGGGGGAGAGAGGTTTTTGTATTACTTGCACCTAAGTGCTTGTACAGGGGCGGATACAAGCTTTTGGGAACGTGGACCGGGGTCCGGACTCGTGTGTGTGTGCAGACGTGTGTTTTTCAAGCGTGTGTTCGTATGTCATGAGGACCTGCCGTAGGGAGGCCCCTGGCGTCCCCTTTTATAGAGCAAGAGGAGGCCAGGGTTACACGAGGGTGTATAGGAGTAGATATGTGTAACACCTAGTTCTGCGGGGAGTAGGAATTTTGTCCTGTCGGGATCGTTGTAGCCGACGTGGGGTTGCTGTTGACGCGTCCTTGAAGCGTGGCTCCCATCCCGGGCGTGGGCGTGAAGGCGTGGTGACGTGGAGGTCGTGCAGCGCCCATCCCGGGACGTACGTGACGTGGCAGAGTTTCTCTGGGTCTTGAGGTACCTGTCCTTGCATCTGTTGGTTTGTGCTGTGTCCTCCGGTCGGCGGGTCGGACTTCATCCGAGGCCTAGCCGTGCGGCCTCGGGCGAGGCGGAGGGCGGAATCGTCCTCCGAGGCCTGCCGTGGAGGGCTCGGAGGATGAGGTCGTGGGACTGGCAGCCCACGACGTCGGTCGTACTTGATGCACAGGGATTTTGACTTTGGAGGAGAGCCGAATCTTCCGTTGCATTGTAGCGTGTCAGATGGTTGTACACCAGAGTGGCGTCGGAGTGGGTACAGTGTAGAACAGTGTCGCCGGGTGTGGCTTTCCACGTCCGGATTCGCCGGTGGTGGGAAAAATATGTTTTGACACCCGTCCCGTCTCCCCACGCCTCCTGCACGTCCCTGCCCTGTCCTGACAGCAGATGTCAGCGCGTTCCAGGGAGGTGACGTGCTCCTGTTTGACTGAACGTGGGCGCAGCAGGTGGTGGCACGGTTTGTCAGAGCTGAGAAGTCGGGAGCTTCATTCCTGCGGAAGGATTTGAAGGGCGGTGGAGAGTTCGCCCGAGGCCTGACGCGGAGGTGAAGGGTCGAGATGGCGGACTAGAGGGGGGGTGAATAGTCCTTTCTAAAATTTAACGTACCGGCTAACCGAAACAAATGCGGAATTAACAACTATCGGTCTAGCCAAGACTACACCCCTCTATCTATACTCTCAAGCACCTTATAAAAGATCCTAAACAAAGCAATTAAGGTGTCGGGCTAGCTAGAGCTCACCTAAACAATTCTAGCTTGCAAGGTTACACAAACCTAAGCAACTAGTACTCAATCAACCGAGGAGCTCCTACACATGCCACTAAGCAAAAGCACAAAGCCTAAGCTCACTAGCAATGCTCAATAACAAGGCTACACAAGCCAAATTAGAGAGCTCAACTTAGCTACACAAACTAAGCAATGTGACTAGCAAGACTACAAGTCAACTAGTCACTCACGGGATTAACTTCTATGCTACAAAAGCTAAGAAGGTAACTAGCATGCTACACAAGCTAACTAGTTACAAGAGCAACTACACTAGCACAAGTATATGAACAAGTAAAACAAGCTAGTGAATGGAGTTTGCAAACCACCGAGAAGATGAACACGAAGATGACACGGTGATTTTTCTCCCGAGGTTCACTTGGTTGCCACCAAGCTAGTCCCCGTTGTGTCGACCACACACTTTGGTAGTTCGGCGGCTAATAGGCACCACACCTAGCTCGACACTCGAGCGCCGCAAGAACTCACCCACAAGTGAGGGTAACTCAATGACACGCTCTACTAGAGTTGCTCTTCGCGATCCCGCGGGGCGAGCACAATGCCCCTCACAATCCTTCTCCGGAGCCACGCACAATCTTCACGCGGGCTTCACGACAGAGACTCAATCACCAAGCCGTCTAGGAGGTGGCAACCTCCAAGAGTAACAAGCACCACCGGCTTGCAACACGAACACCTAGTGCCACTCGATGCAATCTCTCAAAGCAACGCACTAGAATCGCTCACTCGCAATAGGTTCGCACACTAGCAAGCACAATCGAGTTAGAGGGCTCCCAAGCACATCCACACAAGCCACCAAGGCTTTGGAGTGCTCAGCAGCTGGCCCAAAACCGGCCTCCACTCCTATTTATAGAGGGGAGCGACCAACTAGCCGTTTCCCCTTTCCTGCGCCTCGGTCGGTAGTACCTGTGGCAGAACCTCCCATTAATGTGGCCCACCTGCACACGTCATCATCTCCCCGAGCCCTAATGACTGTGCACATGTACCACATCACTGGAAAGATCTGTCGGGTGTTCTCGAGAGAACCCCGAATTATCCACGAACCACAGGATCATCATCATGAAGGGTGGAATAATCACAACATTACAACAGTTGATACAAAATATGTCGGAGTGCGGAAGAAAGATAAATAACTTTACCAAAACCATGAATAAGTTACTTTTTACATAAACGTAACTGGTATTGCGGAAGTAGAATAGTATGACGGAACCACACTTAGGTGGAGTACCTAAGTTGGAGAAGAAGAACAACCAGATCACGTCAAGCCACTGACATGATCATGATCAACAACACCTATTAGAAACCTGCAAAGGGGTTAACAAACCCTGAGTACAAAAGTACTCAACAAGACTTACCGTCTAAAGAAAAGAAGAAGACTCAGGTATGAAGGCTGTAAGGTAAGGCTTTAGCAAAGTCAAAGTATTTTCTTTTGCATAAAAGCTTACTAAAAGTAAAACCTATTTTCAAGTTTTAACTCAAGTGTGAACTAACCAAAGATTCTCAAACCTTCACATTCTAGAATTCTCATTTCATGACCATCCCATTCTTTACTACGGTGCGGGTCGGGGGATTGAGGCTCCATATCCGAGGAAACACGGCGATTCGAATCGATTAACCCAGCTGGGGATTTAGTACCACACGACATATGTAGAACTTAATCTTGCATATATCAACCATATCTATAGATCCTCCCATACAAGAACGGGTCCGCGCTACCCGAGAGTACAGTACACCTCCAATCCGGGACTTTAACCCACGAGGGTACAGGCTACTCCCGCCATCTTTCCACTCCCAGTGCGCGGTTAGCCATTCTCAGGTATCGGAATAGCTATAGATTAGGCTTACCACCGCATGTGGGCTGTACTCAAAGGTCTCAATCACAGCAGACCAACAACGATCAGGTCCTATGTTGAGTAACCTTACAACAAGACTCCATTCTTGATGTAAGTTACTATCAATATCATGTTGTCTCAAGATTCATTATCCCCATAACATAGGAACCATTTTAAAAGCACCTACTGTAATAAAGTAGTAAAGCATGGCTAAGCATACTAAGCATTTTGATAAAACAGGTATCAAGGTTAAGTATTGGAATCATCAAGGTTGATAATGCATCAAATAGGATTCACTCAACTCCTATTCACCTAATGCATCATATTATTGAAAGTAAATATAATTGTAAATCCAAGGAAATGGTTAAATGCACCGGGGCTTGCTTGGGAAACAGCGAAGTCCGGAGTCTCAGAAAAAGAAGAAGAGTCCACACCCTCAGGAGATATCCACTGCGGATCGGATTCTTTCGAAACGGAAGCTACACGTAAAAGTGCATATGCATGAATAATGAGATGCTTATGCTATAATCATGGTAAAGATGGAAATTTTCTTAATTATAACCTTTATAGAGTACAACTTTCTATTGCGGTAAAGTTGCAAACCAACAAACCCACTTTAGCTATTATACATACTAAACAGGTTTTATTATTTTTTCTTAAATATGATAAGCAACAAAAAGGTATTTGTATAAAAGAAAACCATAACCAGGGAGTATATCATGTTAACTTCCCATTGGTTGTCATACAACTCCAAAAGTCACACAAATCTTAAAGTGATTAACTAATTTTATTTATTTCATAAGCCATTTAAAATAGCTTTCTACACATATAGAAATCATACTAGGTCAAACAGGGATGAAATTAAACATGAAGATGTATATCAGTGATATAAACTCTCATGTCAAATTTCATGATTTTTGGATAACCACAGAAAATTACATAATTCATCAAAGTTGTATTTATTAATTAAAGTATAGATTTAATTGTTATATTAAATTATGCAAAACACAAGTTTTATAATTTTTATATTAACACAAACATGCCATCATCAATCATGTCAAATTTCATAATAAACAGAGCTACAGATTAATTATAGCAAAAATAACAAATTGATTACTGTGCACAGAACCAGAAAAAGAAAAACACTAAATCGTCCCAAACTAGGCTTTCGGCCCAGTCCAGCTCGATCCAGCGCGACGCGAGCGCACGGCGGAGGGTACGTGTTTGCTCGAGGCCCGGCTCGAGACGGTTAAACAGTCGTCCGTCCGAGGCCTAGCTCCAGGCTCGGGCGAGACGGAAACCAATCACCCGTCTGAGGCCTGGCTCGAGGCTCGGGCGAGACGGAAACCAGTCGCTCGTCCGAGGCCTGAGGCTCGGCTCGGCGAGGAGACGAGGGTGCGTGTCTGCTCGAGGCCTAGCTCGAGGCTCAGCTCGAGGCTCGGGCGAGACAGAACGCTCGTCCGTCCGAGGCCTAGCTCGGGCGAGACACTGAACACGTTCGCCCGAGGCTCGGCTCGCTCGAGCGAAGCGGTGTGTCCTGACAGCTTTGCAGAAAAGCCCTTTGGCTTAAACGAAACTAACCCGTAGTCCAAGATACTATTCACATGAGTCTTTGACTTTTCAACTAACACCCTGCAAAAACCTATCTTCACAAACACAGGTCCCCCATCCCCGCCATGGCCGGCGCGCACGGCGACGAACCGAGCACCGGGGCCTTACGCCGGCCAACTCCGGCCAAAAGAGACTCGGCTGACGCGAGCATCAACACCAGCGTGTCACCCGCGGCCGATAGAGTCTCTAACCCTAAACGCTACCGCTCTGGGGAGGTCTGACCACGCACGGCGGCGGACCGAGCCGCGGCGAAGCTGTTCCGGTGAGCCTAGGTCGGTAGCAGAAGAACGGAAGGGCTAGGAAGCTTCAGTAGCTCACCCTGGTGCTGCCTGGGTAGTTGGTTCGAGCGAAGGATGAACGGAGGGAAGGTGTCCACGGAGCAGTGGCCTTCGGCGGTGAACTTCGGCGAAGACGACGCTGTTCCGGTAAAACCTGAGCACCAGACAAGGAACCATCGAGCCGATGAGCTCTTTGGGATCAAGACGAAACACAAACACGAGAAAGAGAGAGTGGAGAAGTGCTCGGTTGAGCTGACCACGGTGAGGTCGAGCTCGGCGGCGCTTTCTGCTCGGCGGGAAGAAAACCGGCGAGTATGAGCTCTCTGGTGAAGTAGAGGTGGAGAAGATAGGTCTGGGAGATGCGCAAAGAAATGAAGTACTTATAGACGTGGTGAAAAAGAATGGGAAAAGACCGGAGACGATGAATCTGGAGGTTTGACCGGATTGTTCCCGTCGGCGCCTTGGTGGCAAACACGGCGACGGCGAGTTCAGAGGTGACGCCACGACGCGAGGGAGAGTGCCAGCAGCATGCTTGGCCATGCCACGGACTCGGTCGCGCGCTCCTTTGGGAGAAAACGATACTCCATGCGCTGTCGTTGCCGATCAAAAGATCGGTCTTCAACCGCCATCAACAGAACCAGGGAGCTTATCTCCCCCCTTCCCTATTCTACCCTTTTCCAAAATTGAAATTACTTTGAATTTTGAATAGAAGCTGAAAATATGTTAAACTATCAAATGTTCAGAATTCAAAACTGAACATCTTTTATTTTTGCAATCTATGCAAAATATGTGCAGATTTTGAATTAAAGTTTGAAAAACAAAAGAGGACAAAAAGGGCAGAAAAGTATTTTCCAAATTATTTTTGAATTCATATGAAAACTTGAAAAACTTAATACATCAAAGTTGTTCCTTATCAAAAATAGAACAACTTTTCTTTTTGGAGCATAGCCAAATGGTGCTAATTTTTGAAATTACATAAAAGGAGATAAAATTGGTTTTGGAAATTGATTTTCAATTTGAACCCAAATCAAACTTGTTTTCCAAATTACTTCAGATCTTATTTAGTAACTTGAAAATCTATCTTAATAAAAGTTGTTTCTTTTAATCCTCTCTACAACTTTGATTAAAGGACCAAAGTCTAATTCTTTTTAATTTTAAAATCTAGTTTAGGGGTCAAATTCAGGGTTTGAAAGATTCCAAATTTATTTAAACTTTTGTACAGAAACTGTGAAAACTTTGAATACCAAAGTTGTTTCTCTCAACAAGAGCTACAACTTTGCTTTTGAAATTATTTTGAAATTTGACATACTTTTTGACTTATCAAAAAGGGGACAAAAAGAGAGATTTAAAAACCAAGGTTCTTCTCACTTCCCCTTTCAAGTGACAGCAAACATCACAAGCAAGCCACACATCTTTCAAACATGGAAGTCATCACTCAAAATCATACAGCACTCATGTCAAACATACAAAAGCATCACTTTTATGCCTTAAACATGAAAACATGAAATGCTTTTATGCCACGATGTCAGATGATTATGCATACTAAACATATTAATTAGAACTTTAATTACTGCTTAACACCAGGGGTGTTACAGCTCCTTCCCCCTTAAAGAAATCTCGTCCCGAGATTTAAGAAGCACTTAAAGGTCTGGGGTTGAGTAATGGAAAAGGAAATGTGTCACACTTGTTTACTCACAAGGAGTTCACAAGGCAACTGGGTTGGGGTTCAGGATTACAACCGAGATTAGAACACGGTTGCAAGTACCAAGGTAAAGATCATTTGAGTGGAGCAAGAAAGATTACCAAGAGTCAAGAGAGAACGTACATTGGTTGCGGGCTATAATGGATCATGACTGTAGACCTCGATACCTGCGCGCACCCAGCGGAAACCAGTGTGATCCGGACATACGAGAGTCCCTAGGTTCCGACGCGGCACCGTGGTCACCAATCATGGCACCACAATAGAGCACAACTTCCATAACTCTCATCTCATATTGAGAAAATTATAACCAAAAGCAAGGGTTGGTTATAATTACAAGAAAAGTGGTTTTGAACTCCCTTTCGGGCATTCAGAGACGAAAGCACTTTAACGATGGACTAGAAAGAATCATGACTATAGGCCTGGATATTAGCGAGCACCCGGCAGTAACGCCCTATGGTGGCCGTCCATAGGTGACCCCAAGTTCCCACACTTTTATCCGGTTCACGGATCATGGTCCTTTCAAAGAACACAATTACAGCAACTTTCGACCACCATACGTCGTTTTCACGACAGCAAGCAACTAACACGTGTCAATTCAAGGCATGACACACGTATTCCGGAAGAACCAAAGATTTACCCTGATTCTAATTTTGTAAGGTAGAGTGTAGGAAAGATATCCAACAGTTCCTAAGGATCAGAACTTATGGAACAAAAGTATCAAGGGTAACAGAATCTAGGGACGATCAGCTATCGGGGATCATAGCTGCTTTTAGAATTTTAGCAAAGAAGCACATTTTATCATTATGCATGATATGATATATGCTCGTCCTATACGACCTCTCATGGACAGGAGCTTTCTATCTCCAACATGTTAGTTAGATATAGGGCTATACTTTACACTTTAGCTTCATTGACTCAAACAGGACGTTGAAAAGCTCTTTGGTCGCGGTTTGACGGGAAGGTTGATTCTCCACTATCCTTCTGTAGAAGAGTTGGAAACTTCTCAACATCTTTCGTTGGAGTCACTGGATAGTCTTCACGAAGCCGTCCAGCAAGAAAGAAACTTAGGAAAGGATCATTTTCAACTTGTTACTTTCAAAAACTTTTAGATTAAGAAATCATTTTGAAGTTTTTCGAAAGTAATGTTGCAACTAGTCTTCCCTTGATGACAATCCTGCTCTGATACCATTCTGTGGCAGAACCTCCCATTAATGTGGCCCACCTGCACACGTCATCATCTCCCCGAGCCCTAATGACTGTGCACATGTACCACATCACTGGAAAGATCTGTCGGGTGTTCTCGAGAGAACCCCGAATTATCCACGAACCACAGGATCATCATCATGAAGGGTGGAATAATCACAACATTACAACAGTTGATACAAAATATGTCAGAGTGCGGAAGAAAGATAAATAACTTTACCAAAACCATGAATAAGTTACTTTTTACATAAACGTAACTGGTATTGCGGAAGTAGAATAGTATGACGGAACCACACTTAGGTGGAGTACCTAAGTTGGAGAAGAAGAACAACCAGATCACGTCAAGCCCACTGGCATGATCATGATCAACACACTATTAGAAACCTGCAACAGGGGTTAACAAACCCTGAGTACAAAAGTACTCAACAAGACTTAACCGTCTAAAGAAAAGAAGAAGACTCAGGTATGAAGGCTGTAAGGTAAGGCTTTAGCAAAGTCAAAGTATTTTCTTTTGCATAAAAGCTTACTAAAAGTAAAACCTATTTTCAAGTTTTAACTCAAGTGTGAACTAACCAAAGATTCTCAAACCTTCACATTCTAGAATTCTCATTTCATGACCATCCCATTCTTTACTACGGTGCAGGTCGGGGGATTGAGGCTCCATATCCGAGGAAACACGGCGATTCGAATCGATTAACCCAGCTGGGGATTCAGTACCACACGACATATGTAGAACTTAATCTTGCATATATCAACCATATCTATAGATCCTCCCATACAAGAACGGGTCCGCGCTACCCGAGAGTACAGTACACCTCCAATCCGGGACTTTAACCCACGAGGGTACAGGCTACTCCCGCCATCTTTCCACTCCCAGTGCGCGGTTAGCCATTCTCAGGTATCGGAATAGCTATAGATTAGGCTTACCACCGCATGTGGGCTGTACTCAAAGGTCTCAATCACAGCAGGCCAACAGCAATCAGGTCCTATGTTGAGTAACCTTACAACAAGACTCCATTCTTGATGTAAGTTACTATCAATATCATGTTGTCTCAAGATTCATTATCCCCATAACATAGGAACCATTTTTAAAAGCACCTACTGTAATAAAGTAGTAAAGCATGGCTAAGCATACTAAGCATTTTGATAAAACAGGTATCAAGGTTAAGTATTGGAATCATCAAGGTTGGTAATGCATCAAATAGGATTCACTCAACTCCTATTCACCTAATGCATCATATTATTGAAGTAAATATAATTGTAAATCCAAGGAAATGGTTAAATGCACCGGGGCTTGCCTTGGGAAACAGCGAAGTCCGGAGTCTCAGAAAAAGAAGAAGAGTCCACACCCTCAGGAGATATCCACTGCGGATCGGATTCTTTCGAAACGGAAGCTACACGTAAAAGTGCATATGCATGAATAATGAGATGCTTATGCTATAATCATGGTAAAGATGGAAATTTTCTTAATTATAACCTTTATAGAGTACAACTTTCTATTGCGGTAAAGTTGCAAACCAACAAACCCACTTTAGCTATTATACATACTAAACAGGTTTTATTATTTTCTTTAAATATGATAAGCAACAAAAGGTATTTGTATAAAAGAAAACCATAACCAGGGAGTATATCATGTTAACTTCCCATTGGTTGTCATACAACTCCAAAAGTCACACAAATCTTAAAGTGATTAACTAATTTTATTTATTTCATAAGCCATTTAAAATAGCTTTCTACACATACAGAAATCATACTAGGTCAAACAGGGATGAAATTAAACATGAAGATGTATATCAGTGATATAAACTCTCATGTCAAATTTCATGATTTTTGGATAACCACAGAAAATTACTAATCAAAGTTGTATTTATTAATTAAAGTATAGATTTAATTGTTATATTAAATTATGCAAAACACAAGTTTTATAATTTTTATATTAACACAAACATGCCATCATCAATCATGTCAAATTTCATAATAAACAGAGCTATAGATTAATTATAGCAAAAATAACAAATTGATTACTGTGCATAAAACGAGAAAAAGAAAAACACTAAATCGGCCCAAACTGGGCTTTCGGCCCAGTCCAGCTCGATCCAGCGCGACGCGAGCGCACGGCGGAGGGTACGTGTTTGCTCGAGGCCCGGCTCGAGACGGTTAAACAGTCGTCCGTCCGAGGCCTAGCTCGAGGCTCGGGCGAGACGGAAACCAATCACCCGTCTGAGGCCTGGCTCGAGGCTCGGGCGAGACGGAAACCAGTCGCTCGTCCGAGGCCTGAGGCTCGGCTCGGCGAGGAGACGAGGGTGCGTGTCTGCTCGAGGCCTAGCTCGAGGCTCAGCTCGAGGCTCGGGCGAGACGGAACGCTCGTCCGTCCGAGGCCTAGCTCGGGCGGGACAGTGAACACGTTCGCCCGAGGCTCGGCTCGAGCGAAGCGGTGTGTCCTGACAGCTTTGCAGAAAAGCCCTTCGGCTTATACGAAACTAACCCGCAGTCCAAGATACTATTCACATGAGTCTTTGACTTTTCAACTAACACCCTGCAAAAACCTGTGTTCACAAACACCAGGTCCCCGACCATGGCCGGCGCGCACGGCGACGAACCGAGCGCCGGCGGGCCTTACGCCGGCCAACTCCGGCCAAAAGAGACTCGGCTGACGCGAGCATCAACACCAGCGTGTCACCCGCGGCCGATAGAGTCTCTAACCCTAAACGCTACCGCTCCGGGGAGGTCTGACCACGCACGGCGGCGGACCGAGCCGCGGTGAAGCTGTTCCGGTGAGCCTAGGTCGGTAGCAGAAGAACGGAAGGGCTAGGAAGCTTCAGTAGCTCACCCTGGTGCTGCCTGGGTAGTTGGTTCGAGCGAAGGATGAACGGAGGGAAGGTGTCCACGGAGCAGTGGCCTTCGGCGGTGAACTTCGGCGAAGACGACGCTGTTCCGGTAAAACCTGAGCACCAGACAATGAACCATCGAGCCGATGAGCTCTTTGGGATCAAGACGAAACACAAACACGAGAAAGAGAGAGTGGAGAAGTGCTCGGTTGAGCTGACCACGGTGAGGTCGAGCTCGGCGGCGCTTTCTGCTCGGCGGGAAGAAAACCGGCGAGTATGAGCTCTCTGGTGAAGTAGAGGTGGAGAAGATAGGTCTGGGAGATGCGCAAAGAAATGAAGTACTTATAGACGCGGTGAAAAAGAATGGGAAAAGACTGGAGACGATGAATCTGGAGGTTTGACCGGATTGTTCCCGTCGGCGCCTTGGTGGCAAACACGGCGACGGCGAGTTCAGAGGTGACGCCATGACGCGAGGGAGAGTGCCAGCAGCATGCTTGGCCATGCCACGGACTCGGTCGCGCGATCCTTCGGGAGAAAACGATACTCCATGCGCTGTCGTTGCCGATCAAAAGATCGGTCTTCAACCGCCATCAACAGAACCAAGGAGCTTATCTCCCCCCTTCCCTATTCTACCCTTTTCCAAAATTGAAATTACTTTGAATTTTTGAATAGAAGCTGAAAATATGTTAAACTATCAAATGTTCAGAATTCAAAACTGAACATTTTTATTTTTGCAATCTATGCAAAATATGTGCAAATTTTGAATTAAAATTTGAAAAACAAAAGAGGACAAAAGGGCAGAAAAGTATTTTCCAAATTATTTTTGATTTCATATGAAAACTTGAAAAACTTAATACATCAAAGTTGTTCCTTATCAAAAATAGAACAACTTTTCTTTTTGGAGCATAGCCAAATTGTGCTAAATTTTGAAATTACATAAAAGGAGATAAAATTGGTTTTGGAAATTGATTTTCAATTTGAACCCAAATCAAACTTGTTTTCCAAATTACTTCAGATCTTATTTAGTAACTTGAAAATCTATCTTAATAAAAGTTGTTTCTTTTAATCCTCTCTACAACTTTGATTAAAGGACCAAAGTCTAATTCTTTTTAATTTTTAAAATCTAGTTTAGGGGTCAAATTCAGGGTTTGAAAGATTCCAAATTTATTTAAACTTTTGTACAAAAACTGTGAAAACTTTGAATACCAAAGTTGTTCCTCTCAACAAGAGCTACAACTTTGCTTTTGAAATTATTTTGAAATTTGACATACTTTTTGACTTATCAAAAAGGGGACAAAAAGAGAGATTTAAAAACCAAGGTTCTTCTCACTTCCCCTTTCAAGTGACAGCAAACATCACAAGCAAGCCACACATCTTTCAAACATGGAAGTCATCACTCAAAATCATACAGCACTCATGTCAAACATACAAAAGCATCACTTTTATGCCTTAAACATGAAAACATGAAATGCTTTTATGCCACGATGTCAGATGATTATGCATACTAAACATATTAATTAGAACTTTAATTACTGCTTAACACCAGGGGTGTTACAGTACCGACCCCCCTTGGGCGGTAGTACCGACAGCCTTTCTTATTGCCGTTACACGGAGCGCGTTGACCAAAACGAACAACCGACTCCTGGTCGGTACCACCGCGGGCGGTAGTACCGAGGTTATGGCGGTACTACCGCCAGGCCATTTTTGGCTCGAACAGAGAGCATCTCACAAAGGGACTCGGTCCCTCGAAAACTACCGCCACAAGGTCGGTACCTCCGAGGTCGGTGGTACCGAGGTTATGGCGGTACCACCGCCAGGCCATTTTCAACTCAACACAGAGAGCTCCGCAAACTTGGTTACTACCGGCCATAGGTCGGTACCACCGCGGGCGGTAGTACCGAGGTTATGGCGGTACTACCGCCAGGCCAAACCAAGCCACATCCAGAGAGGCTGCAAACAGCCCTCTTGGGTCGGTACTACCGACCACCAGGGTCGGTACCACCGACCACACCAGCCTGCACTCCCCGCGCTAGAACGGCCATAACTCTTCACTCCAAACTTCGATTTCGATGATCTTGGACATTTTGGAAAGCTTATTTAGAGGGCTACACATCCCACATGAAAACAAGATCCAAATCTCAAAGGATTAGAACAGAATTCCAATCCAAGATCCATCGCTTCTCTTTTTCAACCAAAGCTTTCTCCGAAACTTCTCCGAGTTGATCCAAATCAACTCCAACACCTTCTCCTTTGCAAAAGTGCCAACACCACCAAGTGTACACCAACATGTGCATGTGTGTTAGCATTTTCACAATCATTTTCAAAGGATTTTCACTTACTCTCACCACGCCACTTGATCCTAGCAACATCGCAAAGTTAGATCGCTCAAGTGGCACTAGATGACCGATATGCAAACAAGTTTGCTCCTCTTAATAGTACGGCCATCTATCCTAAACCCGGTCATAATCTTCTCTACACACCTATGACCGGTGAAATGAAATGCCCTACAAATATACCTTTGCCTTGCGCATTCCATTCCATCTCCTCCAGTGTTGATGCAACATATGCACCAACCTATCATCAAATGATATGATCCACTTCATATCATCACATGACCTCCATGGTACATCGATCTTGACCTCACTTGCTCTTCACCATTGCTTCGGTTCTTCGGCGCCAAGTCTTTGCTCAAGCCTCCCGACACTCGGTACCAACGGCTTCAAAGCCTCCAACTTGCCCTTCACCTTCGCAACCGGTTCGTCAAGCCAAGTCTTGCCTTGATCTTCACCATCTTAGCCACATGACCACATGTCATGTCACATATGCAATGAGCTCCTTTATCACATGTATGAGCCTTGCAACATCTTCCAAGCCATTTCACCTCTATGGCATATGTTGCTCACACATGATCACCTGTGGACTAATCACCTGTGTAATTCACTTTAAACACATATTAGTCCACCTAAGTTGTCACTCAATTACCAAAACCAACAAGGACCTTTCAATCCCCCTTTTTGGTAATTGATGACAACTCTACAAAGATATGGAAATTATGCTTATTCCAAGTTAGCACTTCACAAGAATGTAAATTGCTAACTTGGTTCGGATTCATGTTGCTTGCCCAACATTAAGACCATATGAGAGAATTTGGATAAGCACCATACAACCCGACTTTGTAGTGTTAACTCCCCCTACATGTGTGCTCCATGTGCTGCCAAATGGTTTGGTTTTCAAGCTTGCACACATGCAATAAATATGAAAATTTGTGGGAGTGTTAGCACTACTAAGTGATGCTTAAGGTATACATGATGAAATTTTACCTTTGAAGCGTGCATACCACATTTTGATTCATCCTTAGCATCAACCTTGCTAGAAACAAGTGAAACTACATACCACGTGAGATCAACATTATAATCAAGGTTCTAGTTACCACTTGCTACACTAAACTATGCTCTAAATACCAAATGAAGGAAAACAATCATCATCCAAGTCTTAGTTCTAGCAAATATTGCACACAAGCATGTAGGAATGTAAAACATATGCAATGTGAGCAAGCAAATGTAATGCGCAAACAAATGCATCAATCATGTATTCATGAGCTTGCTCCCCCTACTTGTGTGCTCTCATTGTCCAAGAATTTTGATCCTCTTGCACTCTCCAATCATGCTCCCCTTTGTCCATGACATATCTTTACCACATCTCCCCCTATCATATCAATCTTTGTCACTTTCTCCCCCTTTGTCATCAATAACCATAAAGGCATGCTTACTTGATACAAAGGGTTGCACTAGGGTAGATGTTGACATTTGAGTCTTCATTTTTTATGGACACCACCATATGTGTTGAATGACACCATGTGTAGGATCTTTGACCTTGATACCAATAGGTGGGGCACCTCCCCTGTCATAGCATGGGTCATCCACTTGATAAGCTTGAGCTCTTGTTGGTGAGGGATGCTTTGCTTGATTTGATCACTTATAGTTGAGGATCATTTGAAGTCTTGTAGGATACCACTTGAATGAAAATTTAACTTGATATCCATTTGCATTATTATCTTCTTCTTGAACTCTTGTCATCTTCATGAGCTTCTCATTTGTGACTTGATCTAGGCAATATTGCACAAGATATCTAACTCGGTTTGCTCTAGAGTAAGCTTCTTCACACATCTTTCAATGGTTATCTTACTCATGTTGAATTAGACACTAATGTTCATCTTCTAGATCAAGTACTTGGGTTCACTAGCTCATGAACAAACTCATATACTAACCACTAGATCATATAATCAAAAAGCAATAGTGGTAGGCTATGAATTTCACTTTTCAATTGTTATGCATGATCCTATTTAGCATGTACTATATGCACTAACCGCATACTAGTGAGGAATGAAATGATCATGCACATTACAATGATACCTTGCTATCTTGGAGTAGAGGATAGTCATTTGATTCCAATTAAGCTCCAAATAGCAATGTGAAGTCCATGGTGAAGACCAATATACCCAATTGATAGAACAAATCTTCACCCATATGATTAAGTGCACTATCTTGTTGTGGTTGGCTTGCTTCATTTGATCTTTGCTTGCTTGCATTTATGAATGTCACTCATGATTTGCTTCTCTATCTTGGGTGTTGCTTGCTTTCTTTCTTGATCAATCTCTTGATTTCTCCAACTAAGCATCTCCAATGATACTCTAGATCACCACTTCCATGTTAGCCTTCCAAGCATCATGCTCGGTTAACCTACAAAAGGCGGCAAGCCCTACAAAAGGGAGAAGTGACCTCTCTCCAAAGAATCATCCTTGATACTCACTTGAATTGACTTTGTTTGATTGATCCATTGAACTCTTCTAGAAATGTGATTTTGAATCCTTCTTTGAGTTCTTTTCTTTCTTCCTAATGATCTTCAATTTGATACTAGAACTTGATCTTTATCTTCATCTTGATGTTGGTCCTGATCTTCATTTGAGTACCAAATGTGTGGTTCAAATATACTTCCCAATCAAATGAACTTGTACTCATATTTGTCATGCTTCTAGCTCATCTCAAAACCAAACATAGGTCCCTCAACCACTTATAAACATGATTCCAACTTGAGGGCCTTTCAATCAAAGTGACTCTAGATTAATCCAATAATTGTCACTTTTCTGGCAGATTCTGTCCTTCTCAAAGAAACATGCATATCTCCCAAAATATAAGTCTAATGACTATGAAATTTGGTGGAGATGTGCCTCTCTAAGTGTTTCTAGCAGCCATAAAAATTTGAGCTTCATTGGCTTTCTAGATTGCTACCAGATTTCAATTCTTTCCATAGTACACATGCTGAAAGCTATTGCACTATAGTTGACAAGATCTACTCCAAAACCAAAGTATATCTTATCCAATAATCATGAATTTTGCACAAAAACTAATATCATAAGTGTAGAGCATGTGTACCAAATTTCAAGCCAATCCAAAAATATTTGATCATCCAAACATGGCTATCTTTCAGCTCACTCAGATTTTGCAATATTGAACAACTTTGAGCAATTGAGCTATACTCTACCAATTTGAATCAACTTGAAGCTAACTTGTTTGAAAACAATTTCACAAGACATACATCCATTCAAATCACTACTAAAGAAGTCTCATGAACATATCCAATCAAACTAACTCAAACTTGATCACTAAGCAATTTATCCATTCAATCATCTTATAGCAAGCAACATATGCATATATATCCAATTCAATCAACTCATATGCATCTAAAAGAACACGATCAACTAGAGATATACCTTAGTAGCTTATGATCATCAAATAGCAAGCTTCTACTCAATTTGATTGCAAGCCTTCAAATAATTCCATAAGATCACCACAACTAGAATGTGGACACTTGTATGTTGTAGCACATTTGGACTTCACTTGACTTGACTTGGCATTGGGTTTGGATAGCACTAAGCTTCATTACTTGACTCAATCATATGATGGACAATATGGAATTGATTGAATCAAGCCTCCAATGCCATGGTACCTACACACAATCATCCACTTTTTGATGGTACCCAAACTAGTTTGGGTCCTCTCAGTTAGGTGCAACATACTTTGGCATAGCCTTAGTATGAGTAGCGGGATGTTTTGCAATAGCAACCAATGTGGTACCATTGTCATCCTTTCTAAGCACAATATCATTGTCAATTGAAATAGGCTTAGAAGTCATACCTAGGGGACATGAATTAGCCATGTGTCCCCTTTCCCGGCATGAGTAGCAAACTCTCTTTGATTGAGCCTTTTCTCCTTGCTCAAATGTTGCTTCTCATTGCCTTGCCTCTCATGAGTTGCTTGAGCTTTCTCAAGCTTGTTAGGACACTTCGAGGCAAAGTGTCCCATGTCACCACACTCGTAGCACTTGATGTGAGCCAAATCTTTCTTCTTTTCTTCATTCTTGCTCATCATCATCTTTGGCATCATGGATATGAGTTGGATGCCTTGTTCTTCCACCCTTCTTGTTTTCTTCTTCTTTATCAAGTCACCCCATCATGGTTGATCTTGACTTGATCTTGGGGCTTCTCTTTTTTGCTCAACTTGTGGCTTTGGTTGAGGCTCTTCTTGTTGCTTTACCAATTGCTTGGTTGGGCACATAGAGGTGAGATGTCCTCTAGTGCGGCACTGAAGCATTTGATATGCTTGAGCCTCTCTTCTTCCTTCTTCAACTTGAGCTTTTCTCCATTGGGGCAAGCATTTGCAAGATGTCCCATCTCATGGCATTGAAGCACATGAAATGAGCTAGCTTCTTTGTTCTTGCTTTTCATCTTCTTCAATCTTTTTCTCTCCCCCTTGGACAGCTCTTGTTGAAACCAATGCCACTCTTGTCACCATAGCTCTTTGATTCTTCAACATGTGCTCAAAGGTGACTTTGGAGTTGTAGCACCTCTCTAACTTGTTGCTCAAATTCCTCACTTCATTTTTGAGCTCATTGTTCTCCTTCAAAAGGTTAGTCTCACAAGACATAGAAGTAGAACACGCATCTAAATGTGAAGAACATGGCATGTCTAATAAATCATCACAAGAGGTGGATACATTCTTCTTGCCTACATCACATGGGTTAGCAACACTTTGTAATCGATCATTTGATCCATGTGATGAGCTCTCATTGTTTTTAAGTTCCTTCGAAAAAGCTTTAATGAGAGAGCCATATTTCTCAACTAATTCATCATGTGAAGCTCTAAGAACATCAAGTAAGTGCTTATGTTCTTCACATGAGTTCTTTAGAAATGAGTTTTCATTTGCTAATTTCATTATTTATTTTTTCTCATTTTCTAAAGACATGGTCATGCTAGCAAGTCTACTAACAAGCTCATCATATGAATCAACATGATCAACCACATTAGCATTAAATACCTTGGTGTCACTGTGACATGAAGCAATGTGGTGATGGGCTTGTAGTAGTATCACATCATCACCCGAGCATGAGCCATCAACATCATCAAGTGTGCTTGGAGTAGAATCATTACTTGCAACACTTGAATCATCACCATCAACCTTGTCAAGTGAGCTTGTTGTAGATCGATCATCATCATCATCATCACTTGACCATGAGGTGGAGCAATCTTCCACAACTACCAAGTTGTGGTCATGCTCAACATCCTCATGTGCCACCACCTTGGTCTCATCCTCCTTGAACTTGCCATCATCCCATGTAGATGAGTCACCGAAGGGTGTGCTTGATGGATTCCCACATCTCATGGGCGGTCCCTTTGGAGTTTATCTTATAAACAACTCAAAACTCAATGCATCGATTAGATAACAATAAGCATTTGCATCGAGTTCAAAGAGATCCTTTTGAGCTTGGTGAGATTTCTATGGTCCAAAACATGAGTGAGAACTAGTGACAATCCACCAAAACTTTGGCCCCTTTGCACGAAAATGATCAAGCATATGGTGTTTCCATTGTGCAAAGTGTGTGCCATCAAAAATATGTGAATCACACACATCATCTAGCCCACTAGACGCCATCCTCTCGGGTCGGTGAAGACCACAAATGAGAGACCTCGCTCCGATACCAATTGAAGGGTCGAGATGGCGGACTAGAGGGGGGTGAATAGTCCTTTATAAAAATAATCGCACCGGCTAACCGAAACAAATGCGGAATTAAAACTATCGGTCTAGCCAAGACTACACCCCTCTACTTATACTCTATGACACCTTATAAAAGATTCTAAACAATGCAAATAAGGTGTCGGGCTAGCTAGGGCTCACCTAAACAATTCTAGCTTGCAAGGTTACACAAACCTAAGCAACTAGTACTCAATCAAACGGGGAGCTCCTACACATGCCACTAAGCAAAAGCACAAAGCCTAAGCTCACTAGCAATGCTCAATAACAAGGCTACACAAGCCAAATTAGAGAGCTCAACTTAGCTACACAAACTAAGCAATGTGACTAGCAAGACTACAAGTCAACTAGTCACTCACGGGATTAACTTCTATGCTACACAAGCTAAGAAGGTAACTAGCATGCTACACAAGCTAACTAGTTACAAGAGCAACTACACTAGCACAAGTATATGAAACGTAAATACAAGCTAGTGAATGGAGTTTGCAAACCACCGAGAAGATGAACACGAAGATGACACGGTGATTTTTCTCCCGAGGTTCACTTGGTTGCCACCAAGCTAGTCCCCGTTGTGTCGACCACACACTTTGGTAGTTCGGCGGCTAATAGGCACCACACCTAGCTCGACACTCGAGCGCCGCAAGAACTCACCCACAAGTGAGGGTAACTCAATGACACGCTCTATTAGAGTTGCTCTTCGCGATCCCCGCGGGGTGAGCACAATGCCCCTCACAATCCTTCTCCGGAGCCACGCACAATCTTCACGCGGGCTTCACGACGGAGACTCGATCACCAGATCTACGAGGTGGCAACCTCCAAGAGTAACAAGACCACCGGCTTGCAACATGAACACCTAGTGCCACTCGATGCAATCTCTCAAAGCAACGCACTAGAATCGCTCACTCGCAATAGGTTCGCACACTAGCAAGCACAAGCGAGTTAGAGGGCTCCCAAGCACATCCACACAAGCCACCAAGGCTTTGGAGTGCTCAGCAGCTGGCCCAAAACCGGCCTCCACTCCTATTTATAGAGGGGAGCGGCCAACTAGCCGTTTCCCCTTTCCTGCGCCTCGGTCGGTAGTACCGACCCCCCTTGGGCGGTAGTACCGACAGCCTTTCTTATAGCCGTTACACGGAGCGCGTTAACCAAAACGAACAACCGACTCCTGGTCGGTACCACCGCGGGCGGTAGTACCGAGGTTATGGCGGTACTACCGCCAGGCCATTTTTGGCTCGAACAGAGAGCATCTCACAAAGGGACTCGGTCCCTCGGAAACTACCGCCCAAAGGTCGGTACCTAGGTCGGTGGTACCGAGGTTATGGCGGTACCACCGCCAGGCCATTTTCAACTCAACACAGAGAGCTCCGCAAACTTGGTTACTACCGGCCATAGGTCGGTACCACCGCGGGCGGTAGTACCGAGGTTATGGCGGTACTACCGCCAGGCCAAACCAAGCCACATCCAGAGAGGCTGCAAACAGCCCTCTTGGGTCGGTACTACCGACACCAGGGTCGGTACCACCGACCACACCAGCCTGCACTCCCCGCGCTAGAACGGCCATAACTCTTCACTCCAAACTTCGATTTCGATGATCTTGGACATTTTGGAAAGCTTATTAGAGGGCTACACATCCCACATGAAAACAAGATCCCAATCTCAAAGGATTAGAACAGAATTCCAATCCAAGATCCATCGCTTCTCTTTTTTAACAAAGCTTTCTCCGAAACTTCTCCGAGTTGATCCAAATCAACTCCACACCCTTCTCTTTGCAAAAGTGCCAACACCACCAAGTGGAAACCACATGTGCATGTGTGTTAGCATTTCACAATCATTTTCAAAGGATTTTCACTTTACTCTCACCACGCCACTTGATCCTAGCAACATCGCAAAGTTAGATCGCTCAAGTGGCACTAGAGACCGATTGCAAACAAGTTTGCTCCTCTTAATAGTACGGCCATCTATCCTAAACCCGGTCATATCTTTTCTCACACCTATGACCGGTGAAAGGAAATGAAATGCCCTACAAATATATTTGCTTGTGCATTCCTGTAACAGAACCGACCAATTTGCACCAGATTAAGCACCGAATCGCTGCTTTCACAGAGATTACAAGTACTTAAGCTCGTACAAACCCGGTAGTCCGGAATCTCGAAGGATTTCAAGTCATTCAACTTTAACCAAGATCGTAATAGATTAGCGTACATGCCCACAAGGTACATTCAGTTCGCACATAGTTCAAATACATCGGAGTTCGATAGTTATTACAAACCATAGTTTTGAATTCAAGCGGAAGCAACATAGTTTTGAAACACCAGTCCTTAGTTCACAATACGGTGCCATATGCCTGATCTGTCCACAAAAGCATCAGGAAAGATAAGGATTGACCATGCCCATGGTCTAGTCACTGCCCTCGACGGGATACAGACAGTTCTCGCAGTAGCCGAAGAAAAACTTGCCCATCTGCAACAACAAGGGATAGCACCCTGAGTACGAGAAGGTACTCAGCTAGACTTACCCGTCATAAACCAGAAATAATTGACACCAAGGATTATGCAAGGCTGTATCTGGGTTGGCCACACTTACCTTTTGCTTAAAAGCATTTTATTATTAAATAATCCTCATTCGAGCATTAGCAGTCACTTTTATGTAATCAGCCTGATTATCTAGATTTGCACCTGATCTAGAGCAAACACTTGACTACTTATTCAAGCAAGAGTGACTATTTCATCAATAGCCTTTCAGATTCACCAACCATAACCATCATTAATTCCATATATTACTACGGTAACACATGCTCAGTCAAGTTACTCACTAACCAGGAGCGATGGCGATTATAATCGATTCCTACCAGCTGGGGACAAAATGTCGCACACTCGCCCGACACACCCTGCCAGGCGGCCGTTGGCGACCACTCAGGAGGTTCGAGAACCCAAATCGCGGGACGGCCATGGACCCTTCTACACCGAGGGTTATCTCAATGCCAGGTCGCTCAAGCTATTACTGCCCACGGTCATGCCAGGTCGATCAGGCCCTGCCTGCCCTCGGACCATGCCAGGTCGATCAGAATAGTTGCCCACGGTACATATAAGGCCCTGGGTGTTAGGCGTCAACGTCTCCGTCACCGGCTCGAAACACCTTACTCGGCTTCACGGGAGGTACCCGCACCTGCTCCGTTAAGTGATTGACGCGTTCAAAATGACTGAGGTGTGCCTTCGTCGGGTCCTAATCGACACAGACGGGAGACTACTAGCACACAGAACCCATGTCCTGCTGCTCCTACATCCCGCCCGGTCTCAGATAATTAACACATGGTTCTCTCCATGATAGCACCAGGCTAAACATGTTTAGTATCCACCTATATGCGGGGGACAGGAAATCACCCGACTTTTACCGGTCTAAGCAGGGCTAAGCATATAATCGAGCCTAGACCTAACAGGGATCACAAGATAATATTTGCAGGTGGACAAGGATAATTAATCAATGCAGCAACGGTATCACACAACTCCTAAGACCTAATGCAACAATCATATCAGGTTAACTTGTAAACGGTAATTTGCAAACCGTAGGAGAAAAATGCTCCGGGGCTTGCCTCGCTCTCGAAGTCGGCGGGGCGGTGATCACGGCACTCCGGCAGGTCCTCAGCGTCTCCTTCCGGGATCCCCTCCTCGGTTGTCTCCTCCTGACGCTGCTCCTCCGGCGTGTCTTGGGCTTCCACTACCGACCCTGCATGATGCGGTACATGAATGAATAACATGAATGCACATGGAATGCACAGTGTGATGCAACATGGAGTAACAACTCAGGAGATAAGCACATGTCATCTACTGCTACTCACTTATTTAATTTAACATACTACTTACTAAGTCTTGTTGTCACCACATCAAAGTTGCTTAACGGGTTTATTACCCTCTAATATTTGTAGAATTAAATCTAGTTAATTAGGCCTATAACAGTAACCTATCCTAGACAGCTTCAAAAACTATAAAAAAATTACTGGAGATTAATAGTACTTAATCTAACCCTCTGTCCAAATTTCATCCCATTTGGACCTAGACTCTATCCCCTATGAAAAAGACAAATTCTATCATGAAAAGGTGCTTTGAACTACACACCCTAGCAACAAGTGTCAAACAACAGATTTCTTATTTTTCTACTGAACTTCCTAGCATAAGAGCAATGTGCTTAAATTCTCAGGTTCATATTCCTCATATTTTAATTACTACAAAATAAACAAGAAAACAGCATTTAACCATTTTATTACTACTGCTAAACTATTTCACAAGCAACCTCATCTTATATTTTTCTCTGAAACTACTCATCCATACAAGCCTAACAAAACTGGAATCACATTTTTCCGACCCATACATAATTAGTTATGCATTTTCCAAGTTATCAGCACTTTTCTAATTTAAATAAATCTACACATAAAAGTATTACCAACAATGCGTTTAACATACTTCACAGGTAGATCTAATCATGCTTAACACAACAAAATTTGTTTCACAGGATTTGGACTTAAAATGAGCCTTGCACGAATTTTTGAAGCCTTTACATGAATTCTGCAAAACACACTAAAAAGGAAAACTCAATCCTATACGCTACAGACTTCGGCCGAGGCCAGAGACACGGCTTCGGCACACCTGGTGCGACTCGCCCGAGGCTCAGACGAACTTTACCGATTCGCCCGAGGCTTCGACACATATTTCCGATTCGCCCGAGGCACACTGGCAGCCGAGGCTAACCTATTCAGCTGAGGCTACTGACTCAACCGAGACTAACTGACTTGGCTCGACTCGACCGAGGCTTACTGACTTGGCTCGACTCGACCGAGGCTTACACAACCGACCCGATCGAGGCTCGAGGCGAAGGCTCGGTTCATCCGACTTACCGAGGCCTACGGCAACCAGGCTCTTCCCTTTTCTGCCAGTCGGGGCCCGCTGGTCAGGGCGACCAAGCTTCCGAGGCCAGGCTCGGCACGTTACCGCGCGAGGCCAGGCTCGGCAGTCAACGGCGGAGTTTGGCGCCGTGGTCGTTGACCGGCCCTAGCTCGTCGACGGCGGCGACACTTCTGGCGACACTGAGACCATCGTTGGGTGCGGGTTTACGAGACGAACACGACCGACTAACTGCTGAGCCAGAGGGATACCGGAGCAAGCTCGACGGCGGCCATGGCGGAGCGGCGGCTCTGCGACTCGGCGGCGGAACTCTCCCGGCGGCTTGCGACTCGGCAAGGCTAGCACTAGCCCACGCAAGACCTAAGCAACCTATTGGAGCAACTCCCAGGCTTCGGCATCCCCGGCATTGCCCGGCGCGATGCACGGCGGCGGTCCATGACGGACACAGCGCGACTGGCCCGTGGTCCGGCGAGCTCAGGGCGCGAGAGGGGTCTCCATTTGACTCTAAGCTACTACGGCGGTAGAGAAGACTAGAACATGGCTCGGTTTGGGATGGCTTGGCCGGAGATGACCGGTCCACGTGAAGGTCACGGTGGCGGCCATGGCGGAAGCTTGCGGATGGCGTCCGCTGTTCCGGTAGCTAGAGAGGAAGAGAGGTGAAACCAACCTTTGCCGGAGAAAAAGGAGGTCACGGCGGAGAAACTGGCGGGAGGAATCGATCGAGCGGCGTGAGCGGTGGAGCGAGTAATCGCTCGCCGAGGTTCGGCGGGCGGCGGCGGAAATGGCGGCGGCGCTTCGCTCTGTGAGGTGGGTGGAGTGGGAGTGGAGTGGACTTTCTGGCTTGCAAGCTCAAGGCGGACAAGACAAAGGAACAAGTGCCTGGAGCGTATTGCACCTGGCCAGTTCCCTCGGGGGAACTCCCGACCGGACGCGGCGGCGTCAGGCGTCGAGCTCCACGCGGCGGGCATGCACCGAGCTCCTGGGCGTCGTGGCGAGCTTGCAGAGAGCGAGGGGGTGACATGGCGCACGCGGCGCAAAACGCGGGCGCGATGCCTGGTGGTTTTGCCGGCCAGCGAGGCGGTCTCGCGGCGGCGGCAGGCTCGGTCGGCGCGGAGGGAGCGGCGCGCGCGCGGGGAGGAGAGAGAGGGACTGACCGGTGGGGTCCACGGTCAAGATTAAACTAAAGAGGTTTTGTTTCCAACTTTGATGCTCTATAACTTCTAAACTAGACCGAACTAGGAAAAGGTCCCAACAGCAAAGTTGCTTAGAATTTGTAAGGAACAAATCATCCTTAAGGCTCCAGTCCAAATTCTGTTGTTTAAAAGAAATTTAGTGCTAAACCATTTTTCTAATGCAAGAAATCCTAACTAAAAAGCTTTTTCTGAGAAAGTGCTTTAAAGCAAAGTTGTTCCCTTCATCAAGATCTACAACTTTGTTATAAGGCACTTGGTCAGAAACAGAAAGCATAACAAGGTTACACTAGAGACCAAACAAGGACTTAAGCATTCAACAAACATATGCACATGAAATGATGAGATGCTATGCTTATGCCATGCCAAATTATGCATTTAAGGATTGCTTAACACCGGGGTGTTACAGCCCTCCCCTCCTTAAAGGAATCTCGTCCCGAGATTTGAGTTACTAACCATTCCTTATAAAAACTGTGGATATACTTCCTTTAGATAGTCTTCCGTTTCCCAAGTGGCATCTCGGTCGTCTTGCTCACTCCAGGATACTTTATATTGCTTCACGACCTTTCCGCGAGTCACTCTTCTTTCTCATCGAGTACTCGATATGGCTTCACGGAGTAAGTAAGGTCGGATTGCAACTTGATATTGGCCGGTTGTACTTCCTCTTCTGGAACTCGAAGACATTTCTTTAATTGTGACACATGGAATACAGGGAATATAGCCTTCAAATGTTCAGGTAACTGTAGTTGATAAGCCACTTTTCCCCTCCTTTCCATTATCCTGTAGGGTCCCACAAACCTTGCGCTAATTTTCTTTTCACGCCAAAACGTTTAACTCCTTTTATGTATACTTCCTCTACTTCATTCTACTACTTTGAATTCAAGCGGTCTTCTTCGCTTATCGGCATAGTCTTCTTCGAGACTGTGCCGCTGCGATATGTTGTGACATTCTAACTTGTTCTTCTGCTTCTTTGACAAAATCATCCATAGTAACGACGTTCTCCTGGTTCAACCCAACTTACTGGTGTTCTGCATCTTCTGCCATACAGAGCTTCAAAAGGTGCCATCTGAATGCTTTCTTGATAACTATTGTTGTAAGCAAATTCTGCTAATGGCAACCACTTCTCCCAAGATCCCTTTGCTGAAATTACACAGGCTCTTAACATATCCTCTAAAATCTGATTTACCCTTTCCGTTTGCCCTGATGTCTGAGGATGGTAAGCTGAGCTATGGATTAACTTAGTGCCTAACTCTTTTTGCAGTTTCTCCCAGAATGGTGCAGTAAACTGCGTTCCACGATCCGAAACTATGACCTTGGGTATACCATGTAATCGTACAATCTGATTGACATAGATCTCTGCATAGTCCGGTGCTCGATAACAGGTTTAACTGGTATGAAATGAGCGGTCTTGGTGAGACGATCTACAATTACCCAAATCGAATCATTTCCCTTCTGAGTGGTAGGCAAACCGGTGATAAAATCCATACTCACTTCTTCCCACTTCCATTCAGGTATTGATAAAGGTTGAAGTGTTCCGGCTGGCTTCAGGTGAATAGCCTTCACCCGACAACACGTGTCGCATCTGGCTACATATGCGGCAATTTCCTTCTTCATTTTGGTCCACCAAAATCTTGGACGCAAATCTTGATACATCTTAGTGCTCCCGGGATGGATAGACAATTTAGAAAGATGAGCCTCGTCCATAATCTGATTTTTAGTTCCCTATCTTGGGTACCACTAGGCGATTATCAAACCATAACACTCCCTTATCATCAACTCGGAAATGTTTTACGGGTTCAGTGGCAGCCCTTAGCTTTTCTTTGATATAATAGATTCCCTTGTCTGTTTTCTGCCCTTCTAGAATCTGGTCAACTAAGGTGCTCTGCAGCTCGATGTGACGCAGGATCACAGGGTGTACGAGACTAAACTCGTCCTCTGGTTGTAACCTCAAGTTATTACAATGCGACTTCCGACTCAGAGCATCAGCAACCACATTTTTTTTCCAGGGTGATAATGTATCTGCAAATTGTAATCCTTAATCAATTCAAGCCATCTTCTCTGCCTCATATTCAACTCCGGTTGAGTGAAGATATACTTGAGACTCTTATGATCAGTGTACATATTGCAGACATTTCCTAGCAAATAGTGCCTCCAGATCTTCAGAGCGTGCACCACAGCAGCTAATTCCAAATCATGCGTAGGATAATTTATCTCATGCTTTCTCAACTGTCGTGAAGCATAAGCAATCACTCTGCCTTCTTGCATAAGAACACACCCTAAACCAACTTTTGATGCGTCGCAGAAGACATCAAACGGCTTCTCGATATCTGGTTGAGCTAAGACAGGGGCAGTGGTTAACAGTTTCCGCAAGGTACAGAAAGCTGTTTCACACTTCTCTGTCCACTCAAACTTCTGATCCTTCTGAAGCAAACTTGTCATGGGCTTGGCAATTTTGGGAGAAATCTGGAATGAAACGACGGTAATACCCTGCTAAACCGAGAAAACTCCGAATCTCCCCAACTGAAGTTGGAGCTTCCCAGTCCATTACTTCTTGTACTTTGCTAGGGTCCACAGAGATTCCTTCCTCCGACAGGATGTGACCAAGGAATTGTACTTGCTTCATCCAAAATTCACATTTGCTAAACTTAGCATAAAGTTTATGCTCTCGTAGCCTTGTCAAAACGATCCTCAAATGTTCTGCATGGTCGTCCGGGTTCTCCGAATAAACCAAAATGTCATCAATGAATACCACTACAAACTTATCTAGTTCTGGCATGAATACCGAGTTCATCAAACTCATAAAGTAAGCCGGAGCATTTGTCAATCCAAAAGACATGACTAAATACTCGTATAGGCCATATCTGGTGGAAAAAGCAGTCTTTGGAATATCTTGTGGTCGGATTCTAATTTGATGATAACCGGATCTCAAATCGATCTTGGAGAAAACTTTGGCTCTGGATAACTGGTCAAACAAAATATCTATCCGTGGCAACGGATATTTATTCTTAACGGTCACGGCATTAAGCGGTCGATAATCCACACACATTCTCAAGGATTTGTCCTTCTTCTTAACAAACAAGGCTGGACATCCCCACTCTGACACACTAGGTTGAATGAAACCCTTGTCCAAAAGTTCCTTAATCTGAGTCTTGAGTTCGGCTAATTCATTGGGCGGCATACGATAAGGTCTTCTCGAGAGAGGTGTGCAGTCCCTGGTAACAACTCAATGGTAAACTCTACAGCCCGCTTGGGCGGTAAACCCGGCAACTCATCTGGAAAGACGTCTGGGAAATCCCGAACAACTGGAATTTTTGACAGGTCCTCTATAGATAAGGTGCAAGATAGATCAACAAAATCAGCCCCTCGAGGAAGAGAGATACGTAACTTGTTGTTCCTCCTTGGATCGGTCAAGGTAAGAGTCCTATCTGCAGTGTCTAACACTGCTTTCCACATACTCATCCAACTCATTCCTAGGACTACGTCCATACTGAGCCCTGGCAAAACTACTAAATTAGCCCCAAAATGCCCTCCGATGTCGATGGTTGCATCACGTACCATCTGCCTAGACAACACACTACTCCCCACAGAGCTTACGCGAAACCCATAATCCATTTCAGACACCTCTTGATCATGCTTTTGTGCAAATGCTTTACTCATGAACGAATGCGATGATCCAGTATCAAACAAAACGACTGCAGGATGATGATTAACAAGGCACATACCAGCAGTCACGGGCTCTCCAGCACGAGCTTCTTCAGCGGTCATGTTGTGCAGGCGTGCGGGGTAATTGGCCTGTTGCTTCTTAGGGTAGGGACAATATCTTGCGAAGTGCCCCTCTTGGTTGCAGTTGTAGCATGGTCCCCGAACTATAGGTTTATTTCCTGAAGAACTGCCTTGACCTCCACGAGCCTGAGCGGCAGCTATCTTGTATGGCTTCTGATTGCGCTGAGCTTGTGGCTGATTCCTCTTCTGTGGCGGCCTAAAACGTGCCCCGGCGCTGGTGGTCGATACTGATTTCGCTGAGCTGGTGGTCCTCTGGGTTGTGATGATCCTGATTCAAAGGTTCTCTTCCGGGCCTTGCTAGCAGCATGCTTGTTGTTATGATTCTCTTGAATCAGACAGTCACTTAAGAAGTCATTGAAATTGGTACGAGAAGACGTACCCACTGATTTTCCCATCTTAGTGTTCAAGCCTCTCTTGAAACTAGCAATCTTCTTGGCATCTGTGTCAACGAAGTCTGGGATATAGCGAGCCAACGAGTTGAACAGATGATGATACTCTGTGATAGACCGAGTTCCTTGAGTCAGATTCATGAACTCTGCCACTTTCATCTGGGTCAAGCCCGGCGGAATGAAATGACCTCGAACGACAGCAGCAGTAAACACTCTCCAAGTGATAGGAACATTGGCAGGATAGGTGGTACGATGATGTCCCCACCAAATCCCGGCTGGTCCCTGCAACTGGTGTGCGGCATATTCTGCTTTAAGCTCCTCTGTGAGCCTAAGCAAACGGAACTTCTGCTCCAGAGTATGCAGCCATTCTTCTGCCTCCAACGGTTCTATAGCTTCTTGAAGATAGGCGGTTTAGTATCCAGGAAATCCTTGAAAGAACTATATGGTTCGGCTCAGGGCGTTGATGTCCCGCGCCAAGTTCTCCCTCAGCAAAGCTTCGATGTTGCGCTGACTTCCAAGAAATTGAGCAAAAAGTTGCTCAGCCGTTGGTGGTGGAGGAGGTGGTGGATTGCGGTTTTCTCTGGGGTCCTCATTTCCCCCACTACCGCCCGCTCCACTACGGGTTGTTGTCATCTGCATACACGACAATAAGTGACCATTAGGCGAAGTTGCAACATTGTAGAGAACAATAAATCATACCCACTGGAATTATTCGGAAACAAATTCACCAAACAATTACAGAGGTATAATAAATTTCGATCCACATCGCATCAACACATAATAAGATCGCTTAACACATCATGCAATAGATAACATAACATCCATAGTCTTGCCCAAACATATGGGACTTTTCAAGGTCTTACACCACATCACCTAGGTCCATACTCATGCTTACATCCAGCCCATAACAACAAAAGATCGGGCGTGCCAACATACGCAAAAGATCTCTAGGTGCTAAGCATACGATCTAGACTACTCTCTAGCGATCTCACCAACGTCACCGTCCTCACTAGACATATCTGAAGAACTACTAGAAGAACTACTCGGCTCCGGATCCTCCTGGGGAAAGATGGGGTTCCTCTCATTCTCCCTACGGTGGATCTCCTCGTGCAGACGATCGTTGTAGTCCTCCAAGTGATGGAGTTGGAGCTCCAGGTCTCCCACTCGCAACCTCAGCAACCTGTTCTCCTCTGAAACACGAATGCCCTCAACACAAACTCCTCGAAGCGCCTCCTCAGTCTCCCTCATGACCGAGGCCAAGAAAGTAGTCGACCCCTGCTGAATGGCAAGCTGATGAGCAGTCTCCTGCTCCCTCTGAAGCGCCTGGTCTCTCTCTACTGTCAACTGAGCTAGCTGTGTAGTGAGGAGGTCTATCTCTGTAGTATGCTCCTGCTGACGGCGATGCTGCGCTGCAATCTCCTCGCTAAGAACATGGTCCAACTGCTCATAGCTGCGGGATAAGCAGCCATAAGTAGCCATCAGAGCAGCCATAGCACTCCCTGCTGGTCCAGCACAATGCTCCCTCTCAAGAGAGCTAGCCTCAAGTACGGTAGCGCCTGGCTGACGCCACACTGCCTGGTAAGGGTCTGTCGTCGAGAAAATACTAGCAGTAGCCTGGGCAACCACCTCCGGATGGTCCTCCATGATGTCCCGAAGAGCGGTATAAGCAACCTGGTTGGCTGCATCCCAGGGGTCCTCCCCTGCAAGGCAAACACCCGACGGCACCAGACGTGATCCTGGTCCTCACGGCTAGGCACGTCGACCTCCACCGTGTACACGTGGCGATCCTCTGACAACTGCACACGGTGCCAGTCGTACTGTGGCTCCTGGCCCTCCTGATATCCCACCAGGTGCAGAACTCTCCAAAGAATAGTGGGCATCCCAAACTCCTCTAGAAAGTCCTCTGATCCCTCATCAGTCCATGGCCCCAGCATGTAGTTAGGCCTCTTGCCTCCCGTGGACTTGCGAGCAGTGCGCTTGGTGCGTGCCATCTGTAAGAAGTTTATCCACACAGTTTTTAATTAGTTGAAAACAACTTTTATTAGAAAAACGGGACGGAAACCATAAGGAAGGAAGTAAGATTAATGCAAAGTTGTATGATCATGATGCATGAGCGTAACATACGTCCTCACTGCCTTAACAATCTATCGGCTAGACGGTGGCATACACGTTCACTCATAGCGTTAACTATACGTACTACACGTTCGCAAGTTAGCGTACCTGCAGAAGAAACCATTTCAGCCCTTCCCACAGTATGAATATCATGCACTGCGAAAATTTAAATCTAATACTCTCTTAGGTGTACACCCGGTATACACGTAAGCAGTATATGCACCCATCATAAATTATTACTCCCACAATCAATACTTTCACATATACTTGTGTGGAACAGGTATACGCGTCAGTATCATATAAGCACTTTCCCTAGATTGGCGGTTGTCCAATCATGCTCTCACAACTCTCATTACCTTTAGCGTAGAGGCAATTGATCCATACATTACTATTCCGAGGAATAGCATCCATACAATTTCACCCTTGCCGTATGGACGACAGAATAAACAGAAAATAAGTATGATGCACGACCCCAAAGTTAGTACTTAAATAGCCACCTAAGTTCCTGTTGGGCATAAGGACTTGATCAATGGCACACCTTACTCTTGGTCAAAAAGGTTTTGCAAATCCTAATATAGCTATAAGTTCTTGTCAAATAGGAAATTTTTAATTGAAAATACGGTTTTTCAAATACACTTGTGAACAGTAACGCTAACCACGCTCCGATGCCAGCTGTAACAGAACCGACCAATTTGCACCAGATTAAGCACCGAATCGCTGCTTTCACAGAGATTACAAGTACTTAAGCTCGTACAAACCCGGTAGTCCGGAAATCTCGAAGGATTTCAAGTCATTCAACTTTAACCAAGATCGTAATAGATTAGCGTACATGCCCACAAGGTACATTCAGTTCGCACATAGTTCAAATACATCGGAGTTCGATAGTTATTACAAACCATAGTTTGAATTCAAGCGGAAGCAACATAGTTTTGAAACACAAGTCCTTAGTTCACAATACGGTGCCATATGCCTGATCTGTCCACAAAAGCATCAGGAAAGATAAGGATTGACCATGCCCATGGTCTAGTCACTGCCCTCGACGGGATACAGACAGTTCTCGCAGTAGCCGAAGAAACATTGCCCATCTGCAACAACAAGGGATAGCACCCTGAGTACGAGAAGGTACTCAGCTAGACTTACCCGTCATAAACCAGAAATAATTGACACCAAGGATTATGCAAGGCTGTATCTGGGGTTGGCCACACTTACCTTTTGCTTAAAAGCATTTTATTATTAAATAATCCTCATTCGAGCATTAGCAGTCACTTTTATGTAATCAGCCTGATTATCTAGATTTGCACCTGATCTAGAGCAAACACTTGACTACTTATTCAAGCAAGAGTGACTATTTCATCAATAGCCTTTCAGATTCACCAACCAACCATCATTAATTCCATATATTACTACGGTAACACATGCTCAGTCAAGTTACTCACTAACCAGGAGCGATGGCGATTATAATCGATTCCTACCAGCTGGGGACAAAATGTCGCACACTCGCCCGACACGCCCTGCCAGGCGGCCGTTGGCGACCACTCAGGAGGTTCGAGAACCCAAATCGCGGGACGGCCATGGACCCTTCTACACCGAGGGTTATCTCAATGCCAGGTCGCTCAAGCTATTACTGCCCACGGTCATGCCAGGTCGATCAGGCCCTGCCTGCCCTCGGACCATGCCAGGTCGATCAGAATAGTTGCCCACGGTACATATAAGGCCCTGGGTGTTAGGCGTCAACGTCTCCGTCACCGGCTCGAAACACCTTACTTCGGCTTCACGGGAGGTACCCGCACCTGCTCCGTTAAGTGATTGACGCGTTCAAAATGACTGAGGTGTGCCTTCGTCGGGTCCTAATCGACACAGACGGGAGACTACTAGCACACAGAACCCATGTCCTGCTGCTCCTACATCCCGCCCGGTCTCAGATTAATTAACACATGGTTCTCTCCATGATAGCACCAGGCTAAACATGTTTAGTATCCACCTATATGCGGGGACAGGAAATCACCCGACTTTTACCGGTCTAAGCAGGGCTAAGCATATAATCGAGCCTAGACCTAACAGGGATCACAAGATAATATTTGCAGGTGGACAAGGATAATTAATCAATGCAGCAACGGTATCACACAACTCCTATGACCTAATGCAACAATCATATCAGGTTAACTTGTAAACGGTAATTTGCAAACCGTAGGAGAAAAATGCTCCGGGGCTTGCCTCGCTCGAAGTCGGCGGGGCGGTGATCACGGCACTCCGGCAGGTCCTCAGCGTCTCCTTCCGGGATCCCCTCCTCGGTTGTCTCCTCCTGACGCTGCTCCTCCGGCGTGTCTTGGGCTTCCACTACCGACCCTGCATGATGCGGTACATGAATGAATAACCTGAATGCACATGGAATGCACGGTGATGTAACATGGAGTAACAACTCGGAAGATAAGCACATGTCATCTACTGCTACTCACTTATTTAATTTAACATACTACTTACTAAGTCTTGTTGTCACCACATCAAAGTTGCTTAACGGGTTTATTACCCTCTAATCATTTGTAGAATTAAATCTAGTTAGTTAGGCCTATAACAGTAACCTATCCTAGACAGCTTCACAAAAAACTATAAAAAAATTACTGGAGATTAATAGTACTTAATCTAACCCTCTGTCCAAATTTCATCCCATTTGGACCTAGACTCTATCCCCTATGAAAAAGACAAATTCTATCATGAAAGGTGCTTGAACTACACACCCTAGCAACAAGTGTCAAACAACAGATTTCTTGTTTTTCTACTGAACTTCCTAGCATAAGAGCAATGTGCTTAAATTCTCAGGTTCATATTCCTCATATTTTAATTACTACAAAATAAACAAGAAAACAGCATTTAACCATTTTAATTACTACTGCTAAACTATTTCACAAAGCAACCTCATCTTATATTTTTCTCTGAAACTACTCATCCATACAAGCCTAACAAAACTGGAATCACATTTTTCCGACCCATACATAATTAGTTATGCATTTTCCAAGTTATTAGCACTTTTCTAATTTAAATAAATCTACACATAAAAGTATTACCAACAATGCGTTTAACATACTTCACAGGTAGATCTAATCATGCTTAACACAACAAATTTGTTTCACAGGATTTGGACTTAAAATGAGCCTTGCACGAATTTTTGAAGCCTTTACATGAATTCTGCAAAACACACTAAAAAGGAAAACTCAATCCTATACGCTACAGATTTCGGCCGAGGCCCGAGACACGGCTTCGGCACACCTGGTGCGACTCGCCCGAGGCTCAGACGAACTTTACCGATTCGCCCGAGGCTTCGACACATATTTCCGATTCGCCCGAGGCACACTGGCAGCCGAGGCTAACCTATTCAGCTGAGGCTACTGACTCAACCGAGACTAACTGACTTGGCTCGACTCGACCGAGGCTTACTGACTTGGCTCGACTCGACCGAGGCTTACACAACCGACCCGATCGAGGCTCGAGGCGAAGGCTCGGTTCATCCGACTTACCGAGGCCTACGGCAACCAGGCTCTTCCCTTTTCTGCCAGTCGGGGCCCGCTGGTCAGGGCGACCAAGCTTCCGAGGCCAGGCTCGGCACGTTACCGCGCGAGGCCAGGCTCGGCAGTCAACAGCGGAGTTTGGCGCCGTGGTCGTTGACCGGCCCTAGCTCGTCGACGGCGACACTTCTGGCGACACGGAGACCATCATTCGGTGCGGGTTTACGAGACGAACACGACCGACTAACTTGCTGAGCCAGAGGGATACCGGAGCAAGCTCGACGGCGGCCATGGCGGAGCGACGGCTCTGCGACTCGGCGGCGGCGGAACTCTCCCGGCGGCTTGCGACTCGGCAAGGCTAGCACTAGCCCACGCAAGACCTAAGCAACCTATTGGAGCAACTCCCAGGCTTCGGCATCCCCGGCATTGCCCGGCGCGATGCACGGCGGCGGTCCATGACGGACACAGCGCGACTGGCCCGTGGTCCGGCGAGCTCAGGGTGCGAGAGGGGTCTCCATTTGACTCTAAGCTACTACGGCGGTAGAGAAACTAGAACATGGCTCGGTTTGGGATGGCTTGGCCGGAGATGACCGGTCCACGTGAAGGTCACGGTGGCGGCCATGGCGGAAGCTTGCGGATGGCTGGTCCGTCTGTTCCGGCTAGAGAGAGAGAGAGGTGAAACCAACCTTTGCCGGAGAAAAGGAGGTCAGGCGGGAGAAACTGGCGGCGGAGAAATCGAGGGGCGCGGAGGAGCGGTGGAGCGAGTAATCGCTCGCCGAGGTTCGGCGGGCGGCGGCGGAAATGGCGGCGGCGCTTCGCTCTGTGAAGGTGGGTGGAGTGGAGTGGAGTGGACTTTCTGGCTTGCAAGCTCAAGGCGGACAAGACGAAAGGAACAAGTGCCTGAGCGTATTGCACCTGGCCAGTTCCCCTCGGGGGAACTCCCGACCGGACGCGGCGGCGTCAGGCGTCGAGCTCCACGCGGCGGGCATGCATCGAGCTCCTGGGCGTCGTGGCGAGCTTGCAGAGAGCGAGGGGGTGACATGGCGCACGCGGCGCAAAACCGCGGGCGGCGATGCCGGTGGTTTTGCCGGCAGCGAGGCGGTCTCGCGGCGGGCGGCAGGCTCGGTCGGCGCGGAGGGAGCGGCGCGCGCGCGGGGAAGGAGAGAGGGACTGACCGGTGGGGTCCACGGTCAAGATTAAGCTAAAGAGGTTTTGTTTCCAACTTTGATGCTCTATAACTTCTAAACTAGACCGAACTAGGAAAAGGTCCCAACAGCAAAGTTGCTTAGAATTATATAAGGAACAAATCATCCTTAAGGCTCCAGTCCAAATTCTGTTGTTTAAAAGAAATTTAGTGCTAAACCGTTTTTCTAATGCAAGAAATCCTAACTAAAAAGCTTTTTCTGAGAAAGTGCTTTAAAGCAAAGTTGTTCCCTCCTCAAGATCTACAACTTTGTTATAAGGCACTTGGTCAGAAACAGAAAGCATAACAAGGTTACACTAGAGACCAAACAAGGACTTAAGCATTCAACAAACACATGCACATGAAATGATGAGATGCTATGCTTATGCCATGCCAAATTATGCATTTAAGGATTGCTTAACACCGGGGTGTTACAATTCCATTCCATCTCCTCCGGTGTTGATGCAACACATGCACCAACCTATCATCAAATGATATGATCCACTTCATATCATCACATGACCTCCATGGTACATCGATCTTGACCTCACTTGCTCTTCACCATTGCTTTGGTTCTTCGGCGCCAAGTCTTTGCTCAAGCCTCCTGACACTCGGTACCAACGGCTTCAAAGCCTCCAACTTGCCCTTCACCTTCGCAACCGGTTCGTCAAGCCAAGTCTTGCCTTGATCTTCACCATCTTAGCCACATGACCACATGTCATGTCACATATGCAATGAGCTCCTTTATCACATGTATGAGCCTTGCAACATCTTCCAAGCCATTTCACCTCTATGGCATATGTTGCTCACACATGATCACCTGTGGACTAATCACCTGTGTAATTCACTTTAAACACATATTAGTCCACCTAAGTTGTCACTCAATTACCAAAACCAAACAAGGACCTTTCAGGAGGGCTCGGGCGAGATGGAGAATGAGCGCCATCCCGAGACCTAGCCCGGGGGGCTCGGGCGAGGGGGAGAAAGAGCGCCAACCCGAGGCTCGATTCGGAGGGCTCGGGCGAGGCGGAGATTGAGCGCTGAGTCGAGGCTCGACTCAGAGGGCTCGGGCAAGCCGGAGATTGAGCGCCGAACCCGAGGCTTGGGTTGGAGGCTGACGCGGCCTTCTTCCGCTTAATGGGTTTTCGGGCTTGGCGAGCCAACGTGGTAAGCTTTGAGGAGTAGGCCTTTCAGGGGGTTAGACTAGTTAGGCTTTTTATTGATTGGTGTTTTAGATTTGACCTATTTGTTTTTGCGTCGATTGGGGTACCCCTTTGGTGTTCCCCCGACAACCCTAGTACCTTGCTACTCGTGAAGAAGAGGTCGAAATCCAATGAAGGAGGGAACTTCGGGCTTCAAGAACACCACCAAGACGATCTCCAACCTTCCAAGCACCTTTCCACCGGAGGGATTGAGATTTGGGTGGAGGAGGAGGGAGATCGGAGAGGAGGAACGGAGGCGGTGGCGCACGGGCTCGAGCGGCGAGCGGCGGCTGAAGGAGCAGGGGGCGGCGCGGTCATAACTGATTTGACTAGGGTTAGAGAAGATTCACCGCGCCCCCTTTTTTATACTCGGGTCAAACCCGGTCGGTGGTACCGCCCATAGGGCCGGTACTACCGACGTCGGTACTACCGACCTATGGCGGTACCACCGACAGTACAAAAACAGAAAGAACAGAGAGGGATTTCAAGAGAGCCTTGTGTGGTATACTACACACACTTCAAACATGTCCAGATTTCATATAACCAGTACATAGCCATGGACATACGTGAAGCATGCAAAATAGATTTGAAATCACACACAATATTTTGTCAAAGCATTTATCTAGGTCTCTAGGTGAAAACAAATATGTGCAAGACATCAAACCACGTTACGAGAATCAATGATATTTAGTTCACTCCTCAAAGCACAAAATATTGACTCATCTAAAGCTTTGTGAAGATATCGGCTAGTTGTTTTTTGGTGCTCACATGGCGTATTGCGATATCTCCTTTGGCTTCATGGTCTCTCAAGAAATGGTGTCGGATGTCTATTTTTGTGCGAGAATGGTTTACGGGATTGTTTGCTAGTTTGATAGCACTCTCATTGTCACACAAAAGTGGAATTTTGGTTTCCTCACATCCGAAGTCCTTTAGTGTTGCTTCATCCAAAGTAGTTGAGCACAGCAAGCGCCGGCCGCCACATACTCGGCTTCGGCTGGCGGTGGATAGGGCAACACTATTTTGTTTCTTAGAACTCCATGACACCAAAGACCTCCAATAAATTGGCAAGTCCGGTAGTAGTGCTCTTTCGGTCTACCTTGCAACCGCATAGTCCGAATCGGAATAGCCAAGTAGATCGAAAGTGGAGCCCTTGGGATACCACAAGCCAAGATTTGGAGTGTGCACTAAGTATCGAAAGATTCTCTTAACGGCCATGATATGACATTCTTTCGGATTAGCTTGAAACCTTGCACACATGCACACACTAAGCATAATATCGGGCCTAGATGCACAAAGGTAAAGCAATGAACCGATCATAGAGCGATATACCTTTTGGTCTACTGACTTACCATCCTCATTTAGATCAAGATGTCCATTGGTAGGCATAGGGTCTTGATGGGTTTGGCCTTGTCCATCTCAAACTTCTTTAGCATGTCTCTTGTATACTTTGTTTGACTGATGAACGTGCCATCCTTGAGTTGCTTGATTTGGAATCCAAGAAAGTACTTCAACACCCATCATGGATATCTCGAACCTTTTAGTCATGATCCTACTAAATTCCTCACAAAAGGTCACATTAGTACTACAAAATATTATGTCATCGACATATATTTGGCAAACAAAGATATCATTATCGACTTTGCGTGTAAATAAAGTAGCATCGGCCCTTCCTATCTCAAAACCCTTTTTGAGTAGGAAGTCCTTAAGACAATCATACCAAGCTCTAGGGGCTTGTTTGAGCCCATAGAGCGCCTTGTCGAGCATGTAGACGTGGTTGGGAAACTTTGGGTCCTCAAAACCCGGTGGTTGCTCCACATAAACCAATTCGGAGAGGGGGCCATTGAGGAATGCACTTTTCACATCCATTTGGTATAGCTTGAAATCATGGTGAGTAGCAAAGGCAAGTAATATACGAATTGACTCAAGCCTAGCTACAGGTGCATAGGTTTCCCCAAAATCCAAACCTTCGATTTGAGTGAAACCTTGAGCCACCAACCGTGCTTTGTTCCTTGTTACCACGCCATGCTCGTCTTGCTTGTTGCGGAAGAAGACCCATTTGGTTCCTATCACATTTTGCTTGGGTCTTGCCACCAAGGACCAGACTTCATTCCTGGTGAAGTTATTCAGCTCTTCTTGCATAGCCATCACCCAGTCCGGATCATCAAGTGCTTCTTCCACCCTAAGAGGTTCCAAAGAGGAGACAAACAAGTAATGTTCACAAAAACTTGCTAAGCGAGAGCGTGTCGTTACCCCACGCCGTATGCTTCCCAATATGTTGTCAACGGGATGATCTCGTTGAACTAAATGATGAACTCTTGGATGTGGCACAAGTGATCTCCGTTGGATGGGTCCATCTTCATCATCTTCATCATATGCATTGATGTCCTCATCTTCTTGTCGGACTTCATGTTGAGCTTGTGTTTGATCATCAACTTGATGTATCACTTGAACATCACCCACACTACCACCAATCGGAGTTGCGGAAGCTTCATCATGCGCATTTGGATGCACATGATGGATATGAGAATCTTGTGGAGTGTGTGATGGTTCTTCTTCATCATCTTGTATTTCAACGGGCCTCACATCACCGGTTGCAAGCTTTTTGATAGCTTCGGATGGAGGCTCGTCATTACCTACAAGCTCATCATTGACTTGCTCCTTTTGAGAGCCGTCGGATTCATCAAAAGTCACGTCTACCGTTAACTCAATAGTGCCGGTGGCATTATTGAATATACGGTAGCCTTGTTCGTTAGTACCATAACCAAGTAGAAAGCCTTCGTGTACCTTAGGTGCAAACTTGTGAACTTTTGGCTCTCTGTTAAGTATGATGAAACACTTGCAGCCAAAAACTCGAAAGTAATGCACCTTCGGTTTGTTACCGGTTAGAAGCTCATATGGCGTCTTCCCTCTTTAGCTTGTGAAGGTAGAGGCGGTTGATTGCATGACACGCCGTGTTCATCGCCTCCGCCCAAAAGCCATGGGAAGTCTTGTACTCATCCAACATAGATCTTGACGGCTTCAACAAGAGTTCTATTCTTCCTTTCCACAACCCCATTTTGTTGTGGGGTATATGGAACGGAGAGAAACTCATGTTTGAATCCATTCTTCATCAAGATACTCTTCTATGTTGGTGTTCCTAAACTCGGTCCCGTTGTCGCTTCTCACTTTCTTGATCTTGATGTCGAACTCATTTTGTGCTCTTCTAGCAAACTTCTTGAAGATGCCTTGCGTTTCACTTTTATCTGAAAAGAACACCCAAGTGAAACGAGAATAATCATCAACAATAACAAAACCGTATTTGTTACCACCGATGCTTTGGTAAGCAATGGGTCCGATGAGGTCCATATGCAATAGCTTCAACGGTCTTGTGGTCGACACGATGTTCTTGATTGGATGCTTTGCTCCCACTTGCTTTCCGGCTTGGCACGCACTGCAAATCCTATCTTTCTCAAAAGAAACATTTGTTAGTCCAAGGATGTGCCCTTCTCTTTGAAGTTGGGCCAAGTTCCTCATCCCAACATGAGCTAGTCGGCGATGCCAAAGCCAGCCCATGCTAGATTTTGCCATTAGACATGTTGTACGTTCTACCTTACTAGTTGAAAAGTCAACTAGGTAAAGTTTTCCTTTCAACACGCCTTTAAATGCAATAGAGGAATCCCTCCTTCTAGAGACGGTCACACCCTTATCCGTAAAGAGACAATCGTAACCCATTTCACAAAGTTGAGAAACGGATAACAAGTTGTAACTCAACGAATGCACAAGTAAAACATTAGAAATGGAATTGTCAGTTGAGATAGCAATTTTACCCAAACCAAGCACTTCTCCTTTACCATTGTCACCAAACACAATGTTGTTGCATGAGTCGTTGCTTGGTTGGAAGGAGGAGAACATATCTTTTGCCCCGGTCATATGATTGGTGCATCCACTATCCAACACCCAACTTGACCCACCGGAGGCATATTCCTACAAAACAAGTTTATGTTCTTGATTTAGATACCCAAACGAGATTGGGTCCTTAGGGGTTAGTCACATAAGCTTTTGGTACCCAAACATTTCTCATAATTTCCCTCTTCTTGAGGGCACCAACATACTTGACAACTATTTTACCATCATCACCCCAACAACACAAATAATCACATGTATAGCTTCTTGATATGGGCTTTTGTTGCTTGGGGGCCTCCACTTGCTTTTCTTTGTTGATCTTACCATTAGCAAGTGAAGCCTTTGGATTGGCAATCTTGTTGGCCTTGTTCATTAGGTCAAAGAGAGGAACCCCTTTGTTAAAGTTAACAAAGGGTACCCCGTTGACCATCTTCCTACCGTTGGCCTTACCATCATACCTATTGTATCCAATTCCATCCTTGATAGATGGGTGTCTTGCGGTCTTGAGGATATCTTTTGGTTGTTGCACCTTACACTTGCAACCATTCCTCAAGATCATGTTCAACCTATTAATCTCCTTGTCTTTCTTCTCTATCTCAACAAGGTTAGTTGCACAAGCATTTATATCAAGTTTATAGCATCTTTTGCAACCATTACTAGTTGAGGCATTGGAGCCGTCGGAATCCTTAGGAGAGATTGAAGAGGTGCTATTCCAAAGAGAGTTGTAGCTTAGTTCAAGAGTTTGATATTTATCTTGAAAGCTTGTGAGGCTTTCTTGAACCAAGCTAGCTTCATTCTTTAGTTTAGCAATTGAGTCATTGCTCGCGGAACACTCCTTAGCCAACTTCTTGTTAGAGTCATTGGCTAAAGATAGTTCCACGGTCAATTTCTCAACCTTCAACTTCTCCTCGGCAAGAGAAGCTTCCAATGCAAGGTTCTTTTCTCTCTCTTGAGAGATCAAGTCCCCTTGCATAGCAAGACTCTCTAGTTTAGTGAGCAATTTTATGATTTTAGCTCCACCTTTCTTTCCAAACTTTCTAATTATGCTAAGCTCAAATTCATCCAATTCATCATCACTATATTCATTGCTAGAACAAGTAGGAGAATTAGATGATACCTTCTCATTCTTAGCCATGAAGCAAGAATGAGTGAAGTCATCCTCGTCGTCGGAGAGGTTCTCGAACAAGCGTGATGAAGTTGTTGAAGTAGCTATGTTGGAGAAGAGGCTTGGAGAAGAGGTCTTGTGTATGGCAATGTTGGCCGCTCCCTTCTCCTTGCTCTTGCTCTTGTCTTCATCACTAGAGTCATATTCCGAGAACCATTCCTCACCAAGATGAGCTTCACCACCTCTTCTTCTTCTTTGCTTCTTGTCATCACTCTTGCTATACTTGTTCTTGTTCTTCTTTTGTGGACAATCGGCGATGAAATGATCATCCGCACCACACTCATAGCAATTTCTCTTCTTGGACTTCTTGAAGTATCCACCTTTGCCCTTCTTGTGCATCTTCTTTCTCATGAATCTTCTAAAGTTCTTCACAATAAGGGCCAACTCATCATCGGAATCATCACTCCCTTCACTTGATGAGTCATCTCGAGCTTTGCTTCCTTCTTCTTGGTTAGCCTTGAACGCCACTACTTTCTTGTTGCTTGCCTCGCGTTCTTCTATATCTTCATCATCCAAGACTTCATGATGCTTTATCTTGGCAAGCATCTCATGACATCCCATGCTCTCATAGTTAGGTCTCTCCATGATGATTGACGCAAGGTTCTTGTTCTTCTTTCTATATGCTCTCAATAGCTTTCTTGCAGCTGAGTTGTCATCCCACTTCTTGTCTCCGAGAGCTCTAATCTTGTTGATCAAGGTCATGAACCTATCAAACATTTGTTGAGTGGTTTCACCACTCCGGATAGCGAAGTTCTCAATCTTTCCTTGAAGGAGCTCTATGTTGCACTTCCTCACACTTGCATCACCCTCATATGAAATCCGAAGAGTGTCCCAAATCAATTTGGCATTCTCCATTCCATGTACCTTGTTGCTTTCTTCGGGCTTGAGGCATGATAGGATCAATGATGCGGCTTGAACATTTTGTTGAAACTCAAATACATCATTGTCGGTGAACTCTTGACCTTCAACGTGACTTGGTCTATTGTCAACAATCTCCCAAACTCTTGCGGCAAGAAGGTGTAGCTTCATCTTGTGTGCCCAATCATTGTAGTTGATTCCATCAAAGGCAGGTGGCTTGCCTAGGTTGACGTTAGGCAGTTGAATGACTTTGCCCATCTGGCTATAGTCATATGGCACTTTTGTGAACTCGGTGTCTCTCTTGCCTTTCTCTCCATCCTCCTTCTTCTTGTCATCCTTGGGCGGCTGATTTTCACCGCTTCCGGATGCTTCGGCTTTGCTTTCCAAAGCTCGCTTCAAACTTTCCATCTATTCCTTCATCTTCTTCATCTCTTCTTCATGCTGCTTTGCTTGATCTTGGATTACCTGAGCTTTGACTTGCTTGACAATCTCTTCAAGCTGTTCTTGACTTATGGTAGACATGATTCTCCCTTACGCGGTGAAGCGCTAACACAAGGGTTAGGCTCTGGTACCAATTGAAAGGACTGAATCAGCCTAGAGGGGGGTGAATAGGTTATTTTTAACAATCTGCAACTACACAAACTTGAAAATGTAATTAGATATCACCCGGAGAGGCCAGTTTGTTTGGGTAGGTACTGCTGGGTGTAGAACACCAGTACTACCGACACAAACAAACGACACAACCGGGATCCTAAAAGGAACTACAAATCCAAGGTAAGTGAACTACAAGAATTTACCCCACTTGCTAAGTATGATAGATAGCCTATCTACTCTTACCAAGACTTGGTAGCTTTCCCCAATGTAGATCGAGTCTCTCCAACCTAAGAAGAATGTAGGGATAGGAAGAACTCGAAGAAACACAATAACAGGTGAAGTAGAGAAAATAGAGACAACAACAAGCACACGGGACACACGATTTATCCCGAGGTTCGGCCAATCCACAAAGGAGTGCCTACTTCCTCGTTGTTGAGGTGACCACAAAGGTCGGAGTCTATTTCACCTCCTCGCCTCACTCAAGCAACCACAAAGGCTACGAGAGTATCTCTACTAGAAATCTCAGGGTAATACAAACGCTTCGGGGAGCCCTCACAAGTAAATCAATACGGGCTACCACGAAGAACACCTAACCGGCTAGAGCTCAAGGAGCTCAAGAGTAAAAGACACAAAACAAGCCGGCAAGATGGAAACCAAGTGCTCAAGTCAGAGATCGATGCTTCCCGCTCTCTAATCTCACTTCCCTAGCTCAAATCTCACAAGGGAATGAAGCTCGGAGCAAAAGGGGGAGAGAGAGGGGTGAGTCAATGCTTGGAGAGTGTTTGTCCAGAGTTAGGTTTGCAATAAGTGTGTGGAGTGAGAAGGTAACCGTGGAAAGAGAAGGGAGGGAGCATTTATACTCCCTCAGACCCGAGGCAGGTCGGTACCACCGACCAGTTCATAACGGTCACTTGGATCCAAATCTGGTCAAACAGTCAGCTACCGACTTCAGGTCGGTACCACCGCGGGCGGTAGTACCGAGGTAATGGCGGTACTACCGCCAGGCCAATTTTGGCTCGAACAGAGAGCTCTGCGAAAAGGGACTTGATCCCTCGGAAACTACCGCCCGAAGGCCGGTACCTCCGAGGTCGGTGGTACCGAGGTTATGGCGGTACCACCGTCAGGCTATTTTCAATTCAACACAGGGAGCTCTGCAAACTTGGTTACTACCGGCCTTGCGTCGGTACCACCGTGGGCGGTAGTACCGGGGTTATGGCGGTACTACCGCCAGGCCAAAATTTCAGCGCGGACAGAGAGCCTTGCAAACTTGGAAACCACCGGCCATAGGCCGGTACCACCGCGGGCGGTAGTACCGAGGTTATGGCGGTACCACCGCTAGGTCAAAAACAAATCTACACAGAGAGCTTTGCAAAACCAGCATACTACCGACCAGGGTCGGTACCACCGTGCCCGGTAGTACCGAGGTTATAGCGGTACCACCGCCAGGTCATTTTTGACCAACACAGAGAAGGTGTTTGAGCGCTGCGCAGAGAAGCCGTGGTCGGTACCACCGACCACCCATGGTCGGTACCACCGACCAAACAGAAAAACCTTCTATGTGATCGTGATTGTGCGGTGTCTCTCAAGCGAACTAAGGTTAGACGATTTGAGCACTTTTCTCCACATCTAGCCAACTTACTTTGTGACCCTCTTCATAGTCCGGCTTACCTATTACTCAAGTTTAAAAATGAAATTTTAAACTACCACTTGAGCTAGGCATCTTTATGTCCAAAAGTATCCTACGTGCTTTGTTCATGAGGTTTCAACGATTCAATTCTTTTATAGGGCTAACTCCTGCATGCATGCTTTTATAAACAGCTTAGTCCCTAATTTGATTGTCATTAATTAGCCAAAACCCACATTGGGGGTGAATGCACTTTCAGATCCACATGTTTATCTACTTTATCAATCTCATCTCTAGTTGAATTGTCAATGATGTGTACTTATGTAGGTTTTCTTGCAGATAAACCAAGAGTGGTGCTACCCTCCTTGGAGAAGACCAGAAACTAAACTCTTTCTTATTTAGTCTGTTGGAGTCATAGGGTAAAGCAGTTAAATTATTTAGCACCTACCTTTCTACAATAACAGGAAAATACACATGTCTTCTATCAATCTAGCAAACTTCAGTACCTTTGTTGCATATCTGGTCAATTGAATGTTGATTTTGAAATATTTAGGATATCTATAATTTTGTTTCTCGTAGGTCCATGATAGTGCTGCAGCTGCTTGTGCCCATCATTCCATAGTCATCTCCAAGAGCTCCCAAAAACTCACTTGGTAAATCTAGTGTTATAGCAACTTGCTATTTTATTTTGCAAGTGAAAAAAAGGTGCATCTACAACAACTCTTTATCCCCACTTGGTAAATCCCGTGATGACCACTTTGCAATTTAGTCCATAAACTTTCCCGAAATCAACCAAGGGCATATTTATAATTCTTTGTGTCTGGTACTTTTCCAGAAAAGTTCGCAAAAGAAAATCTATCATAGGATTTAGTCCACAAATTTTCCCGATATCCAGCGCGGCGGCGACGGCGGCCAGCAGCACGTACGCCAGCGCGGCGGCGACGGCGGCCAGCAGCACGTACGCCAGCGCGGCGGCGACGGCTCGCACGAGAAGATGCCCGCCGGCCAGGACCATGCCTCCTTTGCGGCACAGCAGCAGGGCGACGCAGCAGCGCGCTGCCTGCAGCAGGCTGTAGCCGGCAGCGGCGGCCGCCGCGTCCACTAGGAACACCAGGCGGGCGGAGGCGGCGGGGCGGGCGGCGCGGAGGCGAAGAAAAAAAAAACGATGCGCGCCCTCTCCGCGCGCGGATCTTTACGCGCGCGGAGAGGATTTTTTTCTAAGTGCTTATTTTACCAAGTTGGTTTACCAAGTTGTTGGAGAAGCTTTTTTGTGTTTTTACCAAAAATTATAGAATAGCAAGTTGTTTTTGGGAGCTCTTGGAGATGCTAAATAATACTAGCTGGTTACTTTGAACACATGTTTCTTGTCTTAGCTTTGCATTGAATTTTAGCTTTGTTGGTAGTTGTATGCCCTTTTGCATATGCAGTCTGTATGCACACATGAGTATTTAATTTACTGAAATTTTATAAACCTGGCAGATGTTTGGATCTGAAATTTTATAAACCCCAAGTGGAGGCTAGTTTGTCATACTGCGAGGTAATTGCTTGTCCTTAGCCCTACCCTGAAGCCTCCCTTTATTTTTGTGTGGATCTTTCTTGTTGCATGGATCTGATGACCTCTCTTTGTATGAATCAGCACACTTAAATAGGAAACCTGAAAAGAGAAGGCTATGTGATTATTTTCCACATGTTTAGCTAGTTACTTAGTGTTACTCTTGGGTTTATTTTTACACATGTAATTAGTTAGCGTTCATTTCCTTAGCTTACCAACATGTTTATGCTTTCTCGAGTGATCAAAAGGCTTATAGTGTTCGGTTTGTACCAAGTAGACCAACAAATTTAATAAGACAGACGAAACTATTTTGTACTTTACAGGCATCCTGGACGTGAAGATATAATTAGTGTTGTTCGTGGCATATATACAAAGGATGAATTATCTATTTTAGATAGAGGATGTAAATGTGATGGTGAGCTTACCTTTGTGAGTTACTGTAAACTTTTGGTCAAATTTGTGAAGATGTATGTATCTTTATTGAAGTTGAATTCTAGCTGTGTATTTAAATGAACTTTTGAACCTTAGTGTGACATCTATAATAATTGTTGGCAGATCAAGTTTTATTTTTTAAAAAACCATTTAAAACTATCTCGATGGACCATCTGACGGTAAAACTATCTATAGCAACGCGCAGTCTGTCGCTAAAGAGTAGCAGCTGGCTGTCTGACGCTAAAAACTAGCTGCGGGCTATCTGACGCTAAAAATATTCAGGGCAACAGACTATCTGACGCTAAAAGTCTTGTCTGACGCTAAAGATTTTTAGCGTCAGGACTTACAGCGTCTGCAGAAGTCTGACGCTATATATTTTTAGCGTCAGACAGTCTGTCGTTGTAGCCGCTTTTAGCGTCAGATCATCCATCGCTAAAGATGGTGTTGTGGTGTAGTGCATGCATGGTATGATTTGTCTAATCACTATTAGAGAACAGACCTTTGGTCGATCTGCCAATGAGTTTTAGCCTTGGTAAAAATTTGCGTCCGGTCGATCTGCCAAATGAGTTTTAGCCTCGGTAAAAATTTGCATCCGGGACCAAAGACTCTTAGTCCCGGTTGGTAACACCAACCGGAGGGTGACTTTTTAGTCCCGGTTGGTGTGACCAACCCGGACTAAAAGGTCTTCCACCCAGGACTAAAGGTCCTTCACAAGTGAATTCAAAAGGAGAGCGTCTAGAATTACGTCACATGAGTTGTATAGCTGAGTTGGTAAGTGAGTTATGTGCGAGGCGAGAGATCCTGGTTTTGAATTTCACGAAGCACAAATAATTTTTTTATTTTGAGGGTGACCTTTAGTTCCGGTTGTGGTACCTTTAGTGTTGGATTCTTAGTCTCATTTGGGAAACCGGGACTAAAGCCCTTTCAGAACCGGGACTAAAGGTCGTATGTGCGAGCCCGTGATGATGAGACACTTCCATGCGGCCCCCATGTTGTATTCTCTGTCAACCAAACAACTTCGTTCCTGTTTCCTGCATCTGTGCGCCCAAACAACCAAACACCGATAGGTGTATCGCTGGAGCCTGGCCACCGGTAGCCTGCATGCCGGATGCGGTGCAGGCAGCCCAGAGAAGACAACCAAACGCGCACGGAGCAGTCTCCGTCCAGCTATGTGATTGCGATTTGTGAATGTGAAACTAACAATTAAAGTAGTGATGGATGGATAGAGACCTTTTCCCTTGGAGACCGGCCCTCAGTTAGACTTGGACTAGAATAGGAAATTTTGACTGGGCTGCTATACTACGCAAGTGCACGTATTTATGCAAATGCTTCGTGACTTCATCAGGTTGCTGATCTCTCGTAAACAAAAGGAAAAAGGTATATGCACCGGCCTGAAAGATATTCTAATTCAAAACTAAAGAAAAGAGCTTTTTTTAATGAAACTGTCTGCCCACCAGCAAATTAAATATTAGTCCTGATTCCTGAAATATATAAGGCCGGGGCATCAAAGTTGAATTGAGAAAAAGCCAAAAAGGTACTGTACTTGTTTCGACTTTCACCTCAGCTCTGATCTCACCAACTATAGAGCGTCCATAATTTATTTGCTTCTTTATTAAGCGCCGCATTTCCAACAGAGAAACAGTTTTGTCATGGATCAGGCGGTTCATACGTGTACTTCTAATTGTGCGTTCTTGGAAATTATTTCTCTGTTTTCTTTCTCTCCTTCTGATCGAAAGCAAAACCGTTTCTCCTTTTGAACGTTAGGAGAACATCAAATCAGCGCACATCACTCCTCCGTACACCGTGATCACAAGGCAATTAGTTAGTAAAAATGCCAAATTAAATAATCACTGTCATTATTTCCAATTTCTCGATCGATCGATGAGTTTATTGTCGAGATCTCCGGCGGTTTGGAACAAGGCAGCAGTATTCCCGGCACCTTCCACTGCGTCTTCCATGCCGGTGCAGGGAAACTTGCTGGTGGGATATATAGACACATTGCTCACGGCAACGCATGCAAAGTCGACGACGCCAACAGTGAACAGGACCCCAACACCACCGAAAGGCGAAAGAGCGACACATCATCATCACAAATGACGAATTGGGGCGGCTAATTTTGGAATTTGTCGCAAATTCGTAAGAACGGATCATATCGCCTGACCGACCGACATCTCTTTTGCTCGCAACGCAAGTTAAACACACACACTCGTGACTCGTGACGTCGGCGCACAGAGCGTTGACTTATATACGTGTGCATTTTCTAGCTTGCTTCACGAGAATTAGTCAGCTTAACCTGCGAGTCGCACACGTAAAAGGTGAAGCCATATAGAGGTTTCAGTGTGACAGCCCGACCTTGATATTTTTTTTTTGAGACGAAAGTAGAATTGTATTAAATTATAGCTGGGTACATCATCGTATTACAGGTACTCTGGAAGAAACATGTATCCAGAAACTGATTCTCATCTATATTATATCCACGCTGTGAAAGGCTCAAACTCTCAAATCCAAACCTGATTGACGCTTCGTAGATGACCGCACAGGAAAATACTCGGCAACAGTTGTTTTTTGCCTGGGAACAGATGCCCAACGGACGGCCAACATTCCTGCAGACGGAGTTGAGAAACTTCTTCTTCCTTGTGTCTTCCTTTTTCTTCTTTCTGCCACCGAAGAATGAAGAAGACTGATCTGAAAATTATTCTCCTTAGTCCTTCATCGTGACCAGATCCAACCACAACAAAACGAAGAAGGGGCCGGAGAAAATTATTCCATGACGGCGACATCATCTCCGTCTTGATGCCGAAGCCCGGAAATAAAAGTCTCCATGTTGTCTTGATGTAGATGTTGACGCCGAAGTTGTTGCTCTCATCTTCAACAGAGCCACCATGGAGAGACTAGATCCACCCTACCTCCTCGCCGTCGCCGGGAAGGAGAAAGAGGAAATACGCCCCCAATACCAAGATTCTTGGCATGGAGAAACCCTAACTTTAGAAGACTCGATCTACTAAAAAAAACTTATTAAAAACGATGGATACCCACTCCCTCCGACCTCCGGCGAGATACCGGAGGGGGAGGGAGGGGGACCAACGGTGAAGAAGGTAGAGGCGGCGGCGGCGGCACTCTAAGCCCTAGGAGGCGGCGTGTTTTCTGCCCGACCTTGATATATGACATGCAGCATGCTGCATTCAGGAAGACCGCCTTGTCTCGACATCCCATTATATCCCTGCTAGCTTATAAACACTATATATATAGAGAGAGTGATTGATTGCGTACCCTGCTTATATATAGCATCCTACGTTATGTGTGTCGTCCGAAAAGCGTTTCTGTGAGGGAAACACAGATTTTTAGAGACAGATATTTAGGGACAGAGAGAGTACTCCCAAAGAAATCATCGTAAAGCTAGCTAGGTTGCCGAAGCCTAGCTAGATCGAAGGAGAGAGAAACTGTGAAGTGTGAGCAACTACTATGGAGTACGTACTAGTAATTAAATGATGATGTCGTGTACCACCTCCTCCACGTCCACGATGAGAAAGCAGTTGTAGTACAGAGACATACTATACAGGCGGTTGAAAACCCATTTTCACAGCTTATGGCGGCGTCGGCCTTGGCCACCCGTGCGGCAGCGGCGCGGGCGTTGCCGGGAGCACAGCAGCAGGCCAACTCCGGCGGCGGCATCTCCACCAACAATGATGCGATACCGGCACCGCCGCCGCCGCCGAGGTCGTCGTCGCATTGGCGAGGCCTGCAGAGGCTGCTGCTGTCCTTGGGGGAGCAAAAATCAGGAGCAGGCCCTTCGTGTGTAAGCAGCGATCCTCACATTGGATGCCCGTAGCTAGAGATGCACGGATACGAACCATACGTACATGCCTCTTGGGAGCTAGCAGTACAGCACTCCACTAAACCTAGGTCGAGAGGTGCCTGCTATATGTTGTGTTTGAGTAGTGTAGCGCGTAAAGCATGGTTCTTTGATTTTATCTCATACTGTATAATTTAAACATGCATGGTTCTTCGACCGACCATGGCATGCGCGCGGCATGCCTACGTGCTCGAACTCATTATATATATACTATGTATAACACTCATCACCTACTAGCCAAGTTGATCTCTCGTAGCTCATCTACCCTGCTAAAGCACCACTCCTAAACTTTGTTGGGGGTACCAAAGAAAATCTCCTCCGCTGAGATGGTTCTCGTCCACACACCCCAAAAAATATATCCAGAAAAATAACTCATACAAACCGACCATCCAGATTGCTTCTCAATCTTGTCTCTGCTTGCTCACTGAGATCCGACGATCAAAATTGTCCCCACACGCGTCCGCCCCCACGCAAACATCTTCCGCATCAGCCACGGTTCGATCCATAGCTCCTCCATCTCGAATTATTTTTTTAGAAGAAAAAACTCTTCGACACGGAACAGGTGAATATTTTGGGATCGCATTGGCAGGGCTGCCTCCACCGCCCTCACGGGCTCCTCCCACCCGCCACTGCTGCAGGTGCCGGCTGCCTCCCCGGCACCGGCGCCCAGCCCTCCCCTCCACGGTCCTCCGCAAGCCTCCATGGCTAGGAAGCACGCTCCACCCGAGGACGACCTCGACAGCTCCAAACCCTAGCCTCATCCCCGCCGCCGCCGCCAGCGGTGCCGGCTGCCGCCCCACCGCCGCTGCCGCCCGTCGCCGCCTCCCCCGGGCCTCCTCTCCCCAGATCCGGCGCACCCCCATCGAATCACGCCGTCCCCTCCCCTCCCCTCCCCTCCCCGTGCGCGTGCGGGTGTTGACGGGTCGCCGCCGCCGCCGACCTCGTCGGTCACCGCGGCTTCGTTGGCGCACTCCTCCCCTGCCACCCCCGGCTTCTCCCTCACCTCCCCTCCTCCCCAGAGCCTGCGCGCGCGCGGGTGCGCGGCATGGCTGCCGGCGCCGCCCAAGTCCGTCTCCAACGCCGGCGTGGCCCAGCCACCCGCGTGCCTCACGCCCCAAGAGACGTCGGGGCAGGACGGTGCCGCCGTTGGTCACCGAACTTCGGATGCGGCGCCGACCACAGGGACGAGGGATCCTGTGGCGGCCATGCTGGCATGGATGCGCGAGGCGGCGAACACTGTGATGCTAGATCGGATCTTGTACGGCGTCGGTGCCGGAGATGATGGTCGTTGTCGGATGCAGACTCATTGCTGGAGCTACAGGAGTCCGGGTGGGAAGAGCTGCGGCGGGAGGGCGACATCGACGTCAAGCTCTCCTCCAATGCGCGCTGATCTACTCAGTTACCTGCACCTTGCGGGAGTCGCCATGGTAGGTACGTCACACCAGCTGCCACTCCTCACCCTCGAATGAGACAGTTATTTTTTTTTTTCTCATTTCACTGATCGTGTTTGTTTCTGTTCTTTACTTTGCGTCGGTGCTCGCTGCATAGATGGTAATCGAGCAGCCTCTGCTCGCTCTCCCAGTGGTGCGTCGGATCAGCAAGCACTAAAGGCAGGAACAACACTGCAGTGTAGTACTGGGCGCCAACAGTGGAGCAATTTGAGATCAGATTGGCAGACTTTGGTCATATATTTAGATAGCGAATCACTGTGTAGTTTTACTTTTCAGTTCATTTTACTCGGTATTTAAGAATATGAAGAAAGTTTTTGATTTGCTCCAAATTTAGGGATGGACGGAGGTTTTACAATTTGCCGAACTTAATCACACCCATTGTTTGGTGATTAGTATAGTAGACTAGCCAATTTGACTAAAGTGATATATTGATATTTTTAGTGTACGCTATGCTAAGAATAATACAATGATATTAAATATGGTCTAGGTATGGGAAGAAAGTAAATAAAACTCATGTTGGCAACCTGTATAAGAAAGCCGGATACTCCTTTTACTTGATCCTTCCTGGGGTGATGGAGAACGAGCTGCAGATCCCCTGTAGCGGCCCTGAGAAGGTCAGTTTAACAACATTGATAGATCACTGCCACCTCTATCAAATAAACATCTACTCTGTGTTACTTGTGACATTTTGAGAAAGATCAACTGCATAATATTTTGTTCTTAATAGACCACTGTATATGAATGCAGGAAGAGCAATGGTTTCTCGAAAGGTACATCTATTTACAGGGGAGTAACCAGGTATCCATTCATACAGTGGCATCCATCCCTTGGAGCGTGGAGCTGACTACATTGAGGACACTCGCTGGCCGAATCGAACCAATAACACTATGGCCACTACTGAGTAATACATATCCCCTCCAATTTGTTGTTTTCTTGCTCTGTAATTCAATTTGGATAGTGATGATGAACTGATGCCAACTTCTGTCAAACGAGTGATGTACATAAATCCTTGTATTTGAATCCTTAACATCCTTAATTGTATCTCTCGGTGTTTGACATTGTTGAACTGTATTTGTCTTTCTTTGTATCAAATGATGAAACCTCTAAATCGGTGTTTGACATTGTTGAACTATGTCTGTCTTTTTCTTTGTATCAGATGATGAAACTTCAAAACAATCTTAGGGCACCTTCTACACAGTGCTGGTAGCTCTATTAGTGAGAAGACAATTTTTTTCTGATGATAATGCAATTGCTCTTTAATTTTTCCTTTTTTGGGGGGTATCTTCTGATCTTTAAAACAGTTTGCTCTAGGCAGGTATCTTACAAACTTACACTGTCATGTGGCCTGTACGTATGCCAATGATGATTAGCTATATACTTAAAATTACTGTAAGATTACTTATGCCGAAAATTGTCTGGCTTGTTGAGGCTTATATAACTATACATATTAGACATTTCATGTTTTGTTCATGTACTCATGTTACAAAAAAAAAAATACTGCAATGAAATGAAATTTGGGCCTGATGCCACACCTATGTTAGCCATGGCATTGACCACAGATGCTATGCATATTAGCCCGAAACGAAGTTGTTTCAACATTAGGATGGACACACTACTAGCGTTAGCGCGAAGAAATATCAATATGTTCTAAAATAAAATTTGAATTTAATATGCTCCGTAGGACAATATACTAGTCCCAAGAAAGAAAAACAAAACTGTCTCCGCCTCTATTCGTGCGGCACTTAACGACGTACACAACAACTGCACGCCCGCCTACGCGGAGATGAACAGCCCGGAGGAGAGATCATCGAGCTGCCCGTACGTGGGAACTGTGTCCCCAAAGCTCTATCTATCAATCTACCCTACTAACCATCATATATTAATTATAAGTTCACCCCAAAAACGTCTCTCGCTGAAATGGTCTTACTAAATCAACACAAAACTGTACCCACAAAACTAACCTCATAAAAATTGACCATCCAGATTTGATTCGTAATCTTCTCTCTCTTTACTCAGTCACATCTAACAAACCAGATTAAATGTATGTATGGTATATCTCTCCCACTCAATCATCTCCACCAACACAAGAATTACGGAAGGGAAAAAATCGCCGAAACAAACCGCGTTAAAGACCTCCAACAATTACAGAAGAAAAAAATATCGTCAAAACGAAACGCGTGGAAGACCTCCGCGCTCCCTCTCCAGGCAAGGGACGCCGGCGTGACGCCATCGCTAGGGAGGGAGTCCAGCGTGCAAGCCCGCAGCCGCCGTACCACGGTTCCCAATCGGTGCAGAGCATAGAGGCAGATTTGCTGTCATCCGAGGCGAAAACCCAGCGTATGCCCATCTCGGCTGGCTGACAACTGTTGACCCTGGCCGTCAAGGACCCTGCATGGTGTGCTCGCAAATCCGGTGAGGAGACAAACAAATCACGCCACAGAGACACCGGATCCAAGTAAATAATGACTCAGGGATGAAAGAGAAGAAATAACAAGGGGAGAAAGCATCCTCACTTGAGCCTGCCGGTGCCAGAGATTTTGCAACCTGGTGGTGCCCACGCCGGGGCGCCGAGGGCGGGGGGCCGGGCCAGTCGGTAGCTGCGCCCCACCGGCGCTAGGGCTCGCGTCGCATCCGAGGCACCGAGGGGCCGGGGCAGCGCCCGTGCCCGCACCCGCCGGTGTTAGAGCTAGGACCGCGCCATGCCGTGTCGACTGCTGATGCTCGAGCGTGGAGTGTGCGCCGCCGCCGCATCTGATGTGAAGAGAGAGAAGGGAAGAGGATTTTACTTGTACAAAAATGGCTCCAATCCTGAGCTCTCTGAAAGATGAAAACAGACCATTATATCATTGTCTATCTTTATTTTTGCTCACATGTCACTTCGTCTGGATTCTGTTTGTTTTCTACCGTTTAGACGCCCTGATACGTGGGACAGAGCATTGAAAAAGTCCAAAATGCCCTTCTCGTCCTTCTCTTCTCAGCAGCAGCTCACAGCATTGAAAACAACACGTGCAGGCCGCCGCGAGACGGCCTTGCGTCTCCGACGACTACCTCCGCCGCAGGCTCCGCGGCAGCTGTCCGTGATCTACTTCCCCGACGACGACGGCGACGCAAGCTCCGCCCGCGGCAAGGCGCTCCCACGGTTCGCGTGCGCGGACTCCGCCGGTGGCGTCGGCCTGCTCCGGGACCGCGGCCTCGGCTTCTTCCCACTCCTCGACGTCTCCGTCGTCTGCGACGCCTGCCACGGCCTGCTGCTGCTCCGCGCCGCCGGCACCAGAAGTTTCTACGTCGTGGACCCTGTCACGAGGCGCTGGGCGGCGCTGCCGCCGCCGTCGAGGGACCCGCGCCTGTCCATGCTCGCCTTCGACCCCTCCTCCCGCGCCCCGTCGGCTACCACGTGGACGTGGTCAGCTTCACCAGCCGGTGGCGCGACCGCGGGGGCGAGGTGGAGGTGTACTCGTCGGAGACACGCGCGTGGGCGCTGCGCGACGCCGAGTTCGGCGTGCCCGCGGCCTCGCTCTCGGGATCCGTGCACTCCCACGCCGGCGCCGTCTACGTGCTCGCCTCCGACCCGGACTGCGTCGTGCTCGCCAACTTCACTGTGCAATCGGTGGGCCATAGCGTCGCCGCTGCGGCCGCCACCATCCCGCCCACTCCGCCTGCTGTGGCCCTGGTCAACACCCAGCGCGCCGAGCCGTCGCGACCGCGGTTCGACGCGGCTACGGTGAAGACGTTCTCCGTCGGTCGGACGGCCTCGGTCAGCGGGAACAGCGGCGGCGGCAGCAAGACGACGCCTGTCGCTGGCGCCACCTGGGGCTGAGGCCGCCGGCCCAGACGTTGCGAACGCGGACGAGCAGGCCATTTGGGAAATGATGCTTACGGTTATGGAGGCCTCCAAGATGCAGGCCAGCGCGCGCGCCGAGGAGCTGAGCGACTCGGACGTGCTCAGAAGCCTCGTCGCGCCGATGGAGGCGGAGCTGGAGACAGAGGACCACGCCGAGCACACGCTGACGCGGCAGAGGTACGAGCAGGCCGTTGCCGCGGAGCCCAATAACTCGCTCATCCTCGCCAACTTCGCGCAGTTCCTCTACCTCGTGCAGAACGACCACGACTTCGTGCAGGTCCCCTCGTCCACGCCCACACACAATTCGACGAATTGCCAACGCAGTTATTCATCAGTAGCTCTCGTCTGTTTGCAGGGCGGAGCACTACTTCGAGAGGGCTGTGCGCGCTGAGCCGGCGGACTCGGAGGCGTTGAGCCGGTACGCTACCTTTCTATGGAAGGCGCGGAACGACCAAAGCAAATTAAAAAGAGTTGTTATAAACAAACGGACAACCAAAGCAGAGATTCAAAGGTTGAGATAGAAAAGGTTCAAAAAGGAAAAGAAGAAGAATACTACAAATTCAAGAAGACTGCATTTAGGCAATGAAAGAAAAAAGCGAGGTGGCTGTGCTCTACTTGTTCGTGGATCAAACAAGGAGTCTGGCAGCGGCACTGATGGTTTTGTTCCATATGAATGGAAACGTACGATCTTCTCCTGGCTGATTGATCTGGATGTTCTATCAGTCAACACTAAGCTGAAATGTATGGATGAAAGCCGCTCAGAGGTTTTACTAGAGGGTATTGTCACTAGGGATGGGATAAACTGCAGCTGCTGTAGTGAGGTCTTTTCAGTGCTTGAATTTGTAGCTCATGCTGGTTCTGAAGTAAATAAGCCATACAGAAACATACTTGTGGAAGGGCTAGACATTGACCTTTTGCATTGTCTCAATAATGCATGGAATATGCAGTCTGATGCTGAAAGGCAAGATTTCTTTCCTGTTAGCATTGAGGGCGATGACCCCAATGATGACACCTGTGGTATTTGCGGCGATGGAGGCAATTTGATCTGCTGTGATGGATGCCCCTCGACATTTCACATGAGTTGTCTAGGATTGGAGGTATGCATTTATGCCTTTCACACATGCATTAATGCCAAAACACCAAACAAGTTCACATAGCTGGTAGGACCGAGGGCATTAGTGTCTTCTCTTCGTTTGATACCGTGAGGAGCTAAAACGGACGGAGTGACATGTGGGCAAAAACGAAGATGGACGATGATATAACGGTCCGGTTTTCATCTTTCAGTGAGCTCAGTGTTGGGGCCATTTTTCATAATGGCGTACAGGTAAAATCCTCAGAAGGGAATGAGGAGAAGAGCTAGGGTTTGAGTAGAAGGCCGGTGGGGTGGATGTTTTAATCTCAGCTCGCGTGATTTAGACCAGTGATTTAGACCGTCGATATGGATCATATGGTTCTGCGAGATAGAGGTTAAACTGGGATGCTGATTTTAATATTTGGGTCGAGCTTCGATGTGTTGGACTGTTAGTCTTTACAATTTTTTTATTTTAAATTCCAATCATTCATAGTTAGTATTATACTTGAATTCTATTTTATGATTTCAAATCAAAATATCATCAACTGCAAATATAGAAATCGTCAAGATTTATATCCTTTGTTTTAGTTATCTATCCATCCAAGTTCGTTTAAATAGTTGAAAATTTTGCGAATGGAGGCGACGGGAGTTGTGAAGGTGGAGATTGAGTGGCGATAAAGAGTTAGGATTTGGAGCGGTCGATATTTGAGCCTAATAATTTTGTCACGATTGGGCTAGTTTTGTTTTCAGTTTCTCGCGAGTGGGCCTTTCTAAATTTCAGAGTGCGCCACAAACACACCCCTATACTGACCAATGGTTCGTCTAATTTACTGATCTATCCCGACCGATCGATCGACTGTATTGCTAAATATTTATACCGACCAATAGTTCAACGCAAAAGATACATTTACCAACACTTGATCTGTGGGCTAGCTATACCGACCAACGGTTCAACGGTATTAGTATATTTATAACGACACACATGTGACACTATATTAGTGTTGTGATGTAGTGATTAGCGAGCCAATGATCTGGGAGTATGTCAATTGATCTCTTGTTATTCTTCGGTTTTTCCGCAATATCACGCTGGGATCATAAGGTGTAGGAGCAGAGTTACAGTCACTATAACCAAATCGACTTAATACCTTTTCCACATAATGGTATTGCAACAAAGTTACCCCACCATCACCTTCTTTAATTAGCTTGATGTTCAAAATGACACCAGCTTCTCCCAAATCTTTCATGTCAAAGTTGCTTGACAAAAGTTTCTTAACTTCCTCAATCACATTGAGGTTTGATCCAAAGATCAATATGTCATCAACATAAAGACACAACATAAAAGCCTCACCCCCACCATACCTATAATACACACATGTGTCAGCTTCGTTCATAACAAAGCCAGCAGCAAGTAGAGTATTATCAAATTTTTCATGCCATTGCTTAGGTGCTTGTTTGAGGCCATATAATGACTTTAACAACCTACACACCTTGTTCTCTTGACCATCTGCAATGAAGCCATCTGGCTAATCCATATAGATCTCCTCATCCAACTCCCCATTTAGGAAAGCTGTCTTTACATCCATCTGATGAATGATAAGACCATATGAGGCTGCCACAACAATCGAAGTACAAATTGTAGTCAAACGAGCAACTGGTGAATAGGTATCAAAGAAATCTTCACCCTCCTTTTGGGTGTATCCTTTGGCCACAAGCCTTGCCTTGTACCTCTCAACCATCAGGCCTAAGCTTTTTCTTGAATATTCATTTGCAACCTATAGGTTGACAACCATAAGGACGGTCAACGACCTCCCACGTTCTATTAGACATAATAGATTTTATCTCACTCCTAACAGCTTCCTTCCACAAGTTAGCATCAGGAGAGGAATATGCCTGTCTAATGGTGGTTGATGTGTCTTCCACAAGGCACACTATATAGTTATCACCAAATGATTTTGCAACCCTTTGTCTCTTACTCTTTCGAGTGATTATAGTGTCATCCTCCTCAGGGATGTACACATGAGTATCCTCAGCATGATCTATTTGTTCTGGTTCATGGGGAATTATAGTCTCATGACTTGTTTCACTAGGTGTATTCTTCATTAGAAATACATTCTCAAAAAATGTTGCGTCTCTCGATTCCATGATTGTATCAACATACACATCAGGAATATCAGATTTAATAATTAAGAACCTATACCCAACGCTGTGAAAAGCATAACCTAGGAAAATACAATCAACAGTTTTAGGCCCAAGTTTACGCTTCTTGTTGATTGACACATTCACCTTAGCCAAACAACCCCAAGTGCGTAAATATGAGAGATTTAATCTTCTCTCTCCTCATTCCTCCAACGGTGTGATCTCTTTGTTCTTTGTTGGAACTCTGTTCAGGACATGACAAGCTGTCAAAATCGCCTTACCCCACCATTCCTTGGATAATCCCGCTATACTTAACATTGTGTTGGGGCGGCGCCCAGACCGCAGGCGCCTCCGACCCGCATTTTACCGAAAGATGATGAAGCTTTCGTGCGAAAAGAAGCATTCGCGCGGAAGCGGGCATTCGCCTCCGGTCCGCACAACTGGAATAGGGAGGCGGAGCTTTCGTGCGAAAGGAAACATTCGCGCGGAAGCACGCGTTTCGGCTCGCGGACCAAGGGGAGGCAGCCTTCGTGCGAAAGGAAGCATTCGCGCGGAAGCAAGCATTCGCCTCCGGTCCGCACAACTGGAGTAGGGAGGCGGAGCTTTCGTGCGAAAGGAAGCATTCGCGCGGAAGCACGCGTTTCGGCTCGCGGACCAGGGGGAGGCGGAGCTTTCGTGCGAAAGGAAGTATTCGCGCGGAAGCACGCGTTTCGGCTCGCGGACCAGGGGGAGATGGAGCTTTCGTGCGAAAGGGAGCATTCGCGCGGAAGCAGGCGTTCGCCTCCGGTCCGCATGGCCGGAGCAGGACAGAGTTTTCGTGCGAAATGAAGCATTCGCGCGAAAGGAGCCCAGTGTTTCCGGTGAGTTTTCGTCTTTCATGACTTTGGTTTTTCTTAGGTTTTCGCAGCTCGACGGAAGCCTGGGTCGAAGGGAGTGGGCCCACCGACCGGGAGAAGGAGCCGGGGGGGCGCTGGGCCCACGAGATGGCGAAGTTACGACGATGCCCCTCGCGCCGGAAAGGGTGGCGCGCAACCATGGAGTAGTTGAGCAGGGGGCATCATTGTAATTGTAGCAGAGTGGATGGAAGGGCATTCTTGTACTTTCAAATTGATCCGGACTAATATAAAAAGCTCCCAACCTCCCACGGTGGAGGGGGAGGAGAACACTGTTCACCGCTACCACTCCCCCACTCTACCGAACATTTTTCGCTTTCGCTTCGTGCTTCCGCTCGTGCGGCAACCCGCTGTTTCGGGATCTCGACCCCCGAAACAACATTGGCGCCCACCGTGGTTGTCGCCCGAGCTTACCATGCCACCAAGGAAAGCGCCGAAAGCGGTCGACAATCTGGAGGCTATCGCCGCGAGGAAGGATGCTTTCGGCACCATCGCGGCTTCAGTCCCAGCTAGCCAGGTTCCACCAAACACAGTTGCAGAGCCGCCACCTTTCGGCGGCGCTCTGTCGATAGAAGCACAGCCGCCGCCGGGAGCGTCGACGAGCCAGAATGTACAACCCCAGGATCAGCGTACTTTCGGCAGAGAGGGAACACCGGAAGGGCTTGTCGAGGACGAATTCGGCGAAGAGGATGATGATGCTGATGAAATCACAAGGCACGCCCAAGCAATCAAGACGTTGGCACAGCAGCAAGACGAAATCGAGAGGCTGTTGTTGCAAAGAGACCAGCTGCAGCAGCAGTTGGCGGCGAAAGCAAGAGAAGATGAGACTCGCAACGCCATTCGGCGAGCTGAGGCGCACAGGAGGCAACTCGAGAAGGAAATTCAGGAACTGCGAAGAGCCGGGGCGGACCCCAACCCGGCAATACAAGAAGATGTATTCATACCAAGGCGAGAGCAACCACCGGCTTTCGGCAACGCCATCGACGAAACCTCTCCACTCTCGAGGGAGTTGCAGGCTCATCCGTGGCCACTCAACTACAAGCCTCGCATTCCGACTTTCGACGGCAAAGCGAACCCGCGCAAATTCTTGGCAAGCTATGAGACAGCTGTCTTTTCGGCAGGCGGGGACAATCAGGCTCTAGCAAAATCTCTCATCTTGGCGGTCGAAGACGTGGCCCACGATTGGTACACCACTCTCAAGCCATTGTCCATCTATTCATGGGCACAGCTGAAAGCCGAGCTGCTGGCCACTTTCCAAGGATTCCGACCGGATGTCAAGACCACGCGGGACCTCATGAATTGCACCCAGCAAGACGACGAGCCACTTTCGGAGTACCTCAAACGTTTCATCCAGCTGAAAGCTCAAGCTCCGAATGTGCCGGAAGCCGCGGTGATAGCAGCAGCCATCGAAGGCTTGGGGACTGGTCAATGCGCCGCTCATCTGTCCAGGGAGCCGCCGAAAGATGTCAAGGAACTGTTTGACGTGATGAATGCGTACGCGAGGTCGGACGATGACTTTCGGCGACGCAAGGCCGCCCGCCAGATGCAGAGGCAGGCAACGAAAGCAAGTCGCCCGCCGCCTGTGCCGAATCAAAGGATTGTTAGGCCATTTCGTTCAATCAACAATTTGCAAGAAGAACCGGCGCAATCAGCAGCAGGCACAGAGAGGCCCGACACGCCCGACTTTCATCCCCAAAGAGGATTCGATCAGCCGTTCCGCGGAGGGCGCGGCGGAAGGACAGGACGCGGCGGCCGAGACGGTAGAGGTCGCGGAAGAGGGCCCAGGCCACCATATTGCGTCATTTGTGACGGCAATTTCGGCCATACCACTCGGGATTGCAAATACAGCAAAATGGCGAAAGAGCTGAAAGATAAGGATCAAACGTCAGCCTCCGCCGAAAGCTCCAAGCATGTTTTCCACAATTCGCAAGACCCGTCAGCTGTGGCGGCAGCATGCAGCAATTACGCGAGCACACCTATGCATCCCCCGCAGTACATGCATCCCCAGAGTTTGCATTGGTACAATCCGGCGTATCAGGGCTATCACCTTCCGGTCTTTGCGCCGCATTCGGTGGCGGTTTCGTCACCTATGCATCATCAGCGTCAGCCAACGCCGCCACCGGCGCTTCCGGTTCAGACCCAACCTCAGGGGCAGCAAGCACAGCCGGGCTTCCAGCAGGTGCAGGAGATGGAAAATGAAGCTAGCGCAATCAACAACATCCTTCCGTCAAAAGGGCACATTTTCGCCATCACGGGCGGATCTAACCTAGAGCACGAAAGCAAGAGAGCTAGAAGGGACTACCACCGAAGAGTCCAGACAGTATCACCAAGGCTTCCACTAAACAGGCCAGCTTGGTCACTAGCGCCGATATGTTTCGACGAGTCCGACTTCAAAATTCGCGACTACCCGCATTACGACGCTTTCGTCGCCATAGCCAACGTGGCCGGCTTCACTTTGCACAACATTCTGATTGACACCGGAAGCTCAGCAGACATCATTTTCGTAAAAGCTTTCGAGGCAATGGGATTCGACAGACGCAGTTTGGACCCCGCCGGTAATTCACTGTACGGGTTCGGAGGAAGAAAGATCGACGCTATCGGCAAAAAGCAGATCCCTGTATCCTTCGCCGAAGGGGAAAGAGTCCGCACCGAGACACTAACATTCGACATAATAAACATGGACTACCCGTAAACTGCCATTTTCGGCAGAGGTTTCACCAACAGGTTCAACGTTGTCATCAAGCAAAGCTACCTATGCATGAAGATGCCATCCCCTTTCGGCATCATCACCGTACATGGAGATCAGCAAGCTTCCAGAAGGATTGAGGGAAAACCAACCCCAGGCTATAGCCTCATCAATGAGGTGGCAAACAACGACGAAATGCAAACAACCACCGAAGAGCACGCTATCGTCGGCACGTCGGAATACAAAGTTGGGGCAGCCGAGGAAACGATAAGAATCCCGCTCGCGGCCTCCAGGCCCGAAAGAGCCGTGCATATTGGGTCAAGCATGCCGGAGGAAGAAAGGAACGCTTTGGCATCTTTCCTTGCGAGCAATGACGACATTTTCGCTTGGTCAGCAAGCGACTTGCAAGGCGTTAGCAGAGATCTCGCCCAGCACAGTTTGAACATCGCAAGCGGCGCTAAGCCCAGGAAGCAAAAACTGAGAAAAATGTCAAACGAAAGGGCAGACGCGGCGAAAGCCGAAGTACAAAGATTACTCGACGCGGGAGTAATCCGACCGGTCCAGTATCCCGAATGGCTGGCGAATGTCGTCTTGGTGAAAAAGAAAAATGGAAAATGGCGAATGTGCGTCGATTTCACCGACCTCAACAAATGCTGCCCGAAAGATCCGTATCCTTTGCCTCGTATCGACAAGTTTGTCGACATTGCATCTGGTTGTGAAATAATGAGCTTGCTAGATTGTTTTTCAGGCTATCACCAGATTTGGCTTCATCCCGACGATGAAGAGAAAACCAGTTTCATCACCCCTACAGGCACATACTGCTACCGGCGAATGCCGGAAGGGCTGCGGAATGCAGGCCCTACTTTCTCGCGAATGACCGACAAAGTGTTCGAAAGCCAGAAGCAAAAGAAAAACTTGTTGGCGTACGTTGACGATATAGTGGTCAAGAGCGATAAACAGGAAGATCATCAGGCAGATTTGCTCGAGACTTTCGGCAATCTCCGGAAGAGCGGTTTAAAGCTAAACCCCGACAAGTGCATTTTCGGCATCAGGAAAGGCAAGCTCCTCGGTTGCCTGGTATCGGCAAGAGGAATTGAAGCTAATCCCGACAAGATAGCGGCAATTATCAACATGCAACCGCCCTCAAACCGAAAGCAAGTGCAAAAGTTGACAGGAAGACTGGCTTCTCTGAACAGATTCATCGCAAGGTCCGCCGAAAGAGGGCTGCCTTTCTTCCGAACTCTGCGCAGCTCCGACCCTTTCGATTGGGGGGAAGAGCAGCACCAAGCTTTTCAGCAGCTAAAGGAGTATTTGACCAAGCTAACCACGCTGTCCAAGCCGTCGCCGGAAGCAACGCTCTTGTTGTATCTCGCAGCGTCTCACGCCACCGTAAGCGCGGTACTGGTGGAAGAAAAGGAGCACGAAAATAAGATGACGCAGTTCCCAATCTATTTTGTTTCCGAGGCCCTTTCGGGCGCAAAGCTGAACTACTCGGAGCTAGAGAAGATAGCCTATACAGTGCTAATGGCCTCCCGAAAGTTGAAACATTACTTTCAGTCTCACCACATCATAGTCCTATCGGCTCAGCCGTTAGAAGCCCTGTTTCGCAACAATGAAGCTATCGGCCGCATTGGCAAATGGGCAGCAGAGCTAAACGAATATGTGATAGATTTCCAACATCGATCCGCAATCAAGTCACAGGCATTGGCGGACTTCATAGCAGATTGGACCCCTGCTGCTTTCGACACCACACTCGAATTCGAAGAGCCCGTCTGGACTGTGAATTGCGACGGCGCATGGGGCATGACTGGAGCCGGAATCTCAGCAATCCTTACACCTCCAAGAGGACCAAAGGTCAGATTTGCCGCAAGGCTGCAGTTCCTCACAACCAACAACACCGCCGAATATGAAGCCGTATTGCTGGGTTTACGAAAGCTTCGAGCAATCGGAGCAAGAAGATGCATAGTCAAGTCGGATTCCCAGGTGGTTGTCGGCCATGCCGAAAAGGACTTCACTGCAAGAGAGCCAGAGCTAGCCAAGTATCTGGCGGCAATCAGAAGAATGGAGAAATATTTCACTGGTTTCACCCTGCGACACATTCCAAGGGCCGAAAACGCAGAGGCAGACGAGCTGGCCAAAGCCGCAGCACAAAATCTACCGCTGCCATCAGATGTGTTCTATCAGGTCCTTTCGGCAAAAGCCGTGAAAGAGGAGGAAGAACATCCAGACTCAATACATGCTATCGTCAGTGATGACTGGAGGTCACAGATATTCGCCTATTTAGCTGGAACTTACGAGCCACAGTCTAGGAAGGATGCCGAAAGAATGGCCAGCAGGGCGAAAGGTTACGCAATCATCGGAGACCAGTTGTTCAAAAATGGAATAACAGCCCCTCTTCTGAAATGCATAAGCCAGCGCGAAGGCATTCAACTGCTCGAAGAAATGCATGCCGGAATGTGCGGAGCGCATAGAGGGCCTCACGAGATAGCGCACAGAGCAATGAGACAAGGATTCTACTGGCCTTCCGCCGCATCAGACGCCAAAGAGCTGGTCATACGTTGCAAAGGTTGCCAGATGTTCGCCAAAAATCAGAAAAAGCCAGCAAACGAGACCACGCCGATAGTGCCGACCTGGCCATTGCAGAGGTGGGGCATCGACATAGTTGGCCCACTACCAGCAGCCCCGGGCAACCTGCGATTTGCAGCGGTAGCTCTTGAGTACTTCACCAAATGGGTGGAAGCGAAGGCCCTTGCCAGCATAACTTCCACCTCTTTAACTAAGTTCGTCTGGCAGAGGATAGTCTGTCGCTTCGGTGTTCCGTCATTCATCGCCTGCGACAATGGGAAGCAGTTCGATTGCGCCGAATTCAGGAATTTTTGTGATGAGCTCAGCATCAAGCTCAATTTCGCTTCTGTAAATTACCCGCAAGCAAACGGGGCTGTCGAAAGAGCGAATGGCTTAATCTTTTCGGCAATTTCGAAAACATTGTACGACTCGCCGAAAGGCAAGTGGGCCAACACCCTAACAACAGCCGTATGGGGACACAACATTTCACGGTCCAGAGCTACCGGCTTCACCCCATTCAGGCTACTTTACGGCGAGGAAGCAGTAACCCCGGAAGAAGTAAAGCTGGGTTCCTTCCGAACCGAAATGACCCCAACTACCGAAGAGCAAAGACACGTCGAGCTCGACACCGTCGAAGAAGTAAGACTGCAGGCTGCAGACAACCTCGAAAAGTACCACGCCGAAACGAAGCATCACAGGGACAGGACGATAATCCGAAAGAACATCAAGCCTGGCGACATGGTCACCATTCGGCAGCCAGATAAGCAAGGCAAGCTGCAATCGCAGTGGCAAGGCCCTTTCGTCGTGGCAAGCATGGCAGCGCCCGGCGTATTCCGGTTGATGAATGACAAGGGCGAAGTATCAGCTCACACATGGAACGCGAGCAATCTGCGTCGTTTCTACCCGTAATTCATCTCTTTTTCGACTGTGGTATAATTTCTCCACCTTTCACCATTTTTGTAATCAAATGTCGGCTGTGCTCTTTTCCTCGCCGGGGAAGCCCTTCATCGGGGTGCGAGGTTTTTTAACGAGGCAGCCGAATGTAACCGCTACATTACTAAAGTAGCCGTAATTCCCCAAAAATGTCATGCGAATCGGTCGAAGACGAAATCAACCAAGCATAAGGTTGAGACATTCGTCAACACAAGGTGATAAAAATAGAATGTCGAGGAGGTAGGGCAAAATAAACCCCTTCCATCCAACGACAATCTCGAAAGCCTGCGGGCTATATGAAAACACCGACCCTCCGACAAAACGAGAGGGCGGAACGAAAGCCTGCGGGCTATGTGAAAACCGACCCTCCGACAAAATGCGAGGGCGGAACGAAAGCCTGCGGGCTATGTGAAATCTGATCCTCCGACAAAACGAGAGGACGGAACAAAAGCCTGCGGGCTATATGAAATCCGACCCTCCGACAAAACGAGAGGGCGGAACGAAAGCCTGCGGGCTATGTGAAATCTGATCCTCCGACAAAACGAGAGGACGAAACGAAAACCTGCGGGCTATATGAAATCCGACCCTCCGACAAAACGAGGGCGGAACGAAAGCCTGCGGGCTATGTGAAATTCGACCCTCCGACAAAACGAGGGCGGAACGAAAGCCTGCGGACTATACGAAAACACCGACCCTCCGACAAAACGAGAGGGCGGAACGAAGCCTGCAGGGCCACGAACAAACCGACCCTCCGACAAAACGCGGGCTGAACGAAAGCTTGCGGGCTATGCAAAACCAGCCCCCCATCACCAAAAGGGGAGAATGGTAGCAGAGACCAAGCCCATCAGCCCTAGTAGGGCAAAACAAACGACAGCTGGCAAGCATTCACAGCCGCTAAAACGTAAACGCTGTATTAACCTATCACCTACCAAGCAATTACAAATACAGCCAGGCGAGTAAATGCGACTGTCCCGTACAATGGGCAAGGCAGTATAAATAGGCAACAAAGTGCAAGCCTCCCACCCATCCTAAACCACCGAGGCTCTTCAAAATGTTAGTTCCAGGTAGTCAGCTCATTATCGAAAATGCGAGTAGGAAGCATCAGGAGCTACGCTTTCGCTTTTATGATCGTGTCATCGGCATCGCGTCCAACTATCGTCACCAATCCGGTAACTGTAGGCGGTAGTGCCATCGAGTGGCTCTCCCATCTCAAACCAGAGATAGGAGATGAACCAAGCCGTGCATGTGGCTGGACAGCAATACGAGCAATATCATAATCATAGTCGATTGTATGCTCCTCAAGTTGCGTTCATAAAGACATTTTCGTCAACCGAATTACCAAGCGCTTTCGCGCGAATGCTAACGCCTCTCGCCTAAGAGAGTGGGGGCGGGCGTTTCTTTGCTATCGGCCGAGGGGCTCGCACCGAAAGCTCCCTCGCGCGAATGCTACCGCCCCCCGCCTAAGAGAGTGGGGGCGGGCGTTTCTTTGCTACCGGCCGAGGGGCTCGCACCGAAAGCTCCCTCGCGCGAATGCTACCGCCCCCCGCCTAAGAGTGGGGGCGGGCGTTTCTTGCTATCGGCCGAGGGGCTCGCACCGCAAGCTCCCTCGCGCGAATGCTACCGCCCCCCGCCTAAGAGAGTGGGGGCGGGCGTTTCTTTGCTACCGGCCGAGGGGCTCGCACCGAAAGCTCCCTCGCGCGAATGCTACCGCCCCCCGCCTAAGAGTGGGGGCGGGCGTTTCTTTGCTATCGGCCGAGGGGCTCGCACCGCAAGCTCCCTCGCGCGAATGCTACCGCCCCCCGCCTAAGAGAGTGGGGGCGGGCGTTTCTTTGCTATCGGCCGAGGGGCTCGCACCGAAAGCTCCCTCGCGCGAATGCTACCGCCCCCCGCCTAAGAGTGGGGGCGGGCGTTTCTTTGCTATCGGCCGAGGGGCTCGCACCGAAAGCTCCCTCGCGCGAATGCTACCGCCCCCGCCTAAGAGTGGGGGCGGGCGTTTCTTTGCTATCGGCCGAGGGGCTCGCACCGAAAGCTCCCTCGCGCGAATGCTACCGCCCCTCGCCTAAGAGAGTGGGAGCGGGCGTTTCTTTGCTATCGGCCGAGGGGCTCGCACCGAAAGCTCCCTCGCGCGAATGCTACCGCCCCCCGCCTAAGAGTGGGGGCGGGCGTTTCTTTGCTATCGGCCGAGGGGCTCGCACCGAAAGCTCCCTCGCGCGAATGCTACCGCCCCTCGCCTAAGAGAGTGGGGGCGGGCGTTTCTTTGCTATCGGCCGAGGGGCTCGCACCGAAAGCTCCCTCGCGCGAATGCTACCGCCCCTCGCCTAAGAGAGTGGGGGCGGGCGTTTCTTTGCAACCCGCCGAGGGGCCCGCACCAAAAAACACTATCGCGCGAACTAGTAAAGCGAGAACAACTAAATCATTCGGCAAAAGAACTTAATCCGCCAAGCGAAATAATAACAAATCGCACATTCGCAAATAACGATTAACACCGAAAGGCAGAGCACACTGCGACACTCGTCATTACACCGGGTTTAAGATAAAGGTTGTACATTGCAATTCAAATTCAGGGCCGCGAACTATTTTCGCGGCCAAGGAAAATGCTATAGCGCCTTTCGTCCGGCGAAGGCACGGCATCTTCGGGTTCCAACTTAACGAACGCGGCACCCTCGAAGCCTGGTGGCGCGCGCGAAGCCTCGCGCCTCATTCGCCTCGACTCAAGTTCGCGTGGGTCGAAAGCATCATAAAAAGCGCGTAGCCGCTCTTCTGTGCGTCTAAGTTTCTTAGCACGTTTTCTCATGTAAGCCGAAAGCGATGCCGTCGGAAACCTAGATCGGAAACTCCTCCACAGGTCACCACCAACACAGATATCGCCGGCCTTAATCATTAACGGACAGATGTCGAGAACGTCCGGCGTTCCTGCATCCGCACCCTGTTCAAGATACAACATCCGAATTTAAGTTCCAAAATGTTACACGAGGTCCGCAACAAGTTGCCAACACATTGAAAGCAGGCCCCAAGAAGGTCACTCGTCTACCGCTGCGTCTTGGGGGGCGTTCGCATCGCGGGCAGCAGCAACGGCCGAGCTTTCGGGCGCCCCGTCATTCGGCTCAGGAGGACTTGCCTCGTCTTCCGGCTCGTTTTCACGCGCCTGTTTTGCGGAGATATACTCCGAAAACAACTGTCGGATGCGCGTTTTCTCCTCAGGAGTCTGCATAAAAAAGCGATATCACAGAAAAATCACTACTCAAGCCACAAGGCACCGCATAAAAAGCGATAGCCAGAAGGAAGAAAATACCTTTCCGCGACCAACGGCGGACTGCATCAGCGACATGTCGTTCCCACCCGCAAGCCAGAATTCTTCAAAGAATCTTTTGCCCAGAGCTTTCGCCGCCTCCGGGGTTCGCCAATAATAATCCACCTCTTTGACCGGAAGGTCAACGATGTGGGAGCATCCGGCGTCGACCAGGCTGTGGCCGATCGCCTTGATACCGGTGACGGCGGCGTAGTCTCGGCCCAGAGCCATATGGTTTTCAAGTGACTCCATTTCGGAACAAAGCCAGCGGACAAGACCGTCAGCAGTTTGCTCCGAAGGACCATCCGTTTCGACACCAATGCTGCGAAGGCTTTCGCGGAGGCGAGTGACAGCTTCTTCGGCAGACGTCTTCAGGGCCTCGTCTTTCTCGGCCTGGGCATTTCGCAGCTGTGAAAGCTCCCGCTTGAGGTCCTCTGCTTCACGTCTCAGCTTTTCAGCCTCCTTTTGGCTTGCTTTCCGCGAGGCGCGCTCGTCCTCGGCTTTCTTCGCTTGAGCCTCCAGGTCGGTCGCAAGCTTCTTTGCCAAAATGTCGAGATCCTCCTTCTCACGCTCGATCTTGCGAACATAAAGGTCGTTCTGATTGTGTCGGCTGCGGGCGAGAATGGCAGCCTGCGAATATCATTAAATCAAACGTCGAAAGTCAGTACACTCCAAAAGACCCATACGCCTGTTGCGGAAAAGCGAACAACAATCACGCGACAAAAAGCAATCTGAGCAACTCACGCTAGCTAAGTGAAACGACAGCGCGTCATCAAGCTTTACGCTGTCGACCTTGAGCAGGTCCCTTTCGACCTCCGGCGCAGCGAAAGCCTTGTGCGAAAACTCCACAAGTTTGCTGGCGTCATCGCTTGCGCCGGGGAGGATTCCCGCGCGACGGAAGTCTATCCGACACGCAAGCTGAGCTTCGGAAGCTGCACCCAAAGAACGTGCAATCCGATAAGATTCTTCTCTTGCTTCGTCAGTCTCGCCCGACGAGCTCAACCCAGTGTAAAAACAAGGATTCCTGTAGTCCGACGGCACTCCATCGATAATCAATCGCCCGTAGCCAAGAAGCTGACCTTCCACCATCTCCTGTGATAGACGAATGTGTCTCGGCGAAAGGTGTAACTTACCTTTATCCACCGCAGGAGCCGACACTCCCTCGGATCCGGCCCTCCTCTCGCGTGGGGCAGCCCCTCCGGTGGAGACGCGAGTAGCAGTTTCGGCGGGTTTCCGAGCCGCGGGCTCAGCACAAGGCGCTTTTGGTCTCTTCGTCGGCCGATCGGTATCCGCGAGGGCCTTTCGCGAACCAGGTTTAGCAAAGGTTGGAAGGTCAGCCACCGACACCTCGTCATCGAAAGCCGATGTCGAAAGGCGCGCCTGCGGTTTCGGCGGCGCCATCTCAGCAGCGAAACTGGTGCTCTGCAAAACAAAACAGCAGAACAAAGACAAGTCAAAAAAAAACGTCTTTACCATAGAAATAATAGTAAAGAATTCCATAAAAGGAAAAACGAAAACAACGGCCAAAGCAAACAAAATTAGAAAAAGGCAGAAACTAACCACCCTCGAATGATCGAAAGGATCAACGTCGGGGGCCAACTCCAATGCCCCCCCTCGGCTTGCAAGCAAAGGTTTGGCAATCAACCGCCCAATGCGAATGTCCCCAGCTTCAGCAACCTTTCGCCGGGAGATCACACCACTCCGACCGCCACGGCGAGCCATCTTTTTTCCTTCACCTTTAAAGCTTTCGGCCTCATCTTTGTTTTCGTCAACTAACGGTCTTTCGGCATATTCGACGCCCATCGCATCGAAAGCTCGGTTAAGACGCCGATTACGGCCGAGATTGCCGAGTTGAAACTCGCTCTCCTCGCGCAAGTACGGCCCACAAATCTTTCTGGTCTCCTTTTCGATATGTCTGACATATTCGCCGTCATCATGGTAATCCGCGGGTCTCTCCAGCAGCAGCGTGGGCCCCCAATACCCTTCTCTTTCAACGAAGCCTTCGAAAGATGTGGCACTGCAGAGCGGATTCATCCCGATGGCAATCCACTCTTCCACCAAATCCCGGCTGATTTGAAAACGTGCAGTAAGCGCGAATGCATCCCCACAGCGAATGGCATGCGGGTCACTCAGCACAACTGGCGGAAGATGCTTTCCAGGGCACCTCTCCAAAACAGACACAAGTGGAGAGCCCTTCTTCTCTCCCTTATCTAACTCAATAGCGGCGGTTTCGTCCGAGCACACGCGGTAGTAGAACCAGAAGCGATTCCAGTCCGGCCACTTGTTCCGATATGTAAGCGAAATTGAAACAGTCCCTCGTGTTTTCCGCGGAACGAAATTGATGCAGCCAATCTCGCTGGGCAATTTGCTCCCTAGAAGCGGGTCGTTAACTTTCGTCGGACGGCGGTGAATGTCATAAAATCGCACGAAGACATCCGCCCGCGGGGTGTAGCCCAACATCTTCATAGCATGCGCGAAAATACTTAGTCTGGCGACTGCATTCGGCGTCAGCTGATGAAGTTGTATCTCAAACCCCAACAAAACATCCGAGACGAATTCTTCGAGGGGAAAATCAAGGCCAGCTACAAAGTAGTCGCGAAAGACAACGGCCTCGTTCGGCCGAGGAATAGGAACCTCCTCGTCTCCAGGGACACGGCAATTCGCAAGATGATCTCTCCTTAAAGGCCCTTCTTCAGCCATTGTTTGCAAGCGTGCAGCCGTCATTCGCGATACGCCAAGGTAAAAAGAACAATCCGTCGGGACCGAAATCAAACCGGAGTCTCCATCATTCGACACGCTCCCGCTGTGCTTTGGAACTCGTGGAGCAACCCCCGATCCGATGGACACTTCCACGCTAGGCTCGCGATGGGACGACCCGGTGGCATCGGAACTTTCGCTAGTTGAGCTCGAGGTCGACGTCGAGCTGGAAGACGCCATCTAGCATTGGCGCGAAAGATAAAATAAACACACAAGGCAAGCGAAAGAGAAAAAAAACAGAAAAAACACGAAAATAGAAACGAAATTAAGCGAAATTAAGCAGCCTGAAACAACCAAATTCGCAAGACTTAAGTCTAAAGGAAACAAAGACAAGGGGAGTGACGCGTACCACGAACTATCGCCAGGCGAATGATGAGAGTCAAACAAGTAGCTATCGCCAACAAGAGCGAATCACGTCAACCGAATAGCGAAAGGCTTCGCGAAATAGGCAGCGGGTGAAGGGAGGCGTTCAGTGAACAAGCCTCCCCCAGCTGAAGCCTCGGCTTTTATACGCGCTAAAACTGGACACGATTTCCGAGGAAGATGAAGAAGCGCCCGGGCACAAGATTTGAAGCGTCGCAGAGGTTTTACATCATGACACACAGTTTTCGAGGAAGACGAAAAGGCGTTTGCGACGTGACTTAAACAAAAATATAAATAATAATAATAGTAAAAAATACACACCACTATATCCAAAAAAAAACCAGCTTCGGGACGAAGCGAAGGTTTTTTTTTTGGGCGGGCGTAGGCGCCTAGCGAAAGGACACGATCGAACTTCACAAGCTGCAGATTCAACCGTAAGGGGCTATTGTTGGGGCGGCGCCCAGACCGCAGGCGCCTCCGACCCGCATTTTACCGAAAGATGATGAAGCTTTCGTGCGAAAAGAAGCATTCGCGCGGAAGCGGGCATTCGCCTCCGGTCCGCACAACTGGAATAGGGAGGCGGAGCTTTCGTGCGAAAGGAAACATTCGCGCGGAAGCACGCGTTTCGGCTCGCGGACCAAGGGGAGGCAGCCTTCGTGCGAAAGGAAGTATTCGCGCGGAAGCAAGCATTCGCCTCCGGTCCGCACAACTGGAGTAGGGAGGCGGAGCTTTCGTGCGAAAGGAAGCATTCGCGCGGAAGCACGCGTTTCGGCTCGCGGACCAGGGGGAGGCGGAGCTTTCGTGCGAAAGGAAGCATTCGCGCGGAAGCACGCGTTTCGGCTCGCGGACCAGGGGGAGATGGAGCTTTCGTGCGAAAGGGAGCATTCGCGCGGAAGCAGGCGTTCGCCTCCGGTCCGCATGGCCGGAGCAGGACAGAGTTTTCGTGCGAAATGAAGCATTCGCGCGAAAGGAGCCCAGTGTTTCCGGTGAGTTTTCGTCTTTCATGACTTTGGTTTTTCTTAGGTTTTCGCAGCTCGACGGAAGCCTGGGTCGAAGGGAGTGGGCCCACCGACCGGGAGAAGGAGCCGGGGGGGCGCTGGGCCCACCAGATGGCGAAGTTACGACGATGCCCCTCGCGCCGGAAAGGGTGGCGCGCAACCATGGAGTAGTTGAGCAGGGGGCATCATTGTAATTGTAGCAGAGTGGATGGAAGGGCATTCTTGTACTTTCAAATTGATCCGGACTAATATAAAAAGCTCCCAACCTCCCACGGTGGAGGGGGAGGAGAACACTGTTCACCGCTACCACTCCCCCACTCTACCGAACATTTTTCGCTTTCGCTTCGTGCTTCCGCTCGTGCGGCAACCCGCTGTTTCGGGATCTCGACCCCCGAAACAACACATTGCATTTACAAGCTCTGTTAGAGTGCGGTTTTTCCTTTCAGCAATCCTATTGGATTGTGGTGAGTATGGCGGTGTCCTCTCATGAACGATGCGTTGCAAATAACTAACATGGTGGTGACTGACTCTTATTCATAAGTCAGGTGATGATACAGTGGGAAGGTTGAAAACCATATCATGCTAGTACAGTAGTACTATCCATTACTATGCAGCCCTGGAGTAAATAGATTTTCTCAATAATTCATTAAGTAATGGTAGCATAGTAGCTCAATGTTTATGGCATGCACCTCATGACTTTCAGATGACACAAAAGGCTTTGCGGGCATCTGTAGATTCTCCAATCTTCCTGTTAGCATGTTTACAACCTTTGTCATTGACGGTCGGTTTCTTGGGTTCCATTGGATGCACCATAGTGCCACGATGGCCAGCTGTCTCACCTTTTCATTCTCTTCTTCTGTTGTTTCCCTAGCAAGTATCAAGTCCAGCCCAGTGATTACCCTCTCGAAGATCCATTCTGGGAGGTAGACCTCATTTTGTCCGTCAACACTTGGGTCTGAGTTCCTCCTTCCACTTATCATTTCTAACACCAGCATGCCAAAACTGTAAACATCTGATTTGTAGGATACCCCACCAAAATTCCGAGAATATAGCTCTGGTGCAATATATCCCATAGTGTCTCTCACTGCTGTCAAGGTAACGATGCTTTGATCTCTTGCACACAGTTTTGCTAGGCCAAAGTCTGAGATCTTTGGATTGAAGTTGTAGTCTAGCAAGATGTTGTGAGGTTTGATGTCAAAGTGGAGGATGCGTTTATTGCATCCTTGATGTAGGTATTCCATGCCTCGGGCAATACCTAAAGCAATGTCTATCATTTTCTTTGGCACCAGTAGTTCCTGGGAAATACTAGAATCACATGAGAATATATATTTTTCCAGTGACTCATTAGGCACATAGTCACATAAAAGTGGTACACCACCTCCGACCCTCGACCCGGGTTCGTCGATCCTGACCCGGGTTCACGGGTTCATTTTCGACCCGAAGTGTAAAATTCTCTCGCAATTAGCGTACCACGTTCCACGACCCCGTCGACCCGGAAACTTTGTGACTATGATTAGGCATGTATTCATAAATAAGGGCACGCCTTGTTTCTTCAGAGCAAAAACCCAGGAGACGCACAATGTTTGCATGGTGGATTAGTCCTATGGTTGCAACTTCATTGATGAATTCTTCTCCTTCTCCTGTAGAGTTCTCTAACATTTTGACTGCCACAGGCACTCCATTTGGTAGCTCGCCTTTGTATACACTCCCAAATCTGCCCTGGCCTACTTTTTCCTTAAATCGCCTTGTTATCTTCTTAACTTGAGCGAAACTGTACCTTGTGGGTTTTGAGGTGCCATATGTCTTGAGAAACATTTCAACCTTCAAGTGTATTTCCTCATTATATCTTGTCTTAAGTGAAAGATAGATTCCAGTGGCCACCATCAACAAAAGAACCACTATTGTGGCCACTGATGATGTAGCTGGCAAGCAGAGAAGAGGAAATCAATATACTGTCTTGATAAGAAGAAGGCACCACTTGGTGTTGTTAATGGGTATGAGATACTGTTAAGAGCCATGTCGAGAAAGATAATAATTTGTGTGTAATAGACATCCTTTATAATTTTGGGTACAAGGAATGTTTGATTAGCAGCAGTACCTGCAATTACTTTTGCGTTTGAACCTGCAAACACCAAAAAAGAAAATAAGTCTGTATTAATGGTTTAGTATGAAATGGTTATTTGTTGAGAACTTGAGAAAGAAAATGTAAGGTTCAATATTTTAGTACAATTAGCTGCATGATGTGACCCCATCATATAAGTTCTACTTTTTCTATGTCCTTTTTGAAGAATTAATAACTGTGTTTGCATGAACATAATGTAAAAGAGTAATGCATGCTCCTTTTTTTGCGGGTAATGCATGCTCCTTAGATAAGCATGTTTGATCAAAAACAAGGTTCCTCAAGAGAAAATGCAAATATCAGAGGCAAGTTTGTGGTGCTATCTCTGGTGATCAACCAGGCTATAGTACCTACTCCCTACTAGTGTGTAATTTTGCCCCGGTCAACTGTATGCTGCAGTCTACTGACAGCCAATTCGACATTACTTCTTTATTCATTCGCTTATGCTGTGCTTGTTCTCTTTCTGCTCTATAATCCCTTTCATTGCTCACTCACAGGTGGTCCTTATCTTGGAAGCATACCACTTTGTACTCTTTTTGTAATCACTTTCAGCAGTATTGTGCATCAATTTGTTACCTATTTTCACTTCTTAAGTCTTTTTGTCTATTTTGTTTCTTCGGATTCAGACACATTAGCCTACAAATTTATTCTCTTTTTCAGGAGCACACATCATTGACATTTGCAGCTACTTTGGTTGCAGGCTTTACTAATGCTGCTATAGCATACGGACAAGGAAGGGTTTCTTGCTCGGACCTAGGATGATGCCACCTTAATAATCTCATTGTCGACCCAAACAATCCTAGCTCAGTTGCCAAGTAATTTGTGTTCTGAGTCCCAGCCTAAATAAATTCCATTTTTCTGGTAATGTCAAAAGTAAATGTGTTACATTGTAGGAGTTAATTTGCTTTTAATTTGTCTTAGTTATGCATTTTGTGATCCTTACGAAAATGCTCAGTTATAGTGCAGTAAATTTTGCACGTAAAAGTTTTAGTCACCAATTGCTTAAAAGTGATCATGTGAATTGCCATTATCCTTCACATCCAAAAAAAAAGGACATTATCCTCTATCAAAGGGTCATCTATATTTGAAACTGCATTGTCATAATTATCACGTAGAATTCTTAACAATAACAACAGTGTTCTGCATTTCCTAATTTCCCTACCTTTTTCCCTTAATTAGTTGAAGCATCATTTTTTTGGGTATTTTTGGTAGTAGTGCCCGTGCCCAACTTTCTGTATGTGCTGTAGGTCTGGGCAGATCAAATGCTTGAAAAGATGGGTCTGACTGTGCTAACCAAGCTTTGTGATTATGATTAGATTGGTTGGCCTTAGTTTGCTTGGGTGAGGCTTTCCAACAAAATGAGCTGCAGTACTACTTTACAAAATAAGCTGACAATTATCTGTGAAATTTCAAAGAATCACATAGTAGGACTTGTAATGTAAGATATGATATAACATGCACCTGTATGGATTTGCCTGGTTAGAGATCATACCGTGATTGATGCAGAAGGTTTTATTCCTGTTTGGGCTGAACCCACAGTGTCTCCCACCTTGCACACACAGTGTGCAGTTCTCTGCGATGTCATCACCTCTATAATAATATAAGTAACTGATTTTTGTGGACCATGAGAAATCAGGTATTGTTTTGGCTTGATCCTTGAACATTGAACCATCATTGCGAGTGCGTATCGGAAAGTGGCTATCAGGCACAACCTTGCAATCTAGTGGAAGCACAGACATTGATGCAGAACCATCCACCAAATAGGAGAACTGGGACGTGCTGCTAAGGCACGCGATTGGGCCAAAGATGTAATTAGCAGCAAGATTACTTGGTGTGAACTCTTAAGCAGCTAACTATCGTTGCATATTCAAGAAGGCATAGCAGTGAGGGACACGGGTCCTCACATTTGATAATGCTGCGAGGTAGGGACATGGACATGAGCTTCTGCTTGCAGGAGGGAGACGAGTCATCCACATGCGGTGCGATGGTCAGGGAGCCACTCTTGTAATCTATGGCGGTCACTTTGTATGATATAAAGGCTGGTGGCGAAACCAAAATGGTGTCGTCGCCATAGCATGCTAGCTTCATGCATGGTGCTCCGCATAATGACGAGGTATTGCTGGATTCGAGCCTGAAAGGGTACCTGATCTCCGGACCATGTTCGCTACACCGAGATGGCGGGCAGTTGCTGAAGAAGTCCTCATCATCCCACGCTTGTTGGAACCGGTGGTGACCACCGAGTTCTCGATCTTGGAGCTTGGCTTTAAAGCCGGCCCGACTCGTTACGAGTCTGCGCTCCCCACAGGCCCAGGTCCACCGGAGCTCCAACATATCAAGGACTGGGCCTAACTCAACCCAAAAGACTAGCCTGATAGGTGAGGACTGTCACGCCTTATATGTTGTGCTCCCCCACCATCGATACCCGATGTGGGACTAAACCCCAACAATCTCCCCCTTAGTCACACATCGGGGTGCCCCCGCCATGTCGTGACGTCCGAGATTTTTATCGGGTTTAGCTTTTCTGACCTTGGACGGCTCCGATACCACTTGTTGGAACCGGTGGTGACCACCGAGTTCTCGATCTTGGAGCTTGGCTTTAAAGCCGGCCCGACTCGTTACGAGTCTGCGCTCCCCACAGGCCCAGGTCCACCGGAGCTCCAACATATCAAGGACTGGGCCTAACTCAACCCAAAAGACTAGCCTGATAGGTGAGGACTGCCACGCCTTATATGTTGTGCTCCCCCACCATCGATACCCGATGTGGGACTAAACCCCAACAGTTGGTGTCCACAACAAGGACTCATTGGTATAGCTGATGTTAGTCACAAAGTATGTCCCTGTGTTGATACGAATGGTTGCCTTCCTGCGGCTACATGCCAGCTCGTATGCTTTGACACCGCACTGAGCTGGGTCACCTGGCCTACGGAAAGGGGATGAGATGTTGTGAAGATCACCACATGAGAAAGGAGGACACTGACCTTGGCCCCCAGCATATGCAGCACGAACAGCAGTTGCCGAAATAAAGACAAGTAAAGCTTGCCAGGTAGCAGAAGGATGAAGAAATGTGCATGGGTTCGCCATGAGAGATCTCTAGATGCAGGAATGCTAGCTAGGAGTGTTGATATTGGACAAGCTGAGTTAGTTTTATGTAAGCACTGCAGGCCCGGTACCCTAGTATGCTTTTTTAGTAGCATTGACGGTAAGATTACTTGACCACAGCAGGAAGTTCCATGGAAACTTAGGCCATCTTATTTACTTCCACCTCGTCAACCTCTTCTTCCTTTTCCTTATTTACTATTGCAGTATTGATACAGAAGCATGAGTGGATTTCTTACCGAAGCTCTGCTGCTGTGTATTCTCAAAGATGCAGCGTTGACTCAGCAGCGTTGACTCAGCAGGAAGTTTCATGGAAACTTAGGCCACCTTCTTCCTTCTCTAAGTTACTACTGATACAGATCCATGAATGGAGTTCGTATCACAGCTCTGCATTTTCTGCTGTGTCTTGTCTAAAAAAAATAGAGATGACTGAACTTCTTGTCACAACCCTGCTGCTGTGTCTTCTCATAGATGGAGTGTACAAAGCCACAGCGTTGTTGGGGTTTAGTCCCACATCGGGTATCGATGGTGGGGGAGCACAGCATATAAGGCGTGGTAGTCTTCACCTATTAGGCTAGTCTTTTGGGTTGAGTTAGGCCCAGTCCTTGATATGTTGGAGCTCCGGTGGACCTGGGCCTGTGGGGAGCGCAGACTCGTAACGAGTCGGGCCCGGTGGTGACCACCGAGTTCTCGATCTTGGAGCTTGGCTTTAAAGCCGGCCCGACTCGTTACGAGTCTGCGCTCCCCACAGGCCCAGGTCCACCGGAGCTCCAACATATCAAGGACTGGGCCTAACTCAACCCAAAAGACTAGCCTGATAGGTGAGGACTGCCACGCCTTATATGTTGTGCTCCCCCACCATCGATACCCGATGTGGGACTAAACCCCAACAGCTCGTAACTTATATGTTGTGCTCCCCCACCATCGATACCCGATGTGGGACTAAACCCCAACAGCTCGTAACGAGTCGGGCCGGCTTTAAAGCCAAGCTCCAAGATCGAGAACTCGGTGGTCACCACCGGTTCCAACACCAACTTGGATATGCACAGCAGCTGCCCTCTTCCTCGCTGGGATCAGTTCCCTTACTTTGATATTTGGGGTTCTTCTTACTACATAAGCGGTTCACATTACCATTCTGATTTAGCCAGTGATCTCAACTTGTGGGTATGCTTCATTAATTGTTCACAATACATAACAAATAGCCGGTACAAGCCCGTTAATTGCCTGAGTGTAAACAATTCCTTTGTTTATATCATGTTGGGTAATTATTATGATGGCTGTTACTGTAGAGTCAGCTCTCTTGAACTTTCTTGTGGATACTTGGTCATGATCCCCTTTGGTGGTAGCTGGGGTTTTCTGTTAGAGAATTCCAGTTTTACTGATATCATAGAATCTGTAAGGAAGGGATTTTCTGTTCAATTTCCCAAGGACTATTATGATTCAAGCCCGAGTACTTCTTGGATATTCGAAACATGCCGAAATAATTCAGCCAGGTGAGTCTGTGCTCCGGATCGAGTATGAAACCGATTATCTTGTCGCTCCCTTTCCTTAATATTTTTGTCATATAATTATTCAAAACTATATGCTTTCTTCTTTAATTAATTTCTTTCTTCACAACTGTGTCTTCCAGCTACTTCCATGAGCAATTATTTGGCACAGGCATCCTGAACTTGACTCGTGCTTTCTTTTGGAGTGAATCACATTTTGCACAATGTATAGTAAACTCTTACTATACCCCAAATCTTATGTTTAAGGGGGGTGTGATAGCAATACTATCTGCTTTTTTTTTAGATAATGGATATATTTTATACCCGGCTTCATCTATCAACCGATAGAATCAGACCAATTATTACAGAAGTTTACATAACTGCTAACTGCAGCATAACACCGTGCAACACCCGAAGTGTTAACTGAAACAAAATAAAGTCCAGACTAAGCATGACCAATATGTTTTGCTGACACCCAACCATTGGAACTAAAGAGCTGCAAAGCTGACATCTCTAAAAACTGAGAAACTTGGATCAACTGCTCCCGCCGATCCTCACGCCTTTGAAGAGTTGCCCACTGACGCAGCCAGTGTGTTCCCCGGAAGAGTACCTGCAAAAAAGTTTTTGGTCTACATTTATCAAAGACCACTTCATTTCTTGTCAACCAAATCGTCCAGCACAGTGCTGCTGCTGCCGTTAATAACAATGAATTAAATTGTGTACTTGCCAATTTTGACCACCTATTAAACAAGTCATTCATATTAGACGGAGGTGGAAGGCCAAAAAAGAGGTGTACCGCCCGCCATAAGAACTTGACATAAAAACAATCGAAAAAGAGATGATTAATGGATTCTGGAAAATGACAAAAACTGCAGGATTTTCATGCTATAAGTGCGGCCAAGTTATATTGAATTTTTTTTATTAATAACCCAATTAAATAAAAAATTTCATAAATAACACTGTCTTTTTTTTTTTGCAAAACTAACCCTTTTGCCGCGCCGTCCCCAATGGCGCGGCAAAAGAGTTAGCCGCGCCATGCATGGCGGCGCGGCAAAAGTGCCACCGTGGCACCGCCCGGCCACGCAGTCTCGGGCGGGCCCCGCCTGTCAGTTTGCCGCGCCAGGCGGGCTGGCGCGGCTAGTGCGTTTGCCGCGCCAGGCGGCCTGGCGCGGTCAACGGCTTTGCCGCGCCAGGCGGGGTGGCGCGGCAAAGCCGATCTAGATCTGGCCGCCGCGCCGAGCAGCAGGCTCCTCCTCATTCCTCTCTTCTCCCAAGCCAATTCAATCCAATCCATTCCATTTCATTTCATTTCATTCCTCCTCTCTTCATCTCCCTCCCCCAATCAAACTTGTCTACAAGAGGTATTTTGATCCATATTATTGTTCTTTATCCATATTTGCAATGTAGGATTGAACCATATTTTTGTAAGTTAGGGTTTGTAGACAATATTTATTTTGATACTGTCGTGACGTTAGTTGTTAATTAATGATGGATTTGTTCATGTATTAGACTTTTTATATCTGTTTTGCTTAATATTTTGTTCATTTTGTGTACAATTTTTTGTGTAATATTTGTTACGTCATTATGTAGATTTATAATTAATCATGAATGTATGTGTAGCGTTGACATATTTTTTATTGTTAGGATGCCGCGGCGTGGCAAAGCTAGTAAGGCAAGGTAAGATCGGTACATTGTTTATTTATTTGTCTGTTTTAATGAAGTAATTTTGTGTTATGTTCATTTGTTATTGCGTTGATGATTTTAGGCAGCCTCTCACGGGCAATGCCTTTGCCCGTTTGCCATTGCCTAGCGGTGTTCCGGTGCCCATGTGCTACTGCGGCGATGATTGTAAGGTCGCAATATCTGATGAGGAGCACACATACGGTCAGAGGTATTGGATGTGTCAGAATTATGCCTTTGACCCTACACCTAAACAGATCCGTATTGGACTGATGGTGAGAAGCTGATGGCTTGTTCTATACATGAATGACAAATCATTTATATTTTATTACCTAATTGACTTAGTCGTATTTTGCAGGAGCCTCCACCACTATGTGACTTCGAGCAGTGGATCGACACTGAGATGAAGCCGGAGGATAAGGAGCACGTAGAGAGGATGAAAAAGTGGGCTGCGGAGGACAAGGAGCGTTTGGAGAAGAGACGCAAAGAAGAGGCAGCACAAAAGCAGCATGAGGAAGAGGCAAGAATGAGGGATGCAGCTAAGCGTAGGGGGGAGAGGGAGAAGAGGCTTGAGCGTGTGCGCCGTGCCAAGGCTGCCATGGAGCAGGATCCGGATGCTGTGAGGAAGGGAAAGTGACCTCGTTGCACTCAGTAGTGTGGTAGGTTCAGCAGTCATTATTGAGTAATGAACATCGTTGTCATTTGGTGGACTTGTTAGTGTATTGTACTGTTGGTTTGTACTTCCGTGTACCGTTTATTTCGGATCCTCGATTATGTAGTCTTGAACTGCACTTTGTTCGGCTTTATTATATGTTGTTGTATTGTTTGCGGTAGTTCATGTGTCGTTGATTTTTTGTGGGATAAAGTATGAAATAGAATGAAGCAAACCATTACACGAATAACAAACTAGTACATGGCATGTGAGGACCTTTTACCGTAACTTGGTTAAAAGGTCCTAGACTAATCCTAACATGCCTTAGGTAATTGATTGGCACAACACAACACACACATAGTGGTCTAAGTAGTCTAGAAGCCGTCCCACATAGCAAACTGAGTAGACCCTTCTCCGTAATAGCCTCCCATTGCGGCTGGTGGTGGTGGTGGCGGTGGTGGGGGCGGCGGTGGAGTCCCCTTGTTCTTGTGATGCGGGCAGTTGCAATATGGATCAAGACATATTGCTTCATCTGAACCGCCTGCATCGCTGTCGTCATCATCATAGTCCTTGAGCATGCTTTTAACTTCTCTTTCAAGATCGTCGATACGACGCTGCAGATAATAGATGTATTCCTGATGCGGCCATATTGGAGGAGGATCCACCCATCTGGTGAAGCCGCAGTTTTCTTCGGAAATAGAAGACTGACATTCACAAAATGACTAAGTATTAGCAAACATGAGAGGCATAGCAACAACAATTAAATAAAGTTACCCATGCTCGCGGGCATTTGAAGAAACGTCGGCCTGCCTCCAGGTCGTCGTGGAGCATCTGCACCAAACAGTCCTCACCATGGCGGCATTTTGGCCAGTCCTCTAAACGGTTATCACCAAGAAGGTCGTCGTGGAGCATCTGCACCAAACAGTCCTCACCATGTGCTGCAACCCCACGTCGTTGGCAACGCGGGCTAGCACCAAGAAGCCCGCGCGCCGCAGGAAGGGTGCGTAGCGCTCGTCCCACCGGTGCCATAGGTGGGTGCGCGGCCTCAACAAAGACAACCTCTCCGGAGGGGCGTAGTCGGTGAGCCTGTGCGCCCGGTGCTCGCCGTCGTAGAACGGCTCAAGGAGAGGGTACGCCGGAGGGTTCGCCATCCTGTTTAAACAAAACATGGTAACAAGTTAGTACAGCGTCAAAAATAATAAAGCATTAAAACAAATGAAAGACATATGTACAATAATAGCAAAAGCATTCAAATAATTAATATAAGTAAAGATAACAATAATAAAGCATTAAAACAAATGAAGACATATGTACACCTGTTGTGTTTGTCTACGATGGAAGGCTGCATTATGCCCTGGCATGTGGCAAACAGAGCATAGGTTCGTGCTCGGTGTCTGGTCAAAGTCCCCCCCGCCATACCTATCCATATTGTCCATGTCACCCTTTAGTCTCTTCTTCCTCCTCCTACCCTTACCTAACTTCAGCAGCTCAGGATCAGGCATGAAGTCTCTACCCAAGTATGGAGGCCATTGAGTGGGATCAAGGTAAGGCTCGAAGCTGCTCTGCCATATTGCGACGGTGTTGCTCCGGCGATAGTACTCGGACATATATGGTACGGCCTTGTAGTTATATCCGCGCGCTCTACAGGACGCAATCATGTGAGAGCAAGGGGCATGCATTATCTGCGGCACGTTACAACTGCATTCCACTCTTTGAAGATCGATCCGATAGTTGCGACCACCGTAGCGTTCCCCGCCCATGGTAGTTCCACCCTTTGCTCGAACATTATAGATTTGTCTGGTTGGTCCATAAGCCTCACAAGTTAGCTGCGTTGCCCAGATCTCATTTTCCTGAATGTGCTCATTTCCCGCCTTTCCAAATTCACCATCCGTTTGTAGGTTGTCTTGAGCAATGGACCACCTTTTCACAAAATACTCGTTGGTCTTGTGAAACGAGTACTCAACGATTCCAGAAACGGGCAAGGCTCTAACACCGGTGAATACCTTGTTGAAAGACTCCGATGAGTTGGTGGTCATTATGCCGAACCGGAAACCGCCCTCATCGTAAGCAAGCGCCCACTTCTCCTTGTGTTCCATCTGTCTCTCGATCCAGGCCCTGGCAGCACTGTTTAACATTTTGTCCAACTCTTCCATTGTTTCTTTGAATTTGTGCTCAGTTTTAACACAACATAGCTCTTTCACCTTGGCACAAACCTCCTTTTTTCTCTGCCGACGCCAGAAATTGGCGGCAAAGTGACGCATGCACCATCTGTGCACTAGAGGAGGACAACCCTCTATCTCCTCCTCTGCGGCACGAAGCAACCCAACATGACGGTCCGAAATCAAACATATTGTCCGAGAAGGCCCTAACACTTGTATCCGTAGCAGGGCCATGAACCAAGACCAAGACTCAACGTTCTCCCCCTCAGCCAAGGCGAAAGCAATTGGAACTATCTGGTCCTCGGGATCAACAGCCGCCACCATCATCAACACACCCTTGTACGCTCCGGTCAAGAAAGTACCGTCCACAAGTATGACTGGACGACAGTACTGATACGCATGCTCTGTTTGTGCAAAAGACCAAAATACACGCTGAAGCACATGTGTAACCTTGCCGGTGTTGCGGTCTATGTACTGCCCATTGGTGTGTGGAAACCATTTAAGGCCAGGGTTATAGTATGCCATTGCACACAAAATCCGAGGAATCCTGTTGTACGCTTCATCCCAACCACCCCAACGAATTGCAAGGGCGATCTGCTTCGCACGCCATGCCTTTCCATAAGTCACCTTATAGCCTGTGAATCCAAATACGGAGATAAGCAATTGTGAAACAGATACGTCGGCGTCATCATCAACAAATGCCAAAATGCGCCGTGCAAGGTATCTTGCCGTCAACTGAGGATGTTTTTCTTGTCCCTTATTTGTAAAACAGGTATGCGGTTGTACTACTTTACTGATTCTCCACTTGCCATCAGTTCTCTTGCGAGCATTCAGCCTCCACGGACAACTATGATGCATACACCTGATGTGGTACCTCAAATTAATATCAGAATGGCTGACCGTGTACGGTCGATGATGATGCACAGCATAGTGCTGAAGGAAAAGCTTCAGCTCACTCATAGTGTTGAAAATCATACCCTTCTGAAGAATACAATCTGTATGGTCATGCAGTGTTTGCTTGCACAGGTTCAATCCAGTATCACAAACAGCCTGGTCCACCATACTGACATCCCTATAACTTGGAACGCCTCTAAACTGCATGTTAACCGACCTCAATTGCTGCAGCTCTGTCTCAGTCAAAGGATCAGGCGGAACATAATACCGTGCTTCGCTAAAACGCCCCCACGCATCAAAATGTGTATGATCCTCTGGTATATCAGTGACTAGTCTCCCTGGAGGATGCATATTCTGAGGAACCGGCTGTGGCATAGCACGAACCGGTTGTGGAATAGCACGAACCGGCTCTGGCATAGCAGAAATATAACTGTCCTCTTCTTCGTCATAGTCTGAATCATCATCAGAATCATAGTTTTCATCAAATAGTTGTGCCTCATGCTCCTCCTGCTCCTCCCGCTCTATGTCGGCCACATCAAAATCATTGTTTATTTGACCGACGTGGGCATCTTCAGTTGCATACACCGTCTCCTGCGTGGGGTGACCATCAACGTCCATAGTCATCGGAGCTGCATCGTCATCATCCCCTACCTCCTGTGCTTCACCATCTTTGCCATCATCGGACGCCTCTGCCTGCTTCCTCAAACCATCCACTACCACGATCTCACCCATTGTCGAATTGGATGCCATAACGATCGCCTGGTATTTTGCCCAGTCAGCCTGGTTGCGCAAGGGCAACAACGCATAGTTCGACCTAATCTTGCCACTGTCAAATCTCCCTTTCAACGAGAAATCACCATCAAACTTCTCCTTCAGACGCAACATAAGGTCCGTAAAGGAAGGACGCTCATCAAATACTTCGAGTTCTTGTTCCATGTTATCATCAAACAACCCGTCTCGTTTACTAACTGTGCCTCCATAAAACAATGTGAATACAGTGTCCATCTACAAAGTCAATAGTGCAACTAAGGTCAAGTGATGGTCAAGTGATGGTCTTCTCTAAAATACAGAATGACATAAATACTAAGTTGTCTTCACTAACCTAACTAACATATTAACCTAAACCCTAAACCCTAAACCCTAGACTAAGTAACTAACCTAACTAAGTAACTAACTAACTAAACCTAACCTAACTAACCTACCTAACTAACTAACTAACTAACTAACTAACTAAAACTAACCTAACATAAACCTAACTAACTAGCTAGCTAACTAACTAACTAACACACTAACTAACTATATAACTAACTAACTAACTAACCACCTAAACTAACCTAACCTAACTAACTAATCTAACCTAACTAACCTAACTAACTAACTAGATAACTAACTAAGCAAATAAATAAATAAATAACTAAATTACTAACCTATTTAACTAACTAATTAACGCAAACTACAAAAAAATAACAAAAAGAAAAAAAAAATACCTTCCGGTCGTGGACGATGGTGGAGACGGTGGTGGAGGGGGGCGCCGGTGGCGCCGGTGGCGGCCGGGGGCGCCCGGGGGCGCCCGGTGGCGGCCGGTGGCGGCCGGGGGCGGCGGTGCGCACGGGGGCGGCCGGCCGGGACGGGGACGGGGACGAGGCTCGGGGGCGCCCGGGGGCGGGGACGAGGCACGGGGACAGGGACGAGGCACGGGGGCGGCCGGCCGGGACGGGGACGGGGACGGGGGCGCCCGGGGGCGGCCGGTGACGGCGGCGGCGGCGGGGCTCGACGGCGGCGGCGGCGGGACGGAGGCGCGGGCGGCCGAGAAGGAGGAGAAAGGAGGAAGAAGCCGCGGGCGCCAGATCTAGATGCGCTTTGCCGCGCCACCCCGCCTGGCGCGGCAAAGCCGTTGACCGCGCCAGGCCGCCTGGCGCGGCAAAGCCACCAGCCGCGCCAGCCCGCCTGGCGCGGCAAACTGACAGGCGGGGCCCACGCGGGCCTGCGTGGCCGGCCGGTGCCACGCTGGCACCGTTTGCCGCGCCAGCCCGCATGGCGCGGCTAACGCTTTTGCCGCGCCATGCGGCACGGCGCGGCAAAAGGGTTAGTTTTGAAAAAAAAAATTAAACAGTGTTAATTTTAAAATATCTTATTTAATTGGGTTATTAATAAAAAAAAATTCGTTATATTTTGGTAAGTGGGGCTTGCATGCCTACTCCTTTCTAATCATATTAGCTATGATTTACAATAACCTACTTATTATGTCGTTTAACTTTATACATTTTCAACTTGTTTGGGTAGTATTATGCAGGCTCCTAATCCCTGCACTGGTAGTACTCATATTCCTTGCCCACAAATACTGGAAAACAAGGATAACGATCGATGCAGTTGAGAAGTTCCTCCAGATGCAACAAATGCTTGGTCCCACTAGGTTTGCCTACACTGACATCACTGCGGTCACTAGCCATTTTAGAGACAAGCTGGGTCAAGGAGGATACGGCTCCGTCGTATACAAGGGTGTGCTACTCCCAGGCAATGTGCAAGTTGCCGTCAAGATGCTAGGCAACTCCAGCTGCAATGGGGACGAGTTCATCAGCGAGGTCTCCACCATCGGTAGGATTCACCACATCAATGTGGTTCGTCTTGTGGGCTTCTGTGCAGAGGAAATGAGAAGGGCATTGGTGTACGAGTACATGCCCCATGGTTCTCTTGACAAGTATATATTCTCAGCTGAGAGAAGTTTCTCTTGGGATAAGCTCAATGAGATTGCTTTGGGCATTGCAAGGGGAATCAACTACCTGCATGGTGGTTGCGATATGCAGATCCTACACTTTGACATCAAGCCACACAACATCCTTCTTGATAGCAATTTTGTTCCAAAAGTTGCTGATTTTGGCCTTGCCAAGTTGTACCCGAGAGACAAGAGCTTTGTGCCAGCGAGTGCCATGCGGGGAACTATTGGGTACATAGCTCCTGAAATGGTATCTCGTAGCTTTGGTGCCATATCAAGCAAATCCGATGTTTATAGCTTTGGTATGCTACTGCTAGAGATGGCGGGAGGGTGAAGGAACGCAGATCAAAATGCAGCCAACTCAAGTCAAGCATACTACCCGGCCTGGGTCTATGATCGTTTAGCCGCACAAGAAGTTGGTGAGATATCTGTTGCATCTGACATGCATGAGTTGGAGAGAAAACTGTGCATCGTTGGGCTAAGGTGCATTCAAATGAAGCCACAAGATCGTCCGACCATGAGTGAGGCCATAGAGATGCTCGAGTGTGGCCCTGATGGCCTGCAAATGCCTTCTAGGCCATTCTTCTGTGATGATGACCATAATATACCCGCTGCAGATTCTTACCATTTCTCATCGGAGCTTACTGAAATCTCTGAGGAAGATGAGTGAAGAAATATTTACATGTCTTTGTGCTCCGGTGCTGGTAGTATGATAAGGTGACTAGGTGAGCAGAGGATTATTGCTTGTGAAACCTGAAATAGACCGTTAAGTTTAGTTTTATGGTACATGAGTTTCTGATTCCTGTAAACATTTACGTGGTGAAATCATGTATGTATAACTTGAGATGGAGATTAGCAACTATTACAATCATGCTGGGATGTATTATTTTTTTTTTCCTGAAAGGAAGTTATGCGTCACCGGATGGCAGACACTGCCAATGTATTTCCCTTGGGGTGGATACAGGAAAATGCATAGTGAGTCAGCTCCCTGCTCCCCAGGCCCCAGCAACATGGTATATGAGCAAGGCGTGCGTATAATGAGTGTGAGTCATCATCGGTGTTGGTGACCAGCTATTTATCTGGCTCGATCATGGGATTCATGAAATCATGTTTTTGCATTAAAAGAAATTACATATTCGTACACTCGATTAAAGCACATGCACCAGGTGTTTCGTGGCATTGCCAGATTACAACATCCGAAGTCTCCAATGGTGGTCAGTGCCCTATGATCTTTCAGTATTAAGCCTGCGAAACGTGTTTCGGTGGCGATTTCTCGACCTTGTGGTCATATTCTGCTGTAGTTGATTTCTCGGAGATCTAATTTTTTTTGTCAGTTTCTTCTTTTTTTAGGTGTACCAACGTTGTTAGGTGACGTAGATCTTACTTGTATCACTTGCTACTCATTGTAATAATTATGGTCTGATGCATCCGTGACAGAGGATGACTCAAGCCAAAAATATAATTTTTTATCTAAAAAATTAATACAATACGTAATATCGACACTTTGAAATTACGTTTGGCCCTAATTTATGCTATTGCAAGGGGGGTACGGTTCTTCTTCTTTCTTCTTCACCTGGCCCGTAGTGTTTCGCTTCCTCCCGCAGTCCGCCCCCTGCCTTAGTCCCACGCCCCCACCGCTCAGCTGCGACCTATGCGTTTCGCTGGAACTCCATTGGTCACCCATGGCTCCAGCTGCTTTCCCTCCTCTGACTTGGCCTAACTGTGTCTCATACTATCAAGGCTCCTAAAACATCTGTCGGCCTCGACTCTGCTTGGCTAGCCTTTCTCCCTCGAATCGTTTTCTTCTAAAGGCCCTTGGAGTTTGGGAAGGAGAGAGGGAGTTCAATTCACGCCTGAACCCTAAGGAGTAGATCGACTTAGAAAGATGAGAAGGCCTACCTCTTTGGCACCACTGCCGCCGGAGGGGAGAGAGAGGTGGGGGCATGGGGAGGAGGTTGCTGGAGGAGGCCCCTGCATAGGAGAAGGCTAGAGAGGAGAGTGTGCGCCGAGAAGGAGTTCACTAGGTGTCAGAGAAAGAGAGAGAGGGACGGTCTCAAGAGTAGCCCTTTTTTCTACAACATTGGGGAGTAGCCTTGTGGTTGTGGGGCTGATAAAATATGGTGAGGGATGTTTAGTTCCTTTCAAAAAATTACAACCTTTCACATTGGATATTTAGACGTATGTATGGAATATTAAATATAAACTATTTACGAACCAAATGCACAGATTGATCTACTTTGTAAGATGAAATTTGAAGTCTAATTAGTCTGTGATTAGACAATATAGTGCTACAGTAAACGCATGCTAATTAATAAAAGATTAATTAGGCTTAATAAATTCATCTTTGCTTTATATAATTTGTTTTTTATTGGTAACTGAATAGCCCACGTGACACTCGATGTGACACTAAAAATTTACACCCTGAATTTAAACATCTATCGAAAAAACTAAACATATAAAAATATTACAATTCTTAAGAAACATATAACGATACTACTTTTTTTTTAGAAACATATACGATACTACATGCATCCAAGTGGCCCCGTGGGCCCGTAGGAGCCTAGGAGGGAGCCAGGCGGCTCCGCTCGTCACCCAACGTATCAGGCCCAAGATTGGGAACGGGAAGAGACCGTTCGCCGGGATGGTGAGGCAAAACGCCGTTGCCAGAAAAGATACGTGCTGTACAAGTTGGTCGCTGAGCAGCTGCAGGTGGGGCTGCGCTTCGAAGACCGGCGTCCAGACAGCTGGCCAGCAAAGTCGGAGTCGGAGCGAGTCATCTTGCAGTCTGCAACCACTCTCCCTCCTCCCCCAATTTCGAAGAAAGGGCAAAACCCCATCCCCATCCACCAAAAGCGATCCCCGGCGGCGACGACGACGATGGAGGGCTCCGCGTCCGCCGACGGCTCCGCGTCCGCTGCCGGGTTCGCGGCGGCGGCAGGCTCCGCGTCTTCCGCGGCTTGGTCTGCGGCCTCCTGGGGCGTCTCCTCGCCCGGGAAGGCGAGTACCCCGTCGTCTTCGCATCAGGAGCCTGCGGCGTTCTCTTTGGGATTTGCTGGCGTCGTCCACGGAGGCGCTGGGGCTGTACTACTCTTCGTCCGAGTGGTGGCCACGCTTGGCGTGCGTGGTGGCGGCTGCCTCGCCGACCCCGCCCACCACCGGCCGCTCTGCCGCATCCTCGCCGTCGCCGGCCGCTCGCTCTTCGCCGGTGACTCGCACTGGACCTTGCTGTGCGTGCAAATCATCGAAGCGCGCCTGCACGGCCGACTGTGAGCTGGCCCTGTACTTCCCCGCCCACGAGCGCGAGGTGTTCGACGTCGTGCACAAGCTATTCAGCGCGAAAAGGATGGCCACCGCGTTGACGAAGCTGCGCGCAGAGAAGAAGGAATGGCACGTGAGGAGTCGCATCGCTGAAGCTTATGCTCGAAGTCTCGACCCCGTCCTGGGTCTCAAGGGCATACAGATCGCGCTGCAGGCCGAGTTGGGCGTTCTGGAGAGGCAGCTCGCCGCCGATGCCCAGGAATTTGCTGGGATTCTCTCACCCGCCACCGCTGGTGCTGCCCCCACATCTCCGTCGCGCCAGGCTTGTGCAGCCTGTGCTTCCGCACGCCGCAACTGCGCGCCGTGCTGCTCGCTCGCGCAGTTGTTTCCCACGGCCGATCTCTACCGCAGAGGGTGCGAGATGTTCGGCAGCGATGGCGTGGATCGCCTGGCCGAGATCCTCGGCAGCATGGACGGTGAGAACCCGCACCAGGTTGGCGTTGGCCTGCCCACTCCCATCGGCGGCGCGGTGGCCTTGGTCCGTGCTCTTCTCGGCGGCCGCGATGGCGGCGTTCCAACCCATGCCAGTGTCCGCACCGACGCCACTGCGTTCCTGCACTGGATGCTGCAGATGCCGGTGGCACAGGCAGTGCCCAGCCCCATTTCTGCTACAGCGATGACCCGGGCATCAAGATGTGGTGCCTGCAAGACTCTTCAGACAAAATGCACAGATAGCTGCACTTTCGCTCCGTATTTCCCGGCCACCAAAGTGGATCAGTTCGTATTGCTGCGGCAGGTCTTTGACTTGAGCTACATACGTGATATGCTTCAGGGCCGAAACAACAAAGTGCCCATGGAAAGGATGGAGGAGTGTGTGGCGTCTCTCGTGCAGGTTGCTAAGGAGCTCAACAGCTCTAACATCAGTGGGTGTGTTCCTTCCATATGCCAGCTGTTGCAAAAGCTTCAGGAAGCACACGAGCAGCTCGCTCTCGCTGATGTGCTGATGAGGAAGGGAGGAGTGGTAGACAGCACCACGTCCATGCACAAAATAGACGACTTGGATGCATCTCCACCAGCAGTGATCAGCGCCGAGGATCTGTGGCGTTCGCAAAGAAGCATCCACTTCTACTCCTACCAGCTGTAGGGATGATGGCGTCCCCCACAAGAAGCCTAGGTTGGGTTAGTTCATACTGTTAATCACTTGCCTTAGATGGTATCTTCATTTGCTCATCTGAGTTAATGTCGTCGTTGGTTTGCGTTGCAACTTAAGTGTGAGATCGACTGTTTAGTTAGCATTTGCACCGTTAATCACGCCTCAGAATTTAGATGGTATCATTGCTGGTTGAGTTGATGTTGCAGCTCAAGTCTGAGATTGTTTGTGAGATGATCATAGTTGTTAGACACCGTACTTGATGCATTGGGATGTCAGTTTTGGGCATGCCTATTTGGTGGTTATAACCCTGAAATCTTGAATGGATTAACTGTGCTTCTTGTCTTCTTGAGAAGAACGATCTTCAGTTTTCAGCAGTTGGGCATTAATTAGCTTATTAATCATTTGTAGCATGTACTGCTAAAAATTTTCAGGCTGCCATGTTAACATTCAGCTGCTGTCTTGTTTTGTGAAGTTGCCCCTTATCAGTGCCTCTTTGACAAGGCTTAGTCGTTTGGTTCTTTTTAGTGCGCACCCCCCTCCGTCTAAATATGTGTGTTTCTTCTCCTGATCTTTAGAGCTTAGCATGTGATTGTGTTAGTCTTTCAATGTTATGCACTAAGACTCTACGACCTACTGTTTAGGTATCACGATGGACCGCCAGTCTAACGCACCGATCTAATAATAACAAGTAGCTATATATATATATCGGAATTGTCACTGCTATGTTTCTTTGGCAATCTTATGCAATCCAGTACTAGTGCTACTATACTAACTACTCTGTTTTCGTGTATGTCAGTTTATAAAACCTGCAAATTAAGACTCTTCCAGTGCAGTCTATAAAGTGATATCAGCTTTAATTTATATGTTGATAGAAATTTTATCAGTGAACGTTCAACATTTTATAGATAGAACTTTCAACTGGCTGTTTTTATACTACTGTTAATTGCAAACTTTTGAGCAGCAGCTACCTAAGTCAATACTTATGGAGTCTAAATGGAACTACGATTACGGGGCCTTTTTTTTTTGGAAGAGCTGATATTGAAGCGCGATATATCTTCATTCCGAGTATCGTACTTGCCTCAAAAAGGCGTGGACGAGTTATGTACCATGTTTCTTTCTTTGAATGTCACAGGAATTTGTTTTTCCTGATGTCATTAATAAGTAATAATAATTGCCCTAGCAGGTTTATTCGATTTCGCCGGTGTGTGGTTCTCACCCAGTTTCAGGCAGGGATTTCGTGTGTGCTTCTCACCAAGTTTTGGCAACAGTAGAGAATTCGCTATTCACTGTTCCGAACGTGAACCAACAACCAAGCAGTGTCTTGCGGGTCTTCCGTCCGCTCGGCACTCGAAGTTTTTGACGAGAAAGAAGATGGATTTTTGGGCAAGTGTTTCTATTCGAATCACGTACGCACGGGCACAATTAAGATCGAAGAGATAGTTCTTGTCGGACACGGAGTCCAAACTTGGCCGGCCGACGATGAGCGCGTATCGTATATACTCAATATATATATACATGTCTGTTCAATCGATCGATACGACGCGCGCGATACCTCAAGTCCAAGTCTTTGATCCATCTTCTGGACGAGACTTTCCCAAGGTTGTAAATGGATCTCGTGTGCAACACGCTGATGGTTGAGGAGATCCTCCCGCGCCTGCTCCCCAAGTGCCTCCTTCGCCTCGCCGCCACGTCCCGCCGTTACAAAGCCCTCGCGCGCCACCCCGCTACTGGCAGCGCGCGGGAGTCTTCTTCCAGCCTCTGCAGCAGCCCGTGGAGTTCGCTCCGCGCTTCCTGACCGGCCCGCCAACCCCGACAGAAAATAATGTGCCCGGCGCGGACCTGGCCTTCCTGCCCGAGGCCAGCGCGGAGGAGAAGGCCTACCTGCGACACGTCGGATGTCACACCCGCAGTTTGCACTAAATACTATGTCTGTAACCCCATGACCTGGCAGTGGGTAGCCCTCCCGGAGGTGCCATTGCCCGTTTGCAGGCAACATTGTGGGGCACCTGACAATAATGGCCACAAGAACTCATCGGCCCAAAGAAAAAATGCATCATATTGTGGAATAAATAAAAAGGAAGAGAGATCTATTGGCCATGACCACGACACCGAAACCAAACCGGAGCTGATGAACAGAATCGACAACCCATGCGCTATAATCGGTTCAGATGGCAGTGCAACTCAAATCACCAGAATAAGGCATGATCCAAGGCACACAAGCTCACAGAAAGAAAAAAAACATGAAACAGTAAATGCAAGGGCCAATTTGTCGTCCAGGATTGAAGCATATATCGTAGCATAGCTTTACGTTTCTAAGTCACCAGAATCTGAGCGTCAAACAAAGCCACAACATAGTGATCGAGTAGTGTTCCACTTTGACCTGACACGGGATTGATCAAAGAATACAGATGTTCAGCCAGCATAGACAGTGTTCTAACAGCTAGCATCCCATCTGATGAAAGTAAGCAAAGGCGATAAGTTCATCTGCAGCATGACCCCCAAAAACTGTCCCAGCCAAATCAGTCGTCGTAACATAACTTGAGCCCATGAAGTGCTGCTTAACCTGTATCAAAGGAAATTTGGGCAGAACTGAAAATCAGAAGCTTGCATTGCCTTCCTGCTGGGAACTGGGAAGGTAGATATACATAGGAACTGAGATTCACATATTAACAGCAGTGTGGGGTAAGGCTGGAAGCAAGTTTACCTAAGGAAATTAAACAGCTTCAGATCCCTTGCACGTCAGCTCATCCTATCAAGGTCTGCTTCAGTTGGTTCAATGAAGTCAATGTCACTCGACCAATTGCCTAGCCCTTCAAGCAAAAACCAACACTTGTTAAAACTCAGCAATCAAAACAAAAGCATTATGCCAATTTGGATTTCTCTCCCTCACTACATGGAGAAAGCAATGAACTTTTTTAAGAATACTCACCTTATCGTATTGGAGGAGGACTAGGAAAATTTGGGAACACAGACAACAAACCATTTTTCTTAAGACAAACCCACCCTAATTGTACTAAATCTACTGTCTCACATGCCTGTTCATAGGTGGTGATACCAATAAGCGTCATTCTGTTAGATTTCGTTGACACAGCATCCATAAAACGGCCGCCATTATAATGATACACTATCATACAACACGATATATCACCCCAGATCCATATGAAGTAAACCTCAGGTAGCCTAGTTGGTCCCGGCCAAGTTCTCAAGATCGGTTGATAGACCTTCTTAAACCGCTGTGCCTCACAGATCATAACAATCAGGGTTCTCAATGCTGTTCTTGTAACCTCAAGATCTGATATGGCAAAATTCATATTAGAAAGAGCCATCATAGCAGTAGCAGCAGCAGTCTCTCCTAGATCAAGCGCCAACATATCTCTCCTTGATCGATCATCAAATTTATTTTTACTTGGATCTTCAGGGGGACGTTCAGCTCTAAGAGCAGCCGACATGAGTCCGTCTTCGCCGTAGGTATTGGTGAATGGTAGAGCATTGTTTTCGTCACACGGTAGTCCAGATCTTTGTGTTTTAAAGCAAAACCATTCATCACGCTTATTTGCAAAGGCGATGAGGTAGAGGTTGTCATCTCGTATTGCTAATGTCACTCGATCACCATCTCTTCCAGTGGCTTTCACCTCAACCGCGATCCAAGCACGCGGTGGTTTTGTTATGGATTGAGGATAACGCATCACATCCAAATCCTGCCACTTGTACCCATGTTCAAGAATGGCTGAACGGAATGTTCCACTGTGAAATTCCTCATATGATTTTGTAACATCCCATTCGTGCAAAGTATAACTGACACCACTACATAAAAAATGAAAACAACTTTAGAACAAGAAATAATAACACAGGACAGTGTATTTTGAACAAAATGTTTTTGCAATTTATACAACAAAATCATTGTTAGAACACAAGACACATGATAGGAACAACCAGAGGGTAGTTTGCCCACTATAACCGAGCATTATCAACTACACCGAAGGCAAGCCACTAACTGATAGATAAGCCTGTGCTGTTTGCAGCTAGCAGCAGTCATGTCCTGTTTACAGCTAACAGCAGCAGTAGTAGTCAATTTTGTTTTTGCTTAGTTCAGCAGGTTTGTTTGCTTTCCTTGTAAGCTAAGTTTCCTTGTAAGCTAAGTTTGCTACTGCTATAAATATGAATGAAAGGCCTAGAGCCAAAACTTGCCTCTGGCAGAAATAACTTGCTTCTGTTCTGTTCTTCCAACAATTGGTATCAAGAGCTTAGTTGAGATCCAGAGAGCCACTCCATGTCTACCTCCGCAGATCGTGCAGCTCGGGCAGCAGCCCTTGCCGCCACCGGCGCTGGCGATGACCGCATTGTGCGCCTGGCAGCCGCAGAGACAGCCGCAGCTGCAGCAGTTCAGGCGGCCAGGCAGGCCGCTGCAGCGGCAGAAGCCGCGACAAACACTGCAGCGGCGCTCAGAGCAGAGCTCGATAGAGAGGCTGACGGAGGTGAAGATCGGGCGCGCAGTACCGCGGGAAGGCGCGCGGAGCGCAGCCCGGCGCGGCGCCGTGCACCGTCTCCCTCCCCGGTGCGCCGTCATGGGCGCGGCGGAGGCCGCCGGCAGTCACCAGTCGTCCACACCGTCTACCGCGACTCCGGCGCGGGCACCACCTGGCCGATGTTGACGAAGAGCAACTACCACGAGTGGTCCCAGCTGATGAAGCTCAAGATGCAAGCGCGGGAGCTCTGGGACGCCATCGACGGGGAGCCAGTCTCCTACCGCAACGATCGCCGGGCGCTGGAGGCCATTGTCGCGGCCGTGCCCCCGGAGATGGGAATTCCCCTCGCTGACAAGGAGAGTGCGAAGGATGCGTGGGACGCTATCGCTGCGGCCTGCATCGGCGTGGACAGGGTCCGCCGAGCAACGCTGCAGCGCCTTCGCCGCGATTGGGAGAACTTGAGCTTCCGTCCCGGTGAGCAAGTCGAAGATTTCGCGATTAGGCTCACCACCCTGATGCAACAGATGGCGGTGCACGGAGATCGGGACCTCGACGAGAAGCGCGCGGTGGAGAAGTACCTACGCGTCGTGCCGGCGAAGTACTCCCAGCTCGTCATCGCCATCGAGACCCTCCTTGACCTCGACGAGCTCACCATCGAGGAGGTGACTGGGAGGCTGAAGGCCATCGACGATCGTGAGGAGCAGCCTCCCACCGAACCAATAACGGTCGGCGGCAAGCTAATGTACACGGAGGAGCAATGGAGGGCGCGACAGAGGAAGAGTGATGATGGTAGGGCGCTATCCAGGGACCGCCGCCAGCATGAGCGTGGCGGCCAGAAGCAGAGGCCCAGGCAAAGAGACGCCGGTGGCGCTGGTGGAGGAGATGACGGCAACAGGGACCGCCGGGCGACTTGCGACGACATCTGCCTCAACTGTGGCCGTGGCGGCCACTGGGCACGCGACTGCAGCCTGCCACGACGAGAGCGCGGTGGAGACCGCGGCGGGGGTCGTGGCGAGCGCGGCGCTGGAGGTGACCGCGGCAGACGCGGTGGCGACCGCGGAGGCCGTGGAGGCGACCGCGGTGGCGGCTACTGTGGCGAGCGCGGGCAGGACCGTGGTGGTGCGCGCATAGGAGCCGCGCATGTTGCAGAAGCAGAGGAGAATGAAGCTGCGCTCTTCCTCGCCCACGGCTTCCTCGACATCAACGACGACGTACCGGTGTGCGCCTTCACCACGCACAAAATCAACCTCCATGAACCGCGAGCCCGGGCCTTCCTCAACACCGCCGCTAATGAGAAGAAGTTGGACGGCTGGTACCTTGATAGCGGGGCTACGCACCACATGACTGGACGACGGGAGTTGTTTGCTGACCTCAACACCGACGTACGCGGGACCGTTCGCTTCGGGGACGCGTCGCGCGTGGAGATCCACGGCATCGGTTCAATCATCTTCCAAGGGAAGACCGGCGAGCAGCGTGTCCTCCACGGCGTCTACTACATCCCCGCCCTGCGCAACTCAATCATGAGTCTCGGGCAGCTTGACGAAGGAGGCTCGAAGGTGGAGATCCACCATGGAGTACTGCGCATCTGGGATCGCCGCGGCCGCCTGCTTGCCAAGGTTCGACGTGCACGCAGCCGCCTCTACATCCTCCACCTTGATGCAGCGCAGCCGTTCTGCCTCACCGCACGCAAGGACGATGAGGCCTGGCGTTGGCATGAGCGGTTCGGCCACCTCCACTTCGACGCGCTCCGCAAGCTTGGCAAGGAGGAGCTCGTTCGTGGGATGCCGATGATCAACCACGTCGAGCAGCTGTGTGACACATGCGTCACCACCAAGATGAGGCGGCGCTCATTCCCGTCCGAGACCGTGTACCGCGCCAAGGAGCAGCTCGCGTTGGTGCACGGCGACCTGTGCGGCCCGGTGACGCCGGCAACGCCTGGAGGGAAGCGGTACTTCTTGCTCCTCGTGGATGATGCGACACGGTACATGTGGGCTGTTCTGCTACCTACGAAGGACGCCGCCACCGGCGCCATCAAGAAAGTGCAAGCTACGGCGGAGGAGAGCGGATGCAAGCTGAAGGCACTCCGCACCGACAATGGTGGTGAGTTCACCGTCACCGACTTCGCCAACTACTGCGCCGCGGAAGGAATCAAGCGCCACTACTCTGCTCCCCACTCGCCTCAGCAAAATGGCGTTGTGGAGCGCCGCAACCAGACCATTGTGGGGATGGCGCGTGCACTGTTGAAACAGAGGAGACTTCCAGCGAAGTTCTGGGGAGAGGCGGTCATGACAGCCGTGCACATCCTCAACCGGTCGCCGACACGTGCGCTGCAGGGCAAAACGCCCTATGAGGCGTGGCACGGGCACGCTCCAACTGTGGCGCACTTCAAGGTGTTTGGCTGCGTCGCCTACACCAAGGAGCTGGCGCAGCAGAGCAAGCTCGATGACCGCGGCAAGGCCGGCGTGTTCATCGGATATGCTGAAGGGGCTAAGGCCTACCGTGTGCTCGATCTAGTGACCCAGCGTGTCAAGATCAGCCGTGATGTCGTGTTCGATGAAGGACATAGCTGGGATTGGGCTTCGCCAGAACTTGAGACGCCGGAGGCGGCCAGCAGTGACTTCACCGTCGAGTACTTCTGGCCGGCTGAAGCAGAGGAGGTGCAGGGCTCCCCATCAGTGGCGTCTTCCACGGCTTCACCCACTCCACCTCCAACTCATCTGGCGCCACCACCTCCGGAGGGAATTGAAGCAGCCACGACGGCAACACCCTTTGCGCCGGCTGCTTCCCCTGCTTCGGCGGTTGCTACATCAACCCCGCCACCGGAGCTATCTGGACCCCAAATCGAGCACGCCACTCCACTGGATAATGACGAGGAGCGAGTGGACGCCTGGCACGATGACGATGAGCCGCTCCGCTACAGGACGGTCGCCAACATTCTGGGGGAGCAGCCTACCCCGCCACCGGCAACCCGCCTCTTCGCCGAGCTCCATCTCACCCACTCCGGCGAGCCTGCTTCCTACGCCGAAGCAAAAGGGGACCCTGCCTGGAAGGTAGCGATGGAGCAGGAGCTACGCGCAATTGAGCTCAACCGGACATGGGAGCTGGTGGACCTTCCCGCCGGCCATCGCCCCATCTCACTCAAATGGGTGTACAAGATGAAGAAGGACGAGCGCGGCGTTGTGACCAAACACAAAGCCCGGCTCGTGGCGCGCGACTTTGTTCAGCAGGAAGGAATTGACTACGAAGATGCCTTCGCTCCTGTCACCCGAATGGAGTCCGTCCGGGTGCTACTCGCGTTGGCAGCTCAGGAGGGCTGGCGCGTCCACCACATGGACGTGAAATCCGCGTTCCTCAACGGCGAGCTCAAGGAGGAAGTTTATGTCAAGCAGCCTCCCGGTTTCGCCATCGCCGGGGAAGAGAACAAGGTCTACCGCCTCCGCAAGGCTCTGTATGGCCTGCGGCAGGTGCCGAGGGCATGGAACGCCAAATTGGATGCGGCGTTGAAGCAAATGGGCTTCGAACAGAGCAGCCATGAAGCTGCAATATACCGGCGAGGCGCCGGCGGCTCTGTTTTGCTCATAGGAGTCTACGTAGATGATTTGATCATCACAAGCGCAAGAGAGCAAGTCGTGGAGGCATTCAAGGTGCAAATGAAGACCACCTTCGACATGAGTGATCTTGGCCCCTTGAGCTTCTATCTCGGGGTCGAGGTCCACCAAGGCGCCGACGGCATCACCTTGCGCCAAAGCCACTATGCCAAAAGGATCTTGGAGCTGGGCGGCATGGGTGACTGCAACCCAGCAACTACTCCCATGGAAGAGCGTCTGCGGCTGAGCAAGCATAGCACCGCTGCCGAAGTCGACACAACTCAGTACCGGCGGCTTGTAGGAAGTCTACGCTATCTCGTTCATACGCGGCCAGACCTTGCCTTCGCCGTTGGCTTCGTGAGCCGGTTCTTGGAACGGCCCACTGTGGAGCACCAGCAAGCTGTAAAGCGCATACTGAGGTATGTTGCTGGCACTATTGACTTCGGCCTCCGCTTCACCAAAGCACCCACTGCTGCTCGGTTTGTGGGGTACTGTGATTCAGACTTGGCTGGGGACGTTGATTCAAGCAAGAGCACAACTGGGAGCCTCTTCTTCCTCGACAACTGCCTGATCAGTTGGCAGTCAATCAAGCAAAGAGTTGTGGCTCTATCAAGTTGTGAAGCTGAGTATGTTGCAATGACTACAGCAGCAACTCAGGCCCTGTGGCTGTCTAGGCTACTTGCAGAGCTACTAGGCAGAAAGATTGAAGTAGTGGAGCTGAGGGTTGATAACAAGTCTGCACTTGCTCTTGCCAAGAATCCTGTGTTCCATGACAGGAGCAAGCACATAAGGACCAAATTCCACTTCATCAGGGACTGCATTGCAGAAGGGAGCATCAAGACAGAGTTTATCCCTACTGCAGATCAGCTAGCTGACATCCTGACTAAATCACTTGGCAAGGCCAAGTTTGAAGAACTAAGGAGAAGGATAGGACTAGAGAAGATCTCCAACAGCAAGGCTTAGGGAGAGAATTGATAGATAAGCCTGTGCTGTTTGCAGCTAGCAGCAGTCATGTCCTGTTTACAGCTAACAGCAGTAGTAGTAGTCAATTTTGTTTTTGCTTAGTTCAGCAGGTTTGTTTGCTTTCCTTGTAAGCTAAGTTTGCTACTGCTATAAATATGAATGAAAGGCCTAGAGCCAAAACTTGCCTCTGGCAGAAATAACTTGCTTCTGTTCTGTTCTTCCAACACTAACTACTCTTACTGCTAGGAAAAGAAAATTACAGAATAGTAATAATAGCTAGGTAGATTGACACTAGGCTAACACTAACAATCGCCTCCAAAACCCCTATGTACTGACATAATTTTTTCATTATTTTGCTTAGTAAAACGGAAGGTAGTTAATCAGTCCCATAAGCTTTCACGTTTCTAAAACATTAGATTATTTTCGCATACAAAATTGGAATAAGAAATACTTATTTCTATTTTTTGGTTGTGTTATATTCAACATATAGAGAATTAGATTCAACATGTACTCTGCTAGTATCTCTAAAAGAAACAAACAAAACAACTCTTTTAATGCTTGCTTATTAAATAGAGGCATAATACACGTACCCGAAAAAGTCAAATCTATCTGCACTGGCTGGTTGTGCCAAAATGAAGACTACAGCCATGATTACCGCAATTTTCATGGCCAATAAGCCAAAGCCATGCAGCCCTCCAGCGACATAGTACCTCTTCTTTGAACCTTCAAACCTGCCTCCACAATCTATTAACTGCACAAAAAAAAAGATACAAAATTACACAATAAGTTTCAATTTTTGAACTATATAGTCAGATAGAGACTGATGAAGTCTGCTAGCTCTGAACCTTTACAATTCTCTGGGTTGCCATAACTTGCTCAGTAGCTTTCTTGAATGCGCCCATCTCTTGCTCTGGTCCTTCATCATCAGGCTCAGGATTATCCTTGTTGATCTGGGTACCTGCAACCCTCTTCCTCCTTGGGGCCTCTTCCTCATCTGTCATCTTCCAAATTGATAGCACCTGACATTCAAACAAAAGAACAACCTACAAACTCAGAAATAGTAAAAAGAAAGAAATAGTCCCACGAGCCACTAAAAATAATAACAAGTAGGGTGCCACAAATTCAGAAATAAAAATGTAGAGTTAAATCTAAAGATAAGGTTACATTAGTGACACAAACAGCCAAAAGTAGTCCAGGAATTTACATGTTAACATGGCATCTTGGCAATCCATCAAACTACCAACAAAGAAAAGAAATAAACCTTGACATGACAACAAACTAGTATATGCAGTAGGGACAGGAAAACAAATTAATAAAAACAAGTGCTTAAGGACCCAAGAATATGTGCTCATCTCAAATGCGGTACACTTTCATGCCAACACTCGATAACAAACAACATATGCAGTTGATGTAGGCAGACCCTTGACAAAAAAACAGTTCAGTGACTACTATCAAGCCATGGAAGCTAAATACAAGGTTTTGGATGTTGATTCTTGCTTCCAACTTATAGTTTGATTTATCGACAGTCAAATGGCCATGGTAAGAAATTTATTAATTGACATAACTACTTACCGCATCCAAGACTGTATCTACTTCACCTTTCACCCCACCAAAGGTGAATATTGAGCCACCGAGCACAGCCGAAGAATGGTATCCTCTGGTGTAGCTCATGGGTTCAACCATCATCCATGACAGCATCCTTGGCTCATACACCTCAACAGTAGACACCATTGCTTTAGCCCCAGTGTTGTATCCACCAATCGAGAATCTGGAAGAAAATACAAAGGTAAATTACGTCAACAAAGGAAAATATACACCCTGATGCGCACCCGCCTTTCATTTGCTGGGCACACGTTATATAGCATTTTTTTCCAAAGGAACATCTTACATATCTTCAGTTCATTATTTCAACAAAAAAAAGAAAGAGTTATGTGACTTACATCTTCTCATCAAGCACTGTAAGTGGATGACAGGCCCTTCCTGCACTCATCTTTGGCAGCATTTTCCAGTTAGGCTCCAGAGGATCAAGTCTTTCAGTAGAGCTGCCAATACACATCACAAAGTCAGCATAATAGTAGGCTAATGAACATTAATGAAATAATTCAGTTTATCTAGATTTGCACTAAACCATAGGCCACCAAATGAGGTTTAACTAACTGTTTTGAGGTGTTTGGAGATTTTATGAGCTGTTATATTTCCACCAGATCAAAAGTAAACGAATCAAGTATTATGCACAGGCAGGAAAAGTACAGCACCTCAGATATTGAACACCATTGAAGCCACCAACAGCATAAATCACACCATTTAGTGCTACACCAGCTAGAGCAAAGCGCTGAAGAACAGTGTGACAAAGTCAGTCGAGCTAAAAAGTTTATCATATGGAGATTTGTGCCAAAAGAAAATATTTTTCAAAAAAAGGACAGTACATGAAATTGAAATGGAACCAAGAAACTATTTTTCTTCACTGCAGAATTACACAGTTTTTCATGACTAAATGGTTATTATTTCCAAAGCTGTTTGTGTCTTAGGAAAATTCAATCAAGTTTCTACCAAGTGCTTTGGTAATGTATGAGAAAAAAGCTTTCACATTCTAGAACAAATGAATGGTAGAAAATGATACCTTTTCCAGCATAAGTTGATTCTTTATCCATTTTCCATGCGTAAGATCAAACATCTCAACATAAGAGAAACACTCGGTTCCATCTCCACCACCAAATGCATAGATTCTCCCATTGACACTAACCCCAGCAAGGCTCCCCTTCTCACGAGTTAACGATGGGCATGTGAACCAATCATCACGGCTTCGGTCATAACAGTCAACTTCATCCAAAAGAAGAATGCAGAATCAGGACAGAGATTGAAATACGAGAGCTCAAGAGGGAACAAAACTTAGAAGCCAAGTAGTAACCTGTATCAAACCAGCAAGTGCCATCGCCACCACCAAGAACAAATATCTTGCCCTCTAGAGGAAAAGTACAGCACCTCAGATATTGAACACCATTGAAGCCACCAACAGCATAAATAACACCATTTAGTGCTACATCAGCTATAGCAAAGCGCTGAAGAACAGTGTGACAAAGTCAGTCGAGCTAAAAAGTTTATCATATGGAGATTTGTGTCAGAAGAAAATATTTTCCAAAAAAAGACAGTACATGAAATTGAAATGGAACCAGGAATTGTTTTTCTTCACTGCAGAATTACACAGTTTTTCATAACTATATGGTTATTATTTCCAAAGTTGTTTGTGTCTTAGGCAAATTCATTCAAGTTTCTACCAAGTGCTTCAGTAATGTATGAGAAAAAAGCTTTCACATTCTAGAACAAATGAATGGTAGAAAATGATACCTTTTCCAGCATAGGTTGATTCTTTATCCATTTTCCATGCGCAAGATCAAACATCTCAACATCAGAGAAAAACTCGGTTCCATCTCCACCACCAAATGCATAGATTCTCCCATTGACACTAACCCCAGCAAGGCTCCCCTTCTCACGAGTTAATGATGGGCATGTGAACCAATCATCACGGCTTCGGTCATAACAGTCAACTTCATTCAAAAGAAGAATGCAGAATCAGGACAGAGATTGAAATGCGAGAGCTCAAGAGGGAACAAAACTTAGAAGCCAAGTAGTAACCTGTATCAAACCAGCAAGTGCCATCGCCACCACCAAGAACAAATATCTTGCCCTCTAGAGGAAAAGTACAACACCTCAGATATTGAACACCATTGAAGCCACCAACAGCATAAATCACACCATTTAGTGCTACACCAGCTATAGCAAAGCGCTGAAGAACAGTGTGACAAAGTCAGTCAAGCTAAAAAGTTTATCATATGGAGATTTGTGTCAGCAGAAAATATTTTCGAAAATAAAGGACAGCGAACTGTTTTTCTTCAGTGCAGAATTACACAGTTTTTCATAACTAAATGGTTATTATTTCCAAAGCTGTTTGCGTCTTAGGCAAAATCATTCAAGTTTCTACCAAGTGCTTCAGTAATGTATGAGAAAAAAGCTTTCACATTCTAGAACAAATGAATGGTAGAAAATGATACCTTTTCCAGCATAGGTTGATTCTTTATCCATTTTCCATGCGCAAGATCAAACATCTCAACATCAGAGAAAAACTCGGTTCCATCTCCACCACCAAATGCATAGATTCTCCCATTGACACTAACCCCAGCAAGGCTCCCCTTCTCACGAGTTAATGATGGGCATGTGAACCAATCATCACGGCTTCGGTCATAACAGTCAACTTCATTCAAAAGAAGAATGCAGAATCAGGACAGAGATTGAAATGCGAGAGCTCAAGAGGGAACAAAACTTAGAAGCCAAGTAGTAACCTGTATCAAACCAGCAAGTGCCATCGCCACCACCAAGAACAAATATCTTGCCCTCTAGAGGAAAAGTACAACACCTCAGATATTGAACACCATTGAAGCCACCAACAGCATAAATCACACCATTTAGTGCTACACCAGCTATAGCAAAGCGCTGAAGAACAGTGTGACAAAGTCAGTCAAGCTAAAAAGTTTATCATATGGAGATTTGTGTCAGCAGAAAATATTTTCGAAAATAAAGGACAGCGAACTGTTTTTCTTCAGTGCAGAATTACACAGTTTTTCATAACTAAATGGTTATTATTTCCAAAGCTGTTTGCGTCTTAGGCAAAATCATTCAAGTTTCTACCAAGTGCTTCAGTAATGTATGAGAAAAAAGCTTTCACATTCTAGAACAAATGAATGGTAGAAAATGATACCTTTTCCAGCATAGGTTGATTCTTTATCCATTTTCCATGCGCAAGATCAAACATCTCAACATCAGAGAAAAACTCGGTTCCATCTCCACCACCAAATGCATAGATTCTCCCATTGACACTAACCCCAGCAAGTCTCCCCTTCTCACGAGTCAACGATGCACATGTGAACCAATCATCACGGCTTCGGTCATAATAGTCAACTTCATCCAAAAGACAAATGCAGAATCAGGACAGGGATTGAAATATGAGAGCTCAAGTGGGAACAAAACTTAGAAGCCAAGTAGTAACCTGTATCAAACCAGCAAGTGCAATCACCACCACCAAGAACAAATATCTTGCCCTCTAGTGCAACAGTTGAGGTATATGACTTGCCAACAGCCATTGGTCTGAGAGATGTTAGTACGTCCAATGAAGGGGAAAAAGAGTCTAGTGATGGCACAAATGAGGAGCCATCAAAACCACCAACTAGATAAATGACATCTTCTGAACCCAAACATTGTTCTACAAACTGGTTAAGTGAATCATCTAGGGTCAAAGGATCTATTTTAGAATTCAATGTCTTAACTGTTCCCTTTAGTTCAACAATTCTTTTCAGTAAGCTCTCATTCACCCCTTGTAAATGTTTGACTTCTTTGTTGGACCAAGCCTGCATTTTGAACGTAAGTTAGATATAACAACCAAACTTTTTTACCAGGAAATGAGATGTTTTTCAAAGACTTTGGGCTTGCATCCTTTTTCTCTACTTCCATATTAAAGAGTGGACTACAGAAGTTGAATAATCGATCATAGAGGATCCTAGATGAAAGATTCATTAGAAACTAAGTACATGCGAGACTCATTTAGAAGCATAATGGAAAAATCTTTTCATTTCATCCTATCTTGCTTCTTTCATTTCTTTAGGTAGATTTTCCCTGTTAGCTAGTGGCACATAACAAATCTAGCCATTCTACAATAGAAAGAAAGAAGTACTAAGGACTGAACAGAGCGACAAGCAGAACAAGAACAAGCGAGCGGAGAAAGGAGGCGACCTGGAGGCCGGAGCGCGCGGAGCGGGTTATCGGCGCCTTCTTCTCCTTGTCCATGCCGGCTGCAATCTTGGCGGCGATCAGCCCCTTCCCTCCCTTCCCGGCCATGCTCTTCGTCCTCCTCGGCTCCTCCTCGCTCCCACGAAACAACGCGCCTGGAAAACGAAGCGAAAACCCCAACGATTTCAGGAAAACCACCAGAGAAAACGGTCGGAATTCTGCGACGAAACCTCACCTCTCTCAATGATGAGATGAAAGGCGGGATCCCCGGCTTGAGCAGGGCCATCAACGGCGCCACGTTCGCCTACTCCATGCTCGCCGCCGCCTTCATCTCGTCGGCGTCGCTGCTTATGACGAACGCGTTGGTGCCGAGCCGGTGCAGCGCCTCCTCCTTGAAATCCACAATGTCTTCGCCGGCGGCGGCGCGGCGTCCCTGGAAGTCGCATCGCATCGTACGCGGGTTATCCTTAGTTGGAGTCCATGCCCAGCACCTGCGCCGCTAGCCGGGAGGAATGGCAGGTCGAAATGGAGCGAGCGCGGTCTTCCTCCTCCCTGCTCTCACGGCTCTGCTGGGGGTGAAATGATGGCCTATAGCTCTGCTGGGGTGGGCCTATAGCTCTGCTGGGGTGAAATGGGGTGAAACAATGGCCTATAGCTCTGCTGGGGTGAAATGGGGTGAAATGATGGCCTATGACTAGGCTGGATGAAATGAGTTGAAAGCGACACGCCTCTCCGCCTATTTTTTCAAAAACCATTGTTCTCTGTCTTCCCTGCAGTGGCTGCGACTCAGGCCACTTCTCTGTCCTCTCCCTGCAGTAGCTGTTGATAGGAACGGCTGCCCACATCAGCGACGAGTACGTACTGTACAGAAAAGGCGGCTCTGATCTCTGATCTGCTGGTAGCGGTAGCCAGCAGAGGCAGCAGCAGCCATTGACGATCCTTTCAGCAGGCAGGCACGCTAGCCGGGACTTGTCACATGCATACTAGAACCTAGTGCTACCTATGCTGATACGATGATGATGATGATGCAGATCGAATCCTTCTATGTAATAGTATATGAAGAGCACCCAGCTACCCATTGCTTACGTGCTGAATCAGCAACTAACACACAGGAGGAAAATTCAAAAATATTGCCAGTCCATGAGATGCCTCGTCCTCATCTGCTAGAACACAACTAATTTTTTGGATGTTCTCATAAAAAAAAAACATACAAATACTACTACTAGCACTACCCATTGGCCATTGCTAGTATTATATACACATTATGAAATAGTATTACGAAATAGCATGCGGATCAAGGATCACGTGCGGACGCAGCAGGTCGTCGGATCAGCACATCAATTTTCTCAACGGCAAGAGCATCTCCAGTGGGGCTGCAAACTTAGACCTCAAATTTTCATTTACAAGCCTGGGAAAAAATAGGAGCTCAAATTTAACTCTCTATTCAGGAACGGCTCCCTGAGCAGCCAGATGGTACATGTCTCCCCGAATTCACCCATTGGGCACTCGCCATCTGTAAATTAGGAAAAAAAAACTGGCTCCAACAGTCTCATCTCTGGCTTCATCCCTTGCCGTTGTATTCTGGCAGTCGGCATATTGGCAATGAAACTATCTGCCCAGTTTGCCAAAAAGAGCGAGAGGACATCAAGCACTTAATTTTCTCTTGTGAGCGGTCAAGAGCAGTATGGCGATCCATTGGAATCAACGACAAGATTGAACAATTTGTACATAATACAGCACCGGGCTCCAAAATATGTGAGGAGATAATCCTGGCTGGCGAGCACATCCAAAGCTAGGGGGTAGGACTTCCAGAGCTGATTCTTACAGGTGCTTGGTACCTCTGGTGGGAGAGAAGACAGCTAGTTCATGGGGAGAGCATTCAGAGACCAGTAAGATCATGCCTGTCCATTGCAACCCTCACGAAGAATTATAAGCTAGCTGCGAAGCAAAGACATAGTGTAAAGAAGGGTTGAGTGAAACCGCTAGGAGGAGTGGTGAAACTGAATGTCGATGCATCCTTTGTTCAGAACAGTGCCTGTGCGAGCATGGGTGTCATCATCAGGGACAGTTCAGGGGTTATGATTGCAGCACCAAGCAACTTCATCCCCCATGTGGTTGATGCCCCGATGTCGGAAGCTTATGCTCTAAAAGAAGGGTTAATTCTTGCTCAGCATATGGGATGTAATAGGATCATTGTCCAGTCGGATTGCATGGAGGTTGTTGACATCTTGAAGAGTGGAGGCTTCACGGCAAACTCTGCAGCAGCGATCTATGACGATTGCTGGAGGATGTGGGTGGGCTTCCAATAAGAGATCTCCATCGAATATTGCAACAGAGAGGCAAACCAGGTGGCTCATGAATTAGCAAGGTCTAGTATGGTATCACAGAATTCTTGTTTTTGGGACGATGATTACCCTAGTTTTATTGTTCACTTGCTTGTAAACGATGTAACCATCTTCGATCAATAAAGTTGCACCACCTGGTTTCAAAAAAAAAAAAAAAAAGAGGATGCTATTCCGCTTTTATCGCTCTCCAAAATAGGCGAGGGGGCAGTGCTCTCCATCCAGCTGCTCTCACCAACGACAATATATACCTATATATAGTATGCCATTCTTGTTTAATATGGGGACCATTAGGTGGTGTGTATGAAATAAAGAGTCGGTTTTAGACAAACTGCTGTGGAACACTTCTATATTGATAGTCTAAATTATTTTGGAGTTACATATCTAAATTTACTTATTTTCTGGGAGATGCTCTAATAGTGCAACGACAAGTACGACCTTGTTTTAGTTCCCCCCGAATTCTAGAATTGGCACTACGCAAAAAGAAAATTCCCTCGGTACATGCATGGAGTACTAAATATAGATAAAATCAAAACTAATTGCATAGTTTAGTTGTACTTGGTGAGAAATATTTAAGCCTAATGATTGGACAATTATTACCAAATACAAACGAAATACTACAATGCACTAAAGTGAGGCACCGTGAATCCGACGACGCTAATTCTGGCCAACTAAACGAGGCACGTACTGTGTCTGCTGGTAGCAATCCTGTAACATCCGGATGTTAATCACATCTTTGCACTGCATATCATGAGCATAATCATATCATTTGCACCAAATCATATTTTGACAGGTTTTCACCTTGATGCGTGTTGCTTTTATTTGAATTGTTTGACCTAGATGTAGATTGTGATGAATGTGTGTGCAAATGATTGTGGTTAGGACCTAAATATTTTTAGAAGGGTATTTGGGTCAATGTTTGCTTGGTCATGTGATTTCAAAATCAGGTATTGCAAAAATAATATTTTATTACTCTAAATGTGATTACTCGACCTAAATTAGAAAGGGTAGCTACAACGCTTATATCAATTTGGACCTTTAACAAAGTTTGTAGAGAGAAATATTTGTAACAAAAGTCCTATTTTCACAAAATCATGAAAATTCTTTTAAGGCCTTCAAAAAGGACAAAAACAGCAAATGGAATATTGAAAATAATACTTTTATAATTCAAATTTGACCCAAATTCATACTTTCAAATCTAGGCCGATTTATCCAACACTTCATATATATGAAATGTTCTACTAATCAAATGGAAGAACTTTCGTATTCAAAGTTTTTAAAAATTCGCCACCGTTTGGGAGATAAAGATGGTCAAAGTTTCAGTACATAGGAGTGGGACCCGCCTAGCCCACACGTCATCATCTCTATCTCTTCTTCCATGTCTACTCTGCTTCCCGACGCCTGGACGCCGCAGCGCGCCCTCGCGCTCGGCTTCGGGCTCAAATAGGGCCGCTTCCTCCTCGTCCACTCACCGCTCCCTCAGTCTCTTTATTTCATCACTCTCTCTGCTCTCCCTCTCGCGCGTAGCGGCATCGCGGCCGCCATTGCCGGCCAATGCCGCAGCGCCGCCGCTTCACCACTGCCGCTTTCTCCGCTCCTCCACTCCTTTGCCGCTCCACCTCGCGCACCTGCGCTAGCGCTCGAGCCTCACCACCGCCGCTCCACCCTCGCCTTTCCCTTCCCTGCAGCGCCGCCGTCCTCGCCGACGCGCAACTTCGCCCCTCGCCCGGTGCCGCGTCGCCAAGCCGAGCCGGCCCGCCTCGGGCTGAGCTGACCAGGCCTGCGGGTCAGCTACGGCCCCGCCATGCCCGCCGCCGGCCACCACGGTCGCCTGAGCCGGCCGGTCTCGTTCGTCCTCTGCTTCGTCCGTCAAAAGGTAGAGGACAAGGGTATTTACGCAATAAAGGGAAAAAGTCCACGTAACCTCCTGAACTATGGCATAGCGTCTGATTTGGCGTGACCTATGAAATCAGGCATTGGGCACATTAAACTTTCATACGCATGGTGGTTTTGGCCTATGTGGCGCCCAGCGTGGCACCCGCAGCCACCGTGGCCCTTGGCCCCACGCGTCATAAGGCCCATGGGCTGAAATACGCCACAGCCCAATCCATTTCCGTCTCCCTCCCTCAGTCAGTCACTCGTACACACTCTCGCGCGCCGGCCACCGGCGATACGACGGCGACAGTAGGGTTCCGGTGGTGGAGGAGGAAGCTGCTTGTCCCCCTTCTTCTTCGTGGCCGCCGAGCCGATGGCGCAGTCAAGCGGGCGTTCTTCCCGAGGCTCGGCTTCAGCTGATCGTGTCCGCGGCGGCGCCGTCACCGGCTACAACGGTCTTGGGTCGCCGGTGCCGTACCGCATCGGTCCACCGGAGTACATGCCCCCGAAGGAATGCTGGTGTGTGCCGCCTGTCAAAGCTTGTAGGTGGATCTCCTGGAGTGAACTGTCCCCTGGCCGCAGGTACTGGCGATGCCCAAGGGCTGGGGTAAGTTGTCTTCTCAATCCCCAAATCCACTTCTCTTTTTCTATCGAAATGCTCTTGATTTGGTGACGTTTGTAGAGCACAAGGGACTGTGGGTACTATGAATGGGTTGAGGATGATGCACCTGATTGGCACAAGGAGCTGCTTGGTGACTTGCGCGATGAGGTGTGGAGTTTGAGGAAGAAGATTTTGGATGGTCCTGTTGTTGATGGTGGCTCTGAGGTGCAATGCAGCATGGTCACCAGCTTGAAAAGTTGAATGAGTTCCTACAGAACGAGCTCATGAAGAAGGAATCAGAGATTGAAGTGGAAAACAATGATTTGTAGAAGAAGGACAAGGAGATAGAAGATTTGAAAGCCAAGATGAAGAAGAAGCGTTGCACTAATTTCTTTGTGTTATTTAGTTTGTTCTTCTGGGCACTGTTGTTGCCATGTTCTGTAGTGGCAAGATGGCATGATGCCTTGCGAACTTATCTTTGTGACATGTAGGATGCAGCTTTTGAATGTAAAATGGCAGCTATGTTTGTTGCTGGTAAAATGACAATTATGTGTTTTGGTTGAAAATCTCTGTGATGTTTGTGTTTGTTGCATCCTGGTGAGTGCATAACAGCTGAAAATCAGATTCAAGATGAAAACTGGAAATCTAAATGACTTCCAAGGCTAGATAGATATGTTTCATTACATAGGAAGTCTACCATAACTTAGATGCATGAAACATCATAGGGCAGGGACATAAGGTTCATTACATAGCAAGTCTAGCATAACTTAGATGCATGAAACATCATAGGGCAGCGACATAAGGTTCATTACATAGCATCTTTGTCACAGAAAGAGTTTCTTTCTCCAAAAGCCTGTCTGGCCTAGATGATGAAACCTAGTACTTGGGTTGCATTACATCAGTGCTCTATTTTACATACAAAAGTCTTGTCTCCACCAAAAGATGTGCAAATGCTGCCCAGAAACTAGCCTCAGTAGTTGTCTCCAAACATGAGATGGGACAGTCCTTTTGCACCTCTTCCTGCTCTTGCTCGTCCACTTCCACCTCCTCTTGCTCTTCCAGATGATCTAGCTCCAGCTATTGCACTTGTACTTCCAGTGGATGTGCCAGCTTGACTTGAACTTGCATGTTGGTGTTGTGGACTCCTTCATAGGCCGGCAATATAGGCGCCGGGTGAGGGAGGCCACATCAAAGGACACGACCAGCAGTGGCTAAGTCTTGTTAGTTAGAAACAAATAATAATCAGGGAGGATTTTTAGGATCTATTCTATGTTTGTTAAGGAAAGGCACCTGGACTATAAAGGTTGCCCTTAGGCATGTAATCAGGTTTTATCGAAGGAAATAGAATTCTCCCAGAGCGGGTGGGTTCTCCCCTTCGACGGTGTCCACGTGCGCTTCAGCCGTGGCCATCGCCGACGAACCCTCCGTTCAATTGCCCCGGTATCCCTTGCGTTCCAACTCCCAGTCACAGTTGCTTCTTCGTTCCCCTCTGCGTACTCCCCGGCGGCAGCGCCATACCAATTTGGTATCGGAGACCATCCCTGGTGCATCGACCATCATGTCCAGCACCATTCCCGATCATGCGGCCATGGATGCCAAGTTGGACCGCATCTTGGGGCAGCTCACCACCATGAACAACCGCCTCAACTCCCATGACGCCCGGCTCGCTCGGGTGGAAACAGGCAAGCCCGACCCGGGGAAGGGCACGGGTGGCGGTGCAGACCTGGACGGCGACGACGACATCGCGGGCGAGGAGGAGGCGGACGAGCGCGACTCAGCGCGCGGTCGCGTCTGGGCCGCTTTCTGCGACCGCGCTCTCCGCGACAGAGACCGCTTCGACCGGGACAGGGGCCGCGGCTTCGACTCGCGCGAGCGGGCGCCCTTCGACCGCGACGCGGGACGATACGAGCGAGACGCCCGCTTCGACCACGACGGGGCCCGTTTCAGCTGCGATTATGGCGGGCGGGCCTACGACGACCGCAGTGGCCACGACTACGGACGCAGCCGCGACTACGGTCGCGACTACAACGAGTTCGCCCGTGGCGGAGGCTGCTTTCCTGATCGTCACCGCAAAGCACACAGGCCGCCCAAAATTCCGTTTCCGCTATTCGACGGCGAGTCAGATCCTCTAACCTTCCTCAACAAATGTGAAAATTTCTTCCGTGGTCATCGTGTTCCAGAGGATGAGAAGGTGCGGATGGCTTCCCTGCACCTCGACAGCACGGCGGCAGAGTGGTACTACCAGATGGAACGTGACTTTGGCATGGTTCCATGGCCACGTTTTGTCGACTTCATCAACCTCCGCTTCGGGCCGACAATCTGCACCAACTCAATCGCGGAGATCAAGGCCTTGAACCGCACGGGCACGGTGGAGGACTACTCACGGCGCTTCCAGGCCCTGCTCGCGCGCTGTGACAACCTCGCCCTGCGGACGGTGATCGACTTGTACACTGGTGGCTTGGGGCAGCCGCTAGCCCATGATGTCGAGATGCAATACCCCGCCAATCTCCAGCAGGCCATGAGCCTTGCGCGGGCGTTCGAGCAGCGCAATGCGGAGGCCTCTACTATCCACAGTTCGGCACCGAAGGGCTCTGGCCGCCGTGCCATTGCATCAGCCACCACTGCTGCCTCTGGCGCCACGCTGCAGGATGGCAAGACAGAGGGGCCGCGATCGTGCTTCCGTCGCCTCACGCCAGCGGAGATGCAGGAGAAACGCCAGAGCGGGCAATGCTATTTTTGCCCCGAGCCATACAACAAGGATCACAAGTGTGCCACTAAGGGCGTCTTCCTCATGGACTTGGCGGATGATGAGGACGACCCCCTCAGCGAGATCAACGACTTGGAGATCTCCCTCCACACGCTGACCGGCCTCAACGCCGCTAATTCTATGTTGCTGCAGGTCACAGTGGCTGGCGTACAGCTGCGGGCACTGGTGGACACTGGCTCCACGCACACGTTCATCAACTCTTCGTTGGCACAACGCCTGAGTCTTCCCGTCACTCCACGCACCGGCCTCAGCGTCATGGTGGCCAATGGCGACCGGGTGCGCAGTCCGGGCGTTTGTCTCGCTACACCGGTTACCATTGGTGGTGAGGCCTTCTCCATCGACTGCTTCGCGCTCGACTTGGGCGGCTTTGACTTGGTCCTTGGCGTCCAGTGGCTCAGGACGCTGGAACCGATCGTTTGGGACTTTGGCGCCCTGGCGATGTCGTTTTGGTACAACGGCTGCTCCCACCACTAGACCGGCGTGAACAGCAAGGGATTGGCAGCCCGCGCCATTGCCGATCCCCGTGTTGTCCTGGAGGAGCTCCTACATTCATTTGGCGACATCTTTGAGGAGCCCCGTGGTCTATCGCCACCACGTCGCCACGACCACAGGATCCATCTCCTGTCCAACTCTCCACCAGTGGCGGTCCGGCCGTACCGGTACCCACAGCTCCTCAAAGATGAGATCGAGCGCCAGTGCGAGGACATGCTTGGCCAGGGGATTATCCGGGAGTCGACATCGCCATTCTCCTCCCCGGTGCTCCTGGTCCGCAAGCAGGATGACAGTTGGCGCTTCTGCGTTGACTACCGCGCCCTCAACGACGCCACCGTCAAGGACAAATTCCCAATTCCGGTCGTCGATGAGCTCCTCGACGAGCTGAAGGGTGCCCGCTTCTTCACCAAGATCGACTTACGCAGCGGGTACCACCAGGTGCGCATGCACCCAGACGACATCGCCAAGACTGCCTTCCGGACGCACCGGGGGCACTTTGAGTTCCTCGTCATGCCCTTCGACCTCACCAACGCACCGGCGACATTCCAGGCGCTCATGAATGACGTGTTGAAGTCGTTCATCCGTCGTTTTGTCTTAGTTTTTTTATGATATCCTAATTTATAGTCCCTCTTGGGCTGAGCACTTACAACATGTTAAGGCGGTGGTGCAGCTCATGCGTGATCACCGTCTCTTTGCGAAGAGATCCAAGTGCTACTTCGGCGAGCCATCGGTGGGCTATTTGGGTCACATTATTTCTGCGAAGGGAGTCGCCATGGATGCCGACAAGGTGGCAGCAGTTGAGGCTTGGCCACGCCCTCGCTCGGCACGCGCCTTACGCGGGTTCCTGGGCCTCACCGGCTACTACCGGAAATTTATCGCCGGCTACGGTGGTGTGGTAGCACCACTCACTGCCCTCCTCAAGCGGGAGGCCTTCACCTGGACAGACGATGCAGAGGCCGCCTTCCTCGCCCTCAAGTCGGTGCTGGCCACTGCGCCACTGCTACAGTTGCCCGACTTCACCAATCGCTTCGTTGTGGACTGCGGCGCGTCCGGCGCTGGTTTTGGCGCGGTGCTGGACCAAGGGGACGGCGCCATTGCCTTCTTCAGTAGGCCGGTTGCTCCTCACCACGCCAAGCTTCCAGCCTATGAGCGTGAGCTCATTGGGCTAGTCAAGGTCGTTCGCCATTGGCGATCTTATCTTTGGGGCCGTGCCTTCACCATCCGCACCGACCATTGGAGCCTGAAGTTCCTCCTCGATCAGCGCATCACGACTATACCGCAGCACACATGGGTCTCGAAGCTGTTTGGTTATGATCTAACTGTCGAGTACCGCGCCAGCAAGTTTAACACTGTGGCTGATGCGTTGTCTCGCCGTGATGAAGCTGCTGCCACTTTGGTCCTATCTGGGCCTCTCTTCACCGACTACGACACACTGCGTGCTGAGTTGCAGGAGGATGCAGCGACCCAGGAACTCTGCCAGCAGTTGGCTGCAGGCACCGCTCCAGATGGCTGGCAGCTTGTTGACGACCTGCTGCTTTACAACGGTCGGGCCTTCGTTCCAGAGGGTTCCAGCCTCTGGCCGCAGCTGCTGCGTGATGCCCATGAGGCTGGGCACAAAGGCGTACAGAAGACTCTCCACCGGCTGCGTGCTGCGTTCTACAACAGCCGTGCACACCGCCTGGTCCGCGACTTCGTCCGGGAGTGCACCGTCTGTCAGCGCAATAAAACTGAACATCTTCATCCAGCCGACCTTTTGCAGCCCCTTCCAGTACCGCACCATGTTTGGACTGACATTACCATGGACTTCATGGAGGGCTTTCCGCGTGTTGGCGGCAAGTCCGTCATCCTGACCATCGTTGATCGGTTCTCCAAGATGGCTCACTTCATCGCCTTGAGCCACCCCTACTCCGCCCAGTCCGTGGCCCGGGCATTCTTCGACAATATTGTACGGCTCCATGGTTTCCCGTGCTCCATTGTGAGCGATCGGGATACAGTCTTCACCAGCAATTTCTGGGAGGAGTTGTTCAAATTGGCCAGTGTCAAACTGCTCTGCAGTTCGGCCTTCCATCCTCAAACGGACGGTCAGTTAGAGGTCTCCAACCGCATCATTGTCATGTACCTGCGCTGCCTAGCCGACGATTGACCCCGTTCGTGGTTGCAGTGGCTGCCATGGGCAGAGTTCTGTTTCAACACTTCCTACCAGTCTGCTCTTCGGGCTACTCCATTTGAGGTTGTTTACGGTCGGCCACCCCCGGCTCTGATGACATATACACCGGGTGCAGCTCGTGTGGCTGCTGTTGACCGGCAGCTTCGGGATCGTGATATCTTCCTCACTGAGATTTGGGAGCGTCTTCTTATTGCTCAGGACACGATGAGAGAGCAAAAGAACCAGAAGCGGCGTCATGTGGAGTTTGCAGTGGGTGACTGGGTGCTGCTTCGCCTACAGCAGCGCACTGCTGTTGGGATTACAACTGCTGCTTCTTCTAAGCTGGCTCCGCGCTACTTCGGGCCCTATCAGATCCTTGAGCGAATTGGTGTTGTCGCTTACCGCTTGCAGTTCCCTCCAAAGGCATGCATACATGATGTCTTCCATGTCGCCGTACTGAAGAGGTTCGAATGTGATCCACCTGCTGTTCTTAGGCCATTGCCACCTATTCTTCGGGGACGTGTGGTTCATACACCTTCCCAGGTGGTTCGCGCTCGCTTGAACCGTGGTCGTTGGGAGCTCTTGGTCCATTGGGATGGTTCTGCTCCTACTGATGCTACTTGGGAGCCAATTGCTGATTTCAAGGAACGATATCCGACGTTTCAGCTCGCGGACGAGCTGTTTGTCAGGGAGGAGGGAAATGTTGTGGACTCCTTCATAGGCCGACAATATAGGCGCCAGGTGAGCGAGGCCACAACAAAGGACACGGCCAGCAGTGGCTAAGTCTTGTTAGTTAGAAACAAATAATAATCAGGGAGGATTTTTAGGATCTATTCTATGTTTGTTAAGGAAAGGCACCTGGACTATAAACGTTGCCCTTAGGCATGTAATCAGGTTTTATCAAAGGAAATAGAATTCTCCCAGAGCGGGTGGGTTCTCCCCTTCGACGGTGTCCACGTGCGCTTCAGCCGTGGCCATCGCCGACGAACCCTCCGTTCAATTGCCCCGGTATCCCTTGGGTTCCAACTCCCAGTCACAGTTGCTTCTCTGTTCCCCTCTGCGTACTCCCCGGTGGCAGCGCCATACCAGTTGGCCTGTTGTACCTCTAGCAGCTTGAGGAGCTCTTGCATCTTGAGTAGGTCATGCAGCTTGAAGAGCTCTTACAGCTTGAGTAGGTCTTGCAGCTTGAGTAGGTCTTACAACCTACCTTACAGTTGGTGCTTGACTGCTTTGGGTTGGAATAGGCTATGAAGCCATGGTTGTAGCTCTTGTAGGTTGAGTTGGCCTTGCCTACAACATGAGGTCCATTTCATGGTGCAAATAAAATACAGAACATGTGAATTACAATATGAGAGTACTACTAATACTTACCTTCTTAGTTGTCCCTGCACTTGTCCCAACACCTGCTGCCTCTGCTTCCTTTCTATTCTTTTTTTCTCCCTTGTAATGTGAGCCATATTCTTGTTGCCTGCTTGGGGGTTTTTGGAACTCCTTCTGGAATTATGATCATTTTTGCCACATAATCTGCAGGTCATTTTAATCCCAACCTTACTGAGCTTGATTCCTTTATGTTGTTCCCATGCCTCCCTTTTCATCTGTGTCTTGGGCCTGCCAGGCATCTTGATATATGGTGGTGGTAATGGTCTAGGCATGTCAGCTATTGGCCAATTGGCCTCACCATCTACAAGCATCAAAACATGTTCATAGGTCCTCATGTATGTTGATTTGTTGTAGCATTCAGCAATATAGTCTTCCAGCATGTGAGATGCTTTGTAGATTGAGCTTATGCCATGACAGTAGGGTAGGCCAGACAGTTGCCAATAATTGCAAGTGCACTCCCTTGTCATCAACTTGACTATGTATTTCCTGTTCTCCCAGTCTAACTTCAAACCCGTCAGCACCATTCCACAACACATCACACTTCCCAGACAGGTCAATGTTCATCTTCAGCTTCTTGAAAATATTTGGACAAATATTTCCAACCCACTTCTCAGCTCTTGTTCTGTTTTCTTGAATCCTAACCATTACCTTCTTCCTTATTGCTCCACACATAGATATGACTGGATAGAATCTAGCTTCCATGATACTATGGTTGAAACTCTCACACATGTTGTTATCAACTGAGTCACATTTCCTGCCTACCCTAAATAAAGCTCTGCTCTAGTGCTCTAGTGAGGTGGTCATCATGTCCCTGGCACCTTCTGAGTGTCTTGAGCAAGGTAAGCTTTATACATGTTGAATAAAGTCCTATTTGAAGCCTTTGCACACCTCCACCACTTCTTTTGCAGCTTTTTGTGTGTGTACTTCTTCCTCCAGTTGGAATAGTGTCTTGCACACATCCTATGCTCAGCATTGGGAACCAGTTCCTGTACTGCTTTGAGCAGTCCTTGCAAAGACAATAATCAGTACAAGTAATGATAGTTATGCAGATGAAGTGATCTGTTAAAGATGTTATGCACCAACTTACCTTTTGTTGATCTGATACTATCACCCACTGTTGGCCTCCATTACTGATGCAAAGGCCCTTCTACAACAAAGACAAGAACCAGTACCATGTGTCATAGTTTTCAGTTGGGACTGTGCCCAAGCAACTGGATACATCTGATTATTGGCATCCCTCCCAATGGCACATAATAAATTTCCATTATTAGCACCCTTGAACCAGCAACCATCAATCCTATCAGTCTCATACAACCTGCAAGCAATCCTTTCTTTAGAGCATCAAAACAGACATAGATCCTCTCAAAGACTGCCTTATCTACAATGTCAGGGTCTAGACATACAACAACTGTACTGCTAGGATTGGACTTAAGTAGCTCAAGCTGGTAGTCATATACACTGCTATATTCCCTAGAAATGGCATCAAATGCTTCCTGCTGCACAATGGACTTAGTGTCGATGAAATATCGGCGGTAGTCTACCACGGGGGTACCCGAGGTAGTAGATTTGCGGTGGAGGCGCGCGTAGACTACAAACAAGATGTGAAACGCAAGACAAACTGTGACACCCTAGTGTCAAGCACTGCATTAGGCACTGCAATTAGCCACTAAGAAAGCATAAGCAATGCATTGCATCATTTCATGTGCATAAGTATGCCTTTGATCTTTTGTTGTTTATTTGAAGTTGGATTTTCATTTGACTTGATGCTTTGATTTGATTTCTGCTTTGGCAAATGATTCCATAAAATGGAGAATATTAAATAGAGTGTTTTTCATGTTGAAGTTTTGGCTTAGTTCAAAATGGTTTATCAAATAAAAATGAGTTTAGCAAAAATGCTTTATGCTCTAAAATTGGCTTTATTTTTGTATAGGCTATAAAAATGGTTTTTAGAAAACGTTCCTTATATGAAAGTTGTAGAGAAAATTATTTTGAGCAACTTTTGTATTTTGGTCAAAACCTAGTTTGGAGTTTTTGAAACTGTTTTGAATGGTCAAAGTTTGAAAAAGATTTGAGAAAAAGAAAAAGGAAAACATTTTCTCCCGCGCCCCCTTTTCGGCCCGTTCGGCCTTTCGGCCCAGCAGGCCCGCGCCAGCCGCGCCCGCGCGCGCGCCGCTCGCCGCGCACGGCGCGCCGGTCCGCGACCGTGGCCGCACCGTACGCCGGCCGGCTTGCCGCGTGGCGTCTCCTTTCTGCGCAAAATCTTCGCCGACCACTCCCGCTCCGATCTTCTCCCACTAGCACACGCCAGCGATCTCCGCCGGCCACTCCCGAGCATCCTCGCCTGCCGAGCCGCCTGCCGCGCTGCCTCGCCGCTCGCGCCGCGCGCTGCCGCCGCTGACACGGCCGCGCCGTACGCCGGCCGCGACCGCCGCGTGGCGGCGCCTCTGCCGCGCATCGCCTCCGCCCACTCCCCTTCCGATCTTCTCCCACCGGAGCAAGCAAGCAATCTCGCTTGCCCACTCTCCGCTCGCCTCGCCTGCCGCGCCGCTCGCCGTGCACGGCATCGCCTGCCATCGCCTCGCCGACCGCGCCGCCGTGGCCCCGCCACGACCACCGGTCGGTCAAGCCGATCAAAACCCCGAGCGCACCGCACTCCCCTCTCCCCACTGCCATTCCACTCGCGCACTCGCTCACTCTCGCTCTCTCTCCCTCACTCTCCCGCGAACACGCCAAACACCTCCCCGCTCGCCGCGACCATCGCCGCAAAAGCCCCGCCGTGTTCCGGCCTCACTGGAGCACCTCCGTCCGATTCCTCCCACACGCTGCTCCACCGTCATCCCGCACGCACGGTGCGCACCCCCGCACCACCGGCCGAGCTTCGTTGCCACCGGAGATTGAAGAGCGTCGCCACGGACGCCATTGCCGCCGCAGAGCCCGCGTCGCCGTTCTTCTCCGACCCAAGCTTCGCCACCCCTCTTCTTCCTCCTCGATCATCACCAAGCCAAGGCAAGGTGAGAGCACTGCCCCGCTTCAACGCTACCGCCTCCTACCTTCCTGATCTTCCTGGCCGAGCGCCATTGGCGCCGCCATGACCCCGCACGCGGTCGAGCTCCACTAGAGCTTCACCGGCCGAACCAACTCCTCTAGTAGTCATCCTAGGGTTCACGTAGGCTTGCGCCCCCGTTAATTTCACCGGCGACCGCCGGGAACGGCATAGCCGTGTGTCGCCGCCGCCTCTGTGCGCCGCCGCTCGCCGCCAGGCACGCTCCGGCCATCCGCTAGCCAAACCACCTACACCTCTGGATGCGCCTCGTCGAGACGAGTTCGCAAAGCCTAGCTTCCCGGCCGGCGACCTCACCGTCGGCGAGGAATCGACGGACAAACCTCTTCCCTGTTTTCCGTCTCGCCCGAGCCCTCGAGCCAGGCCTCGGACGGGCGAGTGTTTTTCCGTCTCGCCCGAGCCCTCGAGCCAGGCCTCGGACAGACTTCCGTCTCGCCCGAGCCCTCGAGCCAGGCCTCGGACAGACTTCCGTCTCGCCCGAGCCCTCGAGCCAGGCCTCGGACAGACTTCCGTCTCGCCCGAGCCCTCGAGCCAGGCCTCGGACGGGCTGATGCTTTTCCGTCTCGCCCGAGCCCTCGAGCCAGGCCTCGGCCGAACCTTCGGGCTCTGTCTCGTTCGAGCAGGGCCTCGAGCAAGCACACACCTACCGCCGGCCCCGCGCGTTAGCCACTCGCTGGTCCATGGACCGGGTGCACGTAGCCAGCCGGGAGAAATTCAAATGTTTTTTCTTTTAGTTTTAAATTCCAGAGATGCTTGTTATTTTCGTACAGCATGATTTATAAGTCCAAATGAAGTGCTTCTAGTTTTGTTAGCTTTCTTTTGAGTAGATATATCATGGAAAAATATGAATGTATTTTGGATGGCATTTTATTTTACTGTTTTTATTTATTTCAGTTTATATGCTTTTGTTTAGGTAAATGGAAATAAGTGTTTTCTGATAGAGTTAATTCATGGGAAAAAATTGTATAAGTCCTTTGTTATGTTTTGTGCCTGTAAAAATTATACAAAATACTGTTCATGTGAAAAAGTTTCTGTTATAGTTAAAAGTCCCTTTTTGCTGATTTCTTAGAATAAGTGTTAAGATATTTTATATGCTGAAATAAAATATGGGAAAATTTGTAGAGTCTCTGTATGCCTTGTAGAATCTAAGAAAAATATGAACCTGATCTGTTTTATGGAAAAATTTGTAGTTGCTTTACAACTGTGCTTTTCTGTGTTGATCTTTAGAAATTCATATAAGAAAATATATGATGGTTCTGATCATGGAACTTTCTTGACAAATATGAAATGTGAAGTAGAATCTGGGAAAAATATGAAATAAAGTTGTGCACCCTTTTACAGTAGGGTTGTAGTTCAAAGTACCTTTTTGGGCAGTTTGCTTGTCATTTTTGTATCTGCAGCTCTGTATTTTATTTTGGGCTGGAACTTGTTCAGTAGAGTCCAGCAAGTGTGGTTTGCCTTCTGAAATTTTTGTGGATTTTTCTGAGTTCAGAAAAATGCACTTGCAGTTCAATCGGAGTTCCTTTGATTTAATTAAAAAAAAGAGGATGAGTATTGGATTTTGTTTTATGAAATAATTAAGTAAACCCCTCAATGTCAAAAGTGGTTCAACAAGTTGGCTTTGTTGGTTTGCAAGAAACATTCTTGTCATATCAACTCATCTTGCACCGCATTTATTTACTTATGTGGTTCATCGCATGCAATAGGATCGACCCCGCCGGAACCCCATCAGGAGCAGGAGTTAAACGCCGAGCAGGAGATCCAGGAGCTTCAGCAGCCCGAGGAAGCAGACCCCGCGGCCGACACTAGCCTGCCTGAGTGCCCCTCCCACGAGGCCTCAGTCTTCACCCAAGGCAAGCCCCGGAGCATATTAAGCCTCCTATTATTTATAATTAAATTACTTGAGTCCTTTTATATTGTGATGCATTAGGTATAGGAGTTGATTGAATCCTATTTGTTGCATTACCATTCCTTGATTATTGATTATTACCTGCCTTGTTATCCTGTTACTGCTTAATAATGTAGAAATGCTTAGTCTGCTAAATAAAAGTAGTAGTGAAGGATGTTTCCGCAATACCCGATGGGTATTTACCGGATCACGGTTGGCTATATTTGCTATCGTGGAAAAGAACCTGAGTTGTAGTGAAATACGGTCAATGGGATGGCAGGGCACAAGTTCGGAAACTTGGGGCAGTTCATCCATTGGATCGTGTAGGTTTGTATCGATGTTGGCCCTCGTTCATTTTTGAACGCGCCCTTTTACTTAGGGATATGTCGGTGCCGTAATCATCGACCCCAAAGCCGGTTAGAAGCTGTTCGGGCCGGTCTCAACCCGTGTCGTGCCCTCTAGTACAGAAGTTGCGATCTGCCGCGTGAGGCCATCGCCAGACTCTGATTGGGCGGTCCGTGCTTGAGCCACGGCGATTACCACCACGAACAAGCGTCGAGCGGTTGCCCAATGCATGGACCCGACGGGGAAAGTGTGGGCTGGTATTAAAGGTCTTTCACCAGCTGGTTTGGAATTCGATTCGAGTCGCCGTCTCCCCCGGTTAGTGGGAAACTATGGCGAGCTTCATCACGATACAACTCCATGTGATGTTTAAAGGTTCAACTAAAATATGGATAAGTCAACTGGATATGGTTATATTATTGATTGTTAGATTCAAGTGAGTGCTCTAGTACAGGTGAAAAACCTAGCATTAAAGAATAGGTTTTAAAAGTAACAGCTCATCATTATCATTAGTTACCTCTTATCTAAATTTGAGCTTTTCGCAACTAAAGATCCCAACTCCACCTCAAAAGCCTTGCATACACTTGGAGTCTTTTATTTTCAGTTAGACGGGTAAGTCTAGCTGAGTACATTCCCGTACTCAGGGTTTATCCCGTTTGTTGCAGATGGCCAGGTCTACTTTGACTATTGTAAGCACTGCCTCTACCCAGTGGAAGGTGATGAGGAGTAGGCCCAGGGCCGGGTCGTCCAGAAGCTTTCCTCTTTCTTTTGCCGGACTGAGACTACTGGTGGCACATTATCTTAAAAAGGAGGAATGACTTGTGTTGGGTTTTATGTATCAAAACAATGTTTTATTTGGACCACGTGTGTGGTGGTCGTGTTTCAAACATATTTCAGCTTCCGCACTATTTGAACTCAGTATTGTAATAACTCTGTTTTATTTCCGCACTCTGATGGTTAAATTTAGTTTTAAATTTGCTGTGATGTCTCTTTAAGGATGTAACCTTTGAACAATGCGATCCTGTATGTTATGGTGAAAGAAATCCTTCGAGATTTCCGGACTACCGGGGTTATATGGGTTCAAGTGCGAGTCGAAGTCAGACGGATTTGGCTAAGACAATACTTGATCTCTTATAATCAGGGCGGTTCCGCCACAGCCTGGTATCGGAGCATGGTTCGAGAGATTACCTCAGTAGAGGGCTATTTTCGAACTAAAATGGGTATTTTAAAACTATTTTGAAACTATTTTAAATTACTAAGTGTGCCCAGTCTCGTCCTTAAGCCCTATACTAGGATTCAGGTGGCTTAACTGCTAACAGGGTTCAGGGATTTGTTCATGCTGGATCTTTATTTGCTGGTCCATTCTCGAGGGAAAAGAGAATGTGTCGATTGCGAAAACATGCATAAAATGATTTTGTGAGATACGAGAGCATGATCGTCCAACCGTCGGTCTAGGTGAGAGTTCTTATACCAAGTATGTGCGAGCTCCACGCAGACACATATGAGGGTATCAATGATTTTGAGGGTGATTTCTATTGGTGCATGGTGTTTGTATTGGCTTCTATGTATTTTGCGCATATTGGCCAATACTCAGTTGTTTTATCATTAAGAATTTTGTTGGGCTGAAATGAATCTTCTGCAGGTACACTAACTATGCGATCGAATAGAACGTGTAGATAACGCATGAGAGATCGTTCTTGCCACCGACTAGAACGTTAGGACTTACGAGTCATTATTAGTGAGTGAGAACGTAAGTACGAGCATGCATCATGTTTACATTCCTGCATTTACATTACCTCCCCTTAAATTAAAAGTTGTCTCTTTTCTATAAAATTTGCCAACTTAATATTCGCCTCACGAGAGTTCGAAACCCTTTGTTTCTACAGATGGCCCGGACTAAGCTGACCGCTCGCAAGGCCACCGGAGGCAGAGGAGTTCCGCGTCACCGCCTGGCCACCAGGTTGACTCGGAAGACGTTCTTGACCTACTTCGGGTTGCTGACAATCCTCTGGAGGATTCTGCAGGCTGTTGGCTATGAGGAAGGACAGGAGCCTAAGTATTCGTGGCAGAAGGAGATCTATGGGCAAGACTCGCTGGTTATGGTGCAGATCAAGGTCAAGGCTCTACCTGCTAAGCCCCACTGGACAGGATGGACAGAGATCACCAGAGGCACGTGTGCCAAGGATGGAGCTAACAGGGCAGCATATCGTGTGCTGAAGGATATCATCGCTCGCTTTCCTGCCGACCTAGCCAGTGCGATGGCAGGGGTGTTCCCACGTGGATCACCTTTTCCTTTGCGCTGGGGACAGACGATGGAGACAGTTCTGACCGGAAGCCCTGAGGAGCGATTCTACTGCGAGACACCTGCGATGAGCGCCACCGGAGCTCTGTTGGGTGTATGTGAGAGCTTGGAGCGCACTCTCGAGAGCGTGTCCTTCACTCTTACCGCCACCTACCAGAACAAGGACAGACTTCAGCAGGACTTTGACGCCGAGGTTGCTCGTCTGCAGGAGAGGATTCAGCAGCTCACGCTTGAGCGTGACGACGCCCGCACCACTGCCGCAGCACAGTCTACTGCCAGGACAGTCGCCGAGCAGATGTATCTGACCGCATCTCTGCAGAGAGATGAGGCCCGCGCCGCACTCGACCATCTCAGAGAGGGAGCCCATCTTCTGATTCAGCAGATCCACGGACAGCAGGTCTATATAGAGCAGCTCCATGAGGCCGTCCATGAGTTCCATCATGCAGCACAGGAGGCAGCAGCACCAGCAGCTCCCGCAGCAGAGGCCCCAGATCCCTAGGATGGAGAGGTTCTTGGTCCCGACGCCCCACCAGAGGTGGCTCATGCAGATGAGCCTATGTTCGACGCTGACATCGAGGACGCTGCATCCGCCGCAGGAGACCCCTGAGCGTTAGTTGTTAGAAGTCGTTTTCTTTTGTATAGCTTGAGCTTGCTCGCTAAGTGATGTAATGATCCGAACATGTGTTGGTTTTATGTTTAACTTAATGATGGCATGTAATGGCTTTTGGACAAAGTCCGGACTTCGATCCGGCATCCCTTTTATGGAAATCCGTCGTTTGCATGTCTAATTCCGAGCGATTATTCTGTGATGTTGTATGGAAATGAGTAATTATACTTGGTTGTGTGCTAAATTTCCGAATTTATGTACAGCACAGTATTTATTCATGTTCAATGTGACATCACCTAATGATTGCTTATGATGGGATATGCAGATGCCGGCACACACTCGCAGCCAACGCGGACAAGGGGCCGGACAGGAGGAGAACTTGCCACCTCCCCCACTGCCACCAATGACGCCTGAAGCGTTTTTTGGCCAGTTTCTGGGTAGCCAGAGGAACATGGAAGAGATGCAGAGGCACATGGAGGCCACCCTCTGCAACATTGCCAACAACACCGCGCAACAGCATCAGCAGCGCCAAGGCCCGGAGCCCAATCAGTATAGCTCCTACCGCGATTTCTTGGACACTCGTCCTCCAGTGTTCAAGGAAGCCACCGAGCCGCTCGAAGCTGATGAATGGCTCAACTCCATCACCCAGAAGTTCCGTCTGCTTCGCCTGACGGAAGAGCTCAAAGCGGAGTATGCTGCTCAATGTTGGAAGGACCCGCAGGTTTGTGGTGGGCCCAGTACCGTGCATCCTTGCCTGCAAATGCACGTATCACTTGGGATCAGTTCTCCGCCGCCATACGTAACCACTACATCCCTAGTGGTCTGATGGAAATGAAAGTTGCAGAGTTCATGAGGTTGACCCAAGGGACCAGGACCGTATCAGAGTACCTGCACGGCTTCAACAATCTGGCTCGCTATGCCCCAGATTTTGTGGATACCGAGGCTAAGAAGATTGCCAGTTTCAAGCGTGGCATGAGTGCCACAATGCTTTCCAAGATGGGTAACAGTCACCGCACCACTTTCAGTGACTTTGTCAGTAACTGCTTGAACCAAGAAGCCAATGACAGCCGGCTAGCAGCAGAGACACGCCACCGTGCGAATGAAGGAGGTTCGTCTCAGCAGAGGACTCAGTTCGGAGCACGCGCCCCGTACCACCCGCCTATCACTGGAGCAAGGTACCATCCCCCACAGAGGAAGATCACCACCAACCGTCCCCGTCCCAGCTTCCAGAAACCGTACACCGCCCCTATGATGCCGAACAAGGGTAAGACTGGAAGTGCAGCAGGACCCAAGACTCCGTATGTGATTGGCCCATGCTACAACTGTGGTCAGACCGGACACCTGTCACGCCACTGCCCCCGTCCAAAGAAGCAGTACCATCAGCCCCAGCCTCGTACCGGTCATGTGCACCACACCACTGTGGAAGAAGTGCCAGAAGGAGAGCCTGTCACCGCTGGTACGTTTCTTGTTAATCAATATCCCGCCGTTGTGCTGTTTGACTCTGGAGCATCGCATTCTTTCATAAGTGAGAATTTTGTTTTGAGAAGTAATCTTGAGTTGGTATAGTTAGACCGGGGATATCAGATAAGTTCCGCCGGAGCCGTTCTCTCCGCGCGTAAAATGGCTAAAGGAGTGGAAATGACCTTTGGGGATAAAAAGGCCATAGTGGACCCCATAGTCATTCCTGGTCTAGGTCTGGATGTAATCTTAGGTATGGGATGGATGAAACTTTGGAAAGTAAATCTAGACACCGCAGAAAGAGTAGTGTCCATGGTTAGTCCCAGGAATGGATCTTCTTTCCGATTCAAGTTACCTCGAAACCCCCATGAGATTGGAGTGTTATTCAACATCACGACAAAGCAGATAGCCGAGATTCCAGTAGTATGTGAGTTTCCAGATGTTTTTCCTGATGAGTTGCCGGGTTTACCGCCTGATAGAGATGTGGAGTTTGCCATAGAGTTAATTCCGGGAACAGCACCTATATCCCGAAGACCATATAGAATGCACGCTAAAGAGTTAGCAGAGCTTAAGGTCCAGATACAGGAACTTTTGGATAAAGGTTTGATACGTCCTAGTTCGTCACCTTGGGGATGTCCCGCTATCTTTGTGATAAAGAAAGATAAGACTCTGAGGATGTGTGTGGATTATAGGCCGCTTAATGCAGTAACTATAAAGAATAAGTACCCCTTACCCCGAATTGATGTCTTGTTTGATCAGTTGTCTAAAGCAAAAGTGTTCTCCAAAATCGACCTGAGGTCAGGTTACCATCAGATCAAGATCAGACGTGAGGACATACCGAAAACAGCCTTCTCCACTAGATATGGACTGTATGAGTATCTTGTTATGTCTTTTGGGTTGACTAATGCACCGGCACATTTCATGTACCTAATGAATTCGGTTTTCATGCCAGAGTTGGACAAGCTTGTTGTAGTGTTCATCGATGATATTTTGGTATACTCGGAAAATGAGCAAGATCATGCTGAACACCTACGAGTTGTTTTGACCCGACTTCGAGAGCACAAGCTGTATGCCAAGTTCAGTAAGTGTGAGTTTTGGTTGAAGAAGGTACCTTTCCTTGGTCATATCCTTTCGGAGGAAGGAATCTCCGTAGACCCTTCTAAGGTACAGGAAGTTATGGATTGGCAAGCACCTACCACCGTACACGAAGTACGCAGCTTTTTGGGTTTGGCTGGATATTACCGTCGGTTTATTCCGGATTTTTCAAGAATAGCCAAGCCTATGACCCGTTTGACACAGAAGAACAAGAAGTTCGAATGGACTCCCGAGTGTGAAACAGCTTTTCGCGCTCTGCGAATGTTGTTAACATCCGCACCTGTTTTGGCTCAGCCAAACTTGGAGGAACCCTTTGATGTGTTTTGTGACGCATCCAAGATTGGACTTGGATGTGTGCTCATGCAGAATGGAAGAGTTATCGCCTATGCTTCTCGACAGTTGAGACTGCACGAAGAAAATTACCCCACTCATGATTTGGAATTAGCAGCCGTCGTGCATGCACTCAAGATTTGGAGGCACTATCTTATGGGAAATCTATGTCATGTGTACACGGATCATAAAAGTCTGAAATATATCTTCACCCAGCCAGAGTTGAACATGAGGCAAAGGAGATGGTTAGAGCTGATTAAGGATTATAACCTGGAAGTGCACTACCACCCTGGAAAAGCGAACGTTGTAGCTGATGCCTTGAGTTGCAAGACTCATTGCAACTCTTTACAACCACTGTTGGAGGATGGATTTAATCTTATGCACCCCGTTATAGTAAACAATATCACTCTTCAGTGCACCTTAGAAAGTGACATCATCGAGAGACAGAAGTCTGATAAAGAAATCTGTCAAACAAAGAAGAGATTAGAAACCAGTAGTTCTTTAAACTTCAGAATAGATGAGCAAGGAATCCTATGGTATAATCAAAGGATAGTTGTTCCTAAGGATGCAGAGCTGAAAGAAAGAATTCTGAGTGAAGCTCATAATTCAAAGTTGTCTATCCACCCAGGAAGCAGTAAGATGTATCAGGATTTGAAAACCAGATATTGGTGGTCAAAGATGAAGAAAGAAGTTGCAGCCTATGTCGCCAGATGTGATACTTGTTGCAGAATAAAGGCAATACATCTGAAACCCGCCGGACTATTACAACCGTTGTCGATCCCAGAGTGGAAATGGGAAGAGATCAGTATGGACTTTATCACAGGTCTTCCCACTACTCAGAAAGGGAATGATTCAATTTGGGTTATTGTGGATCGGTTATCTAAAGTAGCTCACTTCATACCAGTCAAAACTACACACCACCCCCATCAGTACGCAGATTTGTACATTCAGAATATACTGAGGTTGCATGGAATTCCAAAGCGGATAGTTTCTGATAGAGGACCCTAGTTCATAGCCCGTTTTTGGGAACAGTTGCACAAGGAGTTAGGAACCAAGTTGGTAAGAAGTTCCGCCTATCACCCCCAGACTGCAGGACAAACGGAAAGAGTGAATCAAATTCTGGAAGATATCCTAAGAGCTTGTGTTTTATCTTCAGGAGAATCATGGGAGAAATGGTTACCCCTTGCCGAGTTTTCATATAACAACAGTTATCAAGAGAGTATAAAAATGGCACCCTTTGAAGTTTTATATGGACGAAGATGCAGAACCCCAGTGAATTGGGTTGAGTCTGGAGATCAAGGATTCTATGGATCCGATTATGTGAAGGATGCCGAGGAAATTGTGCAAACAGTACAGCAACATATCAAGGTAGCACAATCTCGACAAAAGAGTTATGCTGACACTCGAAGGAGACCCTTGGAATTTCAAGTTGGAGACTACGTGTATCTCAAAGTCTCACCTATGAGAAAGATCCAACGTTTTGGAATCAAAAAGAAGTTAGCACCTCGATATGTGGGACCCTACCCAATCATAGTGAAGAAGGGAGAAGTGGCATATAAAGTGCAGTTACCCCCGGAAATGAGTACAGTTTTCCCCGTGTTCCATGTATCATAGCTTAAGAAGTGTCTTCGAGTTCCAGAACAAGAAGAAATTCGGATTCCAGATGTCACGATCAGATCAGATCTGGAGTACTACGAACAACCTAAAGAGATTTTGGATACCAAGACCCGAGAGACTCGCAACAGAGCAGTGAAGACTTACAAGATTCTCTGGAGCAATCACGGACCCAATGATGTGACTTGGGAAACAGAGGAGTACTTACGCGTAAACTACCCCGCTTTTTATAAAGATCGGTACGTAACTCAAATCTCGGGACGAGATTTCTTTAAGGGGGGAAGGGCTGTGACACCCTAGTGTCAAGCACTGCATTAGGCACTGCAATTAGCCACTAAGAAAGCATAAGCAATGCATTGCATCATTTCATGTGCATAAGTATGCCTTTGATCATTTGTTGTTTATTTGAAGTTGGATTTTTATTTGACTTGATGCTTTGATTTGATTTCTGCTTTGGCAAATGATTCCATAAAATGGAGAATATTAAATAGAGTGTTTTTCATGTTGAAGTTTTGGCTTAGTTCAAAATGGTTTATCAAATAAAAATGAGTTTAGCAAAAATGCTTTATGCTCTAAAATTGGCTTTATTTTTGTATAGGCTATAAAAATGGTTTTTAGAAAAAGTTCCTTATATGAAAGTTGTAGAGAAAATTATTTTGAGCAACTTTTGTATTTTGGTCAAAACCTAGTTTGGAGTTTTTGAAACTGTTTTGAATGGTCAAAGTTTGAAAAAGATTTGAGAAAAAGAAAAAGGAAAACATTTTCTCCCGCGCCCCCTTTTCGGCCCGTTCGGCCTTTCGGCCCAACAGGCCCGTGCCAGCCGCGACCGCGGCCGCACCGTACGCCGGCCGGCTTGCCGCGTGGCGTCTCCTTTCTGCGCAAAATCTTCGCCGACCACTCCCGCTCCGATCTTCTCCCACTAGCACACGCCAGCGATCTCCGCCGGCCACTCCCGAGCATCCTCGCCTGCCGAGCCGCCTGCCGCGCTGCCTCGCCGCTCGCGCCGCACGCGGCCGCCGCTGACACGGCCGCGCCGTACTTCGGCCGCGACCGCCGCGTGGCGGCTTGCCTCTGCCGCGCATCGCCTCCGCCCACTCCCCTTCCGATCTTCTCCCACCGGAGCAAGCAAGCAATCTCGCTTGCCCACTCTCCGCTCGCCTCGCCTGCCGCGCCGCTCGCCGTGCACGGCATCGCCTGCCATCGCCTCGCCGACCGCGCCGCCGTGGCCTCGCCACGACCACCGGCCGGTCAAGCCGATCAAAACCCCGAGCCCACCGCACTCCCCTCTCCCCACTGCCATTCCACTCGCTCACTCTCGCTCTCTCCCTCACTCTCGCGCGAACACGCCAAACACCTCCCCGCTCGCCGCGACCATCGCCGCAAAAGCCCCGCCGTGTTCCGGCCTCACCGGAGCACCTCCGTCCGATTCCTCCCACACGCTGCTCCACCGTCATCCCGCACGCACGGTGCGCACCCCCGCACCACCGGCCGAGCTTCGTTGCCACCGGAGATTGAAGAGCGTCGCCACGGACGCCATTGCCGCCGCAGAGCCCGCGTCGCCGTTCTTCTCCGACCCAAGCTTCGCCACCCCTCTTCTTCCTCCTCGATCATCACCAAGCCAAGGCAAGGTGAGAGCACTGCCCCGCTTCAACGCTACCGCCTCCTACCTTCCTGATCTTCCTGGCCGAGCGCCATTGGCGCCGCCATGACCCCGCACGCGGTCGAGCTCCACTAGAGCTTCACCGGCCGAACCAACTCCTCTAGTAGTCATCCTAGGGTTCACGTAGGCTTGCGCCCCCGTTAATTTCACCGGCGACCGCCGGGAACGGCATAGCCGTGTGTCGCCGCCGCCTCTGTGCGTCGCCGCTCGCCGCCAGGCACGCTCCGGCCATCCGCTAGCCAAACCACCTACACCTCTGGATGCGCCTCGTCGAGACGAGTTCGCAAAGCCTAGCTTCCCCGCCGGCGACCTCACCGTCGGCGAGGAATCGACGGACAAACCTCTCCCCTGTTTTCCGTCTCGCCCGAGCCCTCGAGCCAGGCCTCGGACGGGCTGATGCTTTTCCGTCTCGCCCGAGCCCTCGAGCCAGGCCTCGGCCGAACCTTCGGGCTCTGTCTCGTTCGAGCCGGGCCTCGAGCAAGCACACACCTACCGCCGGCCCCGCGCGTTAGCCACTCGCTGGTCCATGGACCGGGTGCACGTAGCTAGCCGGGAGAAATTCAAATGTTTTTTCTTTTAGTTTTAAATTCCAGAGATGCTTGTTATTTTCGTACAACATGATTTATAAGTCCAAATGAAGTGCTTTCAGTTTTGTTAGCTTTCTTTTGAGTAGATATATCATGGAAAAATATGAATGTATTTTGGATGGCATTTTATTTTACTGTTTTTATTTATTTTAGTTTATATGCTTTTGTTTAGGTAAATGGAAATAAGTGTTTTCTGATAGAGTTAATTCATGGGAAAAAATTGTATAGGTCCTTTGTTATGTTTTGTGCCTGTAAAAAGTATACAAAATACTGTTCATGTGGAAAAGTTTCTGTTATAGTTAAAAGTCCCTTTTTGCTGATTTCTTAGAATAAGTGTTAAGATGTTTTATATGCTGAAATAAAATATGGGAAAATTTGTACGGTCTCTGTATGCCTTGTAGAATCTAAGAAAAATATGAACCTGATCTGTTTTATGGAAAAAATTTGTAGTTGCTTTACAACTGTGCTTTTCTGTGTTGATCTTTAGAAATTCATATAAGAAAATATATGATGGTTCTGATCATGGAACTTTCTTGACAAATATGAAATGTGAAGTAGAATCTGGGAAAAATATGAAATAGAGTTGTGCACCCTTTTACAGTAGGGTTGTAGTTCAAAGTACCTTTTTGGGCAGTTTGCTTGTCATTTTTGTATCTGCAGCTCTGTATTTTATTTTGGGCTGGAACTTGTTCAGTAGAGTCCAGCAAGTGTGGTTTGCTTTCTGGAATTTTTGTGGATTTTCCTGAGTTCAGAAAAATACACTTGCAGTTCAATCGGAGTTCCTTTGATTTAATTAAAAAAAAGAGGATGAGTATTGGATTTTGTTTTATGAAATAATTAAGTAAACCCCTCAATGTCAAAAGTGGTTCAACAAGTTGGCTTTGTTGGTTTGCAAGAAACATTCTTGTCATATCATCCTCATCTTGCACCGCATTTATTTACTTATGTGGTTCATCGCATGCAATAGGATCGACCCCGCCGGAACCCCATCAGGAGCAGGAGTTAAACGCCGAGCAGGAGATCCAGGAGCTTCAGCAGCCCGAGGAAGCAGACCCCGCGGCCGACACTAACCTGCCTGAGTGCCCCTCCCACGAGGCCTCAGTCTTCACCCAAGGCAAGCCCCGGAGCATATTAAGCCTCCTATTATTTACAATTAAATTACTTGAGTCCTTTTATATTATGATGCATTAGGTATAGGAGTTGATTGAATCCTATTTGTTGCATTACCATTCCTTGATTATTGATTATTACCTGCCTTGTTATCCTGTTACTGCTTAATAATGTAGAAATGCTTAGTCTGCTAAATAAAAGTAGTAGTTAAGGATGTTTCCGCAATACCCGATGGGTATTTACCGGATCACGATTGGCTATATTTGCTATCGTGGAAAAGAACCTGAGTTGTAGTGAAATACGGTCAATGGGATGGCAGGGCATAAGTTCGGAAACTTGGGGCAGTTCATCCATTGGATCGTGTAGGTTTGTATCGATGTTGGCCCTCGTTCATTTTTGAACGCGCCCTTTTACTTAGGGATATGTCGGTGCCGTAATCATCGACCCCAAAGCCGGTTAGAAGCTGTTCGGGTCGGTCTCCACCCGTGTCGTGCCCTCTAGTACAGAAGTTGCGATTTGCCGCGTGAGGCCATCGCCAGACTCTGATTGGGCGGTCCGTGCTTGAGCCGCGGTGATTACCACCACGAACAAGCGTCGAGCGGTTGCCCAATGCATGGACCCGACGGGGAAAGTGTGGGCTGGTATTAAAGGTCTTTCACCAGCTGGTTTGGAATTCGATTCGAGTCGCCGTCTCCCCCGGTTAGTGGGAAACTATGGCGAGCTTCACCACGATACAACTCCATGTGATGTTTAAAGGTTCAACTAAAATGTGGATAAGTCAACTGGATATGGTTATATTATTGATTGTTAGATTCAAGTGAGTGCTCTAGTACAGGTGAAAAACCTAGCATTAAAGAATAGGTTTTAAAAGTAACAGCTCATCATTATCATTAGTTACCTCTTATCTAAATTTGAGCTTTTCGCAACTAAAGATCCCAACTCCACCTCAAAAGCCTTGCATACACTTGGAGTCTTTTATTTTCAGTTAGACGGGTAAGTCTAGCTGAGTACATTCCCGTACTCAGGGTTTATCCCGTTTGTTGCAGATGGCCAGGTCTACTTTGGCTATTGTAAGCACTGCCTCTACCCAGTGGAAGGTGATGATGAGTAGGCCCAGGGCCGGGTCGTCCAGAAGCTTTCCTCTTTCTTTTACCGGACTGAGACTACTGGTGGCACATTATCTTAAAAAGGAGGAATGACTTGTGTTGGGTTTTATGTATCAAAACAATGTTTTATTTGGACCACGTGTGTGGTGGTCGTGTTTCAAACATATTTCAGCTTCCGCACTATTTGAACTCAGTATTGTAATAACTCTGTTTTATTTCCGCACTCTGATGGTTAAATTCAGTTTTAAATTCGCTGTGATGTCTCTTTACGGATGTAACCTTTGAACAATGCGATCCTGTATGTTATGGTGAAAGAAATCCTTCGAGATTTCCGGACTACCGGGGTTATATGGGTTCAAGTGTGAGTCGAAGTCAGACGGATTTGGCTAAGACAATACTTGATCTCTTATAATCAGGGCGGTTCCGCCACACAAACAACCAGGGTTTATCCAGGTTTGGGCCGCTCGGTGGCGTAATACCCTACGTCCTGTGTCTGAGATTGATTATGTGTATGAGTACAGAGTACAACGTTACAATGACCAGGGGTCAGAGTAGAGGCAAGATGTGGAGTAGATCATAGAGATCTGCTTGGTAGGTTTGTGCCTAGATTGGACTTGTCTCTAGGAGACCTCTGCCCCTCCTTATATACTCCGAAGGAGGCAGAGTTACAATTAAAATAATCTATTTGGTACTATTGGTGTGTCGCACGTCTTCATCTTGGGTTGGGCCGTATCTGACGGTGTGGTCCAAGACCAGCCCTGTGGGTATACGGGTTTAACCCCCGACACTATGGGACCTTCATGTGCCAGCCCTGTGGGTATACGGGTTTAACCCCCGACACTATGGGACCTTCATGTGCCCCTATATTATTATTTTTCTTTTTTTTTCTTTTGTAGCCATGTCTATTGCAACTATAATGGAGAGAGATCATTGCTTGTAAAACATGGATTATTTTCCTAACAATATTTCTTTTTGTCTACTCCCAGGGTAGGAGCAGAACCGGGAACATGTAGTTGCTAGCTGAACCGGGAATAATTTATAAATAAATTGTTACATTCATATAGTATTGCTTGTAGGAGTTTGTCGAAGATTCTTTTTGCAACTTAAGTCCTGTGTTGGAGAGCACATGACCATAGCAACCTCCTTGTACTTTTCTTGGAAACTCATCTCAAACACGTTTCGACTCTATTTCAACTCCATTCAAACTCCTACTGAATGCATCATGAATTTCTTCCAAAACTCCTTGAACCAATCCCCTAAATACAAAATGGAAAATCTTCCTTTCTTCTCTGGGCCGAAGCCTCCCCAGCCGGCCCACTTTTCCTCCCCTTCTCATCCTTTCCATTTGGCTGCGCAGGCTCAACTCGGCCTGCTCCTCCCCTAGCAGTCGGCCAGGCCCAACCGGCTCCCCCTACCTGTGGCCGCCCGCGCCCCTGCCCTCAACCCTAGACGGGCGGATGCGCTCGCGCTCCCCTGGGAGCTGCCGCCGCAGCCAGGCGCCCGCGCCCTTATCCACGCACGCGCCCCCTCCCGTGGATGCTCGACACGTACCCCACCTCGACACGGACGTCGAGGATGACAGGAATCCTGTGAAACCGTAGCAACCGCACACCTACTTAAGCTCACCCGTCGGACCTCACCTTCTTCCTCCTCCTGCGCCGCCGCCATTCCTCCCCTTCTCCACCAAGCCACCGTTGCTCCTCTCTTCCCCGATGCGACGCCATGCCTCAGACCGCTATGCTACGTCGAGCACCGGACCGGCGACCACCAGCCCAAGCAGAGCACCAGCCCTCGACGTCGACACCCCGTACTCCGAGCTTGCCACCGACGGCCACTGCTTCGTCCTACGGCCGACCACCACCGGCCGCGGTCGTCCTAGAAGCTCCGCCTCCACCGCTGAATCCTCGCCAAGCCGAGCGTCGTCCTCCAGCCATGCCACGCCGCGACGTCGCCCAGCGTCTGCGGACCCGTCTCTGCTCTGCCCGGTTTGCTACGGCACAGCCACGCCCGAGCTCGGCAGATCGATGGTCGGCGCTCGCTGCCGCACTAAGACAAGATCAGTCAAGCCGTTCACGCTGCAGCGCCCGCGACCTCCTTCGACCATGCCGTCATCCGCGCGCTCTGCTCCGTCACCGCAACCGTCGTGCTCGCGTCGCGCCACGACACGGCCACCAGCTCCATCTCCGCCTCGGTCGTCCTGTCCAACCACTCCGGTGCCCTGCTGCATCACCACGCCGAAGGGGAGTTCCGTTCGTCCACGGCCTCGGCGTCCACCTGATTCCTCTACATCGCACCACGGCCGCGACACCCAAGCCGGTTGCCTCCTTGCTCGTGCCAAGAACGTCGGCGCCCTGCACCCCAACGTCATGCCACGACGACGCCCATGCCGTACTCACAGTGAGCCGCGACCGCGCCATCAGCTCGCCCCGGCCCCAGTGCCTCCAAACCGGCGTTCCGAGCCCCAACTCCGGCCTCTCCTTCATCGTGCTCTACTCTCTGCGAGCCCACGCCGACGCGACGCCGCAACGTTACGCCTGCAAACCACGGCCGGAGCACGACCCCGACCAAGCCCAACCACGCCGAAGCGCCCTGGTGTCAAGCTATTGCTGCGTGAACTGCGGCCACGGCGCCTCTGCTCGGTGGAGAGTCTAGCTGCCTTTCCAGCAAAACGCCAGAAAGCCGTCGGGGTCGCGATGCCTTCACCAGAGCTCTCCGGTCGCCATTCGCTTCGTCCGACGTCTTCCCCTGCCGAGTCCCTGTTCGGACAGACCGCACCCGCAGTTCGGCTGCGTGCGCGCTGCTGTTCGGCTACGTACGCCCTGCTGATTCGGCCGTGTGCGCGCAGCAGTTCGGTCGATGGCGCCACTTCGTCGAAGACCTCCGTTTTCATATCCTGCACACACATTTGATAATTCTTGTAATATCGATTCATATTAAACATCTTTGCCTGTTCGTGCCATCGTGCCGGCTACTTCCGCATGTCCACACTATCGACAAATTGTTATCCTGTAACGAACTATTTTCATCCTCGATCGAATCTTTCATCTCTAGGTGCACCGCGTGCAAAGGACGAAGGACAAGCTATGTGGATGGCACCACGACGCTAAGATCGGAATGCCAAGCAACGTCATCCATGAATACATGATGGTTAGCTAAACTTTCCTCTCTTCCAACCCCTGACCCTGCTTGCCGAACGGAACGCATAGACCGAGGTCATTTCCGACCTATGGACGCTTGTGCACACACACACGACCAGCCCAAGCCAAATCGAACCACCGGTGTTCCAAGAACATCGGCATGTTACTGACCGCCCCGGAAGTATGTCCATGATGAAACCATGACCACGACACGTTTGGACCGAATGGGACGGACTCTAGTCGACATGCTGGATGATAAGGTAACTCTCTTCTCCTCTTTGACCGTAGGATGCCCCTGATGGAAACCGTAGCTTGAGACGATTGAGGAGACCCCGTGACCCTATATACCGCTACCATGACCCTTTGGGACCCGTGTCATCTTACATGTCATCTTACAGTCGACATACCGAGCCCCCAGAAAAGTCTCCTATATATCTATCTACGCTCATGCTATATCTCGTTCTTACGACCACCTGTATATGCACTCGTGATACAGGATCCATCAAATTTCATACTATGGGAATGTGCTATTCCACTTATTTGGTTCGATGAGTCGTTGTGTCGCTATGTGGTTCTCGTCGTTGTATTGACGGATGTTCGTGTGTTTGTTTATGTGTGCCGAGCCTTTAAGCCGGCTGAGGGATCATACCACGTTCGGACGTTACGATCGCGAGACCCGTCTCACCATGGCCGTGATGCCGAATGAAACACGACCCCTATCAGTGTATCTTGTGGTCGCGAGAACATCATGGAGCTACACTCTTTTTCACTTATTTGAATATGCTTTATAAATGCTTCTCTCACGTGTACTCTGCTAGTCTTTCTGTTGATGAAATAAAGGTTTTACAGAAAAGTATGTTCCAATAATTTCTTTGAATATCTATGTTTAGTTTAGATTTCTCACTAGTAAAAATAGATCTCTAGAGTGAGCACAAGACATATAAAAAATAAAGAAAACAATTTGTATGCAAATATCTCTCCAAATGATGGTTAAAATTTTAAGAAAGGCTCTTGGAGATGCTAACTTTTGTTTAATCATCATCATAGCACACTAAGGTTCTCCTTAGTTTGCTAAAAAAATCATGAGAATGTTTTTTTTTGCAATTAAAAGTTGATAGAAGGTGAAAAAAGGCAAATATTGATACCCTAAATACTCTCAAACAAACTGTATATTTATGCCCTTGCGAGATACTCTATACAATACATCTTATTTCCACGCCTCCTCTCCAACACGGTCGCTGTCGTTACTCATCTGTTGGATGACGCACCATATAACCAACTAAATTAACCACCATTTTGTTACATTCTCCTCCACAAATTACCATGTAGTAATAAGGCTATTGTGTTAAGCCTCCCTAGACTCAACCAGGTTCAAGGATCAACTAATGATCAGTACATGAGGCAAACGATGAACTCGACGCTGGTGGGCGTCAACCACATGTTGCCCTCGATTAACTATGTGACGGTGAAGTTGCCGGCCTCGGCGGGGCTAGTCACGACGTGGAACCTGGACCACTTGACCCGCGTCGTGATGCCCGTCACCCGGAGCCCATGTTTAAGTACTCCCTGTAGAAGAGCGTGTCGAGCGCGAAGTCCCCATCCCACGCGAGCCAACTCCGGGTGCATCACGTCGCCCATGAACAACTCCATGAACACCACTAGAGAGTACTCTTCCACGGCCGCCCTAGATACATATTCTCGATGAAGGATCCACGCCTAGTTCTTGTTGTTATAAATTTGTTCTCCATGATCTTAGACGATAGGATTACCCTTTCACATCCTTTTTAACAAAATAGAGCTCATAGAAGCTGAGATTTGAATTTAACTTAGTGACAAAATTTCTCTAGTGTTGGGTCTTTACAATATCAGAAAAACATCTTTAGTGTCGGGTCTTTACAATGTCAGAAAAACATCTTTAGTTTAGTAGGTGATTAAAAATCACGCAAATCAAGGCAAAGTATGAACCACACAATGATAAAAAGATCAAAAACATTAATTGGTTATTCATGCAACATGTAAGACATAACCATAATATTGATGACTTGAACTAATTGAACTCTCTGTGTATTTTTTATGTGTGTTAGACTGATGCAATCTTTTAAATTTCAGCCTGATAAATGGCTAACAGAGAAGTGTGATACTAACTATATCATGAAAGAAAATAAAACTAAGAAACCATGTCATTCACCCTACCACATTGAACTATGTAGGAACACGAAAGGTTTTGATTTGGCCAAAAAAAGAGGGAGAGAAAGATGGGAGGGACTGGGAGAGCTAAACCTAATGATCTACCAAAGGTGTCTCTCTACCTCCCTCTCACCTCCTTTTATAGGTGAGGTGGGAGAGGATATTCTTTTTATACCTTTTAATGGAGTTTTTATTTACAAAAATGTCTCTATAGGTTAGCAATGGATTACTGGTGCGAATTTTATTTATAAAAATAGAACTAAAAGCTACAAACAACCCCCAATATTAGTTTTTGTGATCCTTGGGCTACGTAATTGGACCCCGAACATGATAGTAGGGGCCCAACATATAATATACCTCAAACAGTAGCCCCTTAGCTATTTGGTTTTCATCGAAAATACAATACCTAATAGCTGAATACAATAAAATGTGGCCCAATTACAACTTATACTTGGCATATATAACTTTTGTATTTTCATATCTTTGGTTAGTCATCTTTTCATGTCTTCGCCAAAGATCTTGTCCTTAGAAGCTTGCTCCTTTGACCTTGAGCCCTTGGTGGTAGCCTGTTTTCGTGATTTAGATTTTGCCAAGGACATTGATGTAGCTAAAGCAGTTGAAGCACTCGGCGAAGTAATTTGTGGATGGTCATGACATGTCTTCTAGATATCTAAATGATGGTTTAGAAATTTATAAGAAAGACTCTTAGAGATGTTCTAACTTTCATTCTTCATTGCTACTTACAAATATCATGACAAAAAATTTTGGCAAGCAAAAGTTTCCAAAAAATTAGAGAAAATTATTTACCATATAAGAAGTGGGATGTTTCACAAGTTATGGTAAGAAACCAATTGATAGTAAAAACTCAAAACCATAGCTTGTCCAAGTTTATTTGACGGCCAAATTTTACCATCAACTAATCAAAGCTAAGTCCTGGTCCGAAAAGGAAGAATGATACTATATAGATGAAATTATTGGTTCAGCTAGTAGCTCCTAAATTTAGTTTTATTTAGTAGCTTTTTATCCAAACACCTCTACTAAATGAGACTATATAAAAGTGACTAAACTTTATGAGTGGTGACTGAAAAAACTAAACACCAAAATAAGCAATTCTAGCTTTTAGAAGAAAGAACGTGCTCTTAAAGCAATTTCAGTTTTAACTAAACAAATAAACTTATAGAACTATATTTAAGACACCGACTCTTCTCTGCCAGCTACTATAAATATGTGCTTTGCGATGCCGATCGAGCTGGGGGTCACCACTCACCAGTAGTGACTGTGGACTGCTAGCCCCTATCACCACCTGCAACTGCAGGGGAACCAGAGCCCAGAGGAGATGGCGGTGGCGGCCAGCAGCAAAACCAGCAAGACGAGCCCAGATGAGATGGCGGTGGCGGCCAGCCTCAAAAGTCAAAACCAGCAAGAAGACGATTCTCAAGAGCGTGGATAACATATACGTATACAGCCTGCAATGTTGTTACACGATGTTCTCATCTAAGGCTATTCTCAATGGGGTTTCATAGGGTGTGTCATACACATTTATTAGGATGCCACATCAGCAGATCTGCCTTTTTTGCATGAAATGAGCATAAGAGAGAAGAAAATCGTTTCATCTAGATGACACGACCTCGGCGGCGTTTCCAAGGCCACAAAACACGAATGAAACTCCACTAAGAATCTAGATTCGTTTCATGGCGTGCCTGGCGAAGAGGGAAGAAGGGATGCGCGCAGACACGGCTTCGTTGGTCGTGGGCACAGACGCCGCGAGGCCGATGCTGCCGGCTGGCGAGCTCGTGGGCTCCGTTTGGGGCAGTGCGAAGACGGGCTCCGTCGCAGCGCAGATGGCCGAAGAGGAGAAAGGGGCGAAGGGCGCAGCTCCGCCGCTGGACGCGGGCGCGACCGCCGCCGCGAGCTCCGCCCAGCTACGGGCACTCCGCCGGACGACGGGCGCTTCCCTGCTGGTGACCGCGCGGATGACGGGCGCTTCCCTGCTGGTGACCGCGCGGAGGGGACGAGGCCGCCAGCCCCTCGCGTCCTCGTCTTCGAGACCTCGACCGCCCCTGCGCTGCTCCGCCGTGCCGCCCGTTAGCTCCGTCATGGGTGCGACCGACGTGGGTACCAGGGGCGCGGGTACCCGCGGGCGCGACCTCCGACATGCCGCTCGTGAGCTTCACCGGCTTCGTCGTGGGCGCGACCGCCGCCACGGCCTCTGGACACGAGCAACGCCGCGGGCTCCATTGGCGCAAGATTCGTCGGTCCGCCGTTCCGCGCTGAGCTCCGCCGGCTCCATCGCGGGCGCGAACGCAGCTGCCGTGGGCGCCGAGAGTGAGCACCGCGGTTCCGCGCTGAGCTCCGCCGACCACGCGGGTGCAGGGGTGCGAGGTCCGTCGTGCGTGGCTCCTCACCTCGCGCGCAGGCGAGGCAACCTGAGGGCTCCATTGTGTGTCTGCCTGCTCGACATCACGCGGCCGCAGGACCTCCGACACGCGGCTGCCTGCTCGGCGTCACGCGGCGGCGTGACCTCCGCGGGCGGGCGAGGCCGCCGGAGGGCTCCGACGAGCGGTTGTCTACTCAACATCGCGCGGCCGGACCTCCGCGCGCGGGCGCTACCAGCGGATGCTAGCGAGGCTGCCGGAGGGCTCTGACGTGCGGTGTAACACCCTAAATTTTGAATTTTGAAAACTAGAGTTAATTTGATTTAATTTTGCATAGTTGTATTTATTTTATAAGGGAAAATAATGTTTTGACAAAATATATTAAAATGGAATACCTTAGAAAACATGTATTGATGCATTCATGCTGCTGCATGGTTTTATATGTATGCTCCTATGTGCGCTTAGCTTGAATGTAAAAGCGATTTGTGAAAATCCATATTCAAAAGCTCATTCGAAAATGGAGAAGCTATTCCTTTTCTCATCCTTTTTCTTTTTCCCGTTTTCGGGCTGCCTTAGCTTGCGGCCCAGCTTAGCAACCCGCTTGGCCTGCTCGCCTTCGTGGGCCGGCCCAGCCAGTAGGCAGCCGTGCAGCAGCGCCCTCCCCCGCGTCCGGCCACTGACAGGTCGGACCCCGAGCTACAGGGTCATCCCCGACCCTGCGCCCGACCGCGCCACAGCTCGGGCTCGCGAACCGAGGTTCGCTGCCCCGCACGCCCGCGCGCTATAAAGCGCTTCGCGTCGCCTCTTGCGCCTGCTTTCACACCCCGCCGCCTCTCGGTTTCGCTGAAACGCGAAACCCTAACCCTAGACGAGCTCGCCGCCGCCCTTGCCGTCAGTCTCCCCTCCTCCACCGTCCGCCGCCGAGGTGAGCCCGCCTCCGAACTCCCCATGCCGCAAGGGACTCACCGGTACCCTCGACGTCCCCTGCCTCCCGCTCTGCGCGCCGCTTTGCGTCGCCGACGTAGCGCCGCTGCCGCCGTGTTGTCTCGCAACGACAACCACGCCACGGTGTTGCCTTCGTGCGCATCGCATGCACCAGTCCGCGTGCGTCGCGCGCGTGTCTTGTCCTTGGTCCCGTGTGGCATGTAGCGCCGCCGCAGCGACCTCGCCGATGTCGACCATGGCGCCGCCGCCGCGGGTCTTCCCGCCGTCCCCGCTCGGTCCACCGTGGACCGGTGGACTGGATCCACGAGACCGGTCCACAGCCGGTCCACAGCCCTGGCCAGCCGCGCGCCGCCACGCGGCGGTCAGCAAGGTCAACACCCGGCCGCCGTGGCAGTTTTGCAGAAAGGTCCTCTCTGTTTTGTTTAATTACAGTTTGGTTGAACGCAGTTCAGAAGTAATTAGAAATAGGTCCAGTTTTCAACAATTTAGCCCCTATTTTTGTTTAGGCCATAACTTTCTCGTTTTAGCTCCATTTTTAGTGATCTTATACTCGTTGGAATCGTCTCGACGTGTAGATTATTTCTATGCCTTTGTTTACTGATGTTCATGTATTGGTGTACTGTTTCTAATTTAGTCCATGTTTTTCTTGTATGTGCTTGTGTGTCGATGCTTAACGCGTATAGGGGAAGAGTTGCAAGTGAATCTACAAGAGGTGGACTTTGAACACTGTGAGGAGCACCAGCTTGAGGAAGGCAAGTGCAGGCACCCCTTTGATCATGTTGATCCTATGAAATGTATTTATAATTCATGCATGTGTTCTAAATCACTAAACCATAGGACCAACTAGCCACTAATATCCATATATCACCCATGGGGGTTTGTAGACAGGTTATAGGTCTGCTAGTGCTCTGCTCACCTTACCACGCTCATGTTAACGATCTATAAAACTTGCTTCTTAATAAAGGTGATGCTGAAGTTGGTTATGGCTGCGACCATGGAGAAGTTATTGATGTGGTAAGCATCGTTGGTTGGTGGAGCAGAAGAAGGGGGAACGGATGCTAGAGTTTGCCTGTGTTGACGGGGGCATCCGTATCTCCTCCCCCTAAAGACCTTTTCGTGGAGCGACCATCCAGGATGACAGTACAACCTCAAGAGCTACATGGCAATGGCCTTGGCTAATTAATTAGAGGATTCTAGTGATGTGTTAATCGGGCGGTTCCACGAGGGGTGATCCCGAGATGTGGCATGGATCTAGGGGGTCCTCTAGTTGCTTGGGCTTCAGAGGAACCCTAGGGATTAACTCTCGCTAGATAATCCTTTGTAAAGGCCTTGTAGTGAAACCCTGTCTGCTCACCTTGGAAGTGTTTTGGGGAGTAGCTACCCCGGGCGAATGGGATTCACGGCCTCGGGTGAAAGTGTACACCTCTGCGCAGAGTTTAATCAAACTGATATATCAGCCGTGCTCACGGTTATGAGCAACCTGGACCCTCACATGAGTTAGCCCAATGGATAAATCGTTAAATCATGGTGGTGTTTATGTTGAGGTGGCTACCTCAGTTTTTATCGGGATGGCAATCTTGTGTTCTCACAAGATGGCAATCTTGTGTTGTGATGATAATCATGATGATATATATGTTCTCAATGATGCTAAATATGAGTGCTACTTGAACCTTTAATAAGGGTTGGGTTTCTTAACCAAGTTGATAGTAATAGGTTGCTTAAGAAAAATGTTTTTGTTTTATAATCAAAATGCTACCGCAGTCTTACCTTTCAGTTGTACCTTGTTTAAGCCATGCATATCATTACTTTCTGTCTGTACTTGTTGAGTTCGACATGGACTCACCCTTGTTATCCCCCCACACCTCAGAATAGTAGCCGCTGCTCTGTTGAAGGTGCTATGGAGTTTACCTGAAGGCCTTTTGGAGTGCTTGGCGTACAGAACCCCAGTCAACCTTCATGTGGAGTAGAGTTTAGCTATAAGTCTACGATTGTATTTCTTATGCAAGACCTTTGTGTCTCTTTTGTAATAAAGTTATGAGTTAAGTAATAAACATTGTGTTTGGTATTCACTGATGATGTCACTATATGTATGAAAATTGAACCAGTCATACATATAGTTTTGCATTCGATTTTGTCCTTTAAAATCAGGTGTTACATGCGGCGACGGACATCCCCGACGAGGCCGTACGCGTGACGACGTGCGTCGACGTCATGGGAGAAAGTCATGAAGGCAAGGTGGTGGGCTCCGTCATGTAGTCCATGAACTGTGGTAGCATCACCGTGCTTCACTGCAGGCTCTGTTGGCCGCCTGTTAGGCGTCGTTGAAAGGTCCTAAATGGCTAGGGGGGGTGAATAGCCTAATAAAATTTCTACAAAACACTTAGAGAGACTTGTTAGACAATTACAAAGTGAAGCTTTGCACTAGCTCTACTAAGTGATGCAAGCCACCTAACCAAACAATTCTAGTATGGTATGATCTCTAAGGCACACAATATCTATGTCACTACTCTCTATTCTAGTGAGCTAGCAAGAACAAAAAACAATGAACTAGAGAGCTAACACTAGCAAGATTAACTACCACTACACAAGGAGTAAAGAATGTAATTCAAGTGGTAGAGAGATATACCAACACCGGCAAGAGATGATCAATCACAATATGAATACCAATGAAGTCCGAGAGATAGCCAAATAGACAACGGACACAAAGATTTTCTCCCGAGGTTCACGTGCTTGCCGGCACGCTACTCCCCGTTGTGTCGACCAACCACTTGGTGGTTCGGTGGCTAATAGGTATTCACAAACCTAGCTCAACACTTGAGCGCCACAAGAACCGACCCACAAATGGAGGTAACTCAATGACACACGCAATTTACTAGAGTTACCTTTTGGCTCTTCGCCGGGGAAGGCACAATACCCCTCACAAATCACCGGGAGATGGCCACGAACAATCACCAACTCGTGCGAAAGCTCCTCCGCTGCTCCAAGCCGTCTAGGTGGCGGCAACCACCAAGAGTAACGAGAAAACCGCAGCAACAACGATCCCCAAGTGCCACTAGATGCAAACACAAAAGCAAATGCACTTGGAATCACTCAATCTCACTTTGATTCGCGCTATCAAGCAAGGAGATGAGTGGGAGGGAGTATGTTTAGCTCAAAGGGATGTCCAAGATGTTAGAGTGCCAAGAGTGTAACAGAACCGACCAATTTGCACCAGATTAAGCACTGAAAACCTCCGCTCTCGCAGAAATCATCGAGTACTTAAGCTCGTACAAACCCGGTAGTCCGGAAATCTCGAAGGATTTCAAATCATTCAACAACATCTAGCCAAGATCGTACTTGTTCCACGAACATGCTCACGGGTTACATCACAGTTGCATAAAGTTCAAATTACATCGGAGTACGAAATAATATTACAAACCATAGTTTGATAGTAGTAGCGGAAGCAACATAGTCTTTAAAACATAAGTTTGGATTGTTCATAAATACGGTGCCATCAGTCGACCGGGTCCACAAAAGCAACAGATGAGATAGGTGTTGACCATGCCCTTGGTCTAGTCATCACCTGTTACCGGGTGCAAGCAGTTCTCGCAGTAGCCATAAAAGCACTGGCCATCTTCAACAACAAGAGAAATAAACCCTGAGTACGAGAAGGTACTCAGCTAGACTTACCCGACAAAACCAGAAATAATGAGACACCAAGGATCATGTAGGCTATATAAGTGGGGTTGGCTGTACATACTCCTTTGCATGAAAGCTTTAGTAATAAAACTCAGTTCCAGATGTTGGCAATTGCTTTTAGTCATTAACTCTACCTTACTAGATTTGCACCTGTACTAAACAAGCACTTGCTAATTAATCAATCAAGAGTGACTATTTCATCAAAAGCCTTTCAGATTCCATAACCATTTTAGTTCCATAAGTTCTACGGGAGATGATATAAAGTCAACTGCTCACTGTCCAGGAGCGATGGCGATTATAATCGATTCCTACCCAGCTGGGGATAAAATGTCTCACACTCGCCCGCCACATTCCGGCTACGGCAGTCGTAAGCTACCAGTCAGGAGATTCGAGAACACAATGCGCGGGACGGCCATGGGCTCTTCTACACCGGGGGTTATCTCAGTGCCAGGTCGCTCAATCTATAACTGCCCACGGTCATGCCAGGTCGATCAGGCCCTGCCTGCCCTCGGACCATGCCAGGTTGATCAGAATAGTTGCCCACGGTACAGCTGAGGCCCTGGGTGTTAGGCGTCAACATCTCCATCACCGGCTCGAATAACCTTACTCGGCTTCACGGGAGGTACTCAGACCTACTCCGTTAAGTGATCGACGCGTTCAATTTGACTGAAGTTACATTCCCGAACGGGTCCTAGGCGACACAGACGGGAGCCTACTAGCACACAGAACCCATATCCTGCTGCTCTTACATCCCGCCTCCGTCTCAGATTAATTATCACATGGTTATCTCATGATAGCACAGGCTAAACATGATCAGTATCCACCTATTGCGGGAGACAGGAAATCACCCGACTTTTACCGGTCTAAGCAGGGCTAAGCATATAACGAGCCTAGACCTAAACAGGGATATCAAGATATATTGCAGGTGGACAAGGATAAGTAATAATGCATCAACGGTAGCAATAAATTCCTATAACCTAATGCAACATCCATCATCAGGTTAATTGTAAAGCATTTGCAAACCGTAGGAGTTAGAATGCTCCGGGGCTTGCCTTTCTCAAAGTCCGAAGGGCGGTGATCGCGGTACTCCGGTAGCTCTTCAACGTCTCCTCCTGGGATTTTCTCTTCCGGCGTCTCCTCTTGGTACTGCTCCTCGGGTGACAGATCCTGAACTTCCACTACTGATCCTGCATGATGCATAACATGAATAAATAACGCGAATGCATGCGGAATGCATGGGGATGCAACATGGAACAAGGCATTCCAGGAGATAAGCACATGTCATCTACTGCTACTCAACTGCTTAACCTCTCATATTCAACTTGTTAAGCTATGTTGTCACCACATCAAAGTATACTTAATGAGTTTATTACCCTCTAATTACTTGCTGAAATAAATCTAATTAAATTAGCCTATAACAGAAACCCATCCTAGATAGCTTCAGAAAAATCTACAGAAATTACTGGAAGTTAACAATATGTAATCTAGTCCCTGGTCCAAATTTCATCCCATTTGGACTTAAACTCCATTCTCTATGAAAAAGACAAGTTCTATCATGGAAAGATGCTTTGAACTACACACCCTAGCAAAAAGTGTCAAACAACAGATTTCTCAATTTTCTACTGAACTTCCTAGCACAAGAGCAGTGTGCATAATTTCTCAGGTTCATATTCCTCATATTCTAATTACTACAAAATAAACAAGGAAACAACATTTAACCATTTTAAAAGCTACTGCCAAATTAATTCACAGAACAACCTCATATTATATTTTTTCCTGAAACTATATATCCATACAAACCTAACAAAACTGGAATCACATTTTTCTGACTTATACATAATTAGTTATGTATTTTCCAAGTTATCAGCACTTTTCTAATTTAAATAAATCTACACATAAAAATATCACCAAAAATGCATTTAACATTTTTCACAGTTAGATCTAATCATGCTGAACACAACAAAATTTATTTCACAGGATTTGGACTTAAAATGAGCCTTGTAGGAATTTTTGAAGCCATTACACAAATTCTGCAAAACTTATTTAAAAGAAAACTTGACCTACAACGCTACGGACACCCAATATGACTCAGCCGAGGCCTAGCAAAACTGCTATGCACACCCGGCTATCCCGAGCCCTACTGCACCCAAACTCTTCCCTTACTCTCTTTCTTACTGCCAGGCGGGGCCCGCTGGTCAGGGCGACCAAGCTACCGAGGCCAGGCTCGGCAGGTTACCGCGCGAGGCCAGGCTCGGCAGTCAACGGCGGACTTTGGCACTGTCGCTGTTGACCGGCCCTAGCTCACCGGCGGCGAGGCTTTTGGCGATGTCGAGGCTACCACTGGACGCGGGTTTGCGAGGCGAACACGACTGACTAACTTGTCGAGCCAGAGGGATACCGGAGCAAGCTCGACGGCAGCCATGGCGGAGCGGCGGCTCTGCGACGCGACGGCGAAGCTCATCCCGGTGAGTTTGAGACTCGGCGAGACTAACACTAGCCCAAGCAAGTCCTACGCGACCTATTGGAGCAACTTTCGGGCCTCGGCAACCTCGGCATTGCGCGGCGCCATGCACGGCGGCGGTCCACGGCGGTCACGGCGCAACTGGCCCCTGTTCCGGAGAACTCAAGGCACGAGAGAGGTCTCCATCTGACCCTAAGCTACTATGGAGGTTGGGAAGGTAGGAACTGGGCTCGGATTGGGATGGTTTGGCCGGAGATGGCCGGTCCACGGTAGGGTCATGGCGGCGGCCATGGCGGAAGCTTGAGGATGGCATCCGCTGTTCCGGCGGCTAGAAGGGGATAGAGAAGAAACCAACCCTTGCCGGAGAAAGAGGAGATCAGGGTGGAGAGGATGGCGGAAGGAATCGAGCGGCGGTACGGTGAGTAGCAAGTAATCGCTCGCCGGAGTTCGGCGGGCGGCGGCGGCGCTTTGCTCTGGTGAAGATGGAGTGGAGTGGAGCGAGGGAGAGATTGAGCGATGAAATGCTCTTCTGGCTGGCGAGCGCGAGGCGGAGCGAATGCAAATGAGCAGAAGGGCGCAGGTGCGTTGCACCTGGCCAGTTCCCGTCGGGGAGGAGCTCCCGACCGGTGCGGCGGCGTCAGGCATCGCGCGACACGCGGCGGGCGAGGACAGGGTGCACGGAGCGACGTGGCGCTTGCTGCGCAAACCACGGGCGGCGAAGTCGGTGGTTTGGCCGGCCGACGAGGCGGTCTCACAGCGGCGAGGCGGTTTCTGCCGGCGGAGGTGAGCGGCGCGCGCGCGGGGGAGAAAAAGGAGAGGCTGACAGGCCGGGCCCACTAGGGTTAAACTAATGAAGTTTGGTTTCAAACCTTAATGCTCTATAACTCCTAAACTAAGCCGAATTAGGAAAAGGTCCCAAAAGCAAAGTTGCTTAGAATTTTGTAAGGAACAAATCATCTTTAAGGTCCAAGTCGAAATTCTGCTTAGAACAAAAGATTTAGTGCTAAACCATTTTTCTAATGCAAGAAATCATAATTTAAAAGCTTTTTCTGAGAAAGTGCTTTAAAGCAAAGTTGTTTCTTTCATCAAGATCTACAACTTTGTTATAAGGCACTTGGTCAGAAACAGAAAGAATAACAAGGTTATACTAGATACTAACACAAGGACTTAAGCATTCAACAAGCATGTGCACAAGAAATGATGAGATGCTATGCTCATGCTATGACAAATTATGCAGCTTAAGGAATGCTTAACACCTAGGGTGTTACAAAGAGAGACCTCCCAAAGTCGGCCAACTCATATTTATATACCCCCTCAAACAAATAGAGTCGTTACCCCTTCACTGGGCACTTTTCGTACTGACCGGACGCGTCCGGTCATTGTTTCAGTAGCGTCCGGTCGTTGTTTAAGTAGTGACCGTACTCTTGTTTCATTAGCGTCCGGTCATTGTTTCACTCAGCGTCCGGTCGCGAACAGAGAGGTTCCAGAGACGATTTTCATCGACCGGACGCGTCCGGTCACTATTGACTGGACTCACTATACGTCCGATCACTTCAATTCAACCGTTGCCTCTCGTGAACAGTGGTACAGGTGAGTCCGGTCGTTTGTTTCAGCAGAGTCCGGTCGTTGTTTCACTAGTGACCGGACGCACATTTCAATAGCGTCCGGTTGCTGTTCCAGCGTCCGGTCACGCCTGAAAAACACGTTTTCACCTCCGGTTTCTTCTCCTTTGCAAATGTGCCAACACCACCAAGTGTACATCACCTTGTGCAAGTGTGTTAGCATTTTCCAAACATTTTCCAAAGGATTATAAGTTAGCACACTAGGTCCTAATGCATATGCATGTATGAAATCACCTAGTGGCACTTGATAACCGCAATCACCGAGATAGTCCCCTCTTAATAGTACGGCTATCGATCCTAAACACACTCACACCCTCTATGGTGTCTTGAGTGCCAAAAACAAAATTCCTATTTATACCTTTGCCTTTATCTCCATAGGGTTTTGCTTTTCTCTTCTTCTCTTTCCAAATGTGGAGCACTTGATCCATCTTTTTGGTCATCACCACCAACACCATGGTCATCATCTAGCTCCCACACTTGGTATGTACCAACCTAGCTAATGAACACTTCATGAAAAAGGTTAGTACCCAAGGTGACATCAATTATCCAAAACCAAACAGGGACTTTCAATCTCCCCCTTTTTGGTAATTGATGACAACCTTTCACAAAGATATGTATTTGAAAATTTGAGTCACCTCTTTGTTAGTATTAGCTCCCCCTACATATGTGCTATAGTGTTTGGTTCAAATTCGGCAAATATGCATAGATATGAAATGTGGGAGAGTAATACTATCAAATGATGCTAAGGTGTAAGGAATGGACCTTTGAAGCGTGATACCAATCGGAGTTGCCAATGTATACCATCCTTAGCACCATGGTTAGCTAGACTTTACAAAAACACTAGATACCTCATGAGATCAACATTATATGAAAGGCTCTAGTACCACTTGTAAGAACAAATTACATCTAGCTACCACCTATGCAAGCTAGTTTGCAAATCATCATTCAAAATCTATTTCTAGTATACACCACACAAGCATGAATATCAAGTTAAGAACTTGTGCAATGCAAGCAAGCATGTGAACATGCACAAATCAAAATGCAACAACCAAGTTCATGAGCTTGCTCCCCCTACTTGTGTGCTCGAAAATCATTTTCAAAATTTGATCCCCTTCATTTCATCTTCTCTTTGTGACTTTCTCTCCCCCTTTGTCATCTATTTCCATAAAAGGTTTGCATAAAAAGGTTCAAATTGTCTAGGAGAGAGTTACTTCTTTCACAATTGGTTCAATCTAGGTCATTTGCATGAAATATTTAACACGGTTTGTTCTAGAGTAAGCTTCTTCAGACATCTTGCAATGGTTATCTTACTCATGTTGGTTAAACATCCAATGCTCATTTTCTAGATTAAACACTAGGATTGCAAGCCCATAAACATGTCATATGTTACCACTAGATCATATCAAGCATAGAAACCATAGTGGCATCATATAAGCATCAAAATCATTTTATTTTCATGAATGAGCCTAATGATCATGAGGAATGACTAGATGCACTAAACATGTTCCTAGCAAAGCATGGATGCATATGTCAATCAACTTTTACCTTGCTTTGTCGAAGGAGAGGCATGTCATATAAGTGGGGGTGCATCAACACATATTTGAGAAGTCAAGTATGTTCAATTCATTCCTTAGTTTGCAAAACCTCTTCTCATCAAGTGGCTTGGTGAATATGTCAGCAAGTTGATCATCGGTACCAACACTCTCAATTGAAATATCACCCTTTTGTTGATGGTCCCTTATGAAATGGTGCCTAATATCAATATGCTTTGTTCTTGAATGTTGCACGGGGTTATTTGTGAGCTTCACCGCACTCTCATTGTCACATAGCAATGGCACTTGTTTGAATTTGATTCCAAAATCATCCAAAGTTGCTTTCATCCAAAGTAATTGAGCACAACAACTACCGGCGGATATGTATTCGGCTTCGGCGGTTGAAAGTGCCACACTATTTTGCTTCTTTGATGACCAAGACACAAGTGATCTTCCCAACAATTGACATGTGCCCGATGTGCTCTTTCTATCAACCTTGCAACCCGCATAATCGGAGTCTGAATATCCAATCAACTCAAAGTTTGACCCCTTTGGATACCATAAACCAATATCTTGTGTATGCTTCAAGTACCTCAATATTCTCTTGGTTGCCTTCAAGTGACTCTCTCTTGGTGAGGCTTGGAATCTTACACACATGCATACACTAAACATGACATCCAGTCTTGATGCGATCACATAGAGTAGGCTTCCAATCATAGATCGATACACTTTTTGATCCACCATATTGCCACTTGCATCACTATCCAATTGTCCATTTGTCCCCATAGGTGTGCTAATGGCTTTTGCATCTTGCAATCCAAACTTCTTGATCATGTCTTTTATGTACTTGGCTTGACTAATGAATGTGTCTTCCTTCAATTGCTTGATTTGTAGACCAAGGAAGTAGCTAAGCTCTCCAATCATGGACATCTCAAACTCATTTGCCATCAATTCACCAAACTCTTCACAAAAATCTTGATTGGTTGAACCAAAAATAATATCATCAACATAGATTTGCAACACAAACAAGTCTTTTCCAATCTTCTTGGTGAAGAGTGTAGTATCAACCTTTCCCATCTTGAACCCTTTAGAGAGGAGAAAATCTCTTAATCTCTCATACCATGCTCTTGGTGCTTGTTTCAAACCATAAAGTGCCTTCTTGAGCTTGTAAACATGGTTGGGCTTCTTGTCATCTTTGAAACCGGGTGGTTGCTCAACATATACCAACTCATTGATGTATCCATTGAGAAATGCACTCTTGACATCCATTTGATATAGCTTGATATTGTGGGAACAAGCATAAGCTAATAGGATTTTTATTGCTTCTAATCTTGCAACCGGTGCATATGTTTCTCCAAAGTCAAGACCCTCTACTTGAGTGTATCCTTGTGCTACTAATCTTGCTTTGTTTCTCACCACAATGCCATCTTGATCTTGCTTGTTGCAAAAGACCCATCTAGTGCCAATCACATTGTAGTTCTTAGGCCTCTCTACCAATTCCCATACTTGATTTCTTGTGAAGTTGTTAAGCTCTTCATGCATGTCATTTACCCAATCAACATCTTGTAATGCTTCTTCAATCTTGGTTGGCTCGATGGATGATACAAAAGAGTAATGTTCACAAAAAGAAGTCAATCTTGATCTAGTTTGCACACCACTTTGAATTCCACCAATGATTTGATCTAATGGATGATCTCTTGCTACATTGGTTGGTTGGAGCACTTGGACTTGATTGCTTGTACTTGTTTGATCATTTGGTTGAGATGAACTAGCCACTTGTTGATCTTGCAATTGAGAACCACTAGCTTGCACAATTGGAGAAGTGAGCACTTGATCTTTGTCATCTTCAATATCAATCACCTCCCTAGGCCGAATATCACCAATATCCATATTCTTCATTGCATTTACCAATTGAGTTCCTCTCACATCATCTAGATTTTCTTCTTCATCTTGAGAGCCATTTGTTTCATCAAATTCAACATCATGCACTTCCTCAAGAGTACCACTAGCCAAATTCCAAACTCTATATGCTTTGCTTGTAGTGGAGTAACCAAGCAAGAAGTCTTCATCACATTTCTTCTCAAACTTGCTCAATCTAGTGCCTTTCTTCAAGATATAGCATTTGCAACCAAAGACCCTAAAATATGCAATATTGGGCTTTCTTCCATTCAATAGCTCATAACGTGTCCTCTCCATCATAGGGTGACAATAGAGGCGGTTGCTACAATAGCAAGCCGTGTTGATAGCTTCGGCCCAAAATGAATGACTCACATTGTACTCACTAAGCATAGATCTTGTCATATCAATGAGAGTTCTATTCTTCCTTTCAACAAGACCATTTGATTGTGGAGTGTACTTGGCCGAGAATTGATGTCTAATTCCAAATTCATCACATAACTCATCAACTCTTGTGTTTCTAAATTCACTACCATTGTCACTTCTCACTTTCTTGATGGTTGTTTCAAACTCATTGTGACATCTCTTGACAAAAGATTTAAATGTAGCATATGTATCACTTTTGTCACTTAGAAAGAACACCCATGTATATCTTGTGAGATCATCCACTATCACAAAGCCATATTTGTTTCCACCAATGCTAGTGTATGTTGTTGGTCCAAATAGATCCATGTGCAATAACTCAAAAGCTTTGCTAGTGCTCATCATGCTATTTTTAGGGTGAGTGTTTCCAACTTGCTTGCCGGCTTGACAAGAGCTACAAAGTTTGTCCTTCTCAAACACCACATCTTTCAAGCCTCTAACTAGATCATGCTTAATCAATCTATTCAATTGTTTCATTCCAACATGACCAAGTATTCTATGCCATAACCAACCCATGCTAGATTTGGTGAACAAACACGTTGACAATTGAGCTTCACTAGCATTGAAATCAACCAAGTATAGATTCTCATATCTAAAGCCTTTGAAGATCAAGTTTGAGCCATCTACACTTATGATCTCTACATCATCAACCCCAAATATGCATTTGAATCCAAGATCACACAATTGAGCCATGGATAGAAAATTGAAGTTCAAGCTCTCTACTAACAACACATTGGATATGCTCATGTCATTTGATATAGCAATCTTACCAAGCCCCTTGACTTTGCCTTTGCCATTATCACCAAATGTAATACTGTCAATTCCATTGTCATCATTCTTGTTGATTGAATTGAACATTCTTGCATCTCCGGTCATGTGTTGAGTGCACCCACTATCAAGCACCCAATGCCTTCCTCTGGCTTTATAATTGACCTACAAGAAAAGATCAATTCTTTTTAGGTACCCAAACTTGCTTGGGTCCTCCAAGGTTAGTTACTAAGCCCTTGGGCACCCAAATTGCCTTCTTCTTTGGGCCAACAATGGGAGCACCAACAAACTTAGCCTTTACACCATTTACACCCTTGGTAAGCAAATAACAAGAATAAAATTGAATTGAGGATACATTAGCATTTTTATTCTTGTTCTTGCAATATTGCTCTATGTGCCCGGATTGCTTGCATTTGTTGCAAAACCGACCATTGCTTCTCACAAAACTAGTCTTGTGAGTCACAAAAGCCGCCTTGCCATTCTTGGGGGTATAGCCCAATCCCTCTTTGTTAAGAGAGAACCGTTGGCTACCCAAGCACTTAAGCAAGCGGGCATCTCCACCATAGGCATTGCCTAAGGCACGAGTGAGCTCATTGACCTCCTTTTTCAAGGTCTCATTCTCCACCATTAGTGAGGCATCACAAGTGAAACCATCACTCATAGTAGAAGTAGTAGTGGATGAGCTACATGATGGGTTAGTGGGAGCAACAACAATAGGAGTATAAAATGATTCATCAAGAATATCACAAGTTACTCCTATGTTACATGTTGGAACAATGTCCTCAACCTTGACTTGATCAAGGAGGGAGGAGTGAGCCTTTTCAAGCTTGGTGTGAGCCTTGCCAAGCTTCTCATGGGCTACCTCTAGCCTCTCATGAGTAGACTTGAGCTCATCAAGGGATTGTTCAAGAGCACTAAGCTTCTTGCGTAAATCCTTGCACTCCTTCCTCTTCATCTCAAAGCAAGTGTGAGCTTGCTCCAACATGTCCATGAGGTCCTCCTTTGAGTGCTCCTTATCCTCATCACTCTCACTATCACTCTCATCATCCGATTGTACCTTAGTTGGCTTAGCCATGAAGCATGATGGAGTGTCAAATAAAGAAGGCTTGTTGTTGATTGCAATGCTTGCAAGTGCCTTCTTCTTGGTACTCTTCTTATTATCATCATCACTTGAGTCTTCACTATCGGATGATGCATCACTATCCCATGTGACAACATATGAGCCACCCTTCTTCTTCTTGAAGCTCATTTTCTTCTCTTTCTTTTCCTTCTTATCTTTCTTCTTCTCATCTTCATCATTGTCACTATTGTAGGGACAATCTGCTATAACATGATCCTTGCTCTTGCACTTGTAGCATCTTCTCACATAGTCTTTGCTCTTGTTATAATCTCTTCTCTTCCTTGCACCATAGCCCTTCTTCTTCATGAATTTGCCAAATTTGCGCACAAAGAGAGCTAAGGCTTCATCATCAATGTCACTTTCTTCTTCATTGTCACTTGATTCTTCCTTCATGGACTTGCCCTTTGAAAGGTCCTAGTTTGGTTTTGGTAATTGAGTGACAACTTAGGTGGACTAATATGTGTTTGAAGTGAATTACACAGGTGATTAGTCCACAGGTGATCATGTGTGAGCAACATATGCCATAGAGGTGAAATGGCTTGGAAGATGTTGCAAGGCTCACACATGTGATGAAGGAGCTTAAATGCACATGAAACATGACATGTGGTCATGTGGCTAAGATGGTGAAGATCAAGGCAAGACTTGGCTTGATGGACTGGTTGCGAAGGTGAAGGGCAAGTTGGAGGCTTTGAAGCCGTTGGTACCGAGTGTCGGGAGGCTTAAGCAAGACTTGGCACCGAAGGACCGAAGCAATGGTGAAGAGCAAGTGATGTCAAGATCGATGGACCATGGAGGCCATATGATGATATGAAGTGGATCATATCATTTGATCTAGGTTGGTGCATGTGTTGCATCAACACCGGAGGAGATGGAATGGAATGCGCAAGGCAAAGGTATATGTATAGGGCATTTCATTTCACCGGTCATAGGTGTGTAGAGAAGATTATGACCGGATTTAGGATAGATGGCCGTACTATTAAGAGGAGCAAACTTGTTTGCATATCGGTTATCTAGTGCCACTTGAGCGATCTAACATTGCGATGTTGCTAGGATCGAGTGGCGTGGTGAGAGCAAGTGAAAATCCTTTGAAAAATGTTTGTGAAAATGCTAACACATATGCACAAGGTTGTATACACTTGGTGGTGTCGGCACATTTGCAAAGGAGAAGGTGTTGGAGTTGAATTGAATCAACTCGGAAAGGTTTCCGGAGAAGTCTTTGTTTGAAAAAGAGAAGCGATGGATCTTGGATTGGAATTCTGTACTAATCCTTTGTGATTTGGATCTTGTATTCATGTGGGATGTGTAGCCCTCTGAATAAGCTTTCCAAAATGTCCAAGATCATCGAAATCGGAGTTCGGAGCTAAGAGTTATGGCCGTTTTAGCGCGGAGGTCAGTTTTGGCCTAGAGGTAGTACCGACCCTACTACCGACCCTGAGGCCGGTAGTACCGCCATAACCTCGGTACTACCGACTCCTCCGCGAATAGATCGCAAAACTCTCTGTTCGGGGGAGTTTTTGGCCTACCGGTAGTACCGCCATAACCTCGGTAGTACCGGGCTCGGTAGTACCGACCGGGGTGTCGGTAGTACCGAGGTTCGAAGTGGTTTTTCAAGCTCTCTGTGTAGATCTAGTTTTTGGCCTAGAGGTAGTACCGCCATAACCTTGGTAGTACCGACCCTGAGGCCGGTAGTACCGACCCTACTACCGACCCTGAGGCCGGTAGTACCGACCCTCGCCCCGGTAGTACCGACCATAGGCGTGGGAGTTCGGGAAAAGGGGAAAACGGCTAGTTTGTGGCTCCCCTCTATAAATAGAGGGGTGGCCGGCCCTTGAGCACCCTAGGGACTTTGTGTCCAAGGTTGGGAAGTGCTTAGGAGCCCTCTAACACACATATGCTTTAGTGCTTATCCGATTGTGTGAGAGAGCGATCCTAGTGCGTTGCTTTGAAAGATAGCATCGAGTGGCACTAGGTGTTCGAGTTGCAAGCCGGTGTGCTTATTACTCTTAGAGGTTGCCACCTCCTAGACGGCTTGGTGCGTGTCTCCTTGTGAAGCCTGCGTGAAGATTGTGCGTGGCTCCGGAGAAGCTTTGTGAGGGGCATTGTGCTCGCCCCGCGGGAGATCGCGAAGAGCAACTCTAGTGGAGAAGAGGCGTGAAGAGCGCCAAGTGGTCCGGCCGGATCGAATGCTAGAGCTCTTGGTGAGCACTCCATCGTGGAGAGCGTGACTTAGGGTCACCACTAGCAAGAGGATCGGCGGCAACCTTGGGCTTGCTTCAACGGGGACTAGCTTGGTGGCAACCAAGTGAACCTCGGGATAAAATCTTGTGTCCCCATCTCTTGTTGCTCTTATTGTTCTTTGTTTCTTGCATATTACGTTTTGGTTGTGTTCTTCGTGTTCTTCCTTCCTCCCTCTCTATCTTAGGTGGGAAGACTCGATCTACCATTTAGCAAGGAACCAAGACGTCCATCATCTACATCTTCTAGGGAAGTGGGGTAATTGCTAGATCTGAGATTGCATCTCACCCACTTCGATTTCGTAGCTTCCTGCAGGTGCTCGGTAGTACCGGCCTAACAGCCCGGTAGTACCGGTGTCGGTAGTACCGGCCTAGCAGCCCGGTAGTACCGACTGCCTGTTGTTTACACTAGCTTGTATTGCAATACTTATTCTTGTGCTAGTGTTTAGTTGCTTAGTTTGTGTAACTAAGTTGAGCTCTCTAATTTGGCTTGTGTAGCCTTGTTATTGAGCATTGCTAGTGAGCTTAGGCTTTGTGCTTTGCTTGCTAGATTGCATAGGAGCTCCCCCGTGCTTGAAGTACTAGTTGCATAGGCTTGTGTGACCTTGCTTCTAGAATTGGTTAGGTGAGCTCTAGCTAGCCCGACACCTTATTTGCATTGTTTAGGATCTTTTGTAAGGTGTCATAGAATATAGGTAGAGGGGTGTAGTCTTGGCTAGACCGATAGTTTTAATTCCGCATTTGTTTCGGTTAGCCGCTCCGATTAAGTTTAAATTTAAAAAAAGGACTATTCACACCCCCTCTAGTCCGCCATCTCGACCCTTCAAGTGGTATCGGAGCTAGGTCTTTCATTTGTGGTCTTCACTGACCCGAGAGGATGGTGACTTATGGGCTAGATGTTGAGTGTCCACACATTTTTGATGGCACACACTTTGCACAGTGGAAAAATTGGATGTTATGCAATTTCAAGTTTATTTGCCCTCAAATGTGGTGGATCGTAGATGTAGGCTTTTCTCATGTGTTGGGTGAAAAGAATCTAACTCAAGCACAAGAGAAATGCCTAGATCTCGAGTGCCAAGCTACTAACATCATTTTTAGATCTTTGCATGATGATATCTTTAGTGAGATCATGGATATGGAGTCCTCCCATCACATGTGGAAATATCTCAATGACAAGTATGGGAGTGCTCCAAATGATGATGATGTTAGTGAGCCCAAGGAAGAGGCACATGAGGATGATGAGCATGACCACAACTTGGTGATTGTGGAAGATTGCTCCACCTCATGGTCAAGTGATAATGATGATGATCAATCCACAAGATCACTTGACAAGGATGATGGTGACCATAGTCGAAGCTCAAGTGATGCAAAAGATGATGCTACCTCATGCACACTTGATGATGATGATGATGACGGTTATGAGAGTGATGTCTCTACAAGCTCTTCCTCTACACCACATTGCTTCATGTCACACGGTGACACTAAGGTATCAATTGCAAATGTGGTTGTTGATTGTGATGATCCAAACTTTGAGCTTGTGTGTAGACTCACCAAAGCTTTAGAAAATGAGATGGCTAAAACAATGAAATTGACAATAGAAAACTCATTTCTAAAGAATGCATGTGAACAACAAAAGCATCTACTTTATGTTACTACTTGTTCACATGATGAGCTAAAATTGACTCATGAGGAACTTAGTGTTGCTCATGATAACTTGGTACAAGACCATGCTTTTCTCACTAAGAAGCTTTCTAATGAAGAAACTAAAACTAGTGAGAGCTCATCATTTGGGTCAAATGATCAATCACATATTTGTGCTAACCCATGTGATGTAGAGAAGAAGCATGTATCCACCTCTTGTGATGATCTATTATCTATGCCATGTTCTTCACATATAGATGCTTGTTCTACTTCTATGTCTTGTGAGACTAACATTTTGAAGGAGAACAATGAGCTCAAAAGTGAAGTGAAGAATTTGAGCAACAAGTTAGAGAGGTGCTACAACTCCAAAGTCACCTTTGAGCACTTGATGAAGAATCAAAGAAGCTATGGTGACAAGAGTGGCATTGACTTCAACAAAAGCAATGTCAAAGGCAAGAGATGGGGCAAGAGAAGATATGCAAAAGAAATGAAGAAGCAAGAACAAGAAAAGCTATCTCATTTCATGTGCTATCGATGCCATGAGATGGGACATTTTGCAAATGCTTGCCCCAACAAGAAGAAGCCCCAAGATCAAATCAAGGTCAACCATGAAGATGGTGATATGGGAAAGAAGACAAGAAGGGGAGGTAGAAGATCAAGATCAACACAAGACCTCGCCCAAGTCAAGTGCTATGAATGTGAGAAGATGGGTCACTTTGCCTCAAAGTGTCCCAACAAGCTTGAGAAGAAGGCTCAAGCAACCCAAGTGAGGCAAGGCAATGAGAAGCAACACATGAGCAAGGAAGAGAAGGCTCAATCAAGAAGAAATTGCTACTCATGCCGGGAAAGGGGACACATGGCTCATTCATGTCCCCTAGGTAACATTCCTAAGCCTATTTCAATTGCTAATGATTCTATGCTTAGGAAGGATGAAAATGGTACCTCTAAGACTACCATTACATCTCATCCCGCTATTCATACTAAGGCTATGCCAAAGTATGTTGCACCTAACTTGAGAGGACCCAAACGAGTTTGGGTACCATCAAAGAGTGGATGAATGTGTGTAGGTACCATGGCATTGGAGGCTTGATTCAATTAATTCAATATTGTCCATCATATGATTGAGTCAAGTAAAGAAGCTTAGTGCAAATCCATCCCAATGCCAAGTCAAATGAAGTGATGTCCAAGTGCTACAACATACAAGTGCAAAGATCAAGTTATGGTGGTTGATTGGAATTATTTGAAGGCTTGCAATCGAATTGAGTAGAAGCTTGCTGTAACAACCCACAAATTCCTACACCAAAATTCACAACTACAAAAATTTTTTTTCTTTTCTTTTTACCTTGCATGATGAGTGAGACAACTTACTTGTGCGTCAATCTCTAAGCATATGCATTAACATTCATACTTGACCATTAGGTAAGGTGCATAGTGTGTAATTAAATAACCTATTAATAAGCATACGTGATTTGGCTCTTCTTGGATTTCTTGTGTGAAATGCATCAATACATATATATAAACTTTGCAAAGCATGTTACTTGACAAACCCATAACCTAAGATCAATATTTGGATTAAGGAGCAACACTAGCACTAAGTTAATTAGGAAAGGAAATGGAGAAACGGTAAACGGACTGACTGGGCCGAAAGCCTTTTGCGCAGACCAGCTAACCGCCTGAGGGAACCCACCTGCACGGCCTTTGCGGCCCGGCGTCACCACGCGTGCACCGCGCGGTCCAACCCACCTGCACAGCGCGCGCAGCACCGGTCTCTCGTGCACACAAGCGACCCACGCACGCGGTCCATGCACACGCGACCGGCCCAGCCTACCGCGCTGTCTCGCTCGCGCACCCGCCACACCGAGCCGCTGCCACTCAGACCCCACTCGACAGAGACGCGCTCGCTCTGTTCTTCTTCTTGCGCAAGCCGGAAGGCAGAGCACGGCGACGGAGGCGGCCCCCACCGTGCCACCTCGGCCGACCGCGGCCAACAAACTCCCAACCAACTGGGAATCTTGTCCCCAAGTTCAAATTGAATTCCGTGCGGATGCAGCGCACCTCACGACCCTCGGATCAAGCCGCATAGCCGATCCGCCATCCACCGCGACGGGCACCCTGCGCCCATAAAAGCAGAGCCTCGCCGAAGCACTTGGATTGGCAGCAAGCATCGCCACGCTGTGGCGCAACTACTTCACCACACCGCTGAAAGAGAGAGTTGAGGGCAGAAGAAGGAAGAGAGCCGGAGGCGGAGGCGGGTGGAACCGGGGCGCCGCCGCAAGGATCGCCGGCGCTGGAAGGGAAGCACCGCGAGCGAACACCGTCGAACCAGGCGCTGCACGGCACTGCTACCGGAGCGTCACTGCTTCGAATCGTCCTGCACCGCCACCCTGTCTTCGTCGACACCACGGTGAGCAGCCGCCACGCCTTTGCTAACCCCGAACTCATGGCGGCCATGGCGCTCCGTACCGGAGCGTGTAGGCCAAGGTCACTACCGGTCTCGGTATCGAGCACACAAACACACACAGGCACTTCGATGTGAGCCCAGACGCATGGCGCAGAGACTTTGTGCGCGCGGAACCGCGGTACCCGCGCGACGCCACGGCCTGAACCGCCGCGGTGAACTGATGCTCCGACTGCTACGGCCCACGGTAGATGAAGCTAGCCAGCCGTACGAATTGGGGAGCAGTAGAGGAGATAGGAAAGAGCTTGTATGCACGAATTTGGTCGGAAGTGTGCAGAGTCGTTCCACGGCAAAGCACCGCCGTGGCTCCGCCGCCAAATCCTCTACGCCGGCCGCTAGGAGCACTGGATCAGGCAATTGATGGTTTGGATCGAATCGCCATAGACACACGATCACGCTGGAGCACAGAATCGAGTCCGAAGAGGAGAAGTTGAGCACCGGCGCGGGCTCGTCGTTAGCGGGGCGCCGCCGTAACAAAACAGAGGAGAAAGGGGAGAGAACGCCGAGGCTCGAGGCTGAAGGAGGCCTCGGAGCCAAAGTCCGTCTCGCCCGAGGCTCGAGGCTGAAGGAGGCCTCGGAGCCAAAGTCCGTCTCGCCCGAGGCTCGAGGCTGAAGGAGGCCTCAGAGCCAAAGTCCGTCTCGCCCGAGGCTCGAGGCTGAAGGAGGCCTCGGAGCAAAAGTCCGTCTCACCCGAGGCTCGAGGCTGAAGGAGGCCTCGAAGCAAATGTCCGTCTCGTCCGAGGCTCGAGGCTGAAGGAGGCCTCGAGGCAAATGTCCGTCTCGCCCGAGGCTCGAAGCTGAAGGAGGCCTCGGAGCAAAACACCGTTTCGTCCGAGGCTCGAGGGTAGCGTTCTCGGCATCACCGTCCGAGGGAGGCCTCGACTTATTCGAGGGTAGGCCTCGGCGTCCTCGGGGCTTACGGCTCGAGGGAGGCCTCGGCTCGCTCGAGGAACACGAACAGAAGCGTCCGAGAGGACGTAACACTGACCGCGGAACCACCTGACCAGTCACAGAGCGACATATGTGGCATCACCTTGTTCAACCAGCCATTTATTATTTTCAGAAAATGGAATAAACTTCGGAAATTCATAACTAATTCATATGAACTCCAAAAATAGTGGTTCAAGTTGCTAAATTCATCTAAAATCGAGATCTACCTAATGGTACCATGATTGAGTGCATTTGGATCTTTTGAATTTTCATTCGTTCTTTGTGCTATTCTATAGATGTCGCTAATGCGACCGTATTCGTACGTTTTCAGAGCCGGAAGGGATGTCTGACAACGAGGATCACGACTACGAGGAGGAACAAGGCGACGATCAATCTCAAGGTGCCACAGCCCATCCAACCTCGTAGATCCCATTACGCATGCTAAATTACATTTCTAATTTAATGATGCTCAGTATAGGACTTGCATGATAGAATTGCTTGTAAGCCCATACCTTGACGCAACCTATCCCCTGCTACCCAGCTGATAGGATAGATACACGCGCTGTTAATACTATCTTGATCATATTTATTATGCTACGGTGAGAACCGGTGCATATCGTTATACGGTGTATATCGGGGAGTTTGCTGCGTGTGTTTTGGGTGTGTATGGTGGTGAGGGTTGTGTCGACCGAGCCGGAATATACGACGAGCCTAGTGCGAGTCTTGCCGTGGGGCATATCTGGAGGCCCCTGTGGTGTGAAACCTGTGGCGGGTTAAATGGTGACATGAGGTGGATCTGGGTGTGAGCCGCTGGTGGAGCCCAGATCAGGAGCGTGCTGTGGTGGCACATATAATGAAAACCTTTGAGAAGACATTCCGGCTTAGTCACCCTAGATTGGTGCGGGATCTGGACCACGGGGAAATACCTTTACATGCCACTCGCTCCTTATGGACGGGGACGGTCGGACTACCTGGTAGGGTAATGCCACTACTGCTAGGCGAGAGAGTGCGAGGAAGGTACGGGTATCAGAGTCCCACACCCTTCCGAGACGATCGTGGCTCCCCCTTCGGGAGAGGGAACGTGACTTCACAGACTTAGCCACCCAGACATACTTGAGGTGAATCCAGGGCTGAGTGGTAGGGTGGCATTACTCTAGGCTGGCAAGCGACCGGTATCCGCCTAGACACATCCGGGGTGCTGATGATGGCGATCTTGTGGATATTGTAGAACCTCTGCAGAGTGTATGGTTGATCGATCGATACGTTGGCCAATTCGTTGGCCGCGGACCTTTTTCCATGACCTTTTGCCGACTAGTGAGAGCTTCTCTTTTCTCCCTCTGGTAAGAGTGTGTCGGCCGTGAGTCAGGTGAGACTGCGGGCCGTTGAGACAAAGGCTGGGAGGGAGCTGGCCTCTGTCGACTGAGCGAGAGTATGTGTGTGTGTGTGGGAATGGTGTATTGGTGATGGATACGGTGATAAGTTAAAATGGTGAAACATGATAAACATACATAATTATTATACTGTTATGCATAGGAAAACCCAGCCTGTTAGGTCTGAATTTCTTTTACCTATTGCATCCACTACCACATATAAATCATATAGGATGGGAAAGTGTGGCCAGTACAAATCGTACTGAAAATTGAGGTTTCAGGTTCCGAGGAGGAGTACCACTCCGAGGAGTTCGAGGAGTAGGGGGTTTTCGCTTCTACGCTCAAGTGTGGAGTTCGATCGCGCTTCTTCGTCTACAAGCTGTTCCGGATGCTGTTTATCTAAATTCTCGCCTGTTGGCGATGTAATAAATGTAATATCGTATTAAGTACTTTTATTATTTGAAGTATGGATTATGATATTTGACTGGATTATCGGGTAATTTGACTCGAAAGAGTTTTATTACACTTGACTCTGTGGATTTTCCCTTCATGGAAAATCAGGTCATTTCACTTGCTATTTGGATGATCATGTGCTACTAAGGTATATCTCTTGTTGATCATGTTATTTTAGATGCATATAAGTTGATTGAATTGGATATATATGCATATGTTGCTTGCTATAAGATGATTGAATGGATTTAATGCTTAAGTGATCAAATTGAGTTAGTTTGAATGGATATGTTCATGAGACTTCTTTTAGTAAGTGATTTGAATGGATAAACATCTTGTGAGAATATTCAAACAAGTTAGCTCAAGTTTGATTCAAATTGGTAGAGTATAGCTCAATTGCTCAAAGTTGTTCAATATTGCAAAATCTGAGTGAGCTGAGAAGATAGCCATGTTTGAGTGATCAAATCTATTTGGATTGGCTTGAAATTTGGTACACATGCTCTACACTTATGGTATTAGTTGCTGTGCAAATTTCATGATAATTGGATAAGTGATGCTTCGGTTTTGGAGTGGATCTTGTCAACTATTGTGCAGCAGTTTTCAGAATGTAGTATTATGAATAGAATTGAAATCTAGTAGCAATCTAGAAAGCCAATGAAGCTCAAATTTTTATGGCTGCTAGAACACTTAGAGAGTCACATCTCCACCAAATTTCATAGTCATTGGACTTATATTTTGGGAGATATGCATATTTCTTTGAGAAGGACAGAATCTGCCAGAAAAGTGACAATTATTGGATTAATCTAGAGTCACTTTGATTGAAAGGCCCTCAAGTTGGAATCATGTTTATAAGTGATTGAGGGACCTATGTTTGGTTTTGAAATGAGCTAAAAGAATGACAAAGATGAGTATAGTTCATTTGATTGATGAGTGTATTTGGCACACATTTGGTACTCAAATTGAAGATCAAGACCAACATCAAGATGAAGATAAAGATCAAGTCCTAGTATCAAATTGAAGATCATTTGGAAGAAAGAAAAGGACTCAAAGAAGGATTCAAAGTCACATTTCAAGAAGAGTTCAATTGGATCAATCAAACAAGGTCAATTCAAGTGAGTATCAAGGATGGTTCTTTGGAGAGAGGTCACTTCTCCCTTTTGTAGGGGCTTGCCGCCTTTGGTAGGTTAACCAAGCATGGCTTGGAAGGCTAACATGGAAGTGGTGATCTAAAGGGACATTGGAGATGCTTAGTTGAAGAAATCAAAAGGATTGATCTAGAGAGCAAGCAACACCCAAAAGACAAGCAAATCATGCCAACTCAAGTGGTATTCATATGCAAGCTAAGTTCAAATGAAAAAGCAAGCCAACCACAACAAGATAGTGCACTTGATCATATGAGTGAAGATTTGTTCTTTCAAATTGGTATCTATTAGTCTTCACCATGGACTTCACATTGCTATTTCGGAGTTGGAATCAAATGACTAACCTCTACTCCAAGATAGCAAGGTATCAATGTTTGTCATATGCATTCATACTATGCTAGGGACTTGATTAGAGCATATAGACATTCTTATGGTACTACCTAGGAGCATTCATGAAAATCAAATGATTTTAATGCTTATATGATGCCACTATTGCTTCTATGCTTTACATGATCTAGTGGTAACATATAACATGTTTATGGGCTTGCAATCCTAGTGTTTAATCTAGAGAATGAGCAATGGAACTTTTAACCAACGTGAGTAAGATAACCATTGCAAAATATATGAAGAAGCTTACTCTAGAGCAAACCGTGTTGAATGTTTCATGCAAATGATTTAGGTTGAACCACAAATGAAATGAAACAAACATCTCTCTCTTAACTATTTGAACCTCCTTTATGTGAACCTTTTATGGAAATAGATGACAAAGGGGGAGAAAGTATAACAAAGATAAAAGATAAAATGAGAAAGGGGGAGAGAATGTAAAGATAAAATGAAAATGGTTTTTTGAGCACACAAGTAGGGGGAGCAAGCTCATGAACTTGGTTGTTGCATTTGATATGTGCATAATCATGTGCTTGCTTGCATTGCATTAGTTTCAAATTTTTATATGCATGCTTGTGTGGTGTATGCTAGTTATAGGACTTAATTGATGATTTGATAACTAGCATGCATAGGATGATAGCTAGACTTGTGCTTTCATGCAAAACTAGACCCTTGCTTTTAATGTTGATCTCACGGGGTTTTCTAGTTTTTATGATGTCTAGCTACTTGTGGTGCTAAAGAAGGTGTACAAGTATGAACTTCATCGATATCATGCTTCAAAGGTTATTCTATACACCTTAGCACCTTTTGGTAGTAATTACTCTCCCACACTTCGATATATATGCATATGTGCAAGTCTCATTTCCAAACACTCTAGCACATATGTAGGGGGAGCTAATACTACCAATTCGGGTTTGTGCTACTTGTCCAAAATCCTTTACACATGGTAAAATAGCTTGGGCAAGCAACATGAATCCAAACCAAGTTAGCAATTTACATTCTTGTGAAGTGCTAGCTTGGAATAAGCATAATTTCCATATTTTTGTAGAGTTGTCATCAATTACCAAAAAGGGGGAGATTGAAAGGTCCTAGTTTGGTTTTGGTAATTGAGTGACAACTTAGGTGGACTAATATGTGTTTGAAGTGAATTACACAGGTGATTAGTCCACAGGTGATCATGTGTGAGCAACTTATGCCATAGAGGTGAAATGGCTTGGAAGATGTTGCAAGGCTCACACATGTGATGAAGGAGCTTAAATGCACATGAAACATGACATGTGGTCATGTGGCTAAGATGGTGAAGATCAAGGCAAGACTTGGCTTGATGGACTGGTTGCGAAGGTGAAGAGCAAGTTGGAGGCTTTGAAGCCGTTGGTACCGAGTGTCGGGAGGCTTAAGCAAGACTTGGCGCCGAAGGACCGAAGCAATGGTGAAGAGCAAGTGATGTCAAGATCGATGGACCATGGAGGCCATGTGATGATATCAAGTGGATCATATCATTTGATCTAGGTGAAAGGTCCAAATTGGCTAGGGGGGGTGAATAGCTTAATTAAAAATCTACAAAATTACTTAGGCAAACACTATTAGTATGACAAACGGCGAAGCTTCTTGCGCTAGCCTAATAGTGTGTTGCAAGCCACCTATCCAACAATTCTACCTAATATTTCTATGTCACACAATCAACTAGAGCTAATATCAAATGCGGAATAAATCAATCTAGCTCTAGCACAAGTAAGATATACAAAGAATGTGTATGAAACAAGTATGTGTACAAGATATACTAAGCAAGTTAAACACAACTAACTAAATAAGATATATGACAAGAGATAGTATCTTCACAACGAAATAGCTTAAAGTAAATACACGAAGTAAATGAGCTAGATAGAAGTGGTTTCACCGAGCCTTCGGGATCGTCTAGTGGAGAACCAATCACCGGTGATATCCACTTGTGATGCCAATCACCAAGAATACGAATATGAAGACCAATCACCAAGATGTAGAATCAATCACAATATGCACACGGGACACCAAGATTTATCCCGAGGTTCACGTGCTTGCCGGCACGCTACTCCCCGTTGTGTCGACCAACACTAGGTGACCCGGTGGCTAATCGGCGCCAAGCCAAGCTCACAAAGAGCGCCACAAGAATCTACCACTAGTGAGGTAGCTCAATGACACGAGCAATCCACTAAGGATGCCTCTTGCCGCTCCGGCGAGGTGAGGCTCCAAAACCTCTCACAATCACGATCGGTGGTGGCCAAGAACAATCACCAATCTTGCCAACAACCTCCTCAACGCCTCCAAGCCATCTAGGCACCGGCAAATGCCAAGAGTAACAAGAAAACTCAATGTCGATGCGAAGAACTAGTGCCACTAGATTGAACTTTATCAAATCACGCACTAGATCACTCAATCTCACTAGGTTTGATCAAATCAACTTGGGAGATGAGTTGGGAGGCTTGCCAAAGCTCACTAGAATGCTTAGGAATCAAAATGTACAAGAGAGAAGCCTAGCAAGCCGGCCAAGCCCCTTAAATAGGCCACACAAGTCGGCCTAGCCGTTGGACCCGAAACAGACGCATCGGACGCGCCGGTGTCGGGACCATCGGACGCTGCTCCAGCGTCCGATGCTCCGATGAGCACCACGTGTCCTCCTGCTATGAATTCAGCCCGTTAGATCCCAACGGTCATATGCTTTCCCGCGCTGGTTAATGTGGCATCGGACGCGCCGATGCCTAGCATCGGACGCTCCGATGCCTCTACTCGATTCAGCACTATTCTGTGTTTACACCGGACGCTCCAGCTCAGACACATCGGACGCTCAAACCAGCGTCTGATGACTATGCAGAGAGGTTCCATAGAGGGCCAGAATGCATCGGACGCGTCCGATGGTCCTGCATCGGACGCAGGCCAGCGTCTGATGCTCCCTGGAAAACTAGCTCGCGCCAAGTCATGACCATCGGACTCTGCAACAGTGTTTCGCTTGCGTCCGTTGCCAGCGTCCGATGCTTCCTCGACTTCTGATAGCAGTTAGGGTTTGCCATCGGACGCTGGGCCAGCGTCCGATGCTGCCGACGCCAGCGTACGATGCCCCTAACTTGACATCTTTTCATCTCTAACTTCTACCCTTGCTCCCATGTGCCAACACCAAAGTGTTTCACCACTTGTGCACGTGTGTTAGCATTTTTCAAAGCATTTACCAAGGGTTTAGTTAGTCACTCACTAGGTCTATAGTATCGATATGTTAGAGAACACCTAGTGGCACTTGAACACCGCATAAACCGTGAATAATCTCCTCTTAATAGTACGGCTATGTATCCTAAATGTGATCACACTCGCTAAGTGTCTTGACCACTAAAACAAAGAGCCCTACAGGTTATACCTTTGCCTTCGGGCCTCTTTGCTACATCTCTTCTCTTCTTCTTGCAATTCACCAAGGGTAGAGCACTTGATCACTTGAGATGCATATGGCCAACACCATCTTCCATGGTTGTCGCTTAGCTAGCTCCACCACTTGGCTTGGTCGTAATCCTTCCTCATAAGCTATACACATGCTTAGCAATAGGATTAGACCAAATAGGTTTCATCAATTAACCAAAATCAAACTAGGGCTTTCAATCTCCCCCTTTTTGGTAATTGATGACAACCTATATAAAGATATGTGATTTAAATTTGAGTAACCACATTGATAGTATTAGCTCCCCCTACATATGTGCTATAGAGTTTGGTTCTAAAATTTGCACATATGTATGGATATGAAATGTGGGTGAGCAATACTACCAATGATGATGCTAGGGCATAAGAATGGACCTTTGAAGCGTGATACCAATCGGAGTGCACATGTTATACCATCCTTAGCATCATTTGACACTAGACATACACCAAAACTCAAGAACCCCGTGAGATCAACATTATAATAAGGCTCTTGAATCATTTGAAAACATGAAAATACAAGTATGTCTAGTTATCAACTTATTCATGCTAATGAGTCATGTCATCAATCATGTTCTAACACTAGCATTCACCACATAAGCATGAATATCAAAAATAAATAGCTTATGCAATGCAATCAATCATATGAATATGCATATTTCAAATGCAACAAACATGCTTATGAGCTTGCTCCCCCTATTTGTATGCTCCGATCCCACTTAAAGATTTATTAGCATATCTTTGTTGCATTATTTTCTCCCCCTTTGTCAACAATTATCATAAAGGTGGAGCAAGTTTTAATGAAGAGAGGCAATCGCTATATGTGGGGATCAAAACTAAGTCAAGTTATGGCTTAATCTAGCTCATGAGCAAAGAATATTTAACAGGTTTGCTCTAGAGTAAGCTTCTTCACACATCTCACAATGGTTATCTTACTCACGTTGGTTAAACACCCATTGCTCACTTACTAGACCAATCACTAGAGTTACAAGCTCACAAACGAGTTATATGCTACCACTAGATCAAGTCAAACATAGAGGCAATAGTGGTACCATATATACTTCAAATTCATTTGATTTATCATGAATGAGCCTAAATAAGCAATGTGATGGCTATATGAACTAGATCACAACCTAATAAGAATGAATGCACATGGCAAACAATTTCACCTTTGCTTGCTTGGAGAAGAGGCATGTCATAAGTGGGGGTGCATTCAACTCATGTTGGAGAAGTCTAGGATATTCAATTCATTCCTTAGCTTGCAAAACCTTCTCTCATCTAGTGGCTTGGTGAAGATATCGGCAAGTTGATCATCAGTGCCCACACTTTCAATAGATATGTCTTTCTTTGCTTGATGATCTCTAATGAAGTGATGTCTTATATCAATGTGCTTTGTCCTTGAGTGTTGAACCGGGTTGGTGGCTATTTTGACGGCGCTCTCATTATCACATAGCAATGGAACTTGTCCAAACTTGACTCCATAATCTTGCAATGTTGCTTTCATCCATAGCAATTGTGCACAACAACTACCTGCGGATATGTATTCGGCTTCGGCGGTAGAGAGTGCAACACTGTTTTGCTTCTTTGATGACCATGAGACAAGTGATCTTCCAAGCAATTGACAAGTGCCTGATGTGCTTTTTCTATCCACCTTGCATCCCGCATAATCAGAATCCGAGTATCCAATCAATTCAAATTGAGAGCCCTTGGGATACCATAGTCCAACATTAGGAGTGTGCTTCAAATATCTCAATACTCTTTTGGTTGCCTTTAAATGACTTTCTCTTGGTGAAGCTTGGAACCTTGCACACATGCACACACTAAACATGACATCCGACCTAGATGCGGTCACATAGAGTAGGCTTCCAATCATTGACCGATATAGCTTTTGATCCACCATGTCACCACTAGAATCACTATCCAAATGTCCATTTGTGCCCATTGGAGTGGTTATTGCTTTTGCTTCATCTAACCCAAACTTCTTGAGCATGTCCTTGATGTACTTGCCTTGACTAACAAATGTGTCTTTCTTCATTTGCTTGATTTGTAGACCAAGGAAGTAGCTAAGCTCTCCAATCATAGACATCTCGAACTCCTTAGCCATCATCTCTCCAAACTCTTCACAAAAATCTTGGTTGGTTGATCCAAAGATAATGTCATCCACATAGATTTGCAACACAAATAAGTCACTTCCAATTTTCTTGGTGAAGAGAGTGGTGTCAACCTTCCCAATTTTGAACCCTTTAGCTAACAAGAAATCCCTCAATCTTTCATACCATGCACTTGGTGCTTGCTTCAACCCATATAGTGCCTTCTTGAGCTTGTACACATGGTTGGGCTTATTCAAGTCTTCAAACCCGGGAGGTTGCTCAACATACACTAACTCATTGATGAATCCATTAAGAAAAGCACTCTTAACATCCATTTGATAGAGCTTGATGTTGTGAGCACAAGCATATGCAAGTAAGATTCTTATGGCCTCCAATCTAGCAACCGGTGCATATGTTTCTCCAAAGTCAATCCCATCCATTTGAGTGTAACCTTGTGCTACCAATCTTGCTTTGTTCCTTATAACTATGCCATCTTCATCTTGTTTGTTCTGGAAGACCCATCTTGTGCCAATCACATTTGTATTCTTTGGTCTTTCCACTAACTCCCAAACATCATTGCGGGTGAAGTTGTTCAATTCTTCATGCATTGCATTCACCCAATTAACATCCATCAAAGCTTCATCAATCTTGGTTGGCTCAATGGATGATACAAATGAGTAGTGTTCACAAAAGGATGTCAATCTTGATCTTGTTTGCACACCTCTTCTTATGTCACCAACAATTTGATCCAAAGGATGATCTCTTGCAATATGTGTTGGTTGGAGCACTTGTTGCGGTTGAGAACTTGCACTAGTATCTTGATGATCTTGAGAAACACTAGAGCTTGCAACATCATTGCCATGCATGGTTGGAGGAGAGAGCACTTGATCTTTGTCATCTTCTATGTCAATCACTTGCTTTGGCCTTATATCACCAATGTCCATGTTCTTCATAGCTTCCACCAATTGTGTTCCTCTCACATCATCTAGATTATCTTGTTCTTCATGTGAACCATTGGTTTCATCAAACTCAACATCATGGACTTCTTCAACTATTCTTGATATGTTGTTCCACACTCTATATGTTTTGCTTGTAGTGGAGTAACCAAGTAGGAATCCTTCATCACATTTCTTTTCAAACTTGCCAAGTCTTGTGCCCTTCTTCAATATGTAGCACTTGCACCCAAAGACCCGGAAGTAAGCAATGTTGGGCTTTCTATCATTGAGGAGCTCATATGGTGTCTTCTTCAATAGAGGGTGACAATAAAGCCGATTGCTATAATAGCATGTCGTGTTGATTGCTTCGGCCCAAAAGGAATCACTCACATTGTATTCACTAAGCATGGATCTTGACATATCAATGAGTGTCCTATTCTTCCTTTCAACTATCCCATTGGATTGAGGTGTATACTTGGCCGAGAATTGATGTTTGATTCCAAAATCATCACATAGCTCATCAACTCTTGTGTTTCTAAACTCACTTCCATTGTCACTTCTTACTTTCTTGATTCTTCTATCAAACTCATTTTGACTTCTTTTGACAAAAGTTTTGAATATGCCAAACACTTCACTCTTGTCAACGAGAAAGAAGACCCATGTGTATCTTGTATAATCATCCACTATCACAAAGCCATACTTGTTTCCCCCAATACTTGCATATATAGTTGGTCCAAACAAGTCCATGTGCAACAACTCAAGTGCATGTGTAGTGCTCATCATTCCTTTGTTGGGATGGGTATTTCCAACTTGCTTTCCCATTTGGCATGCACTACACAACTTGTCCTTCTCAAAGTGAACATCTTTTAGCCCTCTCACCATGTCATGCTTTACTAGCCTCTTTAGTTGCTTCATTCCAACATGTCCCAAGCGCCTATGCCATAGCCAACCCATACTTGATTTGGTGAATAAGCATGTTGTCAATTGAGCTTCACTTGCATCAAAGTCCACCAAATAAAGATTTTCATATCTAAATCCTTTGAAGACCAAATCACTTCCATCAACACTCACTATCTCCACATCATCAACACCAAATATGCATTTGAATCCCAAATCACATAATTGTGCTATGGACAACAAGTTGAAGTTGAGAGATTCCACTAATAGCACATTAGAGATGCTCAAGTCATTGGATATTGCAATCTTGCCCAAGCCTTTGACCTTGCCTTTCCTGTTGTCACCAAATGTGATAGCATCCGCATGATCATTGCCACTAGTGTTGATTGATTTGAACATTCTTCCATCTCCGGTCATGTGTTGAGTGCACCCACTATCAAGCACCCAATCCCTTCCTCCCGCTTTATAGTTTACCTACAAAAGAGATCAATTCCTTTTAGGTACCCAAACCTTTTTGGGTCCTCCAAGGTTAGTTACCAAGCTTTTGGGCACCCAAATTGCCTTCTTCTTTGGGCCAACCATGGGTGCACCAATGTACTTAGCCTTCATACCATTAGTGCCCTTTGTAAGCATATAACAAGAATCAAGTCTAATAGATAAAGCATGAGTATTGTTCTTGTTTTTGTTCAAGTTAAAGCAATTTTGCTCTATATGCCCGGATTGCTTGCAATTGTAGCAATACCGACCATTGCTCTTCACAAAACTAGTCTTGTGAGGAGCAAAGGCGGCCTTGCCCTTCTTGGGGGTATAGCCAAGTCCCTCCTTGTTGAGTGGACATCTTTGGCTACCCAAGCACTTAAGCAAGCGGGCATCTCCACCATAGGCATTGCCTAAAGCATGAGTGAGCTCATACACCTTGTTCTTAAGGTTCTCATTTTCTACCACTAATGATGAATCACATGTAGTAGAAGTAGGTATTTTAGTTGAGCTAGATGATGATGATGCATTTGTGGGAGCAACAATTATAGGAGCATAGAAAGATTCATCAAGTATATCACATGTAACTCCTACATTGCATGTCTCTACAACATCCTCAATCTTACTTTGATCAAGGAGGGAGGAATGGGCTTCCTTAAGCCTAGTGTGAGCTTGATCAAGCTTCTCATGGGCTTCCTCTAGCCTCTCATGAGAAGACTTGAGCTCATCAAAGGATTGCTCAAGAGCCTTGTTGGTCTTGCGCAATTCTTTGCACTCTTCCTCTTAGTCTCAATGTAAGAGTGAGCATCTTGTAGCATGCTCATGAGGTCCTCCTTTGAGTACTCCTCATCATCATCACTCTCACTCTCACTATCACTCTCATCGGATGATACCTTAGAGGCCTTAGCCATGAAGCATGTCGATGGAGTGTTGAAGATAGAAGGCTTGCTTGAGATACCAAGACTAGCCATAGCCTTCTTCTTGGTGGTCTTCCTCTCATCATCACTAGAATCATCATCATTGCTTGAGGAAGCGTCACTATCCCATGTCACAACATAGGATCCACCCTTCTTCTTTTCTTTCTTATTCTCTTTCTTCTCCTTCTTGTCCTTCTTGCTCTTCTTGCGATCATCTTCATCATCACTAGATTGTGGACAATCCACAATGAAGTGATCCTTGCTCTTGCATCTATAGCATCTCTTGGTTGTGCTCTTATTTGCATCTCTTCTCTTTCTTGCTCCATAGCCTTTATTCTTCATGAACTTGCCAAATCTCTTCACAAAGAGAGCCATTTCTTCATCATCTATCTCACAACCACTTGAGCTTGCTTCATCATCATTTTCCTCCTTCTTTGCTTTGCTCTTGCTCTTGCTCTTGGAGGATGAAGCCTTGAATGCCACGGTCTTCTTTTTCTTTTCATCCTCTTGGGTTCTCCCATTCCTTTCCACACGGTATGTGTCTTGGGTGACCACATCACCTAGTACTTGGTTTGGGGTTACCGTGTCCAATCCTTCCCTCACTAGGATTGTCACCAAAGTATCAAACCTTGGTGGCAAGCATCTCAAGAACTTGTGAGAGAAGTCCTTGTCCTCCACCTTTTCTCCCAAGGCCTTCAAGTCATTGATAATGACTTGCAACCGGTGAAACATCTCCGGTATGCTTTCATCATCTTGCATCTTGAACATTGCGAGCTTGTCCTTGAGAATATATAGCTTGGCTCCCTTGACCGCCTTGGTGCCTTCATATGTTTCCTCCAATCTTTCCCAAATCTCACTTGCCTTTTTAAGGTCCTTGACTTGCTCAAACACCTTTGTGTCAAAAGCTTCATAGAACAAGTTGATTGCCACATCATTTCATTGAAGCTTCTCTTCTTCTCTAGGAGTGGGACTTGTGGGATCAATTACCACAAAGTCATGCTCAATCACATCCCAAATCTTTCTATTCATTCCTCTTGTGAATGCACACATCTTCCTTTTCCAACATTCAAAGTTAGTGCCATCAAAATGTGGTGGCTTCCCCATATAGTTGATTTGAGCCATTGTAACACCGGAGGATGTTAAGCCTCAAACAAACGGTGACCACGGCTCCGATACCACTTGAAAGGTCCAAATTGGCTAGGGGGGTGAATAGCCTAATTAAAAATCTACAAAATTACTTAGGCAAACACTATTAGTATGACAAACGGCGAAGCTTCTTGCGCTAGCCTAATAGTGTGTTGCAAGCCACCTATCCAACAATTCTACCTAATATTTCTATGTCACACAATCAACTAGAGCTAATATCAAATGCGGAATAAATCAATCTAGCTCTAGCACAAGTAAGATATACAAAGAATGTGTATGAAACAAGTATGTGTACAAGATATACTAAGCAAGTTAAACACAACTAACTAAATAAGATATATGACAAGAGATAGTATCTTCACAACGAAATAGCTTAAAGTAAATACACGAAGTAAATGAGCTAGATAGAAGTGGTTTCACCGAGCCTTCGGGATCGTCTAGTGGAGAACCAATCACCGGTGATATCCACTTGTGATGCCAATCACCAAGAATACGAATATGAAGACCAATCACCAAGATGTAGAATCAATCACAATATGCACACGGGACACCAAGATTTATCCCGAGGTTCACGTGCTTGCCGGCACGCTACTCCCCGTTGTGTCGACCAACACTAGGTGACCCGGTGGCTAATCGGCGCCAAGCCAAGCTCACAAAGAGCGCCACAAGAATCTACCACTAGTGAGGTAGCTCAATGACACGAGCAATCCACTAAGGATGCCTCTTGCCGCTCCGGCGAGGTGAGGCTCCAAAACCTCTCACAATCACGATCGGTGGTGGCCAAGAACAATCACCAATCTTGCCAACAACCTCCTCAACGCCTCCAAGCCATCTAGGCACCGGCAAATGCCAAGAGTAACAAGAAAACTCAATGTCGATGCGAAGAACTAGTGCCACTAGATTGAACTTTATCAAATCACGCACTAGATCACTCAATCTCACTAGGTTTGATCAAATCAACTTGGGAGATGAGTTGGGAGGCTTGCCAAAGCTCACTAGAATGCTTAGGAATCAAAATGTACAAGAGAGAAGCCTAGCAAGCCGGCCAAGCCCCTTAAATAGGCCACACAAGTCGGCCTAGCCGTTGGACCCGAAACAGACGCATCGGACGCGCCGGTGTCGGGACCATCGGACGCTGCTCCCGCGTCCGATGCTCCGATGAGCACCACGTGTCCTCCTGCTATGAATTCAGCCCGTTAGATCCCAACGGTCATATGCTTTCCCGCGCTGGTTAATGTGGCATCGGACGCGCCGATGCCTAGCATCGGACGCTCCGATGCCTCTACTCGATTGAGCACTATTCTGTGTTTACACCGGACGCTCCGGCTCAGTCACATCGGACGCTCAAACCAGCGTCCGATGACTATGCAGAGAGGTTCCAGAGAGGGCCAGAATGCATCGGACGCGTCCGATGGTCCTGCATCGGACGCAGGCCAGCGTCCGATGCTCCCTGGAAAACTAGCTCGCACCACGTCATGACCATCGGACTCTGCAACAGAGTTTCGCCTGCGTCCGTTGCCAGCGTCCGATGCTTCCTCGACTTCTGACAGCAGTTAGGGTTTGCCATCGGACGCTGGGCCAGCGTCCGATGCTGCCAACGCCAGCGTCCGATGCCCCTAACTTGACATCTTTTCATCTCTAACTTCTACCCTTGCTCCCATGTGCCAACACCAAAGTGTTTCACCACTTGTGCACGTGTGTTAGCATTTTTCAAAGCATTTACCAAGGGTTTAGTTAGTCACTCACTAGGTCTATAGTATCGATATGTTAGAGAACACCTAGTGGCACTTGAACACTGCATAAACCGTGAATAATCTCCTCTTAATAGTACGGCTATGTATCCTAAATGTGATCACACTCGCTAAGTGTCTTGACCACTAAAACAAAGAGCCCTACAGGTTATACCTTTGCCTTCGGGCCTCTTTGCTACATCTCTTCTCTTCTTCTTGCAATTCACCAAGGGTAGAGCACTTGATCACTTGAGATGCATATGGCCAACACCATCTTCCATGGTTGTCGCTTAGCTAGCTCCACCACTTGGCTTGGTCGTAATCCTTCCTCATAAGCTATACACATGCTTAGCAATAGGATTAGACCAAATAGGTTTCATCAATTAACCAAAATCAAACTAGGGCTTTCACTAGGTTGGTGCATGTGTTGCATCAACACCGGAGGAGATGGAATGGAATGCGCAAGGCAAAGGTATATGTATAGGGCATTTCATTTCACCGGTCATAGGTGTGTAGAGAAGATTATGACCGGATTTAGGATAGATGGCCGTACTATTAAGAGGAGCAAACTTGTTTGCATATCGGTTATCTAGTGCCACTTGAGCGATCTAACATTGCGATGTTGCTAGGATCGAGTGGCGTGGTGAGAGCAAGTGAAAATCCTTTGAAAAATGTTTGTGAAAATGCTAACACACATGCACAAGGTTGTATACATTTGGTGGTGTTGGCACATTTGCAAAGGAGAAGGTGTTGGAGTTGAATTGAATCAACTCGGAAAGGTTTCCGGAGAAGTCTTTGTTTGAAAAAGAGAAGTGATGGATCTTGGATTGGAATTCTGTACTAATCCTTTGTGATTTGGATCTTGTATTCATGTGGGATGTGTAGCCCTCTGAATAAGCTTTCCAAAATGTCCAAGATCATCGAAATCGGAGTTTGGAGCTAAGAGTTATGGCCGTTTTAGCGCGGAGGTCAGTTTTGGCCTAGAGGTAGTACCGACCCTACTACCGACCCTGAGGCCGGTAGTACCGCCATAACCTCGGTACTACCGACCCCTCCGCGAATAGATCGCAAAACTCTCTGTTCGGGGGAGTTTTTGGCCTACCGGTAGTACCGCCATAACCTCGGTAGTACCGGGCTCGGTAGTACCGACCGGGGTATCGGTAGTACCGAGGTTCGAAATGGTTTTTCAAGCTCTCTGTGTAGATCTAGTTTTTGGCCTAGAGGTAGTACCGCCATAACCTTGGTAGTACCGACCCTACTACCGACCCTGAGGCCGGTAGTACCGACCCTACTACCGAACCTGAGGCCGGTAGTACCGACCCTCGCCCCGGTAGTACCGACCATAGGCGTGGGAGTTCGGGAAAAGGGGAAAACGGCTAGTTTGTGGCTCCCCTCTATAAATAGAGGGGTGGCCGGCCCTTGAGCACCCTAGGGACTTTGTGTCCAAGGTTGGGAAGTGCTTAGGAGCCCTCTAACACACATATGCTTTAGTGCTTATCCGATTGTGTGAGAGAGCGATCCTAGTGCGTTGCTTTGAAAGATAGCATCGAGTGGCACTAGGTGTTCGAGTTGCAAGCCGGTGTGCTTATTACTCTTAGAGGTTGCCACCTCCTAGACGGCTTGGTGCGTGTCTCCGTTGTGAAGCCCGCGTGAAGATTGTGCGTGGCTCCGGAGAAGCTTTGTGAGGGGCATTGTGCTCGCCCCGTGGGAGATCACGAAGAGCAACTCTAGTGGAGAAGAGGCGTGAAGAGCGCCAAGTGGTCCGGCCGGATCGAATGCTAGAGCTCTTGGTGAGCACTCCATCGTGGAGAGCGTGACTTAGGGTCACCACTAGCAAGAGGATCGGCGGCAACCTTGGGCTTGCTTCAACGGGGACTAGCTTGGTGGCAACCAAGTGAACCTCGGGATAAAATCTTGTGTCCCCGTCTCTTGTTGCTCTTATTGTTCTTTGTTTCTTGCATATTACGTTTTGGTTGTGTTCTTCGTGTTCTTCCTTCCTCCCTCTCTATCTTAGGTGGGAAGACTCGATCTACCATTTAGCAAGGAACCAAGATGTCCATCATCTACATCTTCTAGGGAAGTGGGGTAATTGCTAGATCTGAGATTGCATCTCACCCACTTCGATTTCGTAGCTTCCTGCAGGTGCTCAGTAGTACCGGCCTAACAGCCCGGTAGTACCGGTGTCGGTAGTACCGGCCTAGCAGCCCGGTAGTACCGACTGCCTGTTGTTTACACTAGCTTGTATTGCAATACTTATTCTTGTGCTAGTGTTTAGTTGCTTAGTTTGTGTAACTAAGTTGAGCTCTCTAATTTGGCTTGTGTAGCCTTGTTATTGAGCATTGCTAGTGAGCTTAGGCTTTGTGCTTTGCTTGCTAGATTGCATAGGAGCTCCCCCGTGCTTGAAGTACTAGTTGCATAGGCTTGTGTGACCTTGCTTCTAGAATTGGTTAGGTGAGCTCTAGCTAGCCCGACACCTTATTTGCATTGTTTAGGATCTTTTGTAAGGTGTCATAGAATATAGGTAGAGGGGTGTAGTCTTGGCTAGACCGATAGTTTTAATTCTGCATTTGTTTCGGTTAGCCGCTCCGATTAAGTTTAATTTTAAAAAAAGGACTATTTACCCCCCCTCTAGTCCGCCATCTCGACCCTTCACCCTTGATTTTTGATGAGGTGGCTTTGAATGCCACACTTTTCTTCTTCTTGTCCTCTTCCTTGACCATCTCTTCACTATCTTCATTGTATTGATCTTCGGTCATGACATCACCAAGCACCTCATTTGGAGTCACATTCTTCAAGCCTCCTCTAAAGATGATGGTGCGAAGTATCTTGAATCTCTTGGGCAAGCAACTCAAGAATCGGTGAGTGAAGTCTTCATCTTGTACCTGTTCTCCCAAGGACTTGAGATCATTGATGATGACTTGCAATCTATAGAACATTTCCGGAATTGATTCATCATCCTTCATCTTCAAGTTGGTGAGCTTGTCCTTGAGCATGTACAACTTGGCACTCTTTACCGTTGAAGTGCCCTCATATGTTTCTTCTAATCTTTTCCACACCTCACTTGCATTGTCAAGATCTTTGATTTGCTCAAACACCTTTGGATCAATGGCATTGTATATGGTGTTGAGCGCCATTGTGTTGCATTGCTTGTTGATGGAGTCATTTGTTGTTGGATTGGTAGGATCAAGAATCACAAACTCATTTTCTACCACATCCCACACCTTGTCATTGATTGAACCCAAATACATTCTCATCTTTCTTTTCCAATAATCAAAAGATGTGTCATCAAAGAACGGTGGTTTGCCCCCAACATGGTTGAACACAATTTGAGCCATTTTTAACACCGAAGGTTGTTAATCCTTATGCAAACGGTGACCACGGCTCCGATACCACTTGAAAGGTCCTAAATGGCTAGAGGGGGGTGAATAGCCTAATAAAATTTCTACAAAACACTTAGAGAGACTTGTTAGACAATTACAAAGCGAAGCTTTTTGCACTAGCTCTACTAAGTGATGCAAGCCACCTAACCAAACAATTCTAGTATGGTATGATCTCTAAGGCACACAATATCTATGTCACTACTCTCTATTCTAGTGAGCTAGCAAGAACTAAAAACAATGAACTAGAGAGCTAACACTAGCAAGATTAACTACCACTACACAAGGAGTAAAGAATGTAATTCAAGTGGTAGAGAGGTATACCAACACCGGCAAGAGATGATCAATCACAATATGAATACCAATGAAGTCCGGGAGATAGCCAAATAGACAATGGACACAAAGATTTTCTCCTGAGATTCACGTGCTTGCCGGCACGCTACTCCCCGTTGTGTCGACCAACCACTTGGTGGTTCGGTGGCTAATAGGTATTCACAAACCTAGCTCAACACTTGAGCGCCACAAGAACCGACCCACAAATGGAGGTAACTCAATGACACACGCAATTTACTAGAGTTACCTTTTGGCTCTTCGCCGGGGAAGGCACAATACCCCTCACAAATCACCGGGAGATGGCCACGAACAATCACCAACTCGTGCGAAAGCTCCTCCGCTGCTCCAAGCCGTCTAGGTGGCGGCAACCACCAAGAGTAACGAGAAAACCGCAGCAACAACGATCCCCAAGTGCCACTAGATGCAAACACAAAAGCAAATGCACTTGGAATCACTCAATCTCACTTTGATTCGCGCTATCAAGCAAGGAGATGAGTGGGAGGGAGTATGTGTTAGCTCAAAGGGATGTCCAAAATGTTAGAGTGCCAAGAGAGACCTCCCAAAGCCGGCCAACTCATATTTATATACCCCCTCAAACAAATAGAGCCGTTACCCCTTCACTGGGCACTTTTCGTACTGACCGAACGCGTCCGGTCATTGTTTCAGTAGCGTCCGGTCGTTGTTTAAGTAGTGACCGGACTCTTGTTTCACTAGCGTCCGGTCATTGTTTCACTCAGCGTCCGGTCGCGAACAGAGAGGTTCCAGAGACGATTTTCATTGACCGGACGCGTCCGGTCACTATTGACCGGACGCGTCCGGTCACTATTGACCGGACTCACTATGCGTCCGATCACTTCAATTCAACCATTGCCTCTCGTGAACAGTGGTACAGGCGAGTCCGGTCGTTTGTTTCAGCAGAGTCCGGTCGTTGTTTCATTAGTGACCGGACGCACGTTTCAATAGCGTCCGGTCGCTGTTCCAGCGTCCGGTCATGCCTGAAAAACACATTTTCAGCTCCGGTTTCTTCTCCTTTGCAAATGTGCCAACACCACCAAGTGTACATCACCTTGTGCAAGTGTGTTAGCATTTTCCAAACATTTTCCAAAGGATTATAAGTTGGACACTAGGTCCTAATGCATATGCATGTATGAAATCACCTAGTGGTACTTGATAACCGCAATCACCGAGATAGTCCCCTCTTAATAGTACGGCTATCGATCCTAAACACACTCACACCCTCTATGGTGTCTTGAGTGCCAAAAACAAAATTCCTATTTATACCTTTGCCTTGATCTCCATAGGGTTTTGCTTTTCTCTTCTTCTCTTTCCAAATGTGGAGCACTTGATCCATCTTTTTGGTCATCACCACCAACACCATGGTCATCATCTAGCTCCCACACTTGGTATGTACCAATCTAGCTAATGAACACTTCATGAAAAAGGTTAGTACCCAAGGTGACATCAATTATCCAAAAACTTTCAGTCGTGCGCCAGGACAAGATCACCGCAACGGACTAACGTTGGCGCGCGTCGTGGCATGTGTAGCAGGGCCGAGCATGCGTCGAGAATTGCCAAGAAATAGCAGGGGAACAAATGGTGGGGCCCATGAGTGACTGAAAAATGGTTTATGAAACTGTGCAACAAAACTAATCATTGAGGGACTCGGTTTCAAATCGTTTCATAATGGACCTCACCTCTTGAAAACCGGGAGGTGAAACCTTCTACTGAGATTATCATAATGGGAACAAAGCAGAAAGGACACGAATCCACCCTGGAAAGCCAGGGGAAGAGGAGAAAATGGTCGCAAAGAGACCTGGACAAAGAAATGCAACGGACGAAGATGCCTCCTGCTCTCAAAAATAGAGAGTACCATTATGCTTTGGGACATCACCAAACAGGAGCGCAACAGTAAAACTGCCCAACACCTCAAAAATGTTCAAACCTTTCATCCAAAACCTGCCACCTCCGAAACATGAACAGAAGCAGAAGTTACATTTGCAGCAACAAATTCGTCCACGGCAGCCAGTGATATGTGCGTAACACATGGTCATAGGTCATGGTCGGATCAAATGACAAGCAACCTCGGACAGGGTAACACATGGTCGGGTCAAATGACAGATTACTTTGGCAGTGCTCCGGCTCCCTCGCTCCCAGCCTCCCACTCACTCCCACTCCTGCTCTTACTGTTTGGGTTTCTCCCAGCCTCCCACTCACTCCCACTCCTGCTCTTACTGTTTGGGTTTCTCTCCCACTCCTGCTCTTACTGTTTGGGTTTCTGGTGAAGTGATTCTGTGGCTGAAAGTAGATTCTTTTTAATTCTTTAGACTAAACTCTCAAAATCAGGATAGAGAATCACTTTACATAATCAGGTAAAGCTACTTTATCCAGCTAAAACTACTTTATCCAGCTCTCTACTTTTTTCAGCTCTCAGCCTCCTAGTTCATTTCAAGAATCACTTCACAGAATCAAAAAAAATCGTTTCTCGCTGAAAAATACGTTTGGCAGTCAGAGAGCGATTCTCCCTGAGAATCCTGCCAAACACTCCCTTGGCGAGGAATTAAATTGGGTGCACCCCGAGTGCATCATGTACATGTGCACCACCATAGTGGATGATTGACACATAGCGGTAAAGAATATCATGTGGACACCAGACAACATGTGTGAAGACTAAATTTAAAAAAATTGCCCACAACATGCAGAGACTTAGTTGTTGCGAATTTTGCTGAACGTAAGATTTAATTTTCTAGACACGTGTCAATCATCCACTATGGGGGTGTAGAAGCATAGGATGCACCCTGGGGAAGGCAAGTTGTGACGGTGCAACCGTGCAAGGGTTTCTTCTGCTCCCCACCAGCAGCGCAAAAGGAAGGAAGCCGGAAGAGCGCTTCATCGAGGATTCTCACATGGAGGAGCGGGAGAGGCTTGGGGCCCTGCAACTCCATTCTGATTCAGCTCGGCGTTGAACAAGAGCGTAGCCACACACGGTGTCCCAAGAGCCCGGTCCAGCCCCGCGCAGCGGAATTCAGCCCAACTCGCTATACCCACGAGTTGGCGCCCCTCGAGGCCAGGTCCAACAGAGCCCACAATATATAATATATCATGCTTTGGGCCTAACTCAACCCAAAAAACTAGTCTGATAGGTGAGGACTGCCCCCGCCTTATATGTTGTGCTCCGATACCACTTGTTAGAGTGCGTAGCGAAATTCGGCCCAACTCGCTATACCCACGAGTTAACGCCCCTCGAGCCCAGGTCCACCGGAGCCTACAACATATGAGACATTGAGTCTAACTCAACCCAAAAGACTAGCCTGATAGGTGAGAACTGCCCCCGCCTTATATGTTGTGCTCCCCCACCATCAACTACCGATGTGGGACTAAACCTAACAAGCCCAACCACCAAGGGCAAACAAATTGAGTAGAAAGGAGAAACCACAGCAGAATACAATAATATATTCACAACCCGGACATGCAATGCAAACACACTAGCTCCACTACGTTATACATATAGAAAGGCACAGGATCGTCCAACCTATACAACCACCAAAGCACTGCCTCGACAAAATGAGGGTGTGCCACAAGGTTAAACCTCACCCACCGAAGGATTTACCTTCGCTACATTAAAAGCAAGTCATGTCAGATGAAAACCTACTCTTTTCCCCCCATCTAGGTATCGCAGGGTCATCTGTGCTATTTGATCACAAAACAAATAAGAACAGGGGAAGAAATATAATGGAAACGAAGCCTATCGACGAATTCCATGCCTGCCTGAAGTTAGATGTATGCTATTGGAGGTTGCGCGTCAATCCACCCCGTGATGTAGTTCTGCAGCATTAAAATGAAGGTGTAAATTAATATAGCACTTGACAAAAACAAACTATGTTCCAGTGTTATTCATATGAGTTGGCATGAATTACAGAATTAGTCAACAACATAGTAAGAGTCAGTCTGCTTATATATTAGTATATATTAAGCAAGACTGTAATTGAAAGGTTAATATTTATTAGTACTCCCTCCGTTTCAAATTATAGTCTTCACTTTTTTGGTACATCCATTTTGCTAAGCATGTAGATATAACTTGGAACCCAAAAAGACTAATACATAGCAAAATAGATGTACCAAAAAAGTCAAAGCGATTAATAATTGGAATGGAGGGAGTATATGAATCCATGGAATTGAAGTAGATAGCACATTGAGGGTTTACTAATCTTACTAATACATAGCAAAATTTATGTAGTATACATGTTCAAGTATTCAAAGAGAACGTCAAGCCGTCAAGGTCTCATATAAAAAATATTCTTGTATAAAACATTTCAATGGGCATACCTTCCGGAAACCGTCTGAGAAGTTCCAGGTCCTCTCAAATTACCAAGTCGTTCTTGTTCAAGGCACACCGCGGCAAATTTTTTCTCCAAAGCAACTATCTCTTGCCTCTTCTTTTTAGCCTCCACTTCCTTTGCTTTATGTAATGTATCTACTTTCTTTGCTAGCATCTGTAGACAACAGTTGGTAAGCTAAACCATACAACCACAGCAGATGTCTCCTCACATGCAGTATCCACTATGTCCAATCTGACTTAATACTGCCCAGCCCATGGGCTATAATTATTGTCGGCAAACAGATTAACAATCTCACTACCAAACTACTCCCTCCATTTCAGAAAAGATTGTTGTCTTAGTTCTATCCAAAGTCTTAACCTTGACCATCAGTTTCTAGACATTTGTATAGTTTATCATCATAAGATAGAAATTGATAGGTCCACCGTGAGAAATACTTTCATACATGTTAGACTATACAAATCTAAAGGAATTGATGTTCAGAGAAACAAATGTTTGAATTCGGACAAACCTAAAACTGCAACCCTTTGTGAAAGGGAGGGGTATGTCATAGGTGTTGGGCCCAAGATGGCCGAGCCTGGGCTGGTGTCAACAGTACCGCAGGTACTGTAGCACAGCCTATAGCAGCCAAGTATGCTATGGGCCTACTGGGCCAGGTCTGGTTTAGCCCGTTAGTATTAGGGCTAATTAGAGATAAGAAGAGGAGATGTATCAATCTAATCAAGCAATGAAGAAAGAACAAACAATCCAATTACCCAAATACTCTAGTCTTCCTCCACGCCTACTTTGCCCGGCCATCTTCCTGGCAATGGTTATCCCTCAAATGAACTAAGGTTTATAACAGGGTACTACAATTTCATGTGAGTAATCTAGCAAACTAAGAGAGAATGGAGGTACTCCGTGTCCCATATTAGATGACGTTTAAGAATCTATCACGAAAACCAACGCTGAAACCAAAAGATAAAAATGCCCCTCAAGGAGTAAATACAGAGAGAATAAATACAGAAATGTATTGGGAAAAGAGAGGTGCATTAGGAAGTGAAAAGATGAGTGTTTGGGACAAAATTTGAATGCTATAATGTCATCTATTTTGGGACAGAGGGAGTAGTATTGATTAAGAAATAATAAAGCAGCATCTTAAGTTTGGTGATAGCAGTATAGCCTCATATCCATACCTCTATTGCATCTTCTTTGTCCTTTAGAGTTTGGTCTTTGTCATGGCATGCCTTTCTCAAGGAAACTACCTCCTTTTGTAGCACGTCATAGAGCACACCAGCGACCATATCAGCTGAATCATTGTTTGTGGTTTCATTACTTTTCTCTTCTGCATTAGCCTTCCAATTATCAGCCGTTTCACAATCTTTAACCGCATCCGTAGATCTATTGAGTGAATGAGGTCCACTCCCAAGAACTTTCCCCCGGTCTAATGACCTGGTACCACCATCGAATGACTTTGAAGTTCCTTTTGCATGCTTCAGTACCAAACAACTGCTGGTAGAGAGGGAGGATCTTGAATTGAAAGATGAAGACCTCCTCATTAACACACCGTTTGGATAGATTTTGGATATACTATCAACACCACCTAGTGAAAGTCGACGGGGAGGTCCATTACTTATACTCTTTCCTTCCACAGGAGGACGACTAGAACCACTTGGAGGACCCCTCAAACTATCTTCTAAAACTTTTAAGCGCAACTGACACTTTTCCTGAGTTCAAACAAATTTAATGGTCAGTTGAAAATTAATTACTCCTGTGCTTAAAATATTAGCTCCAAATCAACATTGTGATTAACCTTTAATTGAGCTTCCGATCGAGCAGTTCTCTCTGCAATAGCAAGTTTGTCACGAAGTTGCTGCATCTCACCCTGCAGAAGCAGTTTTTGTCAAAGACATTAGAACATTTCACTCTATTGATAACTGTGGATGTCCTATATCAAACAGGTTTAGCATCCTACCTGCAGGAACCTTCGCTCTTCAAGCCACTGTTTAACAGGCATTACTTTGTCATTAGCATCTTTCCACTCATTTGCAACCACAACAGCAACCCTGTTTGCAGTAACTTTCGCTCGAGCAAGTTCACGGTCACGAATTTTCTTTTCTTCCTAATTGTGTCATGAACAGAAAATAGCACAGGTCATACAATTGTGTAAAGAATCAATAATTGCAGAGTAAGGGCCTGTTTGCAAGGGAAGATTGATCTACAAATGTTTAGGGATTTAGTTCAACTTTGTACTAAACCCTAGGGATTTGGATCATCAAACTACCTTTCCAAACAGGCCCTAAGAGATGAAGGATAGTAGGTTACATTCATTTCTTGAACTTTCCGTTGGTAATCTCTAACAACATTGGCAGCTGCACCGCCTTGCAGAACATCCTCTTCAAGCTCTCTCACAGTTTGACTCAGTTTTTCTACTTCCGCAACTTTTTGGCGGTGCAGTCTATCCAAGATCTTATTTTCTTCCTGCATTCCAGGAAGGTAACCAACAAATAAGTTCAATTGAGATGACTTTACTGATTAATTTATTGTGTAGGCCTTGTAAGATACAATAGACTCTACTTACCTGGCAAATTTCAATTTGCTTCATCAACTCTTGGTTCTTATTTTGCATGTCATCAACCATAGCAGCTTTAGCCATCGCGATTTGTACAGTCCTTTCTGCTTCTAGCAGTGCTGCCTCCTTTTGCTTTGTCAAACGGTCCAAAGCTCTATTGTCATCCTGGAGCTTTGCGATCTGAAAAGAACCAGGAACTCTTTTGTCAGGTATTGTACATATGTATCCTCTGAATTAAAAGGAAGTGCAACAATATTTCAAGAAGTATGAGAAAAACATCATGACTTCATCACAGATCAATAATAAGAGGTAGGTTGTAAGTATTACCTCCTTCCTAGAAATCTTTAGCTCTGCTTCAAGTGGTGCAAGGATGGCTTCAATAGGTGGCATATCATCATCTTTCTGAGCTGCATGTACTCTTCGTAGTGTTGCTTCGGCTGCAAACTGAGCAGCCATAGCAGCCTTTTTCTCATCATTTGTTTTCTTAAGTTCTAGGTTCTGCAAAACTCCAGTTATCAGAGAGCAACCAATAGAGGGGGAAGAAACAACAAAAGGAAGTCATAGGATATATATATATATATACTTTGCTTTCAAGGAGAGACTGTCAACTTGAGTTTCTCATCCACCTTCTCTAATTCAGCAGTGAGCTGCCATCAAAGTAACATATTAATAGTCATATTAACAAAGGAAACTAGCCATCTTTAACAAAACACAAAGAAAACACCCCCTTCTTTCCCTTTATTTTAATTTATTTATATATGAAAGAGCATAGCTCACTAGCCCAGTTACCATCATGAAAACTAATGGCAAAGAGCATAGCACAAGGTAGATCTTCAACAACATACTAGTCTCGATATGAGTCAGACCTATATATTCACTAATGGCATGCAAAGCTACAAATGAATTGAATTCCCCCTGGAAAGATCATCACCACACCAGTTTAATATGACAGGTATCTTTGATTTGGAAAAAAAAATGCCTTAGCTGATGAAATAGTTATTTTGAGGAATCTTTAAACGCAGAGAAATGCAAGAATAAAAATACAAAAGAACCATTGCCTTGGCGCCCAAAACAGAGCAAAATCTCAATCACAGGATTGATTTCATTAACTGATCATAAATCAAATGTTGATTTGTTAATGTTTCAGGAGCTACATTGATTTGCCAATAAGCAAGTATTATGTTATAAAAGCCATACATAGTGTTTACTTGCTAAGAAACCTATGACATGTTGAGTTCCAAAAGGACAAGACGATAAGAAAATGGGAGGACCTTAGATCCAGACAAATAATAACAGACGCCCACAAACAAGATATATCATCTTACAGAAACACAATAGGAAAAAGTAAGATCATACAGGATATGGTTCTTCATGAAATTAACTCCAAATTAAATTGGACAGGCTCAACAGACATTTAAACTGAAACTATATGTTTAAGAAACAAACAGATCACAGAAAGGATCTCAACTGATAATACTAGCTATAGGCACAGTGCGCTGAAAGTACTTTAAAGCTCTGTCCTTAGCTGAACAAAAAAAAAAGCCTCCATACATGGAAAATGATAATCATTAATCAAAACTCAAAAATTGTAAAAGAAGCTTCAGATTCGCCAGACCAGATTCTATTCACTTCAGTGGACTTCTAAGTTCTCCCTGACTAGACCTGAATGAACAGAAGAAAGACTTTTTCAGCAATTATTGACACTCTGGATCATACATACTATGCCTTGTTGATAAACTAGAAAAATGGGGGGAAATGAAACCAGAAGCAACATGGTGCTATGGACTTATTCAGCTGTCCCTGAGGCGGAAGATAAGTGACAATGAAAAGTTAAACCAAAGTTTTGAACAAAATAGCAGACACATGCTGGACCGAGAAAATAATGCCACCCAGAAATGAACCATATCATTAGAATTAATCGGACCAACTGAAAACTACCAGAAACAAACACGGTTCAGATGCCTTGCTCTCAAACTCCTGCTAACCCCAGCTTAGTTTGAGACTGAGTTTCCCTGAAGGGCTATTTGCCGATGCCTACCAAGTTTTGCACTTAAAATCTGGCGCGACGACACCACCCCAGTCCACAAACACAGTGAAACGACCATTCATACAACGCTCTAACACAAGCATGAAGAAAACTCAGAAGTTACCTCCTCGACGGCCTTCTCCCGCGCCCTCTCCGACAGCCGCAGCGCCTTTATCTCCGCATGCGCCTCGCCCAGCTCCCTATCCTTATCTAAAACCTCATCGAAGAACCAAAACATTGCTCAATAAGACCCCTAAAATGCTGTGGAAATCAACTAAAATTTGAACTCACGCAGCAACAGTCACGAATCAGCTCACCCCTGACTTCGTTCTCGAGCCGGTTGAGCTCGACTTTGACGGGATCCGACCCGTGCATGAGAGTGAGGAGGTCGTCCGCGTCCAAGCCCGCCTGCACCGGGCCCCGGCGGCGCGCGGAACTCTTGTGCGCCGAAGCATTCCCCTCCTCGCCCCAGCCGTCGGCCATCTCAGATCTGAGCCCCAGCGGGGCAACCCACCATCCAAATCAGCAGACGCCGCCGGGAGTGGCGCTCCGCCCGCCGCCGAGCTCCCGTTCCGCCGGGCTGTGGCGTGGCTTGCTGCCTCTGCAATGCCCGGTCGGCGGGGGAAAACCCTAGGAGGTGTCTTGCTGCTGGGCGATGAGCGCGTTGCTCCTCCAGTCTTCCACTAGCGATTTGTCTTTTCTTGCTCACAACGGTGTGTTCAAAAACTGGAGAGAGAAAGGGGAGGAAGGCGTTTCCGGATTATTTAAAGCGGTGCGTTTCGGCGGCGATTAGTTTTACGTCGAAATTACGTACGGCCAGGTAATCATGGAGTAGTAGTAGTAGTACCAGGAGTACTACAGGTATAGCCAGCCGTATTGGCGTGGGCGTGTGGCGGCACCGTGGACTAGTTTTCCTTGCAGCGTGCCAACGTTTGGCATAATTGCTATGATTACTCCTTGTATTTTAAATTATAATTTTTTAATACACGCTATATCTATAACCGGCTCTATTCGCTTGAGCGAGCTATAAATTGCTTTTAGTTCATACAAATTAATCATAAAACATTATTTTTCTCTTCCAACAAATTAGTTGTATATAAATTAAAATGTCTTATAATCTAAAATAAGTAAAATATATCTCTATTTTTTTCTCTATCTCAATCTCCAACGAAACGTTTGTTCTAATAACCATTTTGTCCTCATTATTGTCTGTCACTCAAGTTATACTAAAAACAAAAATGTCTCTATAAATATTTATATATATATATATATATATATATATCTATTCATATGGTTTGTTTTACTCTTTGTCTCTATCTGTACCTATCTCTATTTATACCCAATATTAAAGCACGTAGCTTTTCTTTCAATCTGCTTTCTTTACTTTCTAAATTGTCATTTTCTATCCTGCTTGTTTACTTCCCAAACTACATTTGTATGCAGCCTATATAAATATATCTACCTCTCTGTCTAGCTGAACACATTGCTATATAGGCCTTGTAGATGTAACACCAAAAAAATTTGTGTTCTACAGTAAATGTTAAAATACTAATTTGGAGTATTAACGTGAAATAATGATGAAACCCATTCCACAACCCTTAGTAAAATCACGAGACCTTTCTAATGAGCCTAATTAGACCATAATTAGACAATGTTGTGCTACAGTAAACAATCTCTAATAGCAGGTTAATTAGGCTTAATAGATAGATCTTGTGATCTCCCGTCCACCCGTGTAATTAATTTTGTATTTAGATCATATTTAGTCCTTTTAATCTTTGATTTACTGCGGATACATGGGTGTATGCCGGGCCTCTGAGTGATGAGTGATTGTCAACGGGTATGATGCACATGTTCTTTGGCTTGTGTTGTGCAGGTGTCGAGCACAGAGACAGTGATCGAGGACAAGGTGAAGGTCAAGTTGAGCCGTACCGTGCTGACGGACCGGGTGCGGTGAAGGATGGGCGTGCCGTGCGGCGGACGTGCCATGCCGACGAACCGAGCGGTGAAAGGCGGACGGGAGGCTTGGACTGAGGGACCAGAGTGTCTGAGGATCAGCTGTGGTGGCTGGCAGCCTGTGACGATGACAAGCGAAGAAATGCGGTCATGTGTTGCCTGGGTCGAGGACCTGGGGACATGTGTCGGTGGACGGGGTGCACGGGCGGTGCATCCCCTCTACGACGTCGGTTTGTTGGTAGAGCCAGGGAAAAACCAACGGGTGGACGGTTTCCAGGTTTGGGCCTCAAAACCTGGGTGCTGGGTTTCCGAGTTGAGCCACAAAACTCGGGCGGTGGGCCGGTTTCCAGGTTTGGGCCTCAAAACCTAGGCGCTGCGGGTTTGCTGAGTTTGGGCCTCAAAACTCAGAGCTGGTGGCTGGTTTCCTGGTTTGGGCCTCAAAACTAGGGGCTGCTGGAAAAGGCTGGTTTCCCGGTTTGGGCCACAAAACCGGGGGTGCAGAGCGAGGGCGGCACGTGGTGGCTATCCGGAGGTTGCGTCGAGGTAACGCTTCGGCCAGTGCGGGCGTGGCCGTCCGATACACCTACCACTCGGGTGGACCAGATTAGCCTTAGGGTTTTCCTGGCCCGCTCTGTAATTACAGTAGAGAGGGGTAGAGTAGGAAATAGACTAGGCTAGTTGTAGTATAAGTAGTAGGGAGACACCCTCCTCCCATTCCATCTCAGTTAGTGCTTTCATTCGCTAGGGTTTCCTGCTCTCCCATCCCCTGCTTTAGCTAGTTGAGATCCGCAGAGAGACTCCACTCTGTGTACTGTTGATTTGAGAAAGTGAGGCCGTATCCTCACCTTGGAGCACAGATCGATGACTTGATTCGCGTTTTGATTCAAATTCGTTGTGTTCTTCGCGTTCTTTGTTTCTCTGCGATTTTCCCGTCGCTCGATCTCCCTCTCCAGTGCGTCTTTGCGAAATCCGTTTGAATCAACTTGTTCGTATTTGAAAGGAGATCATTTCCACCGAAGGAATTCGTCTAACTCCTTACAAACAAGTGGATCGGGTTGATTTCGTTTTCGTGGCGTTTTTCTCCCTTCCCCCGATTTTCTTCGATTCATCGATTTGGAGATAGGTTCGAGCCATGATCTCTTAGAGATAGCTCACTATACTCCTTGTGACTCATCTCTCCAAGTTTGAACCCTAGAGGTTTCGTTTTGGGAGAGTTTGATTCGAATCGGTGGACGAACAGTGCTGCTGCGGGGTGATCGGACGCTTGGTCGGGACGACCGGACGCACGGGGAGAGAGTCCGGTCGTTGAATGCTCACTGTGTACGTTCCATAACTTGACCGGACGCTTGGTTCATTTTCTGACCGGACGCTGGGAGTGAGTCCGGTCGTTGATCTTTTCTCTGTTCTTTCTCGACCGGACGCTTCACTTGCTGTTTAACCGGACGCTTCAGGGTTACTGTTCACAGCTTGGCTTGTGCTTGACCAGACGCTATTTGGTTTTTGACCGGACGCACTGTAGCTGACCGGACGCACTGTACGCCAGAGTCCGGTCAAAAACAGAAAGGTCCAAAACCTGTTTTTGTGTGACCGGACGCGTCCGGTCCCTGCTGACCGGACGCAGGCCTGAGTCCGGTCGCTGCTGTCTCGCGCGGTTTTGGCCTTTGTGACCGGACGCACTGTACACGACCGGACGCTCCGTACTCGTGAGTCCGGTCGCGAACAGTAAGGTTCCAGAGCCAATTTTGGACGACCGGACGCGTCCGGTCCCTGCTGACCGGACGCTGGACAGAGTCCGGTCGTTACTGTTTTGCGCGTTTTCGTTCGCGGTTCGTTCGTTCTTGATCGGATTCGAGTTCCGTCTTTTGAGTTGGCTTTCTAGGGCTGTCTAGTGTCCCGCTGTGCTTCTAGAAAGCATCCACCCTACATCTAGGGTCGTGGACATTAGCAAGCTCTAGGGTTTGCTCTTGGGGTTGATTTTGGGACAGTGGCATATTGTTTCCGCAAGGAAATTTTGAAGCTCCCATTCACCCCCCCTCTGGTCGCTTTCAGATAGCTCCTCGGTCCTTCATTTACAAATGCTATAATAATTTTGTAAAAAAATAGCAAAATAGAGTGCAACTAAACAAGGCCTAGATGGCATAATTGTAGCCACACGGACAAGCATTCTTCAAGAAGAGATCGCATGTTTAACACTACCTCAGGGCTCCTAAACATTGACGCACAACATGTTCCGTTTGAGCTTATCACCTAAAATTAGTTCTATTTTTTAGTCATATATAACAGTATTTTTCTCCTACATGAATCAACCAAAAATAGAGTTTTTAGACGTAGAAACTACCAACCGAATAAGGCCACAGTCAAAACACTCGTATGTATCAGACATGCACTTCTGAGGTCCAGAAAACATCTGACGCCAATGTACCTATCAACATCAATGGACTTATTGTTGATATCACCGTGCACGCCCTTCACGGTGATGAGTATTGAGATGTTGTAATTATCTACGAGGCTCACGTCAAAGAAGTCTAGGCCACTGGAGCCATCGACAGTGAACTCTGCTAGTGTGGCAAGTGGAGACACTATTGTCGTTGCACTGGGCGTTGCCCGAACTGTAGTAGTCACCCCGTGACATAGGTGAACATGCTGGATTGCTGGTGGCAGCCACGACCAACGTTTTATCTGGCGGAGAGTGTGCGCCTACACATCCTCCACATGAGGCATGATCAGCTCACGGGAGCGTCGGCCATCACTGGTATGTTGTGCCTTATTATCGTGCATAGTCGGGTCGTTCCGGTGCCTGATAACTGTCCTAGCCACACCGTGCGCTTGTATGTGGCCCAAATTGTGACAAAACAAGTTAGGATATATACGAGTGTTGATTGTTGAATAATAAATCTCCGAACTCCAAATCATTAGGTACTTGTGCAACAAATAATATATTCAGTGCGGACACATTTGGTAATTTCTAAAATATAAAATGGAACCAAATCTAAATGACTCATATGTCTAAATTTGCTTAGCCGCGACTCACCAATTGGATTAATAATAGAATATATTTTTATAATAAATATATTAGAAAAAATATTAACATTGTTTTTTAAAAATCTTATTCAATTAAAAAATATTTTTAAAAAACATGAGATGTTCAGTTTTATAATGGAAGACATACTACCTCTATCCCTAAATGGGTGCAAATATAGATTGCGTGTCAGTTTAAGTGTTTTATGTTGGACCAAGTTTTTAGTAAAAAGTATTCATATTTATGGCTTTAAAATAATTTGTTACAAAAAGACATTTCATAATTAAACTAATGGTATTTAATTGGTATATATTTATATCTTTTTTATTTATAATTGGTCAAATTTGATGATATACTAAAATATAACACTGTTTTATAATTGTATTTTTTTTAAGAGATTGAGGGACCACATAAGTGTACCACTGTTTGGCTGGTCGTTTTTACGACTGATTTCGGCTATTTCAAAAGTGTTTTGTGAGAGAGAATAAACTGAAGTATAGCTGATAAGCCGACTAATATAACCGTGTACCACTTTTTGTTTTTCTTTTCGTCGCTCGGTTCCAAGCAAATGTACCATAATTTTGTTTTTTTCCAAACATATCTTGATTACTAGTTCTTTTTTGAAAATTATCTACGAGTATTATTTTTAGTAGACTAAATTAGTGTCGAAACATCCAATGTGACAAAAAAAATTCATACCCTGAACTAAACAAGGTCTTTATAGGTTCGCCAGGGTGTGTTAGCGGGTAGCGGCAAGGGCATCATCGACGGATGCATTCTCGAGCCACTTTTCGTTCTGATGGTTCACCTGCTGTATGGGTGCACTGTTTCGGTCGTCTTTGCATCATCACAATTCACCATCGACATGTGGCGTGTTCCCTGGCACGTCTTGTGGAGCCAGAACAACCTGCTCTCGATCGTCATTTTGTCCTGAGAAAAGGAAACACCAGTTGTCCATTTTTTGGTGGCACCGCAGCATCCTTTCCGCGTCTCTCTTTTATATATATGGAGCGCGATGTGGCAGTGTGGCACACGCGACGCAAGACTGTCCTCCTGAGAACACCCACTTCAATTCGCCGACGCGGATGGACACACGTTGTTGTCGCCGGGGGTGTTGGATGACGTCGACAGGAACGGGGGATAGGCTAGCTAGTGTGCAGTACAAGCGTGATCGTCCTGATGTGCACTGTGATGTACAACGTTTTCGATGCCTGCTGCTTGTTACGAATTGGTGGATTATCAGAAGACACCACTTGATGATCTCATCCGTTGAAGACACGATTAGTGGACAGGATTAGATTAGTAGTTAATCATATGCAGTTAGACATATGTATTAGCAGTTAGTCTTGTCCCTGTGCAGTTCCCTCACAGGCAACTGCATGGCCTTATCCAAGTTGCGTCCGTACGGCGCAACCCCTTGTATATAAATACTTTACAAAGATCAATGAAGTGGAAAGTTCATCTCTCTATTCATTTACATTCTCAATTACAATATGTTATCAGCACTTTGTTCTATGAGAACAGAGAAGAGGAGTACGACAGAACAAATGTTTTTCTACGGGGGTCAAACCGATGGAGGAGAAATTATGCCTAGTGGACAGTGGCACCACTAATTCTATTTTTAGAGAAACAAAATATTTCCAAACTCTTGTTAAAAGACAAGGAAATATTTTGACAATCGCTGGACGCGATGCAACGATAGTTGGTACTGGTCGTGTCACTATTGTACTTCCTATGGGTACCCAAATTACAATCAAGGATGCATTATTGTATTCTGATTCAAAACGTACCTTACTAAGTTATAGAAATATCTGTCAAAATAGTTTCCATATAGAAACCCATTATGAAAATAACGAGAAAATTCTCCTTGTTACTCAAACTAGCGGATATGGCAAACGCATTGTTGAGAAAATTCCATCTTTTCCGTCTGGTTTGTACTATACATACATCAACCCCGTACTACATGTTGCGTATAAGGTAATTTTTCAGAATATTGATACATTCAAAACATGGCATGATCGCCTTGGTCATCCCGGAGTCGGGATGATGCGGAAAATTATCACCAATTCTAATGGTCATGAGTTAAATACTGCTAAATTCCTGAAATCTTCGGATTTTATGTGCACTTCTTGCGCTACAGGGAAACTGATCTTACGTCCATCACCTGTTAAGATCCAAAATGAGCCACTCAAATTTCTTGAACGCATTCAAGGCGATATATGTGGCCCCATTCAACCAACGTCTGGACCATTCAGGTACTTCATGGTTCTAATAGATGCATCTACTAGATAGTCTCATGTGTGCCTTTTGTCCACACGCAATCATGCATTTGCAAAGATTATTGCCCAAGTTATTAGACTTAAGGCTAATAACCCTGAACATCAAATCAAATCGATTCGAATGGACAATGCTGCCGAATTTTCCTCAAAGGCTTTCAATGACTATTGTATGGCTTTAGAAATTCAAGTTCAGCACTTTGTCCCATATGTCCACACACAAAATGGTTTAGCAGAATCTCTCATTAAGAGAATCAAACTCATTGCAAGACCCTTATTACAAAATTGCAACCTACCAACTTCTTGTTGGGGTCATGCAGTTTTACACGCTGCTGACTTAATTCAATTGCGACCAACTGCATATCATGTAGTTTCCCCAATGCAATTAGTACGTGGGAATATGCCTAATATTTCCCATCTGCGAAAATTCGGTTGCGCTGTATACGTACCGATCTCACTGCCTAAGTGCACCTCTATGGGTGCACATAGGAAACTTGGTATCTATGTGGGATATGAATCTCCATCGATTATCAAATACCTCGAACCCCTTACAAGGGACTTATTCACGGCCTGGTACGCTGATTGCATATTCAATGAGGATCATTTCCCGGCATTAGGGGGAGACTACAAGTACCAAAACGAATGCCAGGAAATCGACTGGAATGCCCAAGGCATTTTCCACTCAGATCCATGTACTCAAGAAACTGAACAACAAGTTCCGAAAATCATAAATTTGCAACATATTGCAAATAACCTGCCAGAAGCATTTACTGATTATAAGGGTGTCACTAAATCCTCTTATCCTGCTCGGAATGCGCCTGGAAGAGTGGAGGTACCAATAAAAACCATTCAGCCCCCACTTCCAAAGAAGAGGGGGAGAAGTACGGCCGCTCCCAAGGATAATGCTTCAAATAAGCGTCCGAGGATACCGAGGACTAAATCCTCGAAATCAGTAAATCCAAGCCAACCTCAAGTTGGTAGACACCCGATAGTGGATAAAAGTTCAACGCCAGGACCTAATCCACAACCCGGATCAACGGTGCACCCCAACACTGATCCTGGGACATCGGAACACCCTGACTCCATAGTTTTGGGAAATGTTGAGTCACTATATGGGGTGAAAGAAATTTCCATCAATTACATTGAAACTGGAGAATCATACGATCGTAAGACTACTGTTGTCGACATGTACTTCTCCGCAGCAGTTGCAGAAATCTTTCTCAATGACCCAGAACCTAAGACCATAGCAGAGTGCAAAAAGCGCTCGGACTGGGCTCAATGGAAAGAAGCAATCCAAGCTGAGATAGCCTCGCTCACTAAAAGGAGGGTATTCACATCTGCGATGCCCACACCTTCCAAAGTCTTTCCTGTGGGCTTTAAATGGGTTTTCATCCGAAAAAGGAATGAAAATAATGAGGTGGTGAGATATAAAGCAAGGCTCGTAGCACAAGGGTTCACGTAGAGACCCGGCATTGATTACAATGAAACATATTCTCCGGTAATGAGTGGAATTACTTTCCGATACTTAATATCATTGGCAGTTCAAAATCATATATCTATGCGGTTGATGGATGTGGTGACAACATATTTATATGGGTCACTTGATTCAGACATATACATGAAGGTTCCCGATGGAATCCAAATTCCGAATCCAAACGCAAATCGCAACATGTATTGTGTAAAGCTACAAAAGTCATTATATGGCTTAAAGCAATCGGGTCGGATGTGGTACAACCGACTGAGTGAGTTCCTTCTCAAGAAGGGATACTCCAATAATGATGATTGCCCATGTGTTTTCATTAAGAAATCTCCCACGGGATTTTGTATTATATCTGTATATGTTGACGATTTAAACATCATTGGCAATCCAAAGGATATAAATGAAGCACGTAGTCATCTCACGAAGGAATTCGAGATGAAGGATTTGGGTAAGACCCGGTATTGCTTGGGCTTACAAATTGAGCACCGTCCTACAGGGATTTTAGTGCATCAGTCAGCCTATGTCCAGAAAGTTTTGGAGAAATTCAAAATGGACAAATCATACCCCATCAAAACACCGATGGTTGTTCGTTCCTTAGAAGTAGGGAAATATCAATTTAGACCACCGGATGTTGGTGAAAAGATATTGGGACCAGAGGTTCCATATCTCAGTTTCATTGGCGCACTTATGTATCTTGCAAATTGCATCAGGCCTGATATCGCATTTGCAGTAAACTTACTAGCTAGGCATAGTGTGAAACCCACTCGCCGTCACTGGACGGGAGCGAAGTGTATCCTCAGATACCTTAATGGCACAAAGGATCTTGGTTTATTCTTCAGAAAGAATCATGATCCCAGTATGATTGGCTACACAGATGCCGGTTACTTATCTGATCCTCATAACGGAAAATCCCAAACAGGATTTGTATTCCTTCGTGGAGGTACGGCTATTTCATGGAAATCTTCTAAACAGACCATGACGTCCACCTCTACTAATCATTCTGAAATTATTGCTCTATATGAAGCATCACGCGAATGCGTGTGGCTTCGCAGAATGATTAACCACATACAACAATCATGTGGCATTGGTTCTATTGAATCACCAACAATTATCTATGAAGATAATTCTGCTTGTGTTACACAGATGCAAACAGGTTACATAAAGAGCAATATCACAAAGCACCTTATTCCTAAGTTGTTTTATCCCCATGAGCTACAAGAAAATGGGGAAATAGACATCTTACGAATCAAGTCTTGTGATAATCTTGCAGATCTTTTTACTAAGTCCTTACCATATTCTGTATTTCATAAATTGGTACATGGAATTGGTATGCGGCGACTTAGAGACTTGCAAGAATCAGGGGGAGAAATCTCCTAGATATCACATGTATTCGCATCATGTTATACTCTTTTCTTTAACGAGTTTTACTCACAAAATTTCTTGTTAAAGTTTTTAATGAGGTAATATTAACATAAGCGTGTGTTATGTTTTCTATTTTCCCCATCGGGGTTTTTATAGTAAATATCAAAGACACATATTGCCCTCACAACTATTCATGTTTTTCTCCAGAAAGGTTTTTCATGAGAGTTATCTTAGAGGCAATACCAATGATATGTCGTCATATTTTCTCCTGAATTTTCCCACTGGGTTTTGCAGGAGTTTTAGCGACCTATCCATATTATAACGCTCCTCATATTTTTCCTAAATGGTTTTTTGGAGGAGTCATTAATATGTCGTATCTCCAATATTTCCTCGCTGGGTTTTTATTTGGAATACCAATGACATAGTGATTTATTTAAATCATATACATACATATTCCTCAGATTTTTCCCATAGGGTTTTTCGAGGAATCCAAGTTTACAACATCATTGATCTCAAGGAAGATTCGATCAAGGGGGAGTGTTACGAATTGGTGGATTATCAGAAGACACCACTTGATGATATCATCCGTTGAAGACACGATTAGTGGACATGATTAGATTAGCAGTTAATTATGTGCAGTTAGACATATGTATTAGCAATTAGTCTTGTCCCTGTGCGGTTCCCTCACAGGCAGCCGCATGGCCTTATCCAAGTTGCGTTCGTACGGCGCAACCCCTTATATATAAATACTTTACAAAGATCAATGAAGTGGATAGTTCATCTCTATTTACATTCTCAATTACAACACTGCTGTCTGTTCACCCACGAATGGAGGTTGTGTGCTCTGGAAGGCACGTACGAGACGGGAACGGGAGGGGCATAGTAGTAGCTACGTCAAATTTCGAGTGGCAACGATCCAAGAGTAGTTCGCACTCGCAATAATGTTAGCATGATGGTACATGGTTGCATGCTTATGGAAGAATTTATGGTACCACGACGAGCGAATGATGAACGCAGTTTTTTTTTTCTCGAGAAATCAGTTGGCTCATAGCTCTCTTCGGGAGAACTTAAAGATTTCTGCATATTTATATGATTGATTTGATATAAAAAATATTATTTTATGACTAATTTTATAGATTTAAAACGGTTTATAGCTCAAGCGACGAAGGGTAAGTTGCCTCGTAATCCAGGTCCGTGACTCCTCCATCCATCGGCGCACAGTGCATCGGCGTGCGCCCTTGATTCGAGTGCGGTCGTCACCAGTTCAGAGCCGGCCAGGACGCTATCGAGCCAGAGCAATCTGCCAAATCCCTGCTGCCCAAGAACAAAAGCTAGGGCATGGCATGGCCCACGGGCACGTGAGCAAAAGTGGCGCATTGGTAGCATCCGCCCCCAACTTTCCCCAAATATTTGTAGATTTCCGGTCACATTAACTTTTAGCTGCATACATGGAGTATTAAATGTAGGTAAAAAAATTAACTAATTGTACTTTTAGTATGTACATGTCGAGACGAATCTTTTGAATCTAGTTAGTTCATGTTTGAATAAAATTTATCAAATAACAACGAAAGTGCTACAGTGCCAATTCCAAATATTTCCACAAACTAAACAAGGCCTTCCAGTGGGCAATGGCCGGTTAAAAAGTGCTGAACTGACACTACTCTGGAGCTTCCTGTGCTACTCCAACATCAATACCATTCTTGGTCACGTTGAAATCAAAGGTACCATGCACATGCCCCCCCCCCCCACCCCACCACCACACCCACCCACCCACCCCACCCCTGGGAAACAACGGGTTTCTGCATCCTGCTTCCTCGTATTCGCGTTAGCCCAACGGCCAACACGGGCGCGCACGGCTGGACCACCCCCCGCCCCGTAATCACGCGCGGTAGCCATCCAAGTACGCAAAGCCACCGTGCCCGCTGAACCCGGCCGGCCCATCAGTATCCGTCTATAGTTGTGTCGCGGCTGGTTCTATCCGCATCCGCATGTGACCGCGGGCACGGCAGCAATCCTCGGTCAGATCCACGGCCGAACGCCCCTGACGCCCTGCACGAGAGCGGTGGTACAGCCCGCGTTGCGCCGGCCGAACTGGCCCGCGTGAAGCGATCTTGACTTGTTGCTGCATGCTGCCGCCCCTCCAACGTCCAATCTCTCCACCCAGTCACCCACCCGCGCCGCCGCGCGGCCGCCTGCCGTCTTGTGAGCTGTTGCTGCGACCGCCCGCTAGCGAGGACTACGGCCAATAGGGCGGCGCCCCTAGGCTCGGCTCTGGTCGGTCGCTGATCCGCCGCCTGACTGCCCCGCTGTCGCTGCCGGTTGCCGCTGCGGCCACATGCGCCGGTGCACGCACGCATGTGTGGTTCCAGTGCACTACCGTGCTCTCGCCCCTGTCGCCCAGCCTCCGTTCCGTGCGGACGTGAACCTGACCGTGTTGCCCTGTATGGTGGAATCGAAGTGAGGGATGGATGGATCGAGCCAGGGCATGTTAGCCTGCTTCTACACGCAACGTGCACGCCGCATCAGAGGACGTTTGCTTCGGCAAGGAGCCTGGTAGCCAGGACGTCGTTGTTCGTTTCCGATCGCACAAACGCTTCGTACCCCAACAACAATGGAAACCATGACCAAAGCAAGAAAAGCCGCCTGAACCATTGCAATTTGCAGGCGTTGGATAGCAACAAAAACTCCCGATCATCTGCCTTAGAACCGCAGCGGTACCTCTAAAACCTCCGCTATGTATTGAATAGCATAAAAAAGGGCTGCACCGCTGTACTGTAAAACATCCGCTATGAACGTTTGTCCGCTGAATGTGCCGGCTTCGAGGAGGTCCGCTATAGCGCGCAGGGCCCGCGATGGAGGCATGCAGCTCGCAGCGCATAGAGAAAACGAGAGGACAGAAAGTGACAGTGGTGGGTCCTACTCTTTTTCATAACAAAAAAAATACTATATCTCATAAACCGAAAACTCAAATTAAATTCTGATTGCACCATTAAATTTGTTACAATTAATTCTTCAAAACTAGATCTCTCATTAATATATTTAGATAAAGTGACAAGTAGACCCACAGTAGATAGAGTATGATATAGATGATAGATGGATGCGGGAGAAACGAATATAGATGAGAGAATCTTGATGACCAGCCAGTATATATAGAGGATAAAAATAGAGAAACGTGAGTACGGATAGTCTTAGACTGTTCGCACTCGCGTACGCTATAGTCTCCTGGAAACAAATTTACCGTAAAAAAGTTCTGCACCGGTAGACGCTACCTGGGCATGTAGACGCACGCATCCCCTAAACACACCGGAGAGAGGAGCCTGTAGCGGAGAGAAAGCTGGGCCTGCTGCATGCGTGGCAGCGCGCAGAGAGTGCCGGGAGGGAGCGCCTGCATGACGTCAGTGTAGGCCCCACTAGTTTTAAGTTGAAAAAATATTATATCTCACAAACCGAAAACTCAAATTAAATTCCGATTGTACCATTGAATTCGTTGCAATTAATTCTTCAAAACTAGATCTCTCATAGATATATTTAGATAAAGTGACAAGTGGCCCCACAGTGGACAGAGGGATGATACAGAGGATAGATAAATGCAGAAGAAATGAATATAGAGGAGAGAATCTTGATGACCAGACAGTATAGAGGATGAAAATAGAGGAATGTGAGTGAGGATAGCTGCTTCGTTAAGATGTACTGTACGTGGCCCGTGTTTTGATAGACGAGCCGGGGTTGTATTGTTGTACCTGCATGGAGTATTGGAGTAATCTGCAACACTAATATGAGTTTAGGCGCCTAGGAGACCATATTAATAAGATAGGATACATCTTCTTGTTTCAAATTACTACTTGGAACTTTAACACGGCTGAAGCTCCCCAAATGTGACAAAACACAGGACCCCAAAGTGCTCTGATGCACTGAAGCCACAGAAGCCTGGACCCTGTACGTAACCACCCGTGAGCTAGCAAAGTTAGCAAAGTACTCCCTCCGTCCACAAAAGGATGAGTTTCTAGAGTTGTACTAAGTCAAACTTTTTAAACTTTAACCAAATTTTTAGAAAAAACTACCAAGATTTATGGTACCAAATTTACATCATTAGATATATTTTCAAATATATTTTCATAATATATCTATTTTATATCATAGATGTTATTACTTTTTTCTATAAAGTTAGTCAAAGTTTAAAATGTTTGACCGACACGAATTCTAGGAATTAATTGTTTTATGGACGGAGGCAGTACTACCCTAGCTTGGGTCTAGCTCGCGGAGGGGATCCGAGGCGGAAAAAGGCTCGCATCACATCCATCATAGCTAGCGATGAGCACTGCACCGGTGCTTCCTAAATCTCTCGTAGCCAGCCGGGGTCCCCAACGTGAATTGAAATGCTCAAGGATCCTTTATGCGACAGGTGTTTATCAGTCCACTTACAGAGTTACAGTACATACGGAGTACTGTACATGAGACCGGATCCATGCGCATTTTCGTGCCAGTGGTTGTTGCTATCAATCTATACTTACGTTAGGTGTGCATGTGCACGTCAAAAGGTGTCGCTCTTGGATGCACTGCACCAAAGTTCCAGATGTTAGCACGTCACGCTTCACTATAGCAAATCCTGTTAAAAGAATAGGCAATTTCCAGATTAAAACCAGAAAATAAATCATGATAAATGGATGATCTAGATATCTCAGATTGTATTGTTTACTAGCATAACAAAATATGCAAAACATGATCTCATACATGACAACCGGTGTAAACATAGCTCGTACACCAGATAGATTAAAAAGCAAGAACAAAGGCATAAGATCTGATATAAACATAGAGATTAGATCACGAACGGAAGCATAGAGATTAGATCACGAACGGCGTACCTTTCTGATGCTGGAGAAGACGGTGGCGGAGTTGGCGCTGGACGATCCTCGATGAGCGCTGGAGGAAGAGCTCGGAGCAGTTGACGACGAGTACGTCTTGACGCAGCGTCGCCTGACTTGGACGGTAGACGACCCGTTGTTGAAGACGAGAGCAGTCGCGCGACGAGCGCTTCCCAAAAACCTTATTCGCCTTCTCCCGGTGCAGGATCACAAAGACGAGGGTCCCGAAGACCTGCTCGCCCGGTCGCTGGTGCACGCAAGCGAACGGACTGGAGACGACTAGACGGCAGCGCAAAAGCGATATGAGGCAAACCCTAGCTCGAGAGGTGTTGAGATACGTTTTGGCGTGGCCGATAGGTTGCTTATATAGCCCTGTTGAACCGACCTCGTGTCGCGATCACGATCTAAATCGGTTTAGGACTCTTGAGTCGTAACTGTTTAGGACTCTGCAACTTGAAGGCCAAGAAACCAAAAACTAAAACTGCAAAAGGAGACCGCGCTCCCGCAAGGCGAGGAGCCGGATTTCGGCGGACCATTCATGCAGGTGCCGCGCACCCGCGCAAGTCGCCACGCCACGCCACGCCCGGCCCGGCCCGGCGAGGCGAGGCGAGCGAGCGCGTGTGGGTTTCTCTTTCTCCTTCTCACACTAGACTTGAGGAAGTAGAGAGGACTTCCATATTTAAGCAAGTCCTCCTCCCCTTCAACTAGCAAGGTGGGACTAAAGAGTTCCACTTCCCCTCTTTGCTCACACATGAATGGGCCTTTGAGATTTATTATGAATTTCAGAATTTGTTAATGGGCCAAGCCCATATAATTCTAACAATCCCCCACCAGATCTCAAATTCCCATTTAGAGTTTTGCCTGTTCCCGCTACTGTTTGATATACTAGTGTTTAGCAGAGACTGTTAAGTTGAACTTCCGCCTATAACCTTAAGTTACACTTATTCACAACTTGAACAATGGACTATGCCTTAAATTGCAAGTTTTGCGTGAAGCAAGTTTTACTCAAGGTTAAACTAGTACCTGGCTGCCAATAGCCTTTCTCCGTGGGTGGAGGATATACGTCATACTCCATGGTCTCTTCATGAGCTTACTAGAGATCACCCTAATCTCATAGACTGCGACGTTTAACAGTCATGGCTCATATAGGTATGTTCTTTCAAGAATACTCTGTAGGACAGCATCTTTGCTTTTAAAAGCCAATAGAACATATTAAGGCCTTTGCCAACCTTCCATACAGTGCCTCATAGCAATGAGAGTATTGCATCTTTCACATAGAGAGGGTTTAGAGGTTACTCTCCTCAGTTTACCAATAGCTTGTTCTTCCCAGATCCTTAGTCACGGGATCTCCGATCAAAAAGGTTGGGTTGCTACTACTGTAAACTCATATGGGTCTCATACCCATCTCCCTTGATGCGATTTCTATCACATTCCGTGATAACCCTTTTGTAAAGGGATCTGCCAGGTTTTTGTCTGTTTGCACATAAGTCACAACTATTACTCCGGAGTTTCTCAATTCCTGACAGACTTCAAACATCTTTTAACGTGTCTTGTTGACTTTGCATTATCCTTAGCACTATTCACTTTAGTGATCACTGTTTGATTATCATAGTTCATAAGGATAGCCGGTATTGGTTTTTCAACCACTGGTAAGTCAGACAAGAGCTCACGCAGCCACTCTGCCTCTGCAGAAGCTGTATCCAAAGCAGCAAGTTCTGCTTCCATGGTTGATTTAGTCAATATAGTCTGTTTACAGGACCTCCATGACACTGCACCACCTCCAAGGGTAAAAACATACCCACTAGTGGCGTAGATCTGATCAATATCAGAAATCCAGTTTGCATCACTATATCCCTCTAGCACAGCTGGGTGCCCAGAATAGTGAATTCCAAAACTTATTGTACCTTTGAGATAACGCAAAACTCTTTCAAGTGCATGCCAATGATTATCACCCGGGTTGGACATGTACCTACTCAACTTGCTCACAACAAATGAGATATCTGGTCTAGTTGCGCTCGCTAGATACATGAGTGAACCAATAATCTGAGAGTATCTCAGTTGGTCTCTAGCAATCTTTCTGTTCTTTCTCAAAGTCACACTGAGATCATAAGGTGTTGGAGAAGGTTTACTATCCATAAAGCCGAAGCGACTCAAAACCTTCTCAACATAGTGAGATTGCAATAAAGTAATCCCACTCTCATCCTTAATCAGCTTAATGTTCAAAATAACATTAGCTTCACCCAGATCTTTCATATCAAAACTCTTAGATAGAAAAGACTTGACCTCATTAATAACATCAATATTTGTTCCAAAAATAAGAATATCATCAACATATAAACATAATATAACAGATTGACCCCCACCATATCGATAATACACACACCTATCAGCTTCATTAACAGCAAAGCCTGCACTAATTAAAGTAGTGTCAAACTTCTCATGCCATTGTTTAGGTGCTTGTTTCAAGCCATACAAAGATTTCAATAACTTACACATTTTTTGCTCTTCACCTTTTACTACAAACCCATCAGGCTGATCCATATAGATCTCCTCATCCAACTCTCCATTAAGAAAAGCTGTCTTCACATCCATTTGATGAATGAGAAAACCATATGAGGCAGCCAGGGAAAGTAATACTCGAATAGTGGTTAATCTAGCAACAGGTGAATAAGTATCAAAGAAATCCTCGCCTTCTTTTTGAGTATAACCTTTAGCCACAAGTCGAGCCTTGTACTTGTCAATAGTACCATCAGGTCTAAGCTTCTTCTTGAACACCCACTTACAACCCACAGGTTTGCAACCAAAAGGCAACTCAGATAACTCTCAGGTACCATTAGAAAGAATCGAGTCCATCTCACTACAAACAGCTTCTTTCCAATCATCTGCATCTGGAGATGCATATGCTTCTGTAATAGAAGTAGGAGTATCATCACCAAAAGATTTTGCAATCCTTCGTCTCTTGTTCCTCACAAGAATTTCATTGTCATCCTCCTCAAGAACTTCATTAAGTGGTTGTTCAAATGACTTAAACGGAGACTCAATAGGTGTAGTAAAATCAGGAGTTAATTCAGAGGAAAACTTAGCATTGCTACGCATATCTTTCATAGGAAAAATATTCTCAAAGAATGTAGCATCACGAGATTCAAAGATCGTATCCACATGCATATCAGGTACTTCAGATTTTACTACTAAAAATCTATAGGCAATGCTATGATGTGCATATCCTAGAAAGATGCAATCCACGGTCTTTGGTCCAAGCTTACGCTTCTTAGAGGTGTTGAGATACGTTTTGGCGTGACCGATAGGTTGCTTATATAGCCCTGTTGAACCGACCTCGTGTCGCGATCACGATCTAAATCGGTTTAGGACTCTTGAGTCGTAACTGTTTAGGACTCTGCAACTTGAAGGCCAAGAAACCAAAAACTAAAACTGCAAAAGGAGACCGCGCTCCCGCAAGGCGAGGAGCCGGATTTCGGCGGACCATTCACGCAGGTGTCGCGCACCCGCGCAAGTCGCCACGCCACGCCCCGGCCCGGCCCGGCCCGGCGAGGCGAGCGAGCGCGTGTGGGTTTCTCTTTCTCCTTCTCACACTAGACTTGAGGAAGTAGAGACGACTTCCATATTTAAGCAAGTCCTCCTCCCCTTCCACTAGCAAGGTGGAACTAAAGAGTTCCACTTCCCCTCTTTGCTCACACATGAATGGGCCTTTGACATTTATTATGAATTTCAGAATTTGTTAATGGGCCAAGCCCATATAATTCTAACAAATCCATGCTTTAATTGTCTCTGTGTTTGGTCCAATCCTAGTGAGTGAGTTTAGCCTAGTATTCGATGATGCCCATGTCTGTGTGTTTATTGTGTTTGCTAAAGGACATGGTCTTTAAACCTAGCACTGTGCAAGCAGATTTCAATAATCGGTAGATGCAGAATTGATGGTCGATGGAGAAGAGAGTACAAAATGATGGCGTCGTCATGCGTCGTACTCCGTACGTACAAACTAGTCAATGATGAGCTATGAATGAAGAATGCGACGGCGTTATTTGCCACTTAAAAATTGCAATCCACTGATCTAGTACTACACTGTTCCGTACTAGATAATCGGAGTAATGGATTTGGTAGTTGGTAAACAAACTTTCCTCCCGTCACCATTAGATTGCCTGCTTAGATTGCGTGGGCCCATGATTACCAGACTAGTAGACTACCTACACGCATGAACCAAAAGCTGAAGCCAAAGAGCACACAGCACAGTAGTGGTTGCCATCACAAATCAGTCATTAGGAACTACTAATGACATTACAAATGACATTTCCCCCCTCTAATCCAAAACTTGTATAGTGGGGCCCGGACCGGAAGGCGATAGATAATAATGCTGAAAAGAAAACAGAGGTAAGAGCAATCATGGACGCATCACTGACACTTGGCATGCTTGTGTTTGAAGGCCCATTGGTGGAGCTGGAAGAATGCGTCAACCATCGTACTCCCTCCATACCCATATTAATCGACGTTTAGGACAGCGACACGGTCTTTAAAACGTAACTTTGACCTCTTATTTTTATAAAAATATTTATGGAAAAGTAATATATGTATATTTTTATAAAAGTATTCTTCAAGACAAATTTATTTATATAATTTTTATATTTGTAAACTTAGAAACTTAATAGTTATTAATGATTTATATTCTCAATGTTTGACTCTAATCTTTTCTAAAACGTCAACTAATATGGGTATGGAGGGAGTATCATCATTATCATAGTCATAGTTTAAAGCGTCTAATGGGGCTTGGATTGCATACGTGAAAGATGCATGCCTCCAAACCAGAGCAGAGCAAGCAATCAAAAGCCACTGCACTATCGACAGGCACCGTTCATCACCGGCCAACTGCCACATGATGCGTGGAGGAAACATGAAAGATAGATAGCCCCCACTTTGCTCAGCCCACTAGCGGTTAAAAATCATGTGAACTTCATTATGTTTGTACTCGGCCTTCCGTTTACAGGATAACAATAAACTAAAAAAAACTGCAATAAACTAAAAAAAGAACTGCACAGCACAGGTCAACAAATATTGACTCTATTCGCTTGAATTTATGACGACTTATCAGTTATACTATGATTTATTCTCTCCCATAGAACACTCACTAAATTTAGCCGAAATAAGTTCAAGCGGACAGAGCCATACCTAGAGAGAGTTTAAATGCAACATCATAGTTGCATTATACTCTATGCAATTGCATCATAGTTGCATTATAGTTGCTCCTATAATCATTGTTCTAAATGACTCCTAAAATATGCCAACAAAGTTTCCCCAAGTTTTCAAAAATTTCTCCAAATTCCCCGTCACATCAATCTTCAGGTATATGCATGGAGCATTAAATGTAGTTAAAAAAATAACTAATTGTACTTTTACTATGCTATGTAGAGACGAATCTTTTGAGCCTAGTTAGTCCATGTATGGACAAAGTTTATTAAATAACAACAAAAATGTTACAGGATTTTTTCCAAAATTTTCTGAAACTAAACACAGCCAAAGTTCTTTTTCCTGCATCATACTGTACTGTATGCAACTGCTCAGCATCGATTGCCACGATAAAAAAGCCCGTAAGGCCATCCGCAATGGTTATCAAATAGCTACCGAGGAGGAATTCTATTGGCTCTCAATAGCATTTTACAAATAGCTAGCGAGATGACGTATGAAAATAATAAAAAAGTAGCACTTTTATTGGCTATTGAGGAGAGAGATCAAATAGCTAGCGACTTCTCAATAGCTAGCTATTTGATCTCTTTCCTCGATAGCCAATAAGAGTGCTATTTTTGTAAGTTGTCTCATCAAAATAGTATTTATTTATATGTCTCATATAACTAGCTATTTGTAAGTTGTCATTGAGAACCAATAGTATTCTTCCTAGAAATCAAATAGCCGCATAATGTGGGAGGGTTAGAAAAAGCAACTGAAACCATGGATGTGTGTTTGTGAACATGAGTTCACCTAGTAGGGAATTAAACAACTATAAACCCATTCTCGGCTCATCTTGTGAATGTCATACTCATGAGACCAGCCAATTGGTAATCCCCGGGCATTTTAGTCGATGGCCACGCTTCGGTTGGTTCAGGTGAGCCGATGTCACACGACCAATTCGCCAGTCCTTCAAGGAAAATCAACCAATGCTTGTCAGACACCAAGCGTTGTTGAGTATTCACTCACGAGTGCCAGCCAAGAGGGGCTGGGGAAGTGCACCGAAGGACCAGCAGCTTCGGAGCATGACACTTTTTATCCGGCACTCGTGAGCGAAGACTCAAAGTCAAAGACCGTCGCATCAAGAAGATCTGAAGTCAGAGACCTCTGCTTGAATAAAAGTTTGAGATGAAGAACTCTACGCAAGGCGAAGTCGAAGTCCTCCGCATCAAGAAGATTTGAAGTCGGAGACCTCCGCTTGAAGAAAGGCCAGAGAGGAAGAACTCTACGCAAGGCGAAGTCGAAGACCTCTGCATCAAGAAGATTTGATGTCAGAGACCTCCGTCTGAAGAAAAGTTAGAGATGAAGAACTCTACGCGAGGCGAAGTCAAAGACCTCCGCATCAAGAAGATTTGAAGTCTGGAGACCTCCGCCTGAAGAAAAGTCAAAGATGAAGAACTACGCAAGGCGAAGTCAAAGACCTCTACATCAAGAAGATTTAAAGTCAGAGACCTACAATGGAAGAAAAGTCGGTGACGAAGAACTCTGCACGAAGCGAAGTCAAAGACTTTGTGTCAAGAAGACTTGAAGTCAAAGACCTCCGCATGAAGAAAAGTGAGAGATGAAGAACTTCACGTGAAGTAAGATCGAAGACCTTGGCGTGAAGGAAAAGCAAAAGACCTCCACACCAAGAAGGCCCAAGAGCTAGAACATGTATAGGTTAGAGTCGTGCATGTGCTCTTTTCTCCATACCTTTTTTCCACAGGGTTTTTGGGATGAAGTTTTTAGTGAGACGTGCACGCTTGGGTTGCAAAGGACATCCTTGCAACCAATTTCGAGTTGTATTGTCTCTTCTTGTATGAGTAGCTACTAGGCTATGTTGCACCAGCCGTATCCTAGTAGCTGAGGGGCTATTGTTGGAAAGCCCATATGGATATGAACCGACTCATCCTAGAAGAGGCCTAATAGGGCTCTAGCAGTCACCTGTCATTTCCACCCTTACTATGGTTGCCCCATATAAATACAAAGAGAAAGAGTGCAAGGGGGGCTCTCTCCCCTTTCCAACCCCTCGTCCTAAAAACCTAACTTCCACTCTCCTGTTCAGAAACCACAGTTTCCAACACCACCTGAGGAGGCAGAGCCTTTAAAATACATGGAGCAGTAAAAGGGTAACGCCAGATTGACGTGCATAGAAGCAATATGGATGTTTAAAGTAAGAGAGTTTTGGAAACCATGCTCTCCAACTGCAACTTCTCTTGAGAGATTGCATGGAACACATATAACTAGAATATAGAACAATATAATTGGAACACATAATATGAAAAAAAAAAATGATCGATTGATCGTCGTCCTAATTGCTTTGTGTAATAAAGCATTATTGATGCTTCTTCCTGATACAAACAAGAAGAAAACAATGATAGTTATGTGTGCAAGTCATCATATATCCCATGCATCTATAAATAATTCATCCATAGATCATCAAACATTTTTTTTTACAAGCAATAATCGACCTCTGCCATGAGGTGCGCTGATCCTGCAGGATGCTCCAACTTGCATGGCGTGTAGACAAATCTCTCGTAAATGCCTTGGGGCTCGTCATAGGAATATGGATCAAAATGTGTAGGGTATATATTGCCTAAGTACTGAAACTTGGATGAATTCATATCGTAGGCCAGGGCACTCTTTTTTCCTGAGCCAAAGAAGACAATATTCTCCTTGTAAGGATGAAATCCAATTACCCAGAAATTTTTAATGTAGCAGCAGCTGGTCCCATCAACCTCAGTGGAGCTATTGCCACCGGTGTCAAGAGTAAAATCTTCTTCATCAAATTCCCAGCTGCAGTCAGCCGATCGGTGTTTTGGTGGTGCTGCTGTGGCGGTGGTTCCTCGTTCCAAAATGAGCATGCTCATATCATCAGCATTACTTCTGTGAAATTCGTTATAGTTTATGTCTTCGAAGATCCAAGGGCCACACACCTTATTGTCCAAGTAGCAACGAGGTAACATTATACCTAGATGTTTGTTGCAGTGCTTCAGTACCCACTCACTACTCTCATGGTTGGATTCATCAAGGATCCAAACTTTGACACTGGGGTCACGGAATGGAATCTTCACCAAGGCATGGTCCCTTTTCAGATTTCCCAAAGAACCCAATGTTGCCAGAATATCCCAGCAGGGATGAATAATGTATGCCCAAACCAGCTGGCGGTTTGATTACTCGGTACTCATCTTTTGACAAGGATATCCTGCAGATCAGAAAACTTATCAATAGACTGGCCGATGATAGATAGATGAATATGAGAAACGAACCGTGTCATCACCGTACGTAGTGTAGCGTACCTGAGGAAGAAGTTATTGGGGCAATGCACATAGAGTGCTTGCTTCCAGTAGGCAGCAAAGCAGCTCGTCTCGCAGCCGATTGTTTCTCCCAGCCGAACGTCTGCAATGGTCCCTGCGGCCTCCCCTTGCCTCACGAATGGCCGCTCCTCCCACCGCCCGGTCCTGGACGAGAAGACGTGCAGCAGGTAGGTGGACGGAGGCCACTCATCCGTGGCTTGCAATTCACCATCATAACCATCATACAGAGGAGCATAGTTGACTATCAAGACACTATAATGTAATTCTGAGGACACGGCGCCGGCGGGGTCGAACACAAGGCACTGAGCCCCGTGAAAGCCGTGTAGCTCTGGCCGCGGCCATGGAGGGAGGGGAGCAAACCATCCGGTAGCCGGGTTGGCGACGCAGCTGTCGAGAAGGACGAGGCCGTTGCAGTGGTCCATGACATGGCCGCCGAACCATCCGCGTTCGAAGTACGGTGACAGATGGGTGAGGTCACCAGACATGGCCGACGAGCCTGGGCGGATGAACTCTGCATACTCGAGTCTGGACATGTTGAGGAAGATGCCTCCCACGGAGAGCGGCAGGAGGTCGGCACGCAGCAGGCGCAGGCCGTCGATGGTGCCCTTCCACTCGGCGCACACGCACCTCGACGCCGCCAGATCGCGCGGCGCCAGGCGGCAGAGGACCTGGGCGAGCATGTCCGGGGGCAGGAGACGCGTCAGGTCCTCCTCGCCCTTCCACTTCTCTTCTCCTTCCATCATCGACGATTTGTTCCCGTCCGTCACACCGTCCACCTCCTCTTTCTGTCCGCCCGTCCGCTCCAAGCTTTGTCCGCCTATATATATATGTACAAATACAAATAGGTACATATACAAAGGAAAAAGATTCAGAAAAAAAAAGGAAAACACCAACACGGAACGGATGAGAAGGAAAGGCATTGTTTACCAACACGGAACGGATGAGAAGGAAATGCATTGTTTAGATGCGAGCTGAAAAAATTTCACAGCACTATAACACTCATGATTTAGATAGATTACTCTCTCCGTCCAAAAAAATAGTGTATTCTGGATTGTAGAGATGTCCTCAAATACAAAGCATTTGGGGAACAAAAAAGATAATATTCTCTCAAATAACAACACGTGAGATGAAACTAATTGAGTGTTTTCATATTTTTTTTCAAAAGAGAACTTAGATTGCACCCTTTAATCCAGGGATATAGGATCAGAATTCAATAGAAAGAAGTTAAATAGGGGTATATGCATATTGCCTCTTCTCTTATTTTTTCCAAAAATGACTACGATACGTTCCCTAAAGGAAAGACTAGAAGAGATCAGAGAACTAAATCAAGACAACACTACCAAATCAAGACCACCATATATACTCCAGATCCAGACCAAAAACATACTAAATCGAGGCCACAAACCATGTCGCCAAAAGAATTGAGCACGTAGCAAAAAAGAATTGAGCACAAACAGCGAGGGCCGCCTCAGTGACTCACCCGACGTCGCACAACCCGGTTGCTGCGTCTCGAACTCGAAGCCCACGAAGCCCAATGCTCACCAAGATCTGGACGGCCTCATCGTCGTGGAGCACACAGCCGCTGCCCGGTCCGCGAGATCCGACCGAGCACGGCCCGCTCGAGAACCGCCGCCGGCTGCGGGATCCCGGCAGCACCTCGCGAGCAGCTGGGACGCGCCCTCGCCAACAACCGCCGGGACTGTGGCCGCGTGATATCCCGCTGCCGGAGAGGTATCCCGGGCCCTCCCAATATGCCGGGGACGCGGTAGGCCCTCCCAATACGCTGGGGACGCGCGGCTCGGCGTGTCCGCAGCTGGGAAGACGCCTACAGGGAGGCCGGCGGCGCAGGAAGAAACATCATACGCTAGCGCGAGGTCGCCGGAGCTCATGGCCGGGGCCACCTGGTCCACCGGGTCGCTGCGGACGGAGAACCGAGCACAGAATCGACCGTGGGTGGAGGACTGGGGAGACGATGAGAGAGTTGGGGAGACAGAAAGGGACGCGGTGGTTCCACATATTCTTTTATTTAGACGAGTTTCACATATTCTTTTGTGAAAAAAAAAGGTATGGATGACATTTAGTCTACGGATAGTTTAGCATTTGCATGCAAGTGCTAGAATAAAAGGAGTAGACAACACAAAACTCGTAGTTTTACATTCTCCGTTCAAAAAAAAATAACGTTATAAGAAATATGTAGGTCAAATTTTCTTAACTTTGACTAAATTTATAGAAAATACGTGAGACATTTATATATTTAAATAAATTTATTAAAAAAGTGGATTTAAAGATTTTTTCGATGATACTGATTATTTAGCATAAAGTTTATATATTTTAATATAAAACTACTGGCATTTTGAAAACATTGACTTCTCAGAATAATATTTATTTTAGGATGAGAAGGAAAGGCATTGTTTACCAACACGGAACGGATCGGATGAGAAGGAAATGCATTGTTTAGATGCGAGCTGAAAAAATTTCACAGCACTATAACACTCATGATTTAGATAGATTACTCTCTCCGTCCAAAAAAATAGTGTATTCTGGATTGTAGAGATGTCCTCAAATACAAAGCATTTGGGGAACAAAAAGATAATATTCTCTCAAATAACAACACGTGAGATGAAACTAATTGAGTGTATTCATATTTTTTTTTCAAAAGAGAACTTAGATTGCACCCTTTAATCCAGGGATATAGGATCAGAATTCAATAGAAAGAAGTTAAATAGGGGTATATGCATATTGCCTCTTCTCTTATTTTTCCAAAAATGACTACGATACGTTCCCTAAAGGAAAGACTAGAAGAGATCAGAGAACTAAATCAAGACAACACTACCAAATCAAGACCACCGTATAATACTCCAGATCCAGACCAAAAACATACTAAATCGAGGCCACAAACATCTAGGTGAGGATCTCGAGCGGCAGCGGTTCTCGAGTGGGCCGTGCTCGGTCGGATCTCGCGGACCGGGCAGCGGCTGTGTGCTCCACGACGATGAGGCCGTCCAGATCTTGGTGAGCATTGGGCTTCGTGGGCTTTGAGTTCGAGACGCAGCAACCGGGTTGTGCGACGTCGGGTGAGTCACTGAGGCGGCCCTCGCTATTTGTGGTCAATTCTTTTTTGCTACGTGCTCAATTCTTTTGGCGACATGCAATGTAGGAGTAACATGTGATATTCTTGATGAATCTTTTTATGCTCCTATTATTGTTGCTCCTACCAATGCTTCATCATCATCTAGCTCAACTAAAATGCCTACTTCTACTACATGTGATTCATCATTAGTGGTAGAAAATGAGAACCTTAAGAACAAGGTGTATGAGCTCACTCATGCTTTAGGCAATGCCTATGGTGGAGGTGCCCGTTTGCTTAAGTGCTTGGATAGCCAAAGATGTCCACTCAACAAGGAGGGACTTTGCTATACCCCCAAGAAGGGCAAGGCCGCTTTTGCTCCTCACAAGACTAGTTTTGTGAAGAGCAATGGTCAGTATTGCCATAATTGCAAGCAATCCGGGCACATAGAGCAAAATTGTTTTAACAAAAACAAGAACAAGAACAATGCTTATGTTTTATCTATTAGATTTGATTCTTGTTATATGCTTATAAAGGGCACTAATGGTGTGAAGGCTAAGTATATTGGTGCACCCATGGTTGGCCCAAAGAAGAAGGCAATTTGGGTGCCCAAGAACTTGGTGACTAACCTTGGAGGACCCAAAAAGGTTTGGGCACCTAAAAATAATTGATCTCTTTGTAGGTGAATTATAAAGCGGGAGGAAGGCATTGGGTGCTTGATAGTGGGTGCACTCAACACATGACCGGAGATGGAAGAATGTTCAAATCAATCAACACTAGTGGCAATGATCATGCGGATGCTATTACATTTGGTGACAATAAGAAAGGCAAGGTCAAAGGTTTGGGCAAGATTGCTATATCCAATGACTTGAGCATCTCCAATGTGCTATTAGTGGAATCTTTCAACTTCAACTTGTTGTCCGTGGCACAATTATGTGATTTGGGATTCAAATGCATATTTGGGGTTGATGATGTGGAGATAGTGAGTGTTGATGGAAGTGACTTGGTCTTCAAAGGATTTAGATATGAGAACCTTTATTTGGTGGACTTTGATGCTAGTGAAGCTTAATTGACAACATGCTTATTCACCAAATCAAGTATGAGTTGGCTATGGCATAGGCGCTTGAGACATGTTGGAATGAAGCAACTAAAGAGGCTAGTGAAGCATGACATGGTTAGAGTACTAAAAGATTTTCACTTTGAAAAGGACAAGCTATGTAGTGCATGCCAAATGGGAAAGCAAGTTGGAAATACCCATCCTAACAAAGGAATGATGAGCACTACACATGCACTTGAGTTGTTGCATATGGACTTATTTGGACCAACTACATATACAAATATTGGGGGAAACAAGTATGACTTTGTGATAGTGGATGACTATACAAGATTCACATGAGTCTTCTTTCTCGTTGACAAGAGTGAGGTGTTTGGTGTATTCAAAACCTTTGTCAAGAGAAGCCAAAATGAGTTTGATAGAAGAATCAAGAAAGTGAGAAGTGACAATGGAAGTGAGTTTGGAAACACAAGAGTTGACGAGCTATGTGATGAATTTGGAATCAAACATCAATTCTCGGCCAAGTATACACCTCAATCCAATGGGATAGTTGAAAGAAAGAATAGGACACTCATTGACATGTCAAGATCCATGCTTAGTGAATACAATGTGAGTGATTCCTTTTGGGCCGAAGCAATCAACACGACATGCTATTATAGCAACCGGCTCTATTGTCACCCTCTATTGAAGAAGACACCATATGAGCTCCTAAATGATAGAAAACCCAACATTGCATATTTCCGGGTCTTTGGGTGCAAGTGCTACATATTGAAGAAGAGCACAAGACTTGACAAGTTTGAAAAGAAATATGATGAAGGGACACTTCTTGGTTACTCCACTACAAGCAAAGCCTATAGAGTGTGTGAAAGGTCCAAGTTGGCTAGAGGGGGGTGAATAGCCTAATTAAAAATCTACAAAATTACTTAGTCAAACACTAATAGTATAACAAATGGCGAAGCTTTTTGCGCTAGCCTAATAGTGTGTTGCAAGCCACCTATCCAATACTTCTACCTAATATTTCTATGTCACACAAACAAATAGAGCTAGATACTAATGCGGAATAAACTAGCTCTAGCACAACTATGAATTGGATAGTCTAAGAAAAGTAAGTGTGTGCAAGGGGTGAACGATGTAAACTAATCACAATGTCACTACAAAAAGTATACGACAAAAGATATATAACAAGTGATAGTAAGAACACAAATAAATAGCTTGATGTAAATACACAAAGTAAATGAGCTAGATAGAGATGGTTTCACCGAGCCTTCGGGATCGCCTAGTAGAGAGCCAATCACCAAGATGTGAATATGAAGATCAATCACAATAAGCACACGGGACACCAAGATTTATCCCGAGGTTCACGTGCTTGCCGGCACGCTACTCCCCGTTGTGTCGACCAACACTAGGTGACCCGGTGGCTAATCGGCGCAAAGCCAAGCTCACAAAGAGCGCCACAAGAATCTACCACTAGTGAGGTAGCTCAATGACACGAGCAATCCACTAAGAATGCCTCTTGCCGCTCCGGCGAGGTGAGGCTCCAAAGACCTCTCACAATCATGATCGGTGGTGGCCAAGAACAATCTCCTTCTCTTGCCAAATCCACCTCAAAGCCTCCAAGCCGTCTAGGCACCTGCAAATGCCAAGAGTAACAAGAAAACTCAATGCCGATGCGAAGAACTAGTGCGACTAGATCGAACTCTTTTCAAATCACGCACTAGATCACTCAATCTCACTTGGTTTGATCAAATCAACTTGGGAGATGAGTTGGGAGGCTTGCCAATGCTCACTAGTATGCTTAGGAATCAGAATGTGCAAGGGTGATCCCAAGTGAGCCGGCCAAGCCCCTTAAATAGGCCACCCAAGATGGCCTAGTCGTTGGGCTGAAATCGCGACCATCGGACGCTCCGATGCGCGACCATCGGACGCTGCCCCAGCGTCCGATGCTCCAGATGGAGCCACATGTCCCTCTGATATGAATTCAGCCCGTTAGATCCCAACGGTCATATTCCTTCGCGCCATGGTTAAAGTGACATCGGACGCGCCGATGCCAGGCATCGGACGCTCCGATGCCACTGCTCGATTCAGCTCTTTTCTACGCCACATCGGACGCGCCGGAACGTTAGCATCGGACGCTCAACCCCTGCGTCCGATGACACAACAGAAAGGTTCCAGAACGCTCCAAAACACATCGGACGCGTCCGATGGATTGGCATCGGACGCAGCCCAGCGTCTGATGCTCCCTGGAAAGCACGCTCGCGCCACGTCACCTGCATCGGACTCTGCAACAGTGTTTTCTCAGCGTCCGTTGCCAGCGTCCGATGCTCCTTCAACTTCTGACAGAGACTAGGGTTTACCATCGGACGCTCGGCCCAGCGTCCGATGCTCCTCGGACTAGCGTCTGATGCTCTCTGAGTATGACACTTCACTTCCAAAATCCGCTGAATCCTGCCTCGCAAGCTCGGCAGGAGGGAGAAGGACTATACACTAGTTTCTCCCACTTCTCCACAACTCCTTAACACCCCCTTATCCCAAAAGTGCCAACACTACCAAGTGTACATCATTAAATGCAAGTGTGTTAGCATTTTGCAAAGCATTTTCCAAGGGGTTTTGTTAGACACTCACTAGGTTTATATCATGGATATGTTAGAGAACACCTAGTGGCACTTGAACATCGCATAAGCCGTGAATTAACTCCTCTTAATAGTACGGCTATGTATCCTAAATGTGATCACACTCGCTAAGTGTCTTGATCACCAAAACAAAGAGCCCTATAGGTTATACCTTTGCCTTCGGGCCTCTTTGCTTCATCTCTTCTCTTCTTTGTTTCACCAATGGAAAAGCACTTGATCTCTCGAGTGCTTGTGGCCATCACCATCCTCCATGGTTGCCACCTTGCTAGCTCCACCACTTGACTTGGTCTCAATCCTTTCTTATAGCTACACACATGCTTAGCAATAGGATTAGACCAAATAGGTTTCATCAATTAACCAAAACCAAACTAGGGCTTTCAGTGTGGAACAACACAACAAGAATAGTTGAAGAAGTCCATGATATTGAGTTTGATGAAACCAATGGTTCCCATGAAGAACAAGACAATCTAGATGATGTGAGAGGAACACAATTGGTGGAAGCTATGAAGAACATGGACATTGGTGATATTAGGCCAAAACAAGTGATTGACATCGAAGATGACAAAGATCAAGTGCTCTCTCCTCCAACCATGCATGACAATGATATTGCAAGCTCTAGTGGTTCTCAAGATCAACAAGTTGCTAGTGCAAGTGCAAGTGCTCAACCGGAACATGTGCTCCAACCAACATACATTGCAAGAGATCATCCTTTAGATCAAATTATTGGTGACATAAGAAGAGGTGTGCAAACAAGATCAAGATTGGCTTCATTTTGTGAACACTACTCATTTGTATCATCTATTGAGCCAACCAAGATTGATGAAGCTTTGATGGATGTTGATTGAGTGAATGCAATGCATGAAGAGTTGAACAACTTCACCCGCAATGATGTTTGGGAGTTAGTGGAAAGACCAAAGAACACAAATGTTATTTATACAAGATGGGTCTTCTGGAACAAGCAAGATGAAGATGGTATTGTTGTAAGAAACAAAGCAAGATTGGTTGCACAAGGATACACTCAAATGGAAGGCATTGACTTTGGAGAAATCTATGCACCAGTTGCTAGATTGGAAGCCATTAGAGTTCTAATTGTATATGCTTGTTCTCACAATATCAAGCTCTATCAAATGGATGTCAAGAGTGCTTTTCTCAATGGATTCATCAATGAGCTAGTGTATGTTAAACAACCTCCCGGATTTGAAGATTTGAAGAAGCCCAACTATGTGTACAAGCTCAAGAAGGCACTTTATGGGTTGAAACAAGCACCAAGAGCATGGTATGAAAGATTGAGGGATTTCTTGTTAGCTAAAGGGTTCAAGATTGGGAAGGTTGACACCACTCTCTTCACCAAGAAGATTGGAAGTGACTTGCTTGTGTTGCAAATCTATGTGGATGACATTATCTTTGGATCAACCAACCAAGTTTTTTGTGAAGAGTTTGGAGAGATGATGGCTAAAGAGTTTGAGATGTCTATGCTTGGGGAACTTAGTTACTTTCTTGGACTACAAATCAAGCAAATGAATAAAGGCACATTTGTTAGTCAAGGCAAGTACATCAAGGACATGCTCAAGAAGTTTGGGTTAGATGAAGCAAAAGCAAAAACCACTCCAATGGGCACAAATGGACATTTGGATTGTGATTCTAGTGGTGACATGGTGGATCAAAAGCTATATCGATCAATGATTGGAAGCCTACTCTATGTGATCGCATCTAGGCCAGATGTCATGTTTAGTGTGTGCATGTGTGCAAGGTTCCAAGCTTCACCAAGAGAAAGTCATTTTAAGGCAACCAAAAGAATATTGAGATATTTGAAGCACACTCCTAATGTTGTACTATGGTATCCCAAGGGCTCTCAATTTGAATTGATTGGATACTCGGATTCCGATTATGCGGGATGCAAGGTGGATAGAAAGAGCACATCGGGCACTTGTCAATTGCTTGGAAGATCACTTGTCTCATGATCATCAAAGAAGCAAAATAGTGTTGCACTCTCTACCGCCAAAGCTGAATACATATCCGCGGGTAGTTGTTGTGCACAATTGCTATGGATGAAAGAAACATTGCAAGATTATGGAGTCAAGTTTGGACAAATACCATTGCTTTGTGATAATGAGAGCGCCGTCAAAATAGCCACCAACCCGGTTCAACATTCAAGAACAAAGCACATTGACATAAGGCATCACTTCATTAGAGATCATCAAGCAAAGAAAGACATATCTATTGAGAATGTAGGCACCGATGATCAACTTGTCGATATCTTCACCAAGCCACTAGATGAGAGAAGGTTTTGCAAGCTAAGGAATGAATTGAATATCCTAAACTTCTCCAACATGAGTTGAATGCACCCCCACTTATGACATGCCTCTCCTCCAAGAAAGCAAAGGTGGAATTGTTTGTCATGTGCATTCATTCTTATTAGGTTATGTTCTAGTTCATATAGCCATCACATTGCTTATTTAGGCTCATTCATGGTAAATCAAATGAATTTGAAGTATATATGGTACCACTATTGCTTCTATGTTTGACTTGATCTAGTGGTAGCATATAACTTGTTTGTGAGCTTGTAACTCTAGTGTTTGGTCTAGTAAGTGAGCAATGGGTGTTCAACCAACGTGAGTAAGATAACCATTGTAAGATGTGTGAAGAAGCTTACTCTAGAGCAAACCGTGTTAAATATCCTATGCTCATAAGCTAGATTAAGCCATAACTTGACTTAGTTTGATCCCCACATATGAATCTCATAATGCAAAGATTGTCTCCTTTCATTAAAACTTGCCCCACCCTTATGGAAATTGTTGACAAAGGGGGAGAAAATGCTACAAAGATAAAAGATAAAAGAGACATGGCTAAGTACATGCTAAGTAAACCTTCAAGTGGGATCAGAGCATACAAATAGGGGGAGCAAGCCCATAAACATGAATGTTGCATTTTGAAATATGCATATTCATATGATTGATTGCAATGTATAAGCTATTTATTTTGATATTCATGCTTACGTGGTGAATGCTAGTGTTAGAACATGATTGATGATATGACTCACTAGCATGAATAGGATGATAACTAGACATACTTGTTTTTTAAGTGGTTCAAGAGCCTTATTATTATGTTGATCTCACGGGATTCTTGAGTTTTGATGTATGTCTAGTGACAAATGATGCTAAGGATGGTTTAACATGTGCACTCTGATTGGTATCACACTTCAAAGGTCCATTCTTATGCCTTAGCATCATCTTTGGTAGTATTGCTCATCCACATTTCAATCATACATATGTGCCAAATTTAGAATCAAACTCTATAGCACATATGTAGGGGGAACTAATACTATCAATGTGGTTACTCAAATTTAAATTACATATCTTTGTATAGGTTGTCATCAATTACCAAAAAGGGGGAGATTGAAAGCCCTAATTTGGTTTTGGTTAATTGATAAAACCTATTTGGTCTAATCCTATTGCTAAGCATATGTGTAGCTTATAAGAAAGAATTATGACCAAGCCAAGTGGTGGAGCTAGCAATGTGGCAACCATGGAGGATGGTGATGGCCACAAGCACTCAAGAGATCAAGTGCTCTACCATTGGTGAAATGAAGAAGAGAAGAGATGGAGCAAAGAGGCCCGAAGGCAAAGGTATAACCTATAGGGCTCTTTGTTTTAGTGATCAAGACACTTAGTAAGTGTGATCACATTTAGGATACATAGCCATACTATTAAGAGGAGATAATTAACGGCTTATGCGATGTTCAAGTGCCACTAGGAGTTCTCTAACATATGGATATTATAGACCTAGTGAGTGACTAACAAAACCCCTTGGAAAATGCTTTGCAAAATGCTAACACACTTGCATACAATGATGTACACTTGTTGGTGTTGGCACTTTTGGGATAAGGGGGTGTTCCGGAGTTGTGGAGAAGTGGGAGAAACTAGTGTATAGTCCTTCTCCCTCCTGCCGAGCTTGCGAGGCAGGATTCAACGGATTTCAGAAGTGAAGTGTTATGCTCCAGGAGCATCGGACGCTGGTCCGAGGAGCATCGGACGCTGGCTGAGCGTCCGATGGTTAACTCTAGTCTCTATCAGAAGTTGAAGGAGCATCGGACGCTGGCAACGGACGCTGAGGAAACACTGTTGCAGAGTCCGATGCAGGTGACGTGGCGCAAGCATGCTTTCCAGAGAGCATCGGACGCTGGCCTGCGTCCGATGCGAATCCATCGGACGCGTCCGATGTGTTTTGGCCCTCTCTGGAACCTCTCTGCATAGTCATCGGACGCAGGGGTTGAGCGTCCGATGTGAGGGTGCCGGAGCATCCGTTGTAGCGCTGAAAAGAGCTAATCTGAGCAATGGCATCGGAGCGTTGGATGCCTGGCATCGGCGCGTCCGATGTCACTTTAACCATGGTGCGAAGGAAAATGACTGTTGGGATCTAACGGGCTGAATTCATATCTGGGGGATACCTGGCTCCATCTGGAGCATCAGACGCTGGGGCAGCGTCCGATGGTTGAGCATCGGCGCGTCCGATGCCCCCGATTTTAGCCCAACGGCTAGGCCGACTTGTGTGGCCTATTTAAGGGGCTTGGCCAGCTCACTTGGTTTCACTCTTGCACATTTTGATTCCTAAGCATTCTAGTGAGCTTTGGCAAGCCACCCAACTCATCTCCCAAGTTGATTTGATCAAACCAAGTGAGATTGAGTGATCTAGTGCGTGATTTGAAAGAGTTCAATCTAGTGGCACTAGTTCTTCACATCGGCTTGAGTTTCTTGTTACTCTTGGCATTTGTCGGTGCCTAGACGACTTGGAGGCATAGTAGTGTTGTTGGCAAGAGAAGGAGATTGTTCTTGGGCACCACCGTTTGAGCTTGTGAGAGGTTTTGGAGCCTCACCTCGCCGGAGCGGCAAGAGGCATCCTTAGTGGATTGCTCGTGTCATTGAGCTACCTCACTAGCGGTAGATTCTTGTGGCGCTCTTTGTGAGCTTGGCTTTGCGCCGATTAGCCACCGGGTCACCTAGTGTTGGTCGACACAACGGGGAGTAGCGTGCCGGCAAGCACATGAACCTCGGGATAAATCTTGGTGTCCCGTGTGCATATTGTGATTGATCTTCATATTCACATCTTGGTGATTGGCTTCACAAGTGGGTTTCACCGGTGATTGGTTCTCTACGTAGCGATCCCAAAGGCTCGGTGAAATCTCCTCTATCTCGCTCTTTTACTTTGTGAATTTACATCAAGCTATTTATTTGTGTACTTGCTATCACTTGTTGTATATCATTTGTCGTATACCTTGTGTAGTGATATTGTGATTAGTTTACATAGTTCATTCTTCGCATACACTTGTTTATCTTAGACCATCTTGATCATAGTTGTGCTAGAGCTAGTTTATTCCGCATTAAGATATTAGCTCTAGTTGTTTGTGTGGCATAGTCTTATTAGGTAGAATTGTTGGATAGGTGGCTTGCAACACACTATTAGGCTAGCGCAAAAAGTCTCGCCATTTGTTATACTAATAGTGTTTGCCTAAGTAATTTTGTAGATTTTAAATAGGCTATTCACCCCCCCTCTGGCCAATTTAGACCTTTCAGATGGAACCGAGTTTTTCTCTGATGTTGAGATGTTTGATCTTGCGCATGGAAAATGGATAAAGAATCAACCTATGCTGGAAAAGGTATCATTTTCTACCATTCATTTGTTCTAGAATGTGAAAGTTTTTTCTTTGGAAATAATAACCATATAGTAAAACTGTGTAATTCTGCAGTGAAGAAAAACAGTTCCTGGTTCCATTTCAATTTCATGTACTGTCCTTTTTTTTGGAAAATATTTTCTTCTGACACAAATCTCCATATGATAAACTTTTTAGCTCGACTGACTTTGTCACACTGTTCTTCAGCGCTTTGCTATAGCTGATGTAGCACTAAATGGTGTGATTTATGTTATTGGTGGCTTCAATGGTGTTCAATATCTGAGGTGTTGTACTTTTCCTCTAGAGGGCAAGATATTTGTTCTTGGTGGTGACGATGGCACTTGCTGGTTTGATACAGGTTACTACTTGGCTTCTAAGTTTTGTTCTCTCTTGAGCTCTCGTATTTCAATCTCTGTCCTGATTCTGCATTCTTCTTTTGGATGAAGTTGACTGTTATGACCGAAGCCGTGATGATTGGTTCACATGCCCATCGTTAACTCATGAGAAGGGGAGCCTTGCTGGGGTTAGTGTCAATGGGAGAATCTATGCATTTGATGGTGGAGATGGAACTGAGTGTTTCTCTTATGTTGAGATGTTTGATCTTACGCATGGAAAATGGATAAAGAATTAACCTATGCTGGAAAAGGTATCATTTTCTACCATTCATTTGTCCTAGAATGTGAAAGCTTTTTTCTCATACATTACCAAAGCACTTGGTAGAAACTTGATTGATTTTTCCCAAGACACAAACAGCTTTGGAAATAATAACCATTTAGTCATGAAAAACTGTGTAATTCTGCAGTGAAGAAAAACAATTCCTGGTTCCATTTCAATTTCATGTACTGTCCTTTTTTTGGAAAATATTTTCTTCTGGCACAAATCTCCATATGATAAACTTTTTAGCTCGACTGACTTTGTCACACTGTTCTTCAGCGCTTTGCTCTAGCTGGTGTAGCACTAAATGGTGTGATTTATGCTGTTGGTGGCTTCAATGGTGTTCAATATCTGAGGTGCTGTACTTTTCCTGCCTGTGCATAATACTTGATTCGTTTACTTTTGATCTGGTGGAAATACAACAGCTCATAAAACCTCCAAACGCCTCAAAACAGTTAGTTAAACCTCATTCGGTGGCCTATGGTTTAGTGCAAATCTAGATAAACTGAATTATTTCATTAATGTTCATTAGCCTACTATCATGCTGACTTTGTGATGTGTATTGGCAGCTCTGCTGAAAGACTTGATCCTCTGGAGCCTAACCGGAAAATGCTGCCAAAGATGAGTGCAGGAAGGGGCTGTCATCCACTTACAGTGCTTGATGAGAAGATGTAAGTCACATAACTCTTTTTTTGTTGAAATAATGAACTGAAGATATGTAAGATGTTCCTTTGGAAAAAAATGCTATATAACGTGTGCCTAGTAAATGAAAGGCGGGTGCGCATCAGTGTGTATATTTTCCTTTGTTGACGTAATTTACCTTTGTATTTTCTTCCAGATTCTCGATTGGTGGATACAACACTGGGGCTAAAGCAATGGTGTCTACTGTTGAGGTGTATGAGCCAAGGATGCCGTCATGGATGATGGTTGAACCCATGAGCTACACCAGAGGATACCATTCTTCGGCTGTGCTCGGTGGCTCAATATTCACCTTTGGTGGGGTGAAAGGTGAAGTAGATACAGTCTTGGATGCGGTAAGTAGTTATGCCAATTAATAAATTTCTTACCATGGCCATTTGACGGTCGATAAATCAAACTATAAGCTGGAAGCAAGAATCATACATCCAAAACCTTGTATTTAGCTTCCATGGCTTGATAGTAGTCACTGAACTATTTTTTTGTCAAGGGTCTGCCTACATCAACTGCATATGTTGTTTGTTATCGAGTGTTGGCATGAAAGTGTACTGCATTTGAGATGAGGACATATTCTTGGGTCCTTAAGCACTTATTTTTATTAATTTGCTTTCGTGTCCCTACTGCATATACCAGTTTGTTGTCATGTCAAGGTTTATTTCTTTTCTTTGTTGGTAGTTTGATGGATTGCCAAGAGGCCATGTTAACATGTAAATTCCTGGAGTACTTTTGGCTGTTTGTGTCACTAATGTAACCTTATCTTTAGATTTAACTCTACATTTTCATTTCTGAATTTGTGACACCTTACTTGTTATTATTTTTAGTGGCTCGTGGGACTATTTCTTTCTTTTTACTGTTTCTGAGTTTGTAGGTTGTTCTTTTGTATGAATGTCAGGTGCTATCAATTTGGAAGATGACAGATGAGGAACAGGCCCCAAGGAGGTAGAGGGTTGCCGGTACCCAGATCAACAAGGATAATCCTGAGCCTGATGATGAAGGACCAGAGCAAGAGATGGGCGCATTCAAGAAAGCTACTGAGCAAGTTATGGCAACCCAGAGAATTGTAAAGGTTCAGAGTCAGCAGACTTCATCAGTCTCTATCTGACTATATAGTTCAAAAATTGAAACTTATTGTGTAATTTTGTATCTTTTTTTGTGCAGTTAATAGATTGTGGAGGAAGGTTTGAAGGTTCAAAGAAGAGGTACTATGTCAATGGAGGGTTGCATGGCTTTGGCTTATTGGCCATGAAAATTGCGGTAATCATGGTTGTAGTCTTCATTTTAGCACAACCAGCCAGTGCAGATAGATTTGACTTTTTCAGGCATGTGTTTATGCCTCTATTTGATAAGCAAGCATTAAAAGAGTTGTTTTGTTTGTTTCTTTTTGAGATACTAGCAGAGTACATGTCCTTTGCTATTGTGGTACTCTTTTTGCATTTTTCTTTTGAAACTTGGACCTCTGAGCTATGATGCTGTAGTTTATCTAAGAGCAAAACATTGGATTAGTTTGTAGAAAATATTGAATCTAATTCTCTATATGTTGAATATAACACAACCAAAAAAGTAGAAATAAGCATTTCTTATTCCAATTTTGTATGGAAAAATAACCTAATGTTTTAGAAACGTGAAAGCTTATGAGGCTGATTAACTACCTTCCGTTGTACTAAGCAAAATAATGAAAAAATTATGTCAGTACATAGGGGTTTTGGAGGCGATTGTTAGTGTTAGCCTAGTGTCAATCTACCTAGCTATTATTACTATTCTTTAATTTGCTTTTCCTAGCAGTAAGAGTAGTTAGTGGCTTGCCTTCGGTGTAGTTGATAATGATCGGCCATAGTGGGCAAACTACCCTCTGGTTGTTCCTATCATGTTGTTCTAACAGTGATTTTGTTGTATAAATTGCAAAAACATTTTGTTCAAAATACACTGCCCTGTGTTATTATTTCTTGTTCTAAAGTTGTTTTCATTTTTTGTGTAGTGGTGTCAGTTATACTTTGCACGAATGAGATCTTACAAAATCATGAGGAATTTCACAGTGGGTACAAGTGGCAGGATTTGGATGTGATGCGTTATCCTGAATTGATAACAAAACCACCGCATACTTGGATCGCGGTTGAGGTAAAAGCCACTAAAAGAGATGGTGATCGAGTGACATTATCAATACGAGATGACAACCTCTACCTCATCGCCTTTGTAAATAAGCATGATGAATGGTTTTGCTTTAAAACACAAAGATATGGACTACCGTGTGACGAAAACAATGCTCTACCATTTACTAATACCTACAGCGAAGACGGACTCATGTCGGCTGCTCTTAGAGCTGAAGGTCCCCCTAAAATCCAAATGGAAATAAATTTGATGATCGATCAAGGAGAGATATGTTGGCGCTTGATTTAGGAGAGATTGCTGCTACTACTGCTATGATGACTCTTTCTAATATGAACCTTGCCATATCAGATCTTGAGGATACAAGAACAGCATTGAGAACCCTGATTGTTATGATCTGTGAGGCACAACGGTTTAAGAAGGTCTATCAACCGATCTTGAAAACTTGGCCGGGACCAACTAGGCTACCTGAGGTTTGCTTTATATGGATCTAGGGTGATACATCGTGTTCTATGATAGTATATCATTATAATGGCGGCCATTTTATGAAAGCTGGGTCAACGAAACCTAACAGAATGACGCTTATTGGTATCACCACCTATGAACAGACATGTGAGACAGTAGATCAATTAGGGTGGAAGTGTCTCAAGAAAAATGGCTTGCTGACTGTGTTCCCAGGTTTTCCTAGTCCTCCTCCAATATGATAAGGTGAGTATTCTTAAAAAAGTTTTATTGCTATTGCACATTCACAGCGGTAGATGTTTCTGGGTTAAGATTCCTACTACTTCCTACATATTTGCTTTTGAATTTTATTTCCTATTGCTAGCAGGCAGTATATATTTTGTATTTTTGTATCTAAGAGCAATTAATTAGGCTATCCATGTAGTGAGGGAGAGAAATCAAAATTGGCATAATGCTTTTGTTTTGACTGCTGAGTTTTAACAAGTGTTGGTTTTTGGTTGAAGTGTAGGAGGGAGAGAGTGCTCCAAATGAGGTGTGTGTTGAATGGGGGGCTCCTCCTCTTTTATAGGGCGCCAAGGGCGGTTCGGGGGCACTTTGGTCAAAATACCCCGCGGGGACGCGCCCCTGGATGGAAGGAGCCACACCGCCTTAGCCGGGCCCACTGAAAGGTCCTTGTTTGGTTTTGGTAATTGAGTGACAACTTAGGTGGACTAATATGTGTTTGAAGTGAATTACACAGGTGATTAGTCCACAGGTAATCATGTGTGAGCAACATATGCCATAAAGGAGAAATGGCTTGGAATATGTTGCAATGCTCATACATGAGAAGATGAAGGAGCTTAATGCACATGAAACATGACATGTGGTCATGTGGCTAAGATGGTGAAGATCAAGGCAAGACTTGGCTTGATGGACCGGTTGCGAAGGTGAAGGGCAAGTGGAGGCTTTGAAGCCGTTGGTACCGAGTGTCGGGAGGCTTAAGCAAGACTTGGCGCCGAAGGACCGAAGCAATGGTGAAGAGCAAGAGATGTCAAGATCGATGGACCATGGAGGTCATGTGATGATATGAAGTGGATCATATCATTTGAAGATAGGTTGGTGCATGTGTTGCATCAACACCGGAGGAGATGGAATGGAATGCGCAAGGCAAAGGTATACTTGTAGGGCATTTCATTTCACCGGTCATAGGTGTGTAGAGAAGATTATGACCGGGTTTAGGATAGATGGCCGTACTATTAAGAGGAGAAAACTTGTTTGCATATCGGTCATCTAGTGCCACTTGAGCGATCTAACTTTGCGATGTTGCTATGATCGAGTGGCGTGGTGAGTGCAAGAGAAAATCCTTTGAAAAATGATTGTGAAAATGCTAACACACATGCACATGTTGATGTACACTTGGTGGTGTTGGCACATTTGCAAAGGAGAAGTTGTTGGAGAAGAAGTTGTGTTGATCGGAAGTGAAGAGAAGTGCTCAGGGAGCATCGGACGCTGAAAATCGGGAGCATCGGACGCTGGCCGAGCGTCCGATGGTCAGCCCGAGGCTCAGCCCGGCTCAGCGCGGAGGGCTCGGGCGAAGCGGTGTTTGAGCGCTCGAGGCCGAGGCCTGGCGTAGAGGCTCGAGGTCGAGGCCTGGCTCGAAGGCTCGAGGCCGAGGCCTGGCGTAGAGGCTCGAGGTCGAGGCCTGGCTCGAAGGCTCGAGGCCGAGGCCTGGCTCGAAGGCTCGAGGCCAAGGCCTGGCGTGAAGGCTCGGGCGAGGCGAAGAAATCGTCGGAGCATCGGACGCTGGTCCGAGCGTCCGATGGCAGTGTCGTGGCGCGAGCTAGTCTGGCTGGGAGCATCGGACGCTGGCCTGCGTCCGATGTGGTTCCATCGGACGCGTCCGATGTGGTTTGGAGCGTTCTGGAACCTCTCTGGTGTGTCATCGGACGTTGGGCCTTAGCATCCGATGCTATGGGTCCGGCGCGTCCGATGTGAGAGCAGTTTTTGCGCAGAATCGAGCAGAGGCATCAGAGCGTCCGATGCTAGGCATCGGCGCGTCCGATGCCACTTTAACTGGCGCGGGAAGTGATATAGCCGTTGGGATCGCTCGGCCGAAGTTGAACTGGGGGACACGTGGCGAGCATCCGGGCATCGGACGCTGGCCTCAGAGTCCGATGGTTTGGTCCGGCGCGTCCGATGGTCGCGCGTTTTACCCAGTGAAGGGGTAACGGCTAGTTGAGCCCTTGGGGCTATAAAAGGAGATGGTGGTCGGCCTTGGCTGTTGTAGAGCACCCTTGGGACTTGGTGTCCATGCTTGGGGAGTGCTTAGGAGCCCTCTAACTCGCTTGTGCTTGCTAGTGTGCGATTCGATAGCGAGTGAGTGATCACTAGTGCGTTGCATTGAGAGATAGCATCGAGTGGCACTAGGTGATCGAGTTGCAAGCCGGTGGTGCTTATTACTCTTGGAGGTTGCCACCTCCTAGACGGCTGGTGATCGAGTCTCCGTCGTGAAGCCCGCGTGAAGATTGTGCGTGGCTCCGGAGAAGGATTGTGAGGGGCATTGTGCTCGCCCCGCGGGGATCGCGAAGAGCAACTCTAGTGGATTGCGCGTGTCATTGAGTTACCCTCACTTGTGGGTGAGTTCTTGTGGCGCTCGAGTGTCGAGCTAGGTGTGGTGCCTATTAGCCGCCGAACTACCAAAGTGTGTGGTCGACACAACGGGGAGTAGCTTGGTGGCAACCAAGTGAACCTCGGGGAAAAATCACCGTGTCAACATTGTCTACTCTTCTCGGTGGTTTGCAATCTCCATACACAAGCTTGTATTTACTTTCTTACATATTGTGCTTGTGTAGCTATCTAGCTTGTGTAGTTTAATAGTTGCTCTTGTAATTAGTTAGCTTGTGTAGCCTACTAGTTACATTCTTTGCTTGTGTAGCATAGAGTTGATCCCATAAGTGACTAGTTGAATTGTAGTTTTGCTAGTCACATAGCTTAGTTTGTGTAGCTAAGTTGAGCTCTCTAATTTGGCTTGTGTAGCCTTGTTATTGAGCATTGCTAGTGAGCTTAGGAGCTTTGTGCTTTGCTTACTAGTTTGTGTAGGAGCTCCCCCGTGCTTGAAGTACTAGATGCATAGGCTTGTGTGACCTTGCTTCTAGAATTGGTTAGGTGAGCTCTAGCTAGCCCGACACCTTATCTGCATTGATTAGGATCTTTTGTAAGGTGTCATAGAGTATAGGTAGAGGGGTGTAGTCTTGGCTAGACCGATAGTTTTAATTCCGCATTTGTTTCGGTTAGCCGTTCCGCTGCGATTTAGGTTTAAGTTTTAAAAAGGACTATTCACCCCCCTCTAGTCCGCCATCTCGACCCTTCACCCACGGGGCAGCGGGGCAGGCGCGCCCGCGCCCGGGTGCGCCCACCCCCCGACCGCCTTTGGCCAGTGAGCCTGGGCCGGCTCCTGGGCCTCGCCTGTGGTGGTGTTTTGGCCCATCTCGACCCTAAGGTGGGCTGCCCTGTCCTCTTGCTCCTTTGCGCTTTCCGAAAAGCGCATTTTATTTATAAAGATATTTGTACTTGGTGTATTTTCTGCATAGTGACAAAACTTCCAAGCACAAGTGGAACTAGGTCAATAATAAATGTATACGTGTAATAAAATATTATTTTCTCTCAATTTGATCTAAAATTGGCGGTATAATTTCTGAGTTAAGGACCGCCAACAAGATCCCCCAAGCTTACCCCTTGCTCGTCTCAAGCGAGGTTTTGTTGCTGGGTTGTTGATCAGGAGTTGCTACAATGCCGATTACATTTCAAATGTACCAAATTTAAAAGTGAGTTTTCTACTGCAATTTGAATAAATCGGCTACTCTTTTATTTTCTTGAAAAAAGTGGGGCTTTTAAAATTTTCAGGTCTTGGGCGATTGCAAGACAGAACAGCGACGAAGACTCGTGCTTTTCAGTCTATCCCAAGATCAACTATCAATTCGGAGGTTTTGCAAGATTTTTGAAAGTTAAGACCAAGTTCCTCAAATGACCCACTCAATCGCTCGATGTGTATATGAAAGTGCATTCGCCCCCGAATGTGGGTTTTAGATAATTAATGACAATCAAATTAGGGACTAACAAGTTTTACAAGTGTATTTACAGGTGTTAGTCCTATGAAGGAATTAAACGATGATATTCGGTGATTTTAGCACCCCCAATTTCACATGATGGATGGCGTACCGGCTCAAGGGCTTAAATAGATTTTACTTTTGAATGGAGTTATAGGTTATGCCGTACTATCAAGAGGGATACAAATTAGACTAGCAAAATGAGGATAAAAGTGCTCTAGTTGGTTTAGCTAATGCGCTTGAGAGACACGTTGCACGCACACACTTAGAACGTGCTCTTCAGCGAGCACCGGAAGTACCGGTGTGCCACACCGGAAGTTCTGGTGAACAGTGCACAGGTGTCACCGCGTAGCAAACATTAGTTCCGGCCACAAATCGGAAGTTCCGGTGTCATGGACCGGAAGTTCCGGTGACACTTTCCTGCATGCGCTCGCCTGCCAGGAACTTGTTCCGGCCACCAGCCGGAAGTTCCGCTCGGACCGGAAGTTCCGGTCCGGGTGACCGGAAGTTCCGGTCACCACTTCAACCGTCAAACTCGCGTGCGCCCGCGTTGCATACATCGGTTCCGGTGACACCGGAAGTTCTGGTGGCCTGACCGGAAGCTCCGGTCTGGCCCGTGCAGATCTAGCTTTCAACGGTCATAATTCCATAGACCGGAAGTTCCGGTATCGCTTCGGAGCTTCGAGTATATATACTTTCCCATCTCCATTTCTGACTGTTACCCACACTATTCACTGCGCCCAAGCTTTGTCAAACTCTCTTGCAAGCTGAGACTCACCCACTCTCTCTCCCCCTTTGACTCTAGACCTCAATCCCATCTTGAGTTGAGTTAGGGACGTGAGATTTGAGAGCGGGAGCATCGATCGACGACTTGAGCACTTGATTCCTTGTAACGTAACGGCTCTAATCCCATGGCCCACTGATCACCGTCAACCACTGACAGTCGATCCGTATAGCCAAGAGATTAAGACCGGTTCCGCTACTGGGCTACATCAGTGCCCGATGTCCGCAGGATCATCTCACAATTCAGTTACAATCTCTTGAACATTTTGACAAATAACATCGGAGTAAATAGCGGAAGACTTATATAACAATAGTTTTACAAACCAGGGTTCAACATAAAATTAAAGTGAAGTTATTACAGACCATAGTTCAAATAGATAGAGTTGGCAGAGTAGCATATGACAACAACTGAAGGGTAAAGATACTTCACCCAGCCCGAGGGTGAATAATCACTCATCGGCCTCATCGGCCTCTTCCTGAACAACAGTCACACAGCAGGGTCCAAGGCATACTGAGGGATCTGCCATACCTGCAACATGGGTAATAAAACCCTGAGTACAAAGGTACTCAACAAGACTTACCCGACTAAAGAAAAAGGGAGAAGACTCAGGTATGAGAGGCTTAGGGTAGTCAAGGTAAGGCTTAAGCAAGATCAAGTATTTTGCAGAAAAGCATTTTGTAAACCTTATTTTATTTTTGAAAGATTCGGTATTCCTCAAATCTTCATCGTTCATGATTCATTTTATATTTCAAAACATTCCTAGTTGAGAACCACTCTCCGTTGACAGTCAGTGGACCAAGTCTCCATAACCGAGGAGCAACGTTAATCCGGATAAATAATACTCAGCTGAGGATCCCTATCCACACTGCATATGTAGCACCCAAGCTTGCATATGCCAACTCGTCTTCCACGATTCCTCCAAGATTGGGCCCGGTCCTACGCCACCCGGAAGTACAGTACACCACTCCAATCCGGGACTCTAACCCACGTGGGTACATGCTACTTCCGCCATCTCTCCACTCCCAGTGCGCGGTTGTCGGTCCAATAATGGATTTCTCGGAGCCAGAGCTTTCCGTAGTATGTGAATAGTTACAAGTCTTGACCAGCAGGCCCCCATACGGATGGTCCCTACATTTTTCCGCCAGCGACAAGCACCTCGGGACTCTAACCCAAGAGTACAGGTCCTGTCGGTTTTTCAACCCTGTCCGGGTCGGTGTCAACTGTTGAGTCCCGGACTACAACATGACGGCACCGTACGCGCGGACAACCTCTCCTCACTATTGATTAGGTACGGATCAGATACCTAGCCAACAGCCGGGGAGTAAAGCCAAATTCCCATAAAGATTCTTAAGTGATCACACTTTTGAAATTGGCATTTTATTGCAAAGTCTAATTCAATAAGCATTGCTAAGCATTTTTCAAATACTGTTGAAAAGCAGGTATCGGGTGTATCAGTGGTCAAGGTAGATAGTGCATCAATTAGGATAGCACACAACTCCTATAAACCTAATGCAGTAATTTAACTCAAAAGCATTTAAGGAAATCATTTTATAAAATTCAAGGAAGGGTTAAATGCACCGGGGCTTGCCTGGAATGGCAAAAAGGACGGACTCGGGGTTGGAGTAGGTGTCGGAGCTCGGGGTCGCCTCGGGGACAGATCCTTCGGTGGCTACCTCGACTTCAGGTCCTTCTTCCTCGGTCACTATACGTATGCAATGATGCATGCACATGAGAATGATGATATGAACTTATGGTGCAAGACAATTCCACTGATTCTAGATTACTTTTAAACAAAGCATGATTTAAATCTAGGTTGAGCATAAAAGGTAACCATTTCTTCCTTAAGCAATATTGATTAAACTAGCCCTTATTATAATTATCCTAAGCATCAACTAAACATAGCATCACAAACATCATAGACCAAAGGGTAGGGGTCTATGAACATCAATCAATCCAAAGATCACATCATCAAACACTTATTACCAACCCTAAACTATCTTTTCTATTTTCCTAATTTATTTAAAAGGTCATTTTATGAAGTTGCTCCAAAAATTACCAAATTAATCACATAAGTTCATTATGGTGTAGATAGATGGCAAAACAAATTTCATAATTTTTGGAGGTCATTAGGGTGCTCAAATAAAATCAGACATTAATTAGCAAAAGGCACTATTTAACAATTAAAATAAAAGCTCAAAAATCAACTTGTTCCAAAAGACTTCAAAATTTTACCAGAGGTTTAGCATGTCATAAAAAGGTCACAAAAATTTATCTCAAGATTTTTGGAGCTATAAATCATTTTCTAAAAATCCAAAACCATCATTTATTAATTAAAAGGGGAATTTTTCATTTTCAAATTTTTGCAGAAAAGTCAAGTTTTATATTTTTATAAAATACTTCAGAGCATAAAGAGTCTACCACAAAAATTTCAGAATTTTTGGATGCACACAGAAAATCATACAAAAAAGAGAAAACAGAACACTATTCACATCTCTCAGAAAAAGAGAAGGGCACTGTGCTCCTTCTAGGCCGGGCTCGGCGAATCGCGCGGGCTCGGGCGAATCGCGCGGGGCTCGGTTGAGACGGAAGCGACAGCTTCGTCCGAGGCCTGGCCCGGAGGCTCGGGCGAGACGGAGAAGTAAGCCTCCGTCCGAGGCCTGACTCGGGCGAAGCGGAGGGCATGCGCTCGCCGAGGCTCGGGCTCGGGCGAGACGGAAAAACAAGCCTCCGTCCGAGACCTGGGAGGCTCGGGCGAAACGGAGTGGAAGCAGAGACCGGAGGCTCGGATGCTTACCACGGGTCGGAGGCAGGGCTCGAGGGTGAGGCTCGACTCGTGCTCGAGGGTGAGGCTCGGCACGTTCTCGAGGGTGAGGCTCGACACGCTCGAGGGAGAAGACGACAGCGGCGGCGCTCCGGCGATCCGGCGGTCCTGCGCAACACACGAGACCGCAAGGGCCGGTTTAGAGTCGCACGGAACCAACGAACATGACACGGGGGTCGGTGAGGGATGATCATGGCCGGAGACGGCGAATTTCACGAACCCGAGTTCACCGGCGTTCGGTCGGAGAGCGGGAAGATGGGGTTACGCCGGGCAAACGGAGGCGGGGAAGGTGAAATTGAAGGGTGGGAAAGCTTCACGAGCTCAAGGCGGAGCTTTAGGGCTAGCTGGTGGAGAGGCGGAGCGTCTGGAGAGGTCTGGCCACGGTGGCGGAGGTGGATGCGGAGGTCGAAGCTCCGGCGGGCTTATATAGCCGCGGCCAGGGGCCGGTAGAGAGCTCGGGGTGGGGTGGATAAGCTCGGCGGACGCACGCGCACTCGATTGCGCTCAGGCGGGGGTACTGGCGTGCAGCCGGGGCTCGGGCGCAAGCTTCGCCGGCGATGGCCACGCGGCGGCGACGCGCAGAGCACTGTAGGGGACGGGAAGGAAGGTCAGCGCTTGCGTGCGGGCGCGGAGGGAACAGGGAGACAACGGCGGCAGGTTGGTGGCGCGTGGGGAGCAGCCAGGCACGCGGCACGCGCAGCGCCGGAGGCTCGGCCACGGCCGGGGCCCCCTTCCGCACTGCGCCGGCTAGAGGTAGGGGACGAACAGTGCTAGGCCTTAGGGTTTGACTTTTGGCTGATCTCTGTATTTTGCAAATTACTTTCAAAAATTGAACTGTGCGACAAAAACTCAAAACACCAAAGTTGTTCAGAAAAATGATATCTACAATTTTGTCAATATGAACATTTTCAAATTCCAAATAGTTTTTGAACTATATTCAAAAACAGAAAAGGGGACACTTTTTCAAACTTGATTCAAATCAAAATTACTTTGGATTTCAAACTGAAACTTGAAAATCTTTATATATGAAAGTTGTTCCATTTGTCAAGACCTACAACTTTGCTAATAGACACTTTTTCTGAAACTCAAAAGTTTTTGAATAAATTTTTAAAACTGAAAAGGGGACAAAAACTGGAATTTGAATGAATTTGAAATTACTTCAAATTTTATATAGAAACATGGAAATCCGTAAATACCAAAGTTGTTCCTCTAGGTCAGATTCACAACTTTGCTTGTTAAACCAACTCAAAATTTTGAATTTTGAAAAAGTTATTAAAAAGGGAATAAATCCAGGATTTGGGATTTTAGGGTTTTGCAAAAGGAAATTCAAATCAAATCTGATTTTTTAACTTTGATCAAAGCAACAAACATCAGGGCACTAAATTTGAACAAGAATTACATAGAACTAGACACAGAGGTGAAATTACCATTTTGCCCCTATAGGAAGAAGTGGGCTAATAAGGGTTTTTGCAATAGAGGTACATCACATAAAATGATACACTAAGCAAATGCATACACATGAAATCATGATCAAGATGATTAATGATGCTAATGATGATATGTCAAGTTAATTACATGCTTAAACACCAGAGGTGTTACAGCCTTCCCCCCTTAAAGAAATCTCGCCCCGAGATTCTGCGTCTTAAGAAAGGACAAAGAAGGGATAAAGGCAAAACTTTACATAGACAGGGATTCGAGAAAGTCGGGATAGTTCTTTGCCAAGAAGTCTTCGGATTCCCAAGTAGCTTCTTCTTCAGAGTGCTGGTTCCACTGGATTTTGTACCACCTTGTGGTAGTTCTTCGAGTAACTCGATCTTTGTGATCCAACACGCGAACTGGATATTCCGAGTAGGATAGATCAGGCTCTAGCTCGACACCTTCAACTTCCACGACATGTTCCGGTACTCGGAGGCACTTCTTGAGTTGGGAGACATGGAAAACATTGTGGACAGCAGAGAGATGATCGGGCAACTTCAGCTTGTAAGCTACCTTGCCACAACATTCCAAAATCTCAAACGGACCAATGTAGCGGGGTGCTAACTTTCCCTTTACTCCAAAACGAGTGACTCCTTTGGTTGGTGAGACCTTGAGATATACGTAATCTCCAACTTGAAACTTCAGAGGTCGACGTCTCTTGTCAGCATAACTCTTTTGTCGGGATTGGGCAATCTTCATGTTCTCTTGTATCTGCTTGACTTTCTCTTCCATATCTTTGACCAGGTCAACTCCAAAGAATTCTCTTTCTCCGGGCTCAGACCAACTGAGGGGTGTACGACAACGACGACCGTACAGTGCTTCAAAGGGTGCCATTTTGATGCTTTCTTGATAACTGTTATTATATGAGAACTCTGCCAAGGGCAAACAGTCATCCCAAGTATCTGCGAAGGTGAGCACACATGCTCTCAACATATCCTCTAACACTTGGTTGACTCGCTCAGTTTGTCCATCTGTTTGTGGATGATATGTTGTACTATGCAAGAGCTTGGTTCCAAGTGAGGTATGGAACGCTTTCCAGAACTTTGCGACAAACTGAGTACCACGATCAGAGATAATGGTCTTGGGTATTCCATGAAGCTTCACTATGTTGTTCTTGTACAAGGCGGCATACGTGGGGACGGCGTAGCTGGTCTTGACTGGCAGAAAGTGAGCTTGTTTGGTGAGTCGGTCCACGATTACCCAAATGGAATCAAAACCTTTCTGAGTCTTGGGTAGCCCATTGATAAAATCCATGCTGATATCTTCCCACTTCCAGGCAGGTACAGATAAAGGCTGCAATTCTCCTCCAGGCTTCATGTGCACGGCTTTGACTTTCTGACAAGTATCACAGCGAGCGACATAGCGAGCGATTTCAATCTTCATCTTTGTCCACCAGAATCTCTGCCTTAGATCCTGGTACATCTTGTTGCTGCCGGGGTGGATGGAAAACCTAGACAGGTGTGCCTCATCAAGGATCAACTGTCTCAACTCAGGCACCTTGGGAACTACTAGACGGTTCTTGAACCAAACAACTCCTACATCATCGATCCTGAAACAATCAGCCTTACCGGTCTGGACCTTTTCGATGATGTGCTTGATTCCAGGGTTATCTTTCTGTGCAGCGATGACTTGTTCCTTGACCGATGTTTCTACCCTGACATTGTTCAGGCTTCCTTGCGGAACTATCTCAATACCCATCCCTTCAAGAGCATGGCACAAGGAAAGATTATAGGGCTTCGTCGTCAGACAGTTGCAGTATGACTTGCGACTGAGGGCATCGGCAACTACATTTGCCTTACCAGGATGGTAATGTACTTCGAGATCATAGTCCTTGATTAACTCAAGCCATCTTCGCTGCCTCATGTTCAACTCTTCTTGAGTGAAGATATACTTCAGGCTCTTATGATCGGTGTACACATTGCAGGTACTGCCCAACAGATAATGACGCCATATCTTCAAAGCATGCACCACTGCTGCTAACTCAAGGTCATGGGTTGGATAATTCTCCTCATGTCGCCTAAGCTGTCGTGAGGCATAAGCGATCACTCGACCTTCTTGCATCAAAACACAGCCTAACCCAGTACCAGATGCATCACAGTATACATCAAAGGGTTTCTCGATGTCTGGTTGAGCTAGGACTGGTGATGTAGTTAGTAGCTTCTTCAAGGCTTGAAAAGCTTGCTCACAGGCTGTTGACCAAACAAAATCCACGGAATTCTTCAACAACTCTGTGATAGGCTTGGCAACTCTGGAGAAGTCTGGGATGAAACGACGATAGTATCCAGCCATTCCCAAGAAGCTGCGAACTTCGCGGACAGTGGTAGGGGGCTTCCAATCCAAGATATCTGCCACCTTTCCAGGGTCAACTGACACACCTTCAGCGGACAGGACATGACCAAGGAATTGAATTCGATCTAGCCAGAATTCACATTTACTGAACTTGGCATACAGCTGGTGATCTCTGAGACGAGAGAGAACGACACGAAGATGCTTGGCATGATCTTCAGGAGTTCTTGAATAAACAAGGATGTCGTCAATGAACACGACTACAAATTTATCGAGCTCTGGCATGAACACAGAGTTCATGAGATACATGAAATGAGCGGGGGCATTGGTCAAGCCAAAAGACATGACCAAGTACTCATATAGGCCGTATCTGGTGGTGAAAGCTGTTTTGGGAATATCTTCGGGACGAATTTTTATTTGGTGATAGCCAGATCTGAGGTCGATCTTGGAAAACACTCTGGCTCCAGATAACTGGTCAAACAGAAGATCAATGCGAGGCAAGGGATATTTATTTTTGATGGTGACCTCGTTGAGCGGGCGATAGTCAACGCACAGACGAAGGCTTTTGTCCTTCTTCTTCACAAAGATAGCAGGACAGCCCCAAGGAGATGAACTTGGGCGAATGAGACCCTTATCCAATAGCTCTTGCAATTGGATCTTCAGCTCTGCCAACTCTCTGGGAGGCATTCGATAAGCTCTACGGGATATAGGAGCAGTCCCGGGCTTTAGCTCTATAGCAAACTCAACATCACGGTCAGGAGGTAGACCAGGTAAGTCTTCAGGAAAGACATCAGGGAACTCACAGACTACAGGGATGTCTCGGATCCCTTGATCATAGGTAGCATTTAGCTGTGTGGTCGCTGGTTTTGAAGGTATAGGAAGTTGGAGAAGGAGTTTGGCGGTACTGTTGGGAATATCCACTCTCACAACTCTATTCAAGATGTCTATCATGGCTTTATACTGACACATCCAATTCATGCCTAAGATGACATCTATCTCTTGATCGCGCAGTACTATCATGGTGGTAGGAAAGACATGTTTCCCCAACATTACTGGTATACTGCGGACCACTTCCTTAGTATTTATCCGCCCTCCAGGCGAAAGTATGCAGAAACTTTCTTTTAACTCCCCCATGGGCAACTCATGCTTGATGACAAAAGTGCGACTGATGAAGGAATGCGATGCACCAGAATCAAACAAGACGACTGCAGGATGATTGGCAACAGGGAACCTACCGAGCATGACGGGCTCTCCGTCTGGGATGTTACTGACGGTGGTGAAGTAGACTTGCCCGTGCTTCCTGACAAGCTTGCCCTTCTGGACGTGCTGCTGCGGTGCACGGTGCTGCTGCTGTGATCCTCCAGGGCCTTTCTGTGCATGCTGGGCATTCTTCTTGGGTTTTGGGCACTCGCGAGACCAGTGACCAACTTGGCCACAGTTGTAGCATGGATGGTTGTAAGCTGTTTGTGGGGTGGTGACACGAACACCGGGGGCGTTCGGCTGAGTGGCACTTTGCTGGTTGGCATTGTGGGTGGTGGCCGCGGTACGAACGACCACTTGCTGATGGGGGTATGGGGCACGGTTTTGGTGGTGGCTGGGGTGGTAGATGATTCTTGGGCGCTTATGGTTGCTGGAGAAACTGCTAGACCCAGCCTTCTTCTTCTTCTTCTCTTCCTGATACTGGCGGTTGCTTTCCTCGAAAGCAACAGCACGGTCAACGACATCATGGTAGGATCCGTTTAGGTTGTTGGACAGACCTCTGCGAATCTTAGGGTGCAGACCCCTGAGAAAACAATCTCTCTTCTTTTCCTCTGTGTTGACATAGTCGGAGGCATACTGGCTGAGGTGGTTGAATTGTCCCACGTACTGCATGATGGTGGAATCTTTTGTTGCAGGGCCAAGAACTGATCCAACTTCATTTTCATCAATCCCGAAGGGATGTGATGTGCTCTGAAAGCGGTGCGGAACTCTTCCCAGGTCAGCTGGTGACCTTCCGGCTGGGCCGCCAACAGGTTGGCGTACCAGGCACTTGCAGGACCACGGAGCTGCTGAGAAGCGAACCGAGGCTTCTGGATCTCCGTGCAGTGCAGTAGACTGAACTTCTGTTCCATGGTGCGTAACCAGTCGTCAGCCTCGAGAGGTTCATCGGCCTTTGTGAAGACCGGCGGTCGTGTTTCAGTGAAGTCCACATAGGTTGTCTCTTGGTTGTTGCGGCGACCACGGTTGCCGTTGTTCTGCTGCCCTTGATTCTGAGCCATCAGATTGGCAGCGGCGGCCAAGGCTGCAATGGCATCTGCTAGGGTAGCTGGTACAGGTGGAGGGTTTGGGATGTTGGCATCATCAGAACCCCCAGCTCCGGTACGGGTGTTCACAGGCATCTGTATAAGCAACTCGGAACTCAGCATATATGGATAAAGGTTCTGAAACAACTTGATTGACAACTTCACTGATACAAAGATAGCTGGCTTGATAAAGATGACAACAGACTGATAAGGGAAAAGGTACGAAAGGAAAGATACATGCCAGACTTGGCAACAGACAGACTAACGCCCCCAAACCTAGCCTAAGGTTTTAGGTAAGCAGATGGTACAGACACAAGGAGTCTAGTCATCATCGATGAAGATCAACTCTTCGTCATCATCATCATCCTCGATGATAAGCTCAGGCTCTTCCTCCTCATCTTCATCTTCAACGTGGACATCTTCAGCAGGTTTCACTTCCTCATTCTGATCGGGCTCGTGTTCCACTTCAGGTTCCTCCACGACTCCGTCTTCGGGGTCTTCCATAACCGGGGGTACCAAGGGATGGAGTTGATCATGCAGCTGATGCACTTCCTCATGAAGCATATCATTGAACTGCTCAATCTGGGCGGTGTATTGCTGCAGTCCATGGAGCTGGGCTCTGGTAACATCCTCGCGGGTCCAAGCATCATTGCGCTGCTCGATAGCGCGAACCGTGTTCCGGTTGGCCTGCTCCAGGGAAGCTCGTGCCTCATAAAACTCCATGCGGGAAAGGTAGAAGTCATGCTCCATGTTCTCCATTTCAGCCTTCAGATTCTTGATTTCCTCCTTCAGCTGCTTGCGGGTGCGGCGGGGAAAGCGACGACCATTGGAGGATTCTCCAGTCTCTTCTCTGGTGCGTGGCGCCAGCTGGTGACGCGGCACACCATTCGGTCCAGTCGACTTGCGGGCAGTCCGCTTGATGATGGCCATATCTGGATAAGAGGTTATAGATGAGAAAGGCTAGCAAGAAAAAGGTATAGACACACTAACCCAACGAACTCTTTTATATACTTAAGTGAATATGACATGATGCATGAATCGTTCCTACGGAACAAGGCAATGCAATTACTAAGGTAAGGTACATAGGGCTTATACAAGTTGTCTTGCTACTAGTTGCCAAAGACAAGATGAGATGAGAGAAGCAATTTGGACTTAAAATAGTCAAGTTTAGTTTTTAAAAACATTTTGAAGTTTTCGCAAAAAGATTGCAACGTCATAGTGAGATGCTCCGATACCACTCTGTAACGTAACGGCTCTAATCCCATGGCCCACTGATCACCGTCAACCACTGACAGTCGATCCGTATAGCCAAGAGATTAAGACCGGTTCCGCTACTGGGCTACATCAGTGCCCGATGTCCGCAGGATCATCTCACAATTCAGTTACAATCTCTTGAACATTTTGACAAATAACATCGGAGTAAATAGCGGAAGACTTATATAACAATAGTTTTACAAACCAGGGTTCAACATAAAATTAAAGTGAAGTTATTACAGACCATAGTTCAAATAGATAGAGTTGGCAGAGTAGCATATGACAACAACTGAAGGGTAAAGATACTTCACCCAGCCCGAGGGTGAATAATCACTCATCGGCCTCATCGGCCTCTTCCTGAACAACAGTCACACAGCAGGGTCCAAGGCATACTGAGGGATCTGCCATACCTGCAACATGGGTAATAAAACCCTGAGTACAAAGGTACTCAACAAGACTTACCCGACTAAAGAAAAAGGGAGAAGACTCAGGTATGAGAGGCTTAGGGTAGTCAAGGTAAGGCTTAAGCAAGATCAAGTATTTTGCAGAAAAGCATTTTGTAAACCTTATTTTATTTTTGAAAGATTCGGTATTCCTCAAATCTTCATCGTTCATGATTCATTTTATATTTCAAAACATTCCTAGTTGAGAACCACTCTCCGTTGACAGTCAGTGGACCAAGTCTCCATAACCGAGGAGCAACGTTAATCCGGATAAATAATACTCAGCTGAGGATCCCTATCCACACTGCATATGTAGCACCCAAGCTTGCATATGCCAACTCGTCTTCCACGATTCCTCCAAGATTGGGCCCGGTCCTACGCCACCCGGAAGTACAGTACACCACTCCAATCCGGGACTCTAACCCACGTGGGTACATGCTACTTCCGCCATCTCTCCACTCCCAGTGCGCGGTTGTCGGTCCAATAATGGATTTCTCGGAGCCAGAGCTTTCCGTAGTATGTGAATAGTTACAAGTCTTGACCAGCAGGCCCCCATACGGATGGTCCCTACATTTTTCCGCCAGCGACAAGCACCTCGGGACTCTAACCCAAGAGTACAGGTCCTGTCGGTTTTTCAACCCTGTCCGGGTCGGTGTCAACTGTTGAGTCCCGGACTACAACATGACGGCACCGTACGCGCGGACAACCTCTCCTCACTATTGATTAGGTACGGATCAGATACCTAGCCAACAGCCGGGGAGTAAAGCCAAATTCCCATAAAGATTCTTAAGTGATCACACTTTTGAAATTGGCATTTTATTGCAAAGTCTAATTCAATAAGCATTGCTAAGCATTTTTCAAATACTGTTGAAAAGCAGGTATCGGGTGTATCAGTGGTCAAGGTAGATAGTGCATCAATTAGGATAGCACACAACTCCTATAAACCTAATGCAGTAATTTAACTCAAAAGCATTTAAGGAAATCATTTTATAAAATTCAAGGAAGGGTTAAATGCACCGGGGCTTGCCTGGAATGGCAAAAAGGACGGACTCGGGGTTGGAGTAGGTGTCGGAGCTCGGGGTCGCCTCGGGGACAGATCCTTCGGTGGCTACCTCGACTTCAGGTCCTTCTTCCTCGGTCACTATACGTATGCAATGATGCATGCACATGAGAATGATGATATGAACTTATGGTGCAAGACAATTCCACTGATTCTAGATTACTTTTAAACAAAGCATGATTTAAATCTAGGTTGAGCATAAAAGGTAACCATTTCTTCCTTAAGCAATATTGATTAAACTAGCCCTTATTATAATTATCCTAAGCATCAACTAAACATAGCATCACAAACATCATAGACCAAAGGGTAGGGGTCTATGAACATCAATCAATCCAAAGATCACATCATCAAACACTTATTACCAACCCTAAACTATCTTTTCTATTTTCCTAATTTATTTAAAAGGTCATTTTATGAAGTTGCTCCAAAAATTACCAAATTAATCACATAAGTTCATTATGGTGTAGATAGATGGCAAAACAAATTTCATAATTTTTGGAGGTCATTAGGGTGCTCAAATAAAATCAGACATTAATTAGCAAAAGGCACTATTTAACAATTAAAATAAAAGCTCAAAAATCAACTTGTTCCAAAAGACTTCAAAATTTTACCAGAGGTTTAGCATGTCATAAAAAGGTCACAAAAATTTATCTCAAGATTTTTGGAGCTATAAATCATTTTCTAAAAATCCAAAACCATCATTTATTAATTAAAAGGGGAATTTTTCATTTTCAATTTTTGCAGAAAAGTCAAGTTTTATATTTTTATAAAATACTTCAGAGCATAAAGAGTCTACCACAAAAATTTCAGAATTTTTGGATGCACACAGAAAATCATACAAAAAAGAGAAAACAGAACACTATTCACATCTCTCAGAAAAAGAGAAGGGCACTGTGCTCCTTCTAGGCCGGGCTCGGCGAATCGCGCGGGCTCGGGCGAATCGCGCGGGGCTCGGTTGAGACGGAAGCGACAGCTTCGTCCGAGGCCTGGCCCGGAGGCTCGGGCGAGACGGAGAAGTAAGCCTCCGTCCGAGGCCTGACTCGGGCGAAGCGGAGGGCATGCGCTCGCCGAGGCTCGGGCTCGGGCGAGACGGAAAAACAAGCCTCCGTCCGAGACCTGGGAGGCTCGGGCGAAACGGAGTGGAAGCAGAGACCGGAGGCTCGGATGCTTACCACGGGTCGGAGGCAGGGCTCGAGGGTGAGGCTCGACTCGTGCTCGAGGGTGAGGCTCGGCACGTTCTCGAGGGTGAGGCTCGACACGCTCGAGGGAGAAGACGACAGTGGCGGCGCTCCGGCGATCCGGCGGTCCTGCGCAACACACGAGACCGCAAGGGCCGGTTTAGAGTCGCACGGAACCAACGAACATGACACGGGGGTCGGTGAGGGATGATCATGGCCGGAGACGGCGAATTTCACGAACCCGAGTTCACCGGCGTTCGGTCGGAGAGCGGGAAGATGGGGTTACGCCGGGCAAACGGAGGCGGGAAGGTGAAATTGAAGGGTGGGAAAGCTTCACGAGCTCAAGGCGGAGCTTTAGGGCTAGCTGGTGGAGAGGCGGAGCGTCTGGAGAGGTCTGGCCACGGTGGCGGAGGTGGATGCGGAGGTCGAAGCTCCGGCGGGCTTATATAGCCGCGGCCAGGGGCCGGTAGAGAGCTCGGGGTGGGGTGGATAAGCTCGGCGGACGCACGCGCACTCGATTGCGCTCAGGCGGGGGTACTGGCGTGCAGCCGGGGCTCGGGCGCAAGCTTCGCCGGCGATGGCCACGCGGCGGCGACGCGCAGAGCACTGTAGGGGACGGGAAGGAAGGTCAGCGCTTGCGTGCGGGCGCGGAGGGAACAGGGAGACAACGGCGGCAGGTTGGTGGCGCGTGGGGAGCAGCCAGGCACGCGGCACGCGCAGCGCCGGAGGCTCGGCCACGGCCGGGGCCCCCTTCCGCACTGCGCCGGCTAGAGGTAGGGGACGAACAGTGCTAGGCCTTAGGGTTTGACTTTTGGCTGATCTCTGTATTTTGCAAATTACTTTCAAAAATTGAACTGTGCGACAAAAACTCAAAACACCAAAGTTGTTCAGAAAAATGATATCTACAATTTTGTCAATATGAACATTTTCAAATTCCAAATAGTTTTTGAACTATATTCAAAAACAGAAAAGGGGACACTTTTTCAAACTTGATTCAAATCAAAATTACTTTGGATTTCAAACTGAAACTTGAAAATCTTTATATATGAAAGTTGTTCCATTTGTCAAGACCTACAACTTTGCTAATAGACACTTTTTCTGAAACTCAAAAGTTTTTGAATAAATTTTTAAAACTGAAAAGGGGACAAAAACTGGAATTTGAATGAATTTGAAATTACTTCAAATTTTATATAGAAACATGGAAATCTGTAATACCAAAGTTGTTCCTCTAGGTCAGATTCACAACTTTGCTTGTTGAAACCAACTCAAAATTTTGAATTTTGAAAAAGTTATTAAAAAGGGAATAAATCCAGGATTTGGGATTTTAGGGTTTTGCAAAAGGAAATTCAAATCAAATCTGATTTTTTAACTTTGATCAAAGCAACAAACATCAGGGCACTAAATTTGAACAAGAATTACATAGAACTAGACACAGAGGTGAAATTACCATTTTGCCCCTATAGGAAGAAGTGGGCTAATAAGGGTTTTTGCAATAGAGGTACATCACATAAAATGATACACTAAGCAAATGCATACACATGAAATCATGATCAAGATGATTAATGATGCTAATGATGATATGTCAAGTTAATTACATGCTTAAACACCAGAGGTGTTACAGCCTTCCCCCCTTAAAGAAATCTCGCCCCGAGATTCTGCGTCTTAAGAAAGGACAAAGAAGGGATAAAGGCAAAACTTTACATAGACAGGGATTCGAGAAAGTCGGGATAGTTCTTTGCCAAGAAGTCTTCGGATTCCCAAGTAGCTTCTTCTTCAGAGTGCTGGTTCCACTGGATTTTGTACCACCTTGTGGTAGTTCTTCGAGTAACTCGATCTTTGTGATCCAACACGCGAACTGGATATTCCGAGTAGGATAGATCAGGCTCTAGCTCGACACCTTCAACTTCCACGACATGTTCCGGTACTCGGAGGCACTTCTTGAGTTGGGAGACATGGAAAACATTGTGGACAGCAGAGAGATGATCGGGCAACTTCAGCTTGTAAGCTACCTTGCCACAACATTCCAAAATCTCAAACGGACCAATGTAGCGGGGTGCTAACTTTCCCTTTACTCCAAAACGAGTGACTCCTTTGGTTGGTGAGACCTTGAGATATACGTAATCTCCAACTTGAAACTTCAGAGGTCGACGTCTCTTGTCAGCATAACTCTTTTGTCGGGATTGGGCAATCTTCATGTTCTCTTGTATCTGCTTGACTTTCTCTTCCATATCTTTGACCAGGTCAACTCCAAAGAATTCTCTTTCTCCGGGCTCAGACCAACTGAGGGGTGTACGACAACGACGACCGTACAGTGCTTCAAAGGGTGCCATTTTGATGCTTTCTTGATAACTGTTATTATATGAGAACTCTGCCAAGGGCAAACAGTCATCCCAAGTATCTGCGAAGGTGAGCACACATGCTCTCAACATATCCTCTAACACTTGGTTGACTCGCTCAGTTTGTCCATCTGTTTGTGGATGATATGTTGTACTATGCAAGAGCTTGGTTCCAAGTGAGGTATGGAACGCTTTCCAGAACTTTGCGACAAACTGAGTACCACGATCAGAGATAATGGTCTTGGGTATTCCATGAAGCTTCACTATGTTGTTCTTGTACAAGGCGGCATACGTGGGGACGGCGTAGCTGGTCTTGACTGGCAGAAAGTGAGCTTGTTTGGTGAGTCGGTCCACGATTACCCAAATGGAATCAAAACCTTTCTGAGTCTTGGGTAGCCCATTGATAAAATCCATGCTGATATCTTCCCACTTCCAGGCAGGTACAGATAAAGGCTGCAATTCTCCTCCAGGCTTCATGTGCACGGCTTTGACTTTCTGACAAGTATCACAGCGAGCGACATAGCGAGCGATTTCAATCTTCATCTTTGTCCACCAGAATCTCTGCCTTAGATCCTGGTACATCTTGTTGCTGCCGGGGTGGATGGAAAACCTAGACAGGTGTGCCTCATCAAGGATCAACTGTCTCAACTCAGGCACCTTGGGAACTACTAGACGGTTCTTGAACCAAACAACTCCTACATCATCGATCCTGAAACAATCAGCCTTACCGGTCTGGACCTTTTCGATGATGTGCTTGATTCCAGGGTTATCTTTCTGTGCAGCGATGACTTGTTCCTTGACCGATGTTTCTACCCTGACATTGTTCAGGCTTCCTTGCGGAACTATCTCAATACCCATCCCTTCAAGAGCATGGCACAAGGAAAGATTATAGGGCTTCGTCGTCAGACAGTTGCAGTATGACTTGCGACTGAGGGCATCGGCAACTACATTTGCCTTACCAGGATGGTAATGTACTTCGAGATCATAGTCCTTGATTAACTCAAGCCATCTTCGCTGCCTCATGTTCAACTCTTCTTGAGTGAAGATATACTTCAGGCTCTTATGATCGGTGTACACATTGCAGGTACTGCCCAACAGATAATGACGCCATATCTTCAAAGCATGCACCACTGCTGCTAACTCAAGGTCATGGGTTGGATAATTCTCCTCATGTCGCCTAAGCTGTCGTGAGGCATAAGCGATCACTCGACCTTCTTGCATCAAAACACAGCCTAACCCAGTACCAGATGCATCACAGTATACATCAAAGGGTTTCTCGATGTCTGGTTGAGCTAGGACTGGTGATGTAGTTAGTAGCTTCTTCAAGGCTTGAAAAGCTTGCTCACAGGCTGTTGACCAAACAAAATCCACGGAATTCTTCAACAACTCTGTGATAGGCTTGGCAACTCTGGAGAAGTCTGGGATGAAACGACGATAGTATCCAGCCATTCCCAAGAAGCTGCGAACTTCGCGGACAGTGGTAGGGGGCTTCCAATCCAAGATATCTGCCACCTTTCCAGGGTCAACTGACACACCTTCAGCGGACAGGACATGACCAAGGAATTGAATTCGATCTAGCCAGAATTCACATTTACTGAACTTGGCATACAGCTGGTGATCTCTGAGACGAGAGAGAACGACACGAAGATGCTTGGCATGATCTTCAGGAGTTCTTGAATAAACAAGGATGTCGTCAATGAACACGACTACAAATTTATCGAGCTCTGGCATGAACACAGAGTTCATGAGATACATGAAATGAGCGGGGGCATTGGTCAAGCCAAAAGACATGACCAAGTACTCATATAGGCCGTATCTGGTGGTGAAAGCTGTTTTGGGAATATCTTCGGGACGAATTTTTATTTGGTGATAGCCAGATCTGAGGTCGATCTTGGAAAACACTCTGGCTCCAGATAACTGGTCAAACAGAAGATCAATGCGAGGCAAGGGATATTTATTTTTGATGGTGACCTCGTTGAGCGGGCGATAGTCAACGCACAGACGAAGGCTTTTGTCCTTCTTCTTCACAAAGATAGCAGGACAGCCCCAAGGAGATGAACTTGGGCGAATGAGACCCTTATCCAATAGCTCTTGCAATTGGATCTTCAGCTCTGCCAACTCTCTGGGAGGCATTCGATAAGCTCTACGGGATATAGGAGCAGTCCCGGGCTTTAGCTCTATAGCAAACTCAACATCACGGTCAGGAGGTAGACCAGGTAAGTCTTCAGGAAAGACATCAGGGAACTCACAGACTACAGGGATGTCTCGGATCCCTTGATCATAGGTAGCATTTAGCTGTGTGGTCGCTGGTTTTGAAGGTATAGGAAGTTGGAGAAGGAGTTTGGCGGTACTGTTGGGAATATCCACTCTCACAACTCTATTCAAGATGTCTATCATGGCTTTATACTGACACATCCAATTCATGCCTAAGATGACATCTATCTCTTGATCGCGCAGTACTATCATGGTGGTAGGAAAGACATGTTTCCCCAACATTACTGGTATACTGCGGACCACTTCCTTAGTATTTATCCGCCCTCCAGGCGAAAGTATGCAGAAACTTTCTTTTAACTCCCCCATGGGCAACTCATGCTTGATGACAAAAGTGCGACTGATGAAGGAATGCGATGCACCAGAATCAAACAAGACGACTGCAGGATGATTGGCAACAGGGAACCTACCGAGCATGACGGGCTCTCCGTCTGGGATGTTACTGACGGTGGTGAAGTAGACTTGCCCGTGCTTCCTGACAAGCTTGCCCTTCTGGACGTGCTGCTGCGGTGCACGGTGCTGCTGCTGTGATCCTCCAGGGCCTTTCTGTGCATGCTGGGCATTCTTCTTGGGTTTTGGGCACTCGCGAGACCAGTGACCAACTTGGCCACAGTTGTAGCATGGATGGTTGTAAGCTGTTTGTGGGGTGGTGACACGAACACCGGGGGCGTTCGGCTGAGTGGCACTTTGCTGGTTGGCATTGTGGGTGGTGGCCGCGGTACGAACGACCACTTGCTGATGGGGGTATGGGGCACGGTTTTGGTGGTGGCTGGGGTGGTAGATGATTCTTGGGCGCTTATGGTTGCTGGAGAAACTGCTAGACCCAGCCTTCTTCTTCTTCTTCTCTTCCTGATACTGGCGGTTGCTTTCCTCGAAAGCAACAGCACGGTCAACGACATCATGGTAGGATCCGTTTAGGTTGTTGGACAGACCTCTGCGAATCTTAGGGTGCAGACCCCTGAGAAAACAATCTCTCTTCTTTTCCTCTGTGTTGACATAGTCGGAGGCATACTGGCTGAGGTGGTTGAATTGTCCCACGTACTGCATGATGGTGGAATCTTTTTGTTGCAGGGCCAAGAACTGATCCAACTTCATTTTCATCAATCCCGAAGGGATGTGATGTGCTCTGAAAGCGGTGCGGAACTCTTCCCAGGTCAGCTGGTGACCTTCCGGCTGGGCCGCCAACAGGTTGGCGTACCAGGCACTTGCAGGACCACGGAGCTGCTGAGAAGCGAACCGAGGCTTCTGGATCTCCGTGCAGTGCAGTAGACTGAACTTCTGTTCCATGGTGCGTAACCAGTCGTCAGCCTCGAGAGGTTCATCGGCCTTTGTGAAGACCGGCGGTCGTGTTTCAGTGAAGTCCACATAGGTTGTCTCTTGGTTGTTGCGGCGACCACGGTTGCCGTTGTTCTGCTGCCCTTGATTCTGAGCCATCAGATTGGCAGCGGCGGCCAAGGCTGCAATGGCATCTGCTAGGGTAGCTGGTACAGGTGGAGGGTTTGGGATGTTGGCATCATCAGAACCCCCAGCTCCGGTACGGGTGTTCACAGGCATCTGTATAAGCAACTCGGAACTCAGCATATATGGATAAAGGTTCTGAAACAACTTGATTGACAACTTCACTGATACAAAGATAGCTGGCTTGATAAAGATGACAACAGACTGATAAGGGAAAAGGTACGAAAGGAAAGATACATGCCAGACTTGGCAACAGACAGACTAACGCCCCCAAACCTAGCCTAAGGTTTTAGGTAAGCAGATGGTACAGACACAAGGAGTCTAGTCATCATCGATGAAGATCAACTCTTCGTCATCATCATCATCCTCGATGATAAGCTCAGGCTCTTCCTCCTCATCTTCATCTTCAACGTGGACATCTTCAGCAGGTTTCACTTCCTCATTCTGATCGGGCTCGTGTTCCACTTCAGGTTCCTCCACGACTCCGTCTTCGGGGTCTTCCATAACCGGGGGTACCAAGGGATGGAGTTGATCATGCAGCTGATGCACTTCCTCATGAAGCATATCATTGAACTGCTCAATCTGGGCGGTGTATTGCTGCAGTCCATGGAGCTGGGCTCTGGTAACATCCTCGCGGGTCCAAGCATCATTGCGCTGCTCGATAGCGCGAACCGTGTTCCGGTTGGCCTGCTCCAGGGAAGCTCGTGCCTCATAAAACTCCATGCGGGAAAGGTAGAAGTCATGCTCCATGTTCTCCATTTCAGCCTTCAGATTCTTGATTTCCTCCTTCAGCTGCTTGCGGGTGCGGCGGGGAAAGCGACGACCATTGGAGGATTCTCCAGTCTCTTCTCTGGTGCGTGGCGCCAGCTGGTGACGCGGCACACCATTCGGTCCAGTCGACTTGCGGGCAGTCCGCTTGATGATGGCCATATCTGGATAAGAGGTTATAGATGAGAAAGGCTAGCAAGAAAAAGGTATAGACACACTAACCCAACGAACTCTTTTATATACTTAAGTGAATATGACATGATGCATGAATCGTTCCTACGGAACAAGGCAATGCAATTACTAAGGTAAGGTACATAGGGCTTATACAAGTTGTCTTGCTACTAGTTGCCAAAGACAAGATGAGATGAGAGAAGCAATTTGGACTTAAAATAGTCAAGTTTAGTTTTTAAAAACATTTTGAAGTTTTCGCAAAAAGATTGCAACGTCATAGTGAGATGCTCCGATACCACTCTGTAACGTAACGGCTCTAATCCCATGGCCCACTGATCACCGTCAACCACTGACAGTCGATCCGTATAGCCAAGAGATTAAGACCGGTTCCGCTACTGGGCTACATCAGTGCCCGATGTCCGCAGGATCATCTCACAATTCAGTTACAATCTCTTGAACATTTTGACAAATAACATCGGAGTAAATAGCGGAAGACTTATATAACAATAGTTTTACAAACCAGGGTTCAACATAAAATTAAAGTGAAGTTATTACAGACCATAGTTCAAATAGATAGAGTTGGCAGAGTAGCATATGACAACAACTGAAGGGTAAAGATACTTCACCCAGCCCGAGGGTGAATAATCACTCATCGGCCTCATCGGCCTCTTCCTGAACAACAGTCACACAGCAGGGTCCAAGGCATACTGAGGGATCTGCCATACCTGCAACATGGGTAATAAAACCCTGAGTACAAAGGTACTCAACAAGACTTACCCGACTAAAGAAAAAGGGAGAAGACTCAGGTATGAGAGGCTTAGGGTAGTCAAGGTAAGGCTTAAGCAAGATCAAGTATTTTGCAGAAAAGCATTTTGTAAACCTTATTTTATTTTTGAAAGATTCGGTATTCCTCAAATCTTCATCGTTCATGATTCATTTTATATTTCAAAACATTCCTAGTTGAGAACCACTCTCCGTTGACAGTCAGTGGACCAAGTCTCCATAACCGAGGAGCAACGTTAATCCGGATAAATAATACTCAGCTGAGGATCCCTATCCACACTGCATATGTAGCACCCAAGCTTGCATATGCCAACTCGTCTTCCACGATTCCTCCAAGATTGGGCCCGGTCCTACGCCACCCGGAAGTACAGTACACCACTCCAATCCGGGACTCTAACCCACGTGGGTACATGCTACTTCCGCCATCTCTCCACTCCCAGTGCGCGGTTGTCGGTCCAATAATGGATTTCTCGGAGCCAGAGCTTTCCGTAGTATGTGAATAGTTACAAGTCTTGACCAGCAGGCCCCCATACGGATGGTCCCTACATTTTTCCGCCAGCGACAAGCACCTCGGGACTCTAACCCAAGAGTACAGGTCCTGTCGGTTTTTCAACCCTGTCCGGGTCGGTGTCAACTGTTGAGTCCCGGACTACAACATGACGGCACCGTACGCGCGGACAACCTCTCCTCACTATTGATTAGGTACGGATCAGATACCTAGCCAACAGCCGGGGAGTAAAGCCAAATTCCCATAAAGATTCTTAAGTGATCACACTTTTGAAATTGGCATTTTATTGCAAAGTCTAATTCAATAAGCATTGCTAAGCATTTTTCAAATACTGTTGAAAAGCAGGTATCGGGTGTATCAGTGGTCAAGGTAGATAGTGCATCAATTAGGATAGCACACAACTCCTATAAACCTAATGCAGTAATTTAACTCAAAAGCATTTAAGGAAATCATTTTATAAAATTCAAGGAAGGGTTAAATGCACCGGGGCTTGCCTGGAATGGCAAAAAGGACGGACTCGGGGTTGGAGTAGGTGTCGGAGCTCGGGGTCGCCTCGGGGACAGATCCTTCGGTGGCTACCTCGACTTCAGGTCCTTCTTCCTCGGTCACTATACGTATGCAATGATGCATGCACATGAGAATGATGATATGAACTTATGGTGCAAGACAATTCCACTGATTCTAGATTACTTTTAAACAAAGCATGATTTAAATCTAGGTTGAGCATAAAAGGTAACCATTTCTTCCTTAAGCAATATTGATTAAACTAGCCCTTATTATAATTATCCTAAGCATCAACTAAACATAGCATCACAAACATCATAGACCAAAGGGTAGGGGTCTATGAACATCAATCAATCCAAAGATCACATCATCAAACACTTATTACCAACCCTAAACTATCTTTTCTATTTTCCTAATTTATTTAAAAGGTCATTTTATGAAGTTGCTCCAAAAATTACCAAATTAATCACATAAGTTCATTATGGTGTAGATAGATGGCAAAACAAATTTCATAATTTTTGGAGGTCATTAGGGTGCTCAAATAAAATCAGACATTAATTAGCAAAAGGCACTATTTAACAATTAAAATAAAAGCTCAAAAATCAACTTGTTCCAAAAGACTTCAAAATTTTACCAGAGGTTTAGCATGTCATAAAAAGGTCACAAAAATTTATCTCAAGATTTTTGGAGCTATAAATCATTTTCTAAAAATCCAAAACCATCATTTATTAATTAAAAGGGGAATTTTTCATTTTCAAATTTTTGCAGAAAAGTCAAGTTTTATATTTTTATAAAATACTTCAGAGCATAAAGAGTCTACCACAAAAATTTCAGAATTTTTGGATGCACACAGAAAATCATACAAAAAAGAGAAAACAGAACACTATTCACATCTCTCAGAAAAAGAGAAGGGCACTGTGCTCCTTCTAGGCCGGGCTCGGCGAATCGCGCGGGCTCGGGCGAATCGCGCGGGGCTCGGTTGAGACGGAAGCGACAGCTTCGTCCGAGGCCTGGCCCGGAGGCTCGGGCGAGACGGAGAAGTAAGCCTCCGTCCGAGGCCTGACTCGGGCGAAGCGGAGGGCATGCGCTCGCCGAGGCTCGGGCTCGGGCGAGACGGAAAAACAAGCCTCCGTCCGAGACCTGGGAGGCTCGGGCGAAACGGAGTGGAAGCAGAGACCGGAGGCTCGGATGCTTACCACGGGTCGGAGGCAGGGCTCGAGGGTGAGGCTCGACTCGTGCTCGAGGGTGAGGCTCGGCACGTTCTCGAGGGTGAGGCTCGACACGCTCGAGGGAGAAGACGACAGTGGCGGCGCTCCGGCGATCCGGCGGTCCTGCGCAACACACGAGACCGCAAGGGCCGGTTTAGAGTCGCACGGAACCAACGAACATGACACGGGGGTCGGTGAGGGATGATCATGGCCGGAGACGGCGAATTTCACGAACCCGAGTTCACCGGCGTTCGGTCGGAGAGCGGGAAGATGGGGTTACGCCGGGCAAACGGAGGCGGGGAAGGTGAAATTGAAGGGTGGGAAAGCTTCACGAGCTCAAGGCGGAGCTTTAGGGCTAGCTGGTGGAGAGGCGGAGCGTCTGGAGAGGTCTGGCCACGGTGGCGGAGGTGGATGCGGAGGTCGAAGCTCCGGCGGGCTTATATAGCCGCGGCCAGGGGCCGGTAGAGAGCTCGGGGTGGGGTGGATAAGCTCGGCGGACGCACGCGCACTCGATTGCGCTCAGGCGGGGGTACTGGCGTGCAGCCGGGGCTCGGGCGCAAGCTTCGCCGGCGATGGCCACGCGGCGGCGACGCGCAGAGCACTGTAGGGGACGGGAAGGAAGGTCAGCGCTTGCGTGCGGGCGCGGAGGGAACAGGGAGACAACGGCGGCAGGTTGGTGGCGCGTGGGGAGCAGCCAGGCACGCGGCACGCGCAGCGCCGGAGGCTCGGCCACGGCCGGGGCCCCCTTCCGCACTGCGCCGGCTAGAGGTAGGGGACGAACAGTGCTAGGCCTTAGGGTTTGACTTTTGGCTGATCTCTGTATTTTGCAAATTACTTTCAAAAATTGAACTGTGCGACAAAAACTCAAAACACCAAAGTTGTTCAGAAAAATGATATCTACAATTTTGTCAATATGAACATTTTCAAATTCCAAATAGTTTTTGAACTATATTCAAAAACAGAAAAGGGGACACTTTTTCAAACTTGATTCAAATCAAAATTACTTTGGATTTCAAACTGAAACTTGAAAATCTTTATATATGAAAGTTGTTCCATTTGTCAAGACCTACAACTTTGCTAATAGACACTTTTTCTGAAACTCAAAAGTTTTTGAATAAATTTTTAAAACTGAAAAGGGGACAAAAACTGGAATTTGAATGAATTTGAAATTACTTCAAATTTTATATAGAAACATGGAAATCTGTAAATACCAAAGTTGTTCCTCTAGGTCAGATTCACAACTTTGCTTGTTGAACCAACTCAAAATTTTGAATTTTGAAAAAGTTATTAAAAAGGGAATAAATCCAGGATTTGGGATTTTAGGGTTTTGCAAAAGGAAATTCAAATCAAATCTGATTTTTTAACTTTGATCAAAGCAACAAACATCAGGGCACTAAATTTGAACAAGAATTACATAGAACTAGACACAGAGGTGAAATTACCATTTTGCCCCTATAGGAAGAAGTGGGCTAATAAGGGTTTTTGCAATAGAGGTACATCACATAAAATGATACACTAAGCAAATGCATACACATGAAATCATGATCAAGATGATTAATGATGCTAATGATGATATGTCAAGTTAATTACATGCTTAAACACCAGAGGTGTTACATTCCTCGTCTTGCCGGCTTTGATTTGTGTTTGTTACTCTTGGGGTTCTCGGAACCCTAGCCGGCTAGGCGTTCTTCGTGGTTGCCCGTGTTGATTCATTTGTGAGGGCATCCCGAAGTGTTTGTATTACCCTTTGATCCTTAGTGGAAACATCTCAGGCTAACCTTCGTGGTTGCTTGAGGGAGGAGACCTTCGTGGTCGGGCCTTTGTGGTCACCTCAACAACGGGGACGTAGGCACTCCTAAATGGGGGTTGAACCTTGGTAAATAAATCGCGTGTCTTGCGTGCTTGTTTTCTGTGGTGGTAGCATCGACTACCCTTGTTCTTGTTGTTGTCTCTCTCTCCCTCAACTTTCTTAGGTTGGAGGCCCGATCTACGATTTGGCAAGGGGCCAACTTACAAGGAGCTTGATTTCTTCATCTACAACACCTAGGAGGGTGTGGGTAACGATTGTACTCTAAATCACAACTCGATTCACTCTGATTTCATAGTTTCGTAGGGCACCGGAAGTTCTGGTGGTGTGCACACGAAGTTCTGGTCGTAAGGACCAGAAGTTCCGGTCGTAACCACCGGAAGTTCCGGTTGGTATTTTAACTTCCACATTTCGAGTTTGTGACTTTCAGGAATTCGATATAGGCCTATTCACCCCCCTAGGCCAATTAGGTCCTTTCAGTATAGCATCCTCACCGAAGGCTTTGATCATTGTCTTTGTATCCTACCTCTAGTATTTTTAGTGGAGTTTTGGGTAGGTATACAAGGGATGGCTTGCTTACCGATCATATGTTGCCAAGTCAAAGCCTGAACCATACTAAGATTAGTGTCATACACTGGGTTGAGGTGCAAGTGTGTGGAGATGAGGGATATATGGACCTATTTCTAAACTATACTCCTTTGCAAGTATGATCTTTCTTTTGGATATAAGAGAAACTTCACTCGGCTGAGAATATATACTTGTCAAGAGAACCATTGGGCATGTACTCATACACAAGTGCCCTTCTCATTTCCTCTGCACAGAAGCCCACAGACTGACCACGTTGATATGGTGGATCCTACCAATGGTGGAGACTTCACTGATGAACTCATCCCCATTGCAATTGGAGTTGCCCAGCATCTTGACAGCTACATGCACATTGCCAGGGAGTAGCACACCCTTGTATACGGAGCCGTATCCTCCCTGACCCAACTTGTCTCTGAAATGGCTAGTAACCGCAGTGATGTCAGTGTAGGCAAACCTAGTGGGACCAAGCATTTGTTGCATTTGGAGGAACTTCTCAACTGCATCGATTGTTACCCGTGTTTTCCAGTATCTATGGGCAAGAAATGTGAATAGTACCAGTGCAGAGAGCAGGAGCCTGCATAGTACTAACCAAACAAGTTGGAAATATATAATGTTAGACGACATAAGTAGGTTATTGAAAAAAAATGCTTGCAATGATTAGAGAGAAGTAGGCACACCCCCACGTACCAAAATGTAACTTGACCACACTTAGAGCAGATACTATGGCTATCACAACCCTCTGGAACATATGATTTGTGGTATCATAAGAGTTTACACATTGTGCGAAATGTGATTCAGTCCAGAAGAAAGCACGAATCCATTTGAGCTGAGGATGCTTTTGCTAAATAATTGCTCATGGAAATAACTGCATGACACCATTGTAAATAAAGGAATTAGAGAAAGAAGCATACTGTTTGGATCATTATATGAAACAAATTCCAAAGGAAAAAGGATGACAAGATAATCAGTTTCATACTAGATGTGGAACACAGACTCACCTGGTTGAATTATATCGGCATGTTTTGAATATCCAAGAAGCATTCTGGCCTGAATAATTATCCTCAGGAAACTGAACAGAAAATCCCTTCCTTACATATTCTATGATATCTGTATAACTAGCATTCTCTAATGGGTGCTCTAATGGGTACTCTGACGGGTACTCCGTACGCCTGCTATCTCTGTCAACAAAGGGGATCATGGCCAAGTATCCACAAGAAGGTTCAAGAGATCTGACTATACAACCATTGTAATAATGATCTCTAACCATGACATAAACGAAGGAAATTGTTCGCACTCAGGCAATTGACAGGCTTGTACCTGCTACGATTTGTTATTGACTGTGAACAATTAATGAAGCATGCCCAATAGTCGTAATAATCAGTGCCTAAATCAGAATGGAAATGCAAACTTCTCCGGTACCATAGCCCCACATCATTAGTGTAAGGAAACCGATCCCAACGTGGAAGAGGGCAGCTACTGTGTGTATCCAAGTTGGCGTCCACAACCCAGAAGGAGTGATCGGTATAGTTGATGCTGGTGACAAAATATGTCCCTGTGTTGATGGGAATGGTGGCCTTGCCGTGGCTACAGACCAGCTCGTATGTCGTATGCTTTTACACCACATTCGGGTGGGTCGCCTGGCCCAGTGGCGGAGGCAGGGTGGGGCCAGAGGGGCCATGGCCCCACCCAATGTTTGGTGAAAAAAAAACAAATGCTTATGTGCAGCCCAAGTTCATGTATGTGTGCGTCTGCACTCTGCACACAAAGCCGAACTGTCTAACGCAAGCGCGAAGGCCGAGCCGCTGAGTGCGATCCGCGCCGTCGAGATTCAGTTTTCATCCGCGATCTCTTACGTGCCGCACTGCCGCCGGCACCACCACACCCTTCCGGCCTCCCACCGTCCGGCCGTAAAGGCAACAACAAGGCACATGCACCTCTTGACCGTCTCCATGTATCTAGCCGGTGTGACGGTGTCCGATCTACAGGCCGCACCGCCGCAGCACGTGTTGACGTGCACATCCAGGCAACAAGGCAATACGTATGTTTTGTTCAATTCTATTCTAATTTTTATGTTCATTGGTTTAGGGAATTAGAGCTAATGCCTAACTGGCTCATAAAACTATTGTTTTTTATATTGAAGAATAATCGTCATGAAACTTAAAAATACGATAATTGACTTTTTTTTTTACAAAGGACGCACTGCGTTTCAATAGATTCGAACTTATTATTGATGACTTCGAAGCGATTCAGACGCACGGAGCAAAATTTAAATAAAACATGTTAGTTCCCTTAATCATTTATGCTTATCATTATATTTTTCATTGCAAATTGGTCACAACATGCATAATTAATTATTAAAATTTTATAGTAGACTACATGCATTTGATTGTCTGGCCCCCTCTATATATAATTTCTGGTTCCGCCACTGCCTCCAACAATCTTTACCACTTTGGCCCTCTGACGATGTATCCCACACCGGCCTCGAGCACCGACAGATCATCGGAATGCACGTATCGGAGCCCCCCGCCATGGCGCTCCCCTATGCAACGGTTCCAACGGCCATGGACAAGGCCGTCACCGTCAGGCAGCGCGATGACTCGGATGGAACTGCTGGTAGCACCACCACTGCTAGCACTGTTGTATGTTATCGCGTACGTGGTCTTTTCCATACGACATCCAGTATGACGTGCCACTTTGCCCTTGCCCGAGTATCGGCGGCAGGTAGAAAAGCATCGAGCCGGCGGAGGGAATGGGGCCTGCTGGGAGTTGTCTCGTCTCCCACTGCAGCTGGCCAGTGTCTGAAGTGAAGACTCGAAGGTCCAACCGCCCACCTGACTTCAGCCAATGCTCAGGGTGGTTGGCTAGGACCACTGCCGTCTTTGGCTTCTGCGGTGGCCATTATTGTCAGGTGCCCACAATGTTGCCTGCAAACGGGCAATGGCACCTCCGGGAGCCGGGAGGGCTACCCAGTGGCAGTACCCACTGCCAGGTCATGGGGTTATAGACATATAGTAGTGCAAACTGCGGGTGTGACATCCGACGTGTCGCAGGTACGTAGGCCTTCTCCTCCGCGCTGGCCTCGGGCAGGAAGGCCAGGTCCGCGCCGGGCACGTGTTATTTTCTGTCGGGGTTGGCGCTTGGCGGGCCGATCAGGAAGCGCGGAGCGAACTCCACGGGCTGCTGCAGAGGCTGGAAGAAGACTCCCGCGCGCTGCCAGTAGCGGGGTGGCGCGCGAGGGCTTTGTAACGGCGGGACGTGGCGGCGAGGCGAAGGAGGCACTTGGGGAGCAGGCGCGGGAGGATCTCCTCAACCATCAGCGTGTTGCACACGAGATCCATTTACAACCTTGGGAAAGTCTCGTCCAGAAGATGGATCAAAGACTTGGACTTGAGGTATCGCGCGCGTCGTATCGATCGATTGAACAGACATGTATATTTATATTTATATTTGAGGCAAGTACGATACTCGGAATGAAGATATATCGCGCTTCAATATATATCAGCTCTTCCAAAAAAAAGGCCCCGTAATTGTAGTTCCATTTAGACTCCATAAGTATTGACTTAGGTAGCTGCTGCTCAAAAGTTTGCAATTAACAGTAGTATAAAAACAGGTAGTTGAAAGTTCATCTATCTATAAAATGTTGAACGTTCACTGATAAAATTTCTATCAACATATAAATTAAAGCTGATATCACTTTATAGACTGCACTGGAAGAGTCTTAATTTGCAGGTTTTATAAACTGAACTGACATACACGAAAACAGAGTAGTTAGTAGCACTAGTACTGGATTGCATAAGATTGCCAAAGAAACATAGCAGTGGCAATTCAGATATATATAGCTACTTGTTATTATTAGATCGGTGCGTTAGACTGGCGGTCCATCGTGATACCTAAACAGTAGGTCGTAGAGTCTTAGTGCATAACATTGAAAGACTAACACAATCACATGCTAAGCTCTAAAGATCAGGAGAAGAAACACACATATTTAGACCGAGGGGGGGGGGGGGGGGGGGGGGGGGGGGGTGCGCACTAAAAAGAACCAAACGACTAGAGCCTTGTCCAAGAGGCACTGATAAGGGGCAACTTCACAAAACAAGACAGCAGCTGAATGTTAACATGGCAGCCTAAAAATTTTTAGCAGTACATGCTACAAATGATTAATAAGCTAATTAATGCCCAACTGCTGAAAACTGAAGATCGTTCTTCTCAAGAAGACAAGAAGCACACACTAGTACAAAACGATACTATACAGTCGGTTAAAAACTCATTTTCACAGGCGGTTTCCAGCACCGTCTGCGCTGGGGGCCAGTGAAAATGGAACAACAGCACAGACGGTTGTTTGTGAACCGCCTGTGGAAAACATTTTCACAGGCGGTTGACTTAGCGAACCGCCTGTGAAAATGGTCATTTCCACGGGCGGTTGACTTAGCGAACCGCCTGTGGAAATCGATTTCCACAGGCGGTTCACTTAACAAACCGCCAGTGTAAATGGTATATTTACACTGGCGGTTGGTTAAGTGAACCGCCTGTGGAAATCGATTTCCACAGGCGGTTCACAACTGACCGCCTGTGCTATTATAGACCAGTTTTATATATATTGTTAATTGTAATTATTATATTATAAAATTAAATATATAGGAACATGCAATTATATTGTTAAATTAAATATATGCATATACATTAATATAACAACATGCAATTTACATATTTCATACATACACAAATGTACATCAAAGTTTCGTGCTCACAACCATAGAGTTGCTAGTTTGCACATTACATACATCCAAGTTTGCACAGGTGGTCTAATAACCATTCCGAGTTAGTTTTAGCCTAGAAATCTCTGTTAGCACTCGGTATTCTGGCTTCGATAATTCGCTCTCATGATCATGATACCTCCCTTCCGTTGAAATGACGTGCTTCAGTAGGAAAGGCTCAGGTCCTCAACTATGTTATACAAAGTAGATTCGGTGATGCGCTTTGCCTTGTCTTCCTTATATTCCTGCAAAGAAAGTTTGTCAATACCTTATATATTTCTGCATATACATAGTTTGTCAATACTATGGTGGTCAATACTACATACACGACTATTACTTGTAGTACCTTGGAAGGGTTGCTGACGTATCGACCAGTCTCTCTCATGTGCTCACACACGTAGTATCCACAGAGGACGGACCCAGGTGGTTGCTTGTGGCACTATATAATGGGAAAGTGGATATTTATACATGCAACCATGGTCCTATGTATAGTACATATATGCTTTGTATTCATAAGAGTAAATTTTCACCAACTTACCGGCCAGTCATAAAAAACTTGCAATGGCTGCCCTTGAATGTTGGACTCGCATTTTCCACCTTTTATCTTATAAAACCTATATGCCCTATGATCTCGAATAGAAGAATCACTATGTTAATTATACACAAACTCTCAAAATACAAAAGTAAGAATGCATATCTCGACTTACAGCTCTAACATTTCCATGAATTTTGCATAGCTTGATGGCGGGTAATTTGCGGAGTCTAGTACAAGCACCCTTCCGTCCCTAGGATAAATGAAAAAGCAGATCCAGTGGTCCCTGCATGAATCAAATTCATGATGCATTTGTGTATTGGAATCAAATTCATGATGCATCTATATATGGAAACTCACACTTACCCAAAGTGGTACGGGGCCACTACCGATTCCCTATTTTGATACTTCAGCAATGACATTCCAATGTAGAAGGCGTACTGGGATTCATACGCCAACTTCAACTTTGCGATTTTCTTCTCCCGTTCCTCACCTTCTAAGCCCAGTAACTCTATGTTGTCATCACCGATTCTGAAAGTGTGTCGTTCTTCGCATATATCAATTGGGTTTAGATAGTCAATCCTTTCATTGGCACAATAATTGAAATCTTGCCCATAATACATCTCCTGCTGATCATATAGCATTCTGCAAGGCACATGTGCAAGTCAGATCTTCAACATTGACGCAACTATAATGCATTTTAAACTATGTAACACTTACAGTGCAAAAGTCGTTACGATCTGTACGTCCAGTCTCTCGAGGTTCATCATCAACCAAATGTCTTCAAAGTTAATGATGCACATATTATTTTCACTTAGAAATGCCTTTTGTGGGATACACACGTTGATGGTGTCGATGCCAGCAGAAGCGGCTCTCATATACCAGTCATGCAACCTTTTTATATTGCTTGGAATCTTTAAGAGTGTCTGTCGCTTGAGTAGAGGCCTTCCCAACACAAAAGTTTTAGGGATAGACTTGTAATCTTCCGCAGTTGGGACCTTGATAGTGCAAGGAATCACCTCAGGCACTGGCTTCGCTGACTTCTGAAGCTCAGACAACTCAACGACTTCTGAAGTGCGTTTGTGTCCAATTCCTTTTAAAAATTTCGCAGTCCCAACTATTTTCTTCTTTGGCTCGTGGGCGGGAACCAACTTGGGTACCGGAAATTTCTTTTTTGGCGGTGGTGGTGGCTCCTTGCTTTGTGGCAGAGGATCTTCGGGTTGTGGGGAAGGTGGGGAATTCAATGGTGGTGTCTGTGGCAAAGGCGATGACTGTGGCGGGGATGGTGCTGATTGTGGCGGAGGAGACGACTGTGGTGGAGATGGTGCTGACTGTGGTGGAGGAGATGCCTATGGCGGAGATGGTGCTGACTGTGGCGGAGGTGATGATTGTTGCGGAGATGGTGCTAACTTTGGCGGAGGTGATGATTGAGGGTCGGGAATAGACTGGGGAGGTGATGGTGGGTGGTCATGAAGAGGATCGGTAGGTCTTGATGACTCCTGAGTGGGTTGCTCCATCAGCTGGACATCCCGCCTAGGCCAAAGAATGAAATTGTTTATAGCCTGACCGAGTTTCTCAATGTCCTCTGGACCGGGGATGTCTAGAATCTCATCCTCATATCCTTGAACCACGGTCGATACTTCTACTCTGCAGTAGTCTTCAGGAATGTCAGCTCCATGGTATTTGCGTCCTGGTATTGCTTTGCCCTTGGCTACTTCCCTTGTACGATGATTGTTAATGCCATATCTTATGACCAGGGAGCACGACATGGGACCAACAATGTCGTCAACCGGATAGTGAACCTTGTTCGCCGTAGACGCAACACTGCTTGGAATGTTGGTTGTTGCACATTGTGACACCACTGGTACTAGCTGCATCTGGGGTGCCTGAACGCTAATCTGTTGATTTGAAACCGCACTCGCTAGTTTTTGCATCAACTCAGGAGGAGGATTTTCTAGCAATTTTGCCATCATCTCCGTGAATTCTTTCTTAGCCTCTTGCTTTAAATAACTTGCCATTTCTTCCTTGTATCGATCACGTTTCTTATACTCACCTTGCCACTGAGGGCCGAATCCATCCTTCCATCCCTCTTTGGATGAGATGCCCCAAACACGGCCATGATGCTCAGGGTTACCGAGGCCCGCAGTAAGGATGTCCCTCTCCCTTCGTGGCTTGAATTTCCCTTCCCGCGTCTTGGCCGCCACCGCAAAGATGCACTTTGTTGCTTCTTCAAACATTGGGTCGTCCAAGGACACACCGCTCTCAGTTTCCTTTGGTTTTCGAGCAAGAATCCAATTTGCTGACCTTTCACCAACTTGCTCGGACAGCGCTGGCAACCCTGCCGCCTTCTTCGCAGCCTCTTCTTGCCTCCATTTGGGAACCTGACGCTGGTAACCACCTGTGCCTAGACGGTGGTGGTACTTGTTCTTCTTAGCGAGAGCAGAGTTGGCTTCGCTGATAGTTAAGAAGTCTGGCTCTCTCCTCTGCTCTAAAAAAACCACCCACTGTCCTTTAGTAATCTTGTATCTGCTTGTAGGGTCCAACCCTCTCTTTGCAAACTTGGTATTCATCTCTGACCTCCAGTTTCGGAAACTGATTGCACACTGCTTCATTGTGTATTCCTTTATCAGTGCCTCTGGTGTGTTTCGAGGAAACAGGAACCTCGTCTTGATTTTATCCCAAATTCTTTTCTTGTCATCATCTGACACACTGGACCACTGTCGAATAGTGATGTCAAGAATGTCCCTAACACAGAAACCAATGGTGTTCCGGTACTTAGGTAGGGCCTCCTCAGGAGCTAGGGGTTGTCCGCTCGGGCTAACATCTGAGATGGCATATACATCGTCTGGAAACTTGTTTAATCCTCTCTCGCCTCGTTTCAAATTGCTCCGTTTTCTTTTCCTTGATCTCTCAGTGGTCGGGGTCGTGGTCGGTTCCGGTGCATCTTCGTCTTCTGCCACTTCGTGTTGCCAAATGAGTTCTTGCATTTGAGACATTGCCTCCTGAGTATAGACATTATGAATCGTATAGATGGGTTTATATATAGACATTATGGATCGAAAACATGTAATTACATACAAACATTATAGATCCAAATCATGTATAATAGACAAGGATTACCTCATCGGCTTGTGGATTATAATCAGGGTCACGTTCCAATTCACGACGAGCCTTCCTCACTTCGGGAGGCTCCATGTCATCGCTAACACTTTCATATTCCAGAGCTTCGTCCCCTGTGGCTTCACTCGTTTCGTGGGTCCCTTCTACCTTCTCCGTGGGGTCAGACTCTGGGGCTTGTTCCGTATGTTCAGATACTGGGGCTTGGTTCTTGCGCGGAGAACTCATCGCGACAAACTGACATAAATATATAATAACATCACAAGGACATTTATAAAAGAAAAAAGAAAAAACATGGTAAACAACACAAAAGGCATATATTGAATTTAAATCATTTTAAATATATATTTCACGAGAGAAACAAACTATTTTTGGACCAATACTTCCTAGGATATGAATTTTATTAGAATGATTATATAAAAGAAAAAAGAAAAAAACATGGTATTTTCAGTCCCCCCCAACGGCTCTATTTGCTTGGGGGCCTATATATACCACCTCTAACCGGCCAAATGAGGTGTGGAGGAGTAAGAAAACATATCAAGGTTGTTGCTACACCATATTAGTGCCTCCACATGGTATTTCATATTTTTCACAACTTCTACATAGTTCAATAAAGCTAACAAAATTGGATTCACATTTTTTTGGCATTCCTAGAATTATCTATGTATTAAACAAACTATGAGGCATATATTGAATTTAAATCATTTTAAATATATATTCCACGAGAGAAACAAAATAAAATTTATTTTCATTTATTTATGTATACATCTTGTCGAGGGAAACAACACAAAATTTATTACACTATTTATGAAACAATATTTCTCAGGATATGAATTTCTCTAGAAACAACACAAAATTTATTTCACTATTTTTGGAACAATATTTCCGAAAATATGAATTTTTGAATGATTATATAAAAGAAAAAAGAAAAAAACTAGCCGGCCATCCTCTCTCCCTCCCCTTCTCTCGGCCCAAATCCGTTCCCCCTCTCCCTCTCTCCCCGGCCCAACTAGCCAGCCCAACTAGCCGGCCTCCTCCTCTCCCTTCTCCCCTCTCTCTGGTTGACCGCATGGCCGCGCCGCGCCCGCCGCCCGCCGCCCGCCGCCGCCGCCATGCTTGCCTGCCAACGCAGTGGCCCGGCGCCGCGTGGGCGCACAGCGGCTGTCTCCACCGTGCCGCTCACGGCCACCGTTCACCGGACAGACGACGGAGCCGACGGTGGCCGCGAGGAGCCGCGCCACCGCATTCCCGCCGCCGCGCCGCCGCCGCCGCTAAATGCGTAGAGAGAGAGAGAGAGGAGGAAGAGGAGGAGGAGGAGGAGGAGAGGACTCACAACAGCGATGATGGCAATGGCGAACGCAGAGGAGAGGGGACGATGGCGCGACGATGAGGCAGCGGCAGAAAATTTTGGCAGCCTGTCGGCGTCTCTTTGAAATGAACTGGCGCCAGGACTTAGAAAATTTTCGGGGTGACGAGTTGACCTATATAGGGTGCTCATTTTTACAGGCGGTGGTCAATGCCAACCGCCTGTAGAAATTGTTTCTACAGGCGGTTGGTATTGACCACCGCCTGTAGAAATAGAATTATACAGGCGGTGGTCAATACCAACCGCCTGTGGAAATGGTTTCTACAGGCGGGTGGTATTGACCACCGCCTGTATTAACCAACTTTTCCCGAGGCCTCTTGAGCCTCGGGCGAGTCGGTGTTTTGGTCCGAGGCCTCTCACTCGAGCCTCGACCCTCGGGCGAGTCGGTGTTTTGGTCCGAGGCCTCTCTCTCGAGTCGGCGGTCAATACCAACCGCCTGTAGAAATGGTTTCTACGGGCGGGTGGTATTGACCACCGCCTGTATTAACCAATTTCCATTTTTTTAAAAATGCAATTTGTAGATATTGTTTAAATTCTTAAAAAATCAATATCTTAAAAGATATTGCTCCAAAAATTATGAAATAAATTTTGTGTTGTTTCTCTATAAAAGATCTACATGTTAAAAATATTGGTTCATAAATTTTTTGCTTCAGAATCTTTTATGATCAAAGATTTAAAATTCAAAACTCTGAACATCGAAAAGGTAAAAAATGAAGGGATGTCCTATACAAAAGATGTGCACTATGTTGTTACCCACAACTTTGGTATTCAATAGTTCCTCACTAGAGGTCATTAAGTGTGCCATATGTCATCTGCGAGTTGTCGGGCTATTAAATTCGTATAACTTAAAAAAAATCAGTAATTCACCAGATTTTCAAAAAATCCTCAAATTTGGTATGGTGGCACGTATTGTCCAACTAAACTCCAGGAAAAAGAATGAAATGATTTGAACAAAGTGACAACATAGATGCTTCACAAGTGGGCACATCTCTTAGAGAGTTTGAGTTTTACGAAAGATTGGAGTAGATGTGGACAACGTGTGGTACAATAGTGTCAAATGAAGTTTTGACCAAAATAAAAGTTGTAGATCATGGTGTCCCCTTCAACTTTGGTATTCAAAACTTTCTCATTAGAGCCATTTTTAAATCCCTAAGCCGCACAAAACTCTCTCAAAATTTGAATTTCAAAACTCCGAACATCGAAAAGGTAAAAAATGAAGGGATGTCCTATACAAAAGATGTGCACTATGTTGTTACCTACAACTTTGGTATTCAACAGTTCCTCACTAGAGGTAATTAAGTGTGCCATATGTCATCTGCGAGTTGTCGGGCTATTAAATTCGTATAACTTAAAAAAAATTAGTAATTCACCAGATTTTCAAAAAATCCTCAAATTTGGTATGGTGGCATGTATTGTCCAACTAAACTCCAAGAAAAAGAATGAAATGATTTGAACAAAGTGACAACACAGATGCTTCACAAGTGGGTACATCTCTTAGAGAGTTTAAGTGAGTTTTACGGAAGATTGAAGTAGATGTGAACAACGTGTGGTACAATAGTATCAAATGAAGTTTTGACCAAAATAAAAGTTGTAGATCATGATGTCCCCTTCAACTTTGGTATTCAAAACTTTCTCATTAGAGCCATTTTTAAATCCCTAAGCCGCACAAAACTCTCTCAAAATTTAAATTTCAAAACTCCGAACATCGAAAAGGTAAAAAATGAAGGGATGTCCTATACAAAAGATGTGCACTATGTTGTTACCTACAACTTTGGTATTCAACAGTTCCTCACTAGAGGTCATTAAGTGTGTCATATGTCATCTACGAATTTTGAATTTTAAATCTTTGATCATAAAAGATTCTGAAGCACAAAATTTATGGACCAATATTTTTAACATGTAGATCTTTTATAGAGAAACAACACAAAATTTATTTCATAATTTTTGGAGCAATATCTTTTAAGATATTGATTTTTTAAGAATTTAAACAATATCTACAAATTGTATTTTTAAAAAAATGGAAATTGGTTAATACAGGCGGTGGTCAATACCATCCGCCCGTAGAAACCATTTCTACAGGCGGTTGGTATTGACCGCCGACTCGAGAGAGTCGAGGCTCGAGGGAGAGGCCTCGGACCAAAACACCGACTCGCCCGAGGGTCGAGGCTCGAGTGAGAGGCCTCGGACCAAAACACCGACTCGCCCGAGGCTCAAGAGGCCTCGGGAAAAGTTGGTTAATACAGGCGGTGGTCAATACCACCCGCCTGTAGAAACCATTTCTACAGGCGGTTGGTATTGATCGCCGACTGTATAATTCTGTTTCTACAGGCGGTGGTCAATACCAACCGCCTATAGAAACGTCTACAGGCGGTTGGTATTGACCACCGCCTGTATTAACCAATTTCCATTTTTTAAATGCAGATATTGTTTCAATTCTTAAAAAATCCATATCTTAAAAGATATGGCTGTAATGAGAAAGTTTTGAATACCAAAGTTGAAGGGGACACCATGATCTATAACTTTTGTTTTGGTCAATACTTCATTTGACACTGTTGTAGCACACGTTGTCCACATCTACTACAATCTTCCGTAAAACTCACTTAAACTCTCTAAGAGATATGCCCACTTGTGAAGCATCTATGTTGTCACTTTGTTCAAATCATTTTATTCTTTTTCCTGGAGTTTAGTTGGCCAATACATGCCACCATACCAAATTTGACGATTTTTTGAAAATCTAGTGTATTACTGAGTTTTTTTTTAAGTTATACGAATTTAATAGCCCGACAACTCGCAGATGACATATGGCACACTTAATGACCTCTAGTGAGGAACTGTTGAATACCAAAGTTGTAGGTAACAACATAGTGCACATCTTTTGTATAGGACATCCCTTCATTTTTTACATTTTTGATGTTCGGAGTTTTGAAATTCAAATTTTGAGAGAGTTTTGTGCGACTTAGGGTTTTAGAAATGGCTCTAATGTGGCATAAAGATTACATAAAACTCACTTAAACTCATGATTTGAATACATAAAAGTGGCTCTAATGTGGCATAAAGATTACATAAATGGATTACAAGGCAAATAACAAAAATAATCTAGGCAGATACTATTCTTCCTTCTCCATCATGTCGCACCCAGGGCAATGATTTCTGTGGGATGGTTCGCTCAACATTCCTTATCCTTACTGGATGGTCATCTACAAAGAGAGACATATCGCTGAACTCGTTAAATTCATCCAGGTCAGATACACCATCAACTCCTATAGCTTGTTGCTTTCCAGGAAAAACTACATGCCTCGGCTTGTCAGTACTTTTCTTCTCATTACGAGAAAGGATTTGTTCGGCATAGAAGACCTGTGCAGCACGGTTAGCCATTATCCACGGATCATCTTTGTAGCCAACCTTACTTAGATCAAGAACTCTGACCCCATAGTTGTCCACTGTAACATGTTTGTCTTCAACCCATTGACATCGAAACACAGGGATCTGAAATGAACCATAGTCAAGTTCCCATATGTCCTCAACGAAGCCAAAGTATGTAGTCTCATTACCAGTTTCAGAGTCTAAGGCCTCACATCGAACACCGCTATTCTGTGTCATGCTCTTGTTGTCCTTGGACTTCGTACAGAACGTGAAACCACTAATGTCATAAGTTTGCCATGTCATGACTTGGCGTGATGGTCCAGATGCCAACACCTTGATGGTGCGTTCCTCAGTTGTTTCCCCATCTGGTATGTCATGCTCCCGAAGCCATGAGGTGAACTTTTTTTTGTGTTCCTTCATTACCCAATCATAAGTGCACCCATGATTATGTTCATGAAGCTCATTAATGTGTTTCTCGATCCAAGGCTCCATTATCGAGAGCTGATGTAGGATGCTATGATGTGCCTCGAGGATTGGATTGTAATCAAGAGGGACGATTATTTTCTTTCCCATCCTCCCTCTTCCGTTCAGCCTGCCCTCATGTCTTGACGGAGGTAAACCTATTGCAACCTGGTCTTTTAGGACCTTGTTGCAGAAAGGACCTCCGGACTCAATTGCCTCTTCGGTTAAGTACCCCTCTACCATGGACGCCTCAGGACGAGCACGAGTTGATACATAGCCATTTAGTATTGACATGAAACGCTCATATGTCCACATCTCATGGAAGTACATGGGACCCAGAGCCTCTATTTGTGGAACCAAGTGGACCACAAGGTGAACCATAATATCAAAGAATGCTGGGGGGAAACACATCTCAAACTGTGACACTGTCTCCACTGCGAATTCCTTAAGGGACGCCAACTCATCATGGTTAATCACTTTTTGTGAGATCCTGTTGAAGAAGTAGCACAACCGTGTGACAGCAACCTTGATCCACACTGGATTTATAGCCCTGATGGCAATAGGGAGGAAAGTAGTCAGCATGACATGACAATCATGTGAGTTGTAGTTGGTGAGTGTAAGGTCTTTCATTGACACAATACTCCGTATGCTTGAGCAGAACCCAGATGGGACTTTCAAATGCTTGAACCACGCACACATTGCATGTTTTTCTTCATTGTTGAGGTTGTAGCTTGCTGCCGGGAGCTGGTACTTCCCATTTTCTTGAAGCACAGGGTGAAGTTCATTTTTTATGTCTAACTGTACCATGTCCATGCGTGATTTCAGTCCTTCCTTTGTCTTCCCCTTCATGTCTAGTAAGGTTCCAATTAGGCTTTCAAACACGTTCTTCTGGACATGCATACCATCGATTGCGTGGCGAACGTCTAACTCTGGCCAATATGACAAATACTCAAAGAAAATAGACTTTTTCTTGAATGTAGCCCCTGGAGTTGGTTTGACATCCTTTCTTGGTTTTCCGTCTTTTGTCTTCTTCCCAAAAACAAAATTGAGTTTGCTGACTAGGTTGAAAACTCTTTTGCCTTTACTGTTACCTGTTGGAGCAGTAGACTGTAGTTCAACATTATTGTCGAAATACTTATCCATCTTTTTCTGACGGTACCTATGTCCTTTCGATAAGAAGCGTCTGTGTCTCATGTACACTATCTTCTTAGATGCATTAAGGGACACGTAAGCAGTTTCATCTATGCATACCACACAACCAACCTTTCCCTTGAACTGCCCTGATAATGTGAAGAGAGCAGGGTAATCATTGATCGTAACAAAGATAATTGCTCTCAGTGTGAATGATTCTTTGCGGTACTCGTCGAACATTTTAACACCTGTTTCCCACAATATCTTCATGTCCTCCATTAAGGGCTCCAAGAAAACATCCATGTCAACTCCAGGCTGTGTAGGTCCAGAGATTAGGATGGTTAGCAAAAGGTACTTTCGCTTCTGCATCAACCATGGAGGAAGGTTGTAGATGGTGAGGATCACCGGCCATGTGCTGTGCTTGCTGCTCCTCTCAGTAAATGGATTCATTCCGTCAGTACTCAATGCGAACCTAACATTTCTTGGTTCCTTTGCAAAGTCCATGTGGTTTTCATTGAAATGTTTCCACTGCTGGCCATCGGCTGGGTGCCGAAGCTTCCCATCATCTTTGTGGTCATCGCAAGCATGCCAGCTCATAAGTTTGGCATCCTCTGGGTTAGCGAACAAACACCTCAAACGATCGACCACAGGTAGGTACCACATCACCAAAGCAGGAATCTTTTTCTGGGCATAATAGTCTACTTGTTTTTCTTTCCTGGTGGAATCTTTTTGTTGGGTCCTCTTTCGCTTGGTTTCTTTACACACGGAGACAGCACACTCATTCTCTCTGTAGTCTTTATTCGTCTTGTATCTACTTGCACCACAATTTGGACAGCTATCCAAATCCTTATAATCAGCACCTCGATACAGGATACAATGATTTCTGCACGCGTGGATCTTCTCAACACCCATTGTCAGTGGACTGATTAGCTTCTTGGCATAGTATGTGTTAGCAGGCACTTTGTTCTCCTTAGGAAGCATGTCTGCAATAATACTCAAGAACGCATCGAAGCCAGCATCAGAAAGACCATACCTAGCTTTGCACACCAACAACTTAAGCACAGATCGCAGCGTCGTGAACTCTTTGGTGCAACCCTTAGACTCATCATACAAAGGCTCTTCTGCTGCCTTCATCAAGGTCTCCATACCTTTCATGAAGAATATTGATGGATCTTCCATATGACGACGCAACATTGCCTCTAGAAATTCTGCATCTTCCGCAGCCATATTATTTGGCAGCACATTAGTTCTGACATCTTCATTTCCTCCTGCGAAACCATGATCTCCAACATTTGGCACAACATGTTCGACGTCAGGTTGTTGTGTCTCCTGTACAAACTGAAACCCACCATCGACCATATCTTCACCATCGACGTCGATGTTCGTAGGGTTTTCAGTTGTATAAGGCGCAGAGCTACCCTCTCCATGCTTTGTCCAAATCAAGTAATCATTCATAAATCCTCGGCGGACCAGATGAGAAAGGATTTGTTGAGTGTTATCAAATACAACAACATTTCTGCAGTCCATGCATGGACAATGTATGTGCGTCTTCTTTGTTCTCCAAGCATGATTCTTAGCGGCATCAACAAACCTTTGGACCTCGGGTATGTATAATGGATCTAGTCTTGATAACTTATACATCCAGAATGATCTCTCCATCATTACCTGTAAAAAACAATAAATTGATTGAAATCAATGTAAAAAAGTAACCATATCTAGAGATTATATATTTGCTAGGACAAACCCTAGATCTAAAAAGTAATCATCAAATTAAGCAAATTGAGGCAAGAGGGACACAAACTAACCTTTCCTGTTAATCTCCTTCCAAGAAATGAAGATCAAAACCTATCCCCTTGTATTTTGTAAAATCTTGACCTCCAAAATCGCCTTCAATGGAAGGTGGCGGCGAGAAACAGTGCTGCTCGAGGAGGAAGATGGAGTATTTATACCAGAGAAAGCATAGGCGGTTAGCTAGGAATTATTATTAGCTAGTGTTTAGAGTTTACTGGGGTTTAAAGTAAAAAAACTAAGTAGCATAATTTAAAATACCTAAGTATCATCAAATTGAGCAAGAATGAGCAAATTGAGGCAAGAGGGACACAAACTAACCTAAAAAACAATTGAGAAATAAACAACATAATAAAAAACATAAATATTATATAAAAACCTACATTTCCCTCTCTACATAAATACTCAAGAACACACCATTATACATGGAAACAAGGAAAGATATCATGCATAAACAAAATTTAAAAGTAATACGAAGCAGTATAGATGAGAGACATTATTTAACCATCTTAAGCAAGCTCACTCATTAACCTAGGTATTCTTCTCTCTCACTCATGGGTGAAACCCTAGATCTTAAAAGTGAATCATCAAATTGAGCAAGAATGAGCAAATTGAGGCAAGAGGGACACAAACTAACCTAAAAAATAATTGAGAAATAAACAACATAATAAAAACACATAAATATTATATAAAAACCTACATTCCTCTCTACATAAATACTCAAGAACACAGCATTATACATGGAAACAAGGAACGATATCATGCATAAACAAAATTTAAAAGTAAATACGAAGCAGTATAGATGAGTGAAATTATTTAACCATCTTAAGCAAGCTCACTCATTAACGTAGGTATTCTTCTCTCTCACTCATGGGTGAAACCCTAGATCTAAAAAGTGATTCACAAATTGAGCAACAATTGAGCAAATTGAGGCAAGAGGGACACAAACTAACCTTTCCTGTTAATCTCCTTCCAAGAAATGAAGATCAAAACCTCTCCCCTTGTATTTTGTAAAATCTGGACCTCCAAAATCGCCTCCAATGGAAGGTGACGGCGAGAAACAGTGCTGCTCGGGGAGGAAGAGGAGGTATTTATACCAGAGATAGCACAGACGGTTGGCTTAACCCAACCGCCAGTGAAAATGGTGGTATTTCCACTGGCGGTTGAGTTAAGACAGCCGCCTGTGGAAATGCATTTCCACAGGCGGCTGTCTTAAACCAACCGCCAGTGTAAATGGTGGTATTTACACAGGCGGGTTGGCTAAGACAACCGCCAGTGGAAATGCATTTGCACTGGCGGTTGGCATAAAACTCTGCTCACCTAGTCACCTTATCATACTACCAGCACCGGAGCACAAAGACATGTAAATATTTCTTCACTCATCTTCCTTAGAGATTTCAGTAAGCTCCGATGAGAAATGGTAAGAATCTGCAGCGGGTATATTATGGTCATCATCACAGAAGAATGGCCTAGAAGGCATTTTACTACTAGAAAACAGGCCTTTGGACGACCTACCAATTAAGCTTTAGTCTCGGCCAAAAATTGTATCCGGGGCTAAAGACCTTTAGTCCCGGTTGGTAACACCAACCGAGACTAAAGGTGGTTGGTGTTACCAACCGGGGCTAAAGGTCCTTCCCGAGTGGATTCAAAAGGAAAACGTACAGAACTACATCACGTGGGTTGTGTAGCTCAGTTGGTAAGCGTGTCTGAGGCAAGAGGTGCTGAGTTCAAATCTCACAAATGCACATTTATTTTTTATCGTGAGAGGCTTTAGCCCCGGTGGGGAAGCAAGCCCCTTCCCAACCGGGGCTAAAAGCCCATCCTGTAGTAGTGTTTGCAGGGCCAACACTCGAGCATCTCTATGGCCTCACTCATGGTCGGACGATCTTGTGGCTTCATTTGAATGCACCTTAGCCCAACGATGCACAGTTTTCTCTCCAACTCATGCATGTCAGATGCAACAGATATCTCACCAACTTCTTGTGCGGCTAAACGATCATAGACCCAGGCCGGGTAGTATGCTTGACTTGAGTTGGCTGCATTTTGATCTGCGTTCCTTCGCCCTCCCGCCATCTCTAGCAGTAGCATACCAAAGCTTAATGAGGAAAGCAAAAGGAGTGCAACTTTGTTGTATAATGCTTGCCTACAATGGAGATCTTTGCCAGATATATTGATGGTGGTTTAGCAATAGATTAAGCTTATAATGAATTTCCTTTGCTTTATCTTAGCCGTTGTTTGTCTGATGGGTGCGAATGCTGTGTGGGCGACGAAGTCCACCCCCATAATAACTTTGTGATAATTTAGGGTCACAACTCACAAGCATCTCACGATGTTGAGACCGGAATATTTTTCATTTTCTTCATGAAATAGACTTCCCTTTATTTTAATGGGCTGCCTCAGTCTCTTTAATATGAATGAATAAAGAAGTCAGCGTCCAATTCCAACTATCATCGAAAAATAGATGTAGCGTTTCTAGGTGTTCATATTGACGTCCTGATTGATGGTACTCCAAATTCGATCCTGAGGACAATCCTGGCAAAGATTTTGGCTTCAATATGCCGACCTCCTGTGATTGTGAACTGCATTATTTCGGAGTACTCATCAGATCAGATGATAAGAAGATATACAGACTGGAAGTAACATACTCCGCCATGGCCACTGCCATGCTGATCGCGTTTGGATGCGTGAGTCCAGCGGACTAGCGGCGACGCGGGCGAGCGGGTGGACGCGAGCGCGGCGGCCGGCGGTTGGAGGGCCAGCGAGTGCGACTAGCGCGGTGGCGTGAGGCGCAGCCTGCGCGAGGTCAGAGGTGGGGCCACACGGCGGCATTGCACACTACATTGCAGACATCCACATCACGCACGCACACTCACCTATATAAAGACACGGACCGAGCTCCCGGTAGATATGAAGATTCTCGAAGTCAGTACTGACGCCATGTCGACGGGAACGTCAATTACCACTTAACACATAATGTCAATAAATCCTAGAAAAATCCCAAAAAAAGATGTGAGCACCAGAATCTAAACTCTAGTGGGTAGAGTCTCACTGGACTGTCCTACCATTAGATTACAATCATCATTTCCTTTCCCCTTAGTTCAATAGAGGTCGTTTCTCATGGAAGAAACCATTTCTTCATTTTGTCTTCTCTTTCCTCATTAATTAGATAGCCATATCATCGTTTTGCTTACATGACATTGTCGATAGGGGAAACCATAGGGTCCCTAGAAACCAGCAAGACAGGACAGTGGACCCCACCGACTAACCTACTTAGGCACGGAGCAAAGCTACGTGCAATTTCCTAGAAGGGTTGTAATAGGATAGAGTTCTACACGATCAATTTAGGACTTACTTATTAGAATCTAACTAGGATCAGAAGAAAGAATCTGCAGCTGTCTCCAGACTATAAAGGGCGGCTAGGGTACCCCTGTAAAGAGAGAAGGCAATACAATACTCATCAAACACACCAAGACTAATGCCGACTAGACGTAGAGCTGTTACTCGAACATCTCGAGGGTTCAAATTAGTATAAATCGTCTTGTCTCATCCGATTTGCTATCTCAACTGTCGAGTCTCATTATTTGTCGAAGGTCGAACAATTGTCTCAGGTACCCAGTGACAGGCTATCAGTGGTAAAACATCGACATACATCTCATTTAATAGAGATACAAATCACAATTAATTCATCATTGTTATTGCCCTAAGATAGTCTTATATTAAAATCAGTAAACCAAATAACTTCAAAAGGTTGTGAGGACACAATAATCGGAGTGATATATGGGGACCCACCTAGATTTAACACATGTGATCATCTTCGCTCCACCAGAACCTCCTCCACCATTGCCCCCTCTTGGTCATCGCCCTGTGTCCTTCCTCTGACCAATTGTTGCTAGGGGGGCAAGCCTTAGTCACACTCCTGATCTCCACCAAAGGGCTAACTCTTAGCTTCACATTCTCTTATGGCCTCTACAACTAGTCCAACTGATTATATGGTCATGGTATCATTATGCTCTCGCTTGCAAGGATTTGTTGGCATCCTTTAGTGGTAACCATATGAGAAGATGGTTTCATAACTCCTTAATCTATCAAGCTAAGGAGACTCCCTCTAAATAGCCTATTGCAACAATGGAACCATGACCCATTGTAGTACCAGGATGCCCCTCAGGTTGCATACGACATACTCTTGATCCACCACACTAACTTCCATGTATCACCCTTCCCACACGGGAACAAACAATTCTAGAGTCACTCAAAACATGATCATAACTAATGTCAACTTCCTCTCTGACTGTGAGCAGTTGGTGCAATTTCTCAATGCAGCTGACCATTTCAATCCTCCAGACTGGAGGATCAAACATTTCACTCAGTTGTTCTCTAATCAATCAGCAAGTAGGAACCTTAGCATCCTCAAGATCAACATGCGATTAAACACTACAATAGATGCACTAGCTTGTCAAGCCCTATTTGACTTAGCTATTCGGGATATAGGCCCTCAATCATTTTGCTCCTATGAGCACAATGTACTCTAATGCCCCCTTCTTCAAGCTATACATTCTGTAAGCTTGACCAATGTAATGATACTCTCAGCAAGTTGTTGTTGATAATGAAATTGTTTGTTTTAAAAAAATTTATGTCCCCATGGTCTTCATTGTCCCTTGCTTCATAGGGATGGGCTACCTTCGACTAATAACCATCTACATTGCCAAGGAAGTGATCTTTTGATTGCGCTTGGCACAAGAAAAGGATGTAATTTTTAGTTGTGAAACAATCCCTTCTTACATATCTATGAGCTATGATCCTAATCCAGAGGAAGCTACATTGAAGAGTCATCAAGGAGGTTTTTATTTCATAAGACATCCACGACCATCCTTTAGCACCCTACTCAGAGTAGGCTACTCCCACCAAGGCCAGGGCCACCATTGTTAAGGCCTCACAACTTTTACTTTTGGCTATGTTCAATTAGTTGGTACATTTTTGCATGTTATTATGTTGTTGTAAGGCACTTCACTCCATCACCTTGACGAACAAATGATTTCATCACTTCAGCCAATCGTATTTGTGTTAAATTAATCGATCAGATTTTTTTTACTGAACAGAATTAATTATAGCATTGTGTCATAATAATCTTAATATATGATATAGGATAAGGTCCAATGTTCGAGCTATGTCAGATTTTATTAAATAGAATAATTTTAGGAAACTTCTGAGTTTCTAAGCTTGTATGTACGTAAGGAAAGTGTGACTACCCAACTAGCAGTCATCTAGTAATCACCTAATCAGGCCCAATAGTATGTTCTGCTTTTCGTTGGATCACCATTTGTGGCGATAATATGAAGGCAAACTAAATCTTCCCCTCATTTTTTTACAAAACATTCCACGGGGGTCCAAGTCAATCCAATATGCGTTTTTTATTATTACTAGGACTTAGAATCCTACGTCAAAAGGTTGTAATTGGCATCATATAGACACTTTGTGTTGCGCGATGGATTATTTCTTTTCTTTTTCTTTCCAAGCAGCTGTCGGAGAACGTTTAAAGTTGAAGTGTTGACCAATAAACATACATTTGTGTATAGGACTTAGTGTATACGTCTTGAGCGTCTACATTGTACCGTGCAATTCTTAGAAACATACTCCCTCTGTCCCGTATTAATTGTCGTTGGAGCACAGTAGCAAGTCCCGAAATAATCGCCGTTCCCTACGAAGGATACTATGACAAAGAACAGGCAATAGCTGTAGAGCCCTACGGCACCCAGCGCACTCTGACGAAGTATCCCTCCTTTCCCCTCGCATGCATCCTTTTCACCACACAAAATTTTGGCCTTCTCGCATGCAGCCTCTCCACCACACAAAATTCTGGCCTGAAAGAAGAAAAGAAAAACTGCACAACGTCTTATAAGTCTTATCACTAGGGTGTTCAGATTTTTGGCTCTGTTCGGCTTGTCTTAAGCTGGCATATTTCGGCTTATTTCGGCATATTCTCTCTCACAGAATACTATTCATTCAACTGGAATCAGCCGGCTTATAGACCAGCCGAACAGAGCCTTTGACTCCCCCGTCTTAATTCCCGTGTCTCTCCTCAACGACGAATAAAAAGGGACGGAGAGAGTACATATTCTGTTGGGATAGGGCCCTAGGTGGTGGTGGCTATGATGGAGGGGAGAAGGGGGCTAGGGTTACAACGTGGGGAAGAGGGGCAACATGCAAAGGATAGAGGTGCAACACTAGAGTTTGGATACGAGATGGCAGTGGCGACGTGAGAGAGAGAGGAGGCGGCACAAAGAGAAGGGGAGGGAGAAGATAGAAGGCACTTGGTCTATTCATTGAATGGTTAAATGGTCCCTTGTATTTATAGTTTTGAAGGATTTAGCCTGTAATCAATCTAAACTGACCTACTTAACCTATGAATGATGAATGATGGCGACCACACTATACTACCTATATGGGTATTGTTCACATCGGGCCTGATTTGGGCCTAGTCAAAGTCTCTTTGTCGTCTTGGGTGTTCGACATCACCTGTTACGCATGGAGGAGGAAAAGCTTTTCTTTATAAGTCACGTTGTCCAAAAACCGAAAGCTCAATTTCGTTGTACCAATTAAGAGAAAACGAAAGCCTTTAGGAAGTAGTAGAAGCGTAACTGGTGACGCCAATGAAGGAATGAATTATACGTACAGCAATACTATAGGTCAAGGAAGGAATGAAGGAGCTATACAGGTCAAGGTTCAAGGAAGAAAGGAATTTACATATCTGATTAGTATATCTTACCTGTCACCAAAGATCCCCGTTTGGAACAAATAAGGAATCAGCTCTAACCATTCGACTCGAAAGGCAAACAAACCTGTACTTTTTGGAGGAAATAGAATTACACAAATACAAATGGAAAGTGAGCACCCAATAGCTGTATAAACTTTTGACAAATCATAACCATGTAGAACAGTCACGTGTAAATACATTTAAAAAATAATAACCATATAGACTAATTAATCATCCATTAAGTATTAAATATTTTTTAGGGTAATTTATCTTATTTCTTTTATTATTGGTCTATTGTCCACTAAGACTAAGAGATAGGAGAATAGTACTTTTATTTATTCTAAACATGCTATATTAGTGCGTACTTTCAATTTCCTATACTCTTCCCATTCCTCCATTCCAAACACATATTCCTCTAAAATTCTTGTAACTTTTCATTCCTCTGTTTTCCATCTCTCTCCATTTGTGTTACTACGTTTCCTTTCTTATTCATATAGAGCAGAGTATTTTCTATTTCTTTATTTCAAACAGGTCCTAAATAGAAAGACCTTAGAGCATCTTTAACAGTCTGGTAAAAGAGATTGTTACCTTCAAAATTTAGTAAAACAAGACAAAAGAGGTCTCCAACAGTTTGTCATCTGACTTTGAAAATTTTAGCAACTTGATAAAAAGGCCGTCTGCGCGCATATTTATCCGCGCACAATTACGACTGCATATCCGGCGCATACGTCGATCTTTCTACAGATGAAAGGACGTAAATATAATTTTGTTTGAGTCTCAGGGTTCCTAATGCATGTTTCCAAGAGGTGGAAGGGCATAGACATAATATTATTTCAGTCTCAAGGTTCCTGATGTAAATTAGATCTGGGTTTGACAAGTGAATTATGTCAAACTGTTGGAGATGAGCTCTTTTTTACTTGATATATCTGCTTAGGAGTTGGTAAAATACAATATTTGTCAAGTAAAATTTGACAAACTTTTAAAGATGCTTAAACAAATGGATTGGTCATGGATGATCGACAGCACCTATATGACGCATGCAAGCAGGAGAGAAGTTTTTCTTTATAATCCCGTACAAAAGCTCCGTTTGTTTGTACTACCAGGAAACGAAAGCTCCATTTCTTTAGAAAGTGCAAGCGTAACTCGTGACGTCTTGGGCGGTCGTAGCAAAGCTTGTGGCGAAGTCTATTGAACGGTTCGGTGTGAATTACTAGCTCATTCCACACAAGTTTAACAACATCTTGAAGCCAACGCAAAAAATACTTGAGAGCCTTAGGCCACTCAGTATAGTGTTTTGTGGTGTTGTTTCTAACATCTTGTGGAATAAAATAAAACATGGATTAATTAACACCTCACTCGCAATGCACAGTTTCGTTATATTGTTTAATAGTTATTTAATTCTATTTGTCATATAGAGTTGATAGTCATATCAAAAGAGCTAGCTTAATCACCATAAAACTCACATTTTCTCTCTCTTCATACAATATTATCATGTTATAAAAAAGCCCTGAAAACGTTCAATTTAGTCCTTGAATTATGATGTTCGGCTTAATTTGGTCTCTAAACTATGAAAACATCCAATTCAGTCCTTGAACTATCCTAATCGGCTCACATTCATTTCCGGCGGCAGTTGTGACAGTGAGAAGAAAAAGGGACAAGTCGGTTACTATAGCAGTTTCCTATTTTTCTCTATTTTTAGAATTACTTTTAAAATCATATAACAACATGAGAAACTCCAAAAATAAAAGTTACTCAACTTTTCAAGATCTCCAACTTTGGTTTTGTAACCATCTTGAAATTCCAAATATTTTTTAAAAATAAGGTTTTGAAATTTAAATTTGAAATTAGGGTTTATAAAATAATTAGTTCACAAATTAGGTATTTAATTATTAACCAAACACTAGAATCAAAAGTACCATTTCATAATACCCAATTTGTGAATTAATTATTTTATAAACCCTAATTTCAAATTTAAATTTCAAAACTCTATTTTTAAAATATTTGGAATTTAAAGATGGTTCCAAAAGCAAACTTGGAGATCTTGAAAAGTTGAGTAACTTTTTTTTTTTAGAAATTTTCATGCTGTTGTATGATCTTGAAAGTAATTTAAAAAATAGAATACAGAACTGCTACAGTCGACCGCCCCTTTTTTCTCCTCGCTGTCACTGGTGCCGTCGGGGATGAATTCGAGCCGATTAGGATAGTTCAAGGATTGAATTAGACGTTTCTATAGTTTAGGGACCAAATTGAGCCGAACAACATAGTTCAAGGACTAATCGGACGTTTTCATAGTTTAGGAACAAAATTGAGCCCATCGGCATAATTTTGCTTATTACGCTAAAAAAACCTCCGTGGGAGACTATTAAGTGCAAATTAAGTTCTCATGAAACTTTCATTAAAATTGGCCTTATATATCCACTTATCCAGCTAAAGATTTTGTTTTGATTTTATCTCTTGCCATATAAAGGCGCGTTTCTATATGCACCCAAACCTTTTGCACCCAATTCGATATTTCGATCTAGTCAGCGAACGTAGTCCAAAGGACCCTTCCTAGGCAAGTGCATAAAGCTCCAACCATACGTATGTGGAAACGTAACTCGTGACGTCAATCTCTAGTCTAGTCCAACGTCCAACTTAGAGATGGAATGATGAGTCCCCGTTTTTCTGCTATAAAAGGCAAAGGAGAACGAGAGTTCACGTATCAACCGGAACGAGCGCCCCCTGTTCAACACCTAAACGTGTAAGCTTTAAAGCTTGTGTAGCTGCAGCGCACCACATCTGACCTACACAGGCGCATTAGCATGGCATCGACGGTGAAGACGACGGCAGTGCCGGAGGTGGCCCTCCAGTCCGGCAACGCGAGGCCGATGCCGACCGTCAGTATGGGCACGGCGTTGTCGAGTGCCCTGCCGCACGAGGCCACCAAGACTGCGGTGCTGACGGCCATCGAGCTGGGGTACCGCCACTTCGACACGGCCTTCATATACGGCACCGAGAAGCCAATCGGCGAGGCCGTGGCCGAGGCGCTGCGCCGCGGGCTCGTGCAGTCCAGGGAGGAGCTATTTGTGACGTCTAAGCTGTGGTGCTCGCAGAACCACCCCGACCTCGTGCTGCCGTCCCTTCGGGAAACTCTCAAGTAAGTCCTCCCGTCGTACTATATATGAACTGTAAATGAATTTTTCTTCTCAAACCAAAAACATTCCTGTCGCGTGTTGTTGGACCAGGAACCTGCAGATGGAGTATCTGGACCTGTACCTGATCCACTGGCCGGTGTGCGTCAACGGGCCGCCCCAGTTCCCTCCCAAGAAGGAGGACGCCGTGCCGTTGGACTTCGAGGGCGTGTGGCACGCCATGGAGGAGTGCCAGCGGCTGGGGCTAGCTAAAGCCATCGGCGTCAGCAACTTCACCACCAAGCACCTGGACAGGATCCTTGCCGTCGCCACGATCCCACCCGCGGTGAACCAGGTTGAGCTGAACCCAGTGTGGCAGCAGCGGACGATCAGGGCGTACTGCGCCGACAGGGGGATCCATGTCGTGGCGTACTCGTCGCTGGGTGGGCAGAACTGGGACGGGCAGGGCAACCCCGTGCTGGACTCTGAGGTGCTCGCCGAGATAGCCAAGGCAAGAGGGAAAACCGTCGCACAGGTATGCTGTTGGCGGCTGCTAGTGCCCGTGATAGTGTGGTGTTTCTAGAAGCATACGCTACTTTGGTTTTCCTATATTTAGTTTCTTCTTCTAAAATTTTAATAACTTTAAAATTTAGCTTTAACACAACAGCCTGATTTAGCACTTACCCACACCCACCTGTTTCAATGGTGCCTTGTCTTCATTTACTTAGGTGGCATTGCGATGGATACATGACCAGGGAGTGACATGCCTCGTTAAGAGCTACAACGAGGAGAGGTTGAAGCAGAACCTTGAGATTTTCGACTGGGAGCTGACCGAGGAGGACCGGCTCAAGATAAGCCAGATCCCGCAAAGGAAAGTTTGCCAGGTTACCAAAGTCTTGTTCTCGCAAGAGGGTGAGTTCACAATGGTGGATCCTGCAGAACTAAATACTACAGAGGAATAAGAACAGGAAACTGGCTTGCCTTGTGTGTTGCTGCATATATAGAGGAGTATCTCTACTTGTTCATATGAATAAGGCAATGTTCACCCTCATTGTTGTGTGTGTTGATGATGCTTCCCATCGGTAAATATCGCAGTATCCCCCGCACATGTGTCCTCCCCTTCAGTTGTCGTTGGATCTGCCTTTAGATTCGTGTCATCTGCTCCACGTGTTTATTACACAAATCTCAAAGCAGATCCAACAGCAATCAATGGGGGTGCATACACGTGCGGAGGGACACTACATCCGCGTTTGCTTCCCATCTTGTTCAGTTCCATATAGATTGTAACCATAACATTCACATGTTGCATATACTCGATGTCCAATGTGAGGTTTCCTATCCTGTTTAGTTTAGTATAAAGATTACAGTCACAACATTTAGATGTTGTTATTGACACCCTTAGCGTCTTTCTCGATTGGCATGTCCAGTATCATTTGGCACATCACATTGTATGGTGATTCTTTAATTACTTCCTACTGTACGTGGCACCACCATCACCGATTCCAGCGGTCATGGTGGCGAGGTTGTCCATGTCCATTACAAGTTGGTTTTCTTACGAGAAAATTGGTTGGATAGCACCGAAAGAGGCAAACTTTTGCAATATAGCATTCAAAGATATATTCTTTGCTACGTAGCATTGAAAGGTCGTGACAGCGTTATTGCATTCTGCCACTTCCGTTAACTTACCTACCCTCCGTGTATCTCTGTCCTTGAGGCCATCTTCTTCCGAGGCGGGCGGGCACTTGAGGCTGTTGGGTACTCCTTTGCTTGGCGAGCTGTCGAGGCCGAGCAGAGCCGCAGCGCAAGGGAGGAAGGAATCAAGGAAAGGGAAGGCACTGCACCCGGTTGCCGCTGCCCTGCGCCCACACGCGCCGCGTCGAGACTCCGCATCGGCCGCGGGGTTGCTGCTCGCACCCTGCACCAGCTCGTCCACCTTCGCGCCCTGCTGGTACTGCTTGTCTGTGACGCCACCACGGGCGCCCAGTGCCGTCGTGCTCACGAACGGACACCGCCCACGGAGGTTGCTGCGCTCCCCACGGTCATGCAGACCTACCCAGCTTCCCAGATCCAGCCATGGCCTATGGTGACAAGTTTTCACCCGGACCACCGTGCAGGCGAAGCCAGGGAGGTTGGCGCGGAGGGAGAGGTGGGAGGCCATGATTTGGATTTCGGGGCAACAAAAAATACCGGAGGGGGCCGGTAAGGCTGATATACCGGTTTTCAGGCGATTTTGGTTCAAAATTATATCAAAATTTGTCTAAGTTTGCACAAAATTTGATAAAAAATCAAACAAACCCAAAACCGGCAGAAACCGGTCCGAAACCGGTCATGAACGGTGGAACCGATATTGACCGGTTTTCACTGGTTTTCAGCCGAAATTCTAATCATGGGTGGGAGAGGACGCCAGGGACGACGGCGCCGCCGCCATTCTCAGTCTCGCTGCGGCGGCTCACTCCCCACCAAAGATCACGCCTCGCTCGCTCGACGGCTGTCGCGCCGCGCAGGCGATGATGTTGGCCCTGACCACCGCCGGGCCCTGCCTCTCCTCCCCGATTTCGCCACTGATACCCACGCAGACAAAGACGCCTCCTCACCTCAGCCGCCTCTCTGCCCTCCGTCCCCCTCACCACCCACCCCCGCGCGCTGGTGCCTGTGCCTCGCTAGGCCACCGAGAGTGGGACCAGCAACCACGCCTCCGCCAGCGCCGCCGTCTCAGCCGACGAGAGTGGAGTTCGACGAGGAAGAGCGTTGGAGAAGACGACTTGAAAACGGAATAGGAACAGAGGGTCATGCGTCGTTGGCAAAGGGTCACGAAAGTGGTACATATCATTAACGTGTGAAGTTTCAGTGCTACATAACAAACAAGTAATTTTTCGATGTTATATTGCCAAAGTTTGCGTCTTCCAATGCTATCCAGCCAATTTTCCCTTTTCTTACATGTTTATTTTTTTGACCGACAGGGCGGATGGATAGATTTTTGGGCAGACTAAAAGAAAACCGAGGGGGACGCGAACATGGTGGCGGACAGAAAATTAGTGAACAAAAAGGTGAAAGGAATAAGTACACATCTAGCTATACAGGTCATCTGTCCCGCCATCAATAATGTACGGTGACAGTACAATATAGGAAGTGCAGCGCGATGCTTGGCACAAGCGGCTGCCAAGAGATGTTCACGGTGAGCTTCAAAATAACGCTATAAACGGCCGTCTGTTTAGGCGCCACCCGAGCTAGAGCGCCTGCGTCATTGTACCTAGTCAAATTTGCAGGCAAGTGCAGAAAACGAAAGCTCTTACGACCTGTAGATGGAAGCGTAACTCGTGACGTCAGAACCTCGTGTTGCGATACATAAAACAACGTGCACCCTGTACTTGTTCCACACCAAGAAGTTTGTAACTGCAGCGCACCACATCAGACCTGCAGGCGCATGGCATCCAACGGGACGGCGGCGGTACGGTGGTGCCGGAGCTGGCCCTGCAGTCAGGCAACGCGAAGCCGTTCCCCATGGTCGGCAAGAACGCCGTGCTGTTAGAGTGCACAACGGAATCTGGCCCGACTCATTATCCCCACGAGTCGGCGCCCCATGAGCCCAGGTCCAACGGAGCCCAACAACATACAAAAGCATTAGGTCTAACTCAACCCAAAAGACTAGCCTGATAGGTGAGGACTGCCCACATCCTATATGTTGTGCTCCCCCACCATCAATTACCGATGTGGGACTAAACCTAACAATCTCCCCCGTCACACATCGGACCCAACTCTTCACATCACACAACCGTGCAATCTTTGGAAGATGTTTTTACAGGCCCCGAGTCAAACAACGTTCAATATCACACACAACCGTGTGACCAATGAGACGTTAACGGGCTCCCCCGTCACATGTGACCACTGACATTTTCCAGGTTTTTTTACAACCAAGAGCTCTGATACCACTTGTTGTTAATGACGACGAACAAACGAGGTAGAACACAAGATCAAACCACAAAGAGACACAAGATTTAACGTGGAAAACCCTCCCAATGCGGAAGGTAAAAACCACGGACGCCAGCCAGCAAACACTCCTCATTATAATCAAGAGTTTGGGTTACAACGCCGTATGGCGGCTTACAAGTGAATCAATCAAGGTGAAACCCTAACGACGGGTATGACGGCTTACAAGTGTATCGATCAAGGCGAAGTCGGCCAATATAATGACCAACTGAATTTGGAACATATTGACGGACCAGGATTTCAGAGATATCATCAGTCGATGATTACTCCGACTAATCCCGGATGGCACGAGAGATCCGAAGACTTGTTACGAAGTGTACTCGGTTTAGGACTCTCGTTTCTAACTTAGCCGAGTTGTAAAAGGAAGTCTTGTAATTAGAATAGGACTCCTTTGATGTAACCGGTTAGGACTCGGTCTGTGCTAAGGCTCACCCGGATATATAAGGGGAACCGGGCGCAGGCCCCAGATCATCGAACTTTGAATCATAACAATACACATGGCACACGCCGCACTGGACGTAAGGTATTACGCTATTTAGCGGCCTGAACCAGTATAAATTGCTGTCCCTGTGTACTCGCCGAGTCCTACGAACGCCGATCCCCACCGAACAAATCATCTGAGATTATTCAAGATGAGTTGCCGGTTAACAAACACCGACAGCTGGCGTGCCAGGTAGGGGCTTTCGGCTATTCGACAACCAAGAGCCCGGCGAACCACGACAACATATTCTCGGCGGGGTCAATTTTCGTTTTTGGCTCATGGACTTGCATCGCAGATGATCAAGGAAAGCTGCACAGGCAGCTTGACACCGAATCGAAGCTGCAAGTCACGCCAAAGACAGAGGATCTCGCCCAGAGCCTAGCAAATCTAGCTATCCAAGACCCACAGAGCTTGGGGGACCATGCAGAAGCGCCCGACTCCTACTCCAACTCAAAGTCTGAAGCAAAGAACCCGGACACCAGCTATGGTATCACCTTTGGGCTACGGAACCCTGCTGAAAACTTCCAGAACCTGATCAGTGCAAGATTCAAAGAGTATCAGTATATACCTTTGACGGGAGCTCAGCAAGGGCTCGTTTTCAGCTCTACTAAGGAGGGTAACATTGTCCATTGGCCAATTCAGCCTGTCCCGGCTAGACTGGTTGGCACAATTGACCAGCAACTTCCATATCAGCACGGACATCAGCTCCCTTTTGAGGAACACGACTCCACAACAGAACTAATCTCCAGCACTTCTACTTTGGAATCAGTAACACCGGGATCATCAAACCAGGACTACACTCGTGAAGTCTTCATGACGGGGCATCAGTCATCTCTACGACCACCAACCCCACCAGATGTCTGTCAAGACGATGAAACTCTGAGTATGATTTCTGACAATGATCCGGAAGGACCCGCGGAAACCGAGTCCTTGAAAGCTGAAAGAATCTGAAGGAATAGAGCTAAGGAGGCCCGCAGAAGGCGAGCAACTCACCGTAAGGAAGCTGTAGATCGCTACAATGCACGACTAGAAGAGTACAACACCCGTAGGCGTCTGGAAGCAGAGGCGGAGCGTCAAGCTCGCACTGAAGAGAATCACTCCCAGGATGATCTTAACAGACGGCGCCCTGATTGTTCTCGCAACCTTGAACCTGAGTTCATGAGGGTCGCCGGCCATAAAGTCTTCTAGACTCCCTATCAAAATATACTAGCTCTAGCTACGGAGATGGGAGCCAAGACCAATCGCACCCCTGATGAAGAGCGACGACTGGTGATGCTTCAGACTACCGCACTCCAACTACGGGGGCGGAATCTTGAATCCCTAGCTGATGAGCAAGCTTCATCTCACCCGAGCCAGAGGCGGCCGGTTCAAGAACGACTCGGTCGTATCCCAGCAAGGAGTCGTCTGGGCCACCGAGTACCCGATCAAGCTGAGGGAGGAGCCGAATCTTCATACAGAGGAGTCGCAGTCGCAGCATCCGATGCAGTAGATCACTTCCCCTGCTTTTCCCAAAGGCTTCGAGCAGTCTCATTCCCGCAAAAATTCAAACCCGGGAACTACTCCAAGTACGACGGGAAGACAGAACCTAAACGATGGCTCAGGCTGTATGCTCAAGCAGTCGAGCTAGCCGGTGGAAGCAACGACGTCAAAGCACTCTACCTCCCAATGGCTCTAGAGACAATGCCGCTTGCTTGGTTTGACAGGCTTAAACCCGAGTCCATCGACTCCTGGGAACAACTACATCGTATCTTCATTAAAAACTTTGCTGGTGTCCTAGAGAGATCAGATCCCCGGACTAAGCTCAGAACCTGCAAGCAACAGAAAAACGAATCAATGCGGGAGTACGATAGGCGATTCTCAGAAATCCGCTCTACAGTATCCGACATCACAGACAGAGAAGTAATTGACCTCTTTGGCAACGGTATTTGCGAAAGGTAAAATTACAAAGATTTTATCAAGCAGGACCCGACCACCGCTGACGAGTTCCATCGGGCTATAAACTCCATGATGGCGACAGAGGAACGCACACAGGAACACTTCCCCGATAGAAACACGCAAGGTGATCGAGGAAACAACTTGAGAGGCAACCAGGCACCACAACAAAATACCCGGAAAAGGGCAGGAGATAATACTGTTGCTGCCATGGAGCCTCAGAAGAAGGAAAACAAGCCATTTACCTTTGATGACTTACTCGACGGACCCTGCCCCTTCCATCCGAAAGGCGGACATCAAGCAAGGCACTGCCGACAGCTCAAGGAGCGAGGCTTGAACTCCGACTTCAACAAGAACAAGAAAGACAAAGGCAAGAAGACAGCTGAGGATCCTCAATAGGACGCCGGTGGCTTTCAGCACCCCAAAGGAACTATTAATGTCATCTTTGGGGGAGTAACTACCAGCGACAACAAGAGGCTTCAGAAGCTTTCCCTGCGAGAGATCATGTCCACCGAACTAGCGACACCCAAATACCTCGACTGGTCAGAGCATCTGATTAATTTCTCCAGAGCAGATCAATGGACCAGTGTTTCCAATGCAGGCCATTACCCGCTAGTTTTGGACCCCATGGTTGCTGGATATACACTTGGTAGGGTACTCATCGATGGCGGAGCAGGACTCAATGTTATCTTTGCAAGCACCCTATGAAAGATGAACCTAGATCTCGCAACCCAGCTCACACCATCAACCGCTCCTTTCTACGGCATAGTACCCGGAAAAGCGGTTGTACCACTCGGAAGGATTATACTACCCGTCACTTTTGGAACTCCGATCAATTACAGAACGGAGTACATCAGTTTTGAGGTAGCCGACTTCGAATCATCGTATCACGCCATATTCGGGCGACCTGCTATTGCCAAGTTTATGGCAGTACCCCACTACCCGTACCTCTTATTGAAGATGCCGGGTCCCAAAGGAATCTTAACCTTCAGAGGCGACTTGAAGCGATCATTTGATTGCGACACAGAGGCTGTCCAAATCGCTGAAAAAGCTCAACTCACCCTGGAAGTACAAGAACTCGCTCAGATGGTGCTTAATACCAAGCCTGGAGATTCAGAAATCCCAACAAAGAAGGCAGGTACTATTCAACCATCAGCAGAAGTCTCCACAAAAGCCATTGACCTGAAAACTGGTGATCCTTCCAAGACAGCGGTTATCAGTGCTCACCTATCTGAAGAATAGGAACTCGCGCTCACCAAGTTCCTTCGAGCAAACAAAGACATATTTGCTTGTAAACCAGCAGACATGCCTGGGGTCCCAAGGAACTTGCCTGAGCACAAATTAGAGTTAAAGGAAGGCTCTAGACCTATCAAGCAAAGACTACGACGATTTTCACCAGAGAAGAAAGAGGCAATTAAGAAGGAAATAGCTAAGCTACTCGCGGCCGGATTCATCAGAGAAATCCTCCACCCCGAGTGGTTAGCTAAGCCAGTGCTAGTCAAAAAGAAGAACTCTCCTAAGTGGCGCATGTGTGTCGACTACACAGACCTCAACAGGCATTGTCCAAAGGATCCTTTCGGATTACCAAGGATAGACCAAATAGTTGATGCCACCGCAGGCTCCGCCTTACTCTCTTTTCTGGATTGCTACTCTGGGTACCATCAGATTGCCCTCAAAGAAGAAGACCAACCCAAGACATCGTTCATTACTCGTTTTGGAGCATACTGTTACAAAACTATGTCCTTTGGGCTCAAGAACACGGGGGCTACTTATCAACGCGCCATCCAAGATTGCCTGGGTGATCAGATTGGCCGCAATGCAGAAGCTTATGTTGATGATGTAGTCATAAAAACAAAGGATCCGACTACCCTGATATCAGACCTAGAGGAAACCTTTAACCGATTACGTGCGTATCAATGGAGACTCAATCCAACCAAATGCGTCTTCGGGGTACCCTCAGGACAGCTACTCGGATTCCTCGTTAGTCATCGAGGTATCGAGGCTAGTCAAAAGCAGATCACAGCTATCATCAACATGAAGCCCCCTACCTCTGTCCGAGACGTTTAGAAACTCACCGGGTGCATGGCTGCGTTAAATCGATTTATCTCACGGCTCGGAGAAAAGGGATTGCCTTTCTTCAAATTGCTTAAAGCCGGTGACAAATTCCAGTGGACGGAAGAAGCAGATAAGGCTTTTGAACAACTCAAAGGCTATCTTACCAATTCACCCATACTGACGCCGCCGGAGCCCAGAGAACCGATGATGTTGTATATCGCAGCTACCACACACGTTGTCAGCACAGCAATCGTGGTGGAGCGCAAAGACGACAAGCACATCTACAACACCCAATGACCAGTTTATTACATCAGCGAGGTACTATCTGACTCGAAGGTCAGGTACCCGCAAGTACAAAAACTGCTCTATGCTTTACTCATATCCTCAAGAAAGCTGCAGCACTACTTCGAAGCTCATGAGATCACGGTAGTCACAGATTTCCCTCTAGGAGAAATCCTTCACAACTGTGATGCTACTGGAAGGATTTCCAAGTGGGCAGTTGAATTAGGGGCACTCAACATCAAGTTCACTCCGAGGAAAGCTATCAAGTCTCAGGCCCTAGCTGATTTTGTCGCCGAATGGACTGAAATACAGCAGACTAGAGACAACGCTACTCCCGATCATTGGAAGATGTACTTCGATGGGTCCCTAAAACTCGGAGGAGCAGGAGCCGGAGTCCTTCTTGTATCACCCGCGGGTGAACAGCTCAAATACGTTCTGCAAATATTGTGGCCAGCCACCAACAATGAAGCAGAATATGAGGCACTGCTCCACGGACTCAAACTAGCAGTCACTTTGGGCATCAAGCGGCTATTAGTCTATGGCGATTCTTCCGTGGTCATTCACCAAGTTAATAAAGACTAAGACTGTACCAAGGAAACAATGAACGCCTATTGTGCTGAAATATGCAAGCTGGAAAAACACTTTGCAGGACTGGAACTCATTCATGTTACCCGGGATCTCAACGTGGCAGCAGATATACTTGCGAAATTGGGTTCTGACAGAGCACAAGTTCCTAGTGGTACCTTTGTACATGAGTTATCCAAGCCTTCAATCCAAGAGAAGGAGGAGTTCGAGCCAGAACCCGCAACCCAGGTCCTATCTCTAGCACCCGACTGGACACGAGTTTTCATTGATTACTTCAAAGAACATAAACTGCCAAGCGACAAGACTACAGCAGAGCAAGTCACCAGGCGTAGCAAAAACTATGTTCTAGTCGGGGATAAGCTGTATCGACGTGGAGCTTCATCAGGGGTCCTCCTCAAGTGTATTACACCAGAAGAAGGCAGGGAAATCTTGAATGAAGTCCACTCTGGGTCCTGCGGTAATCACGCAGCTTCAAGGACACTAGTCGGAAAAATCTTTAGGTCAGGATACTACTGGCCCTCAGCTTTAAAAGACGCGGAAGACTTAGTCCGCCGCTGTCAATCATGCCAGTTCTTTACCAAGCAGCAACACGTACCCGCACATGAACTGATATGCATCCCTCCGTCATGGCCCTTCTCATGCTGGGGACTCGATATGGTGGGTCCACTCAAGCGTGCCCCGAGTGGATTCGAGTACATCTACGTCGCAATTGACAAGTTCACAAAATGCGTCGAGTACATGCCCTTGGTCAAGTTCAATGCTTCCAAGTCAGTCCAATTCATGCAGAACATCTTTCATCGCTTTGGAATGCCGCACAGAATCATCACTGATCTTGGGTCCCCCTTTACGGCTATCGAATTCAAGTCATGGGCCAGCGACTGTGGAATCAAGGTAGACTACGCATCAGTTGCTCACCCTCAGTCCAATGGCCAAGTTGAAAGAGCAAACGCCCTGATTCTCGCCGGATTAAAACCAAGGCTATTTGACCTCCTAAAAGATCACGGTGGCAAATGGGTTGAAGAATTGCCTAAGGTAGTCTGGGGGCTACGAACACAACGAAGTCGGGCAACAGGCCAAACACCTTTCTTTCTGGTATATGGCACTGAAGCAATCCTACCGGCTGACTTAATCTGGAACTCTCCACGAATGGAGCAGTACAACGAGGGCGAAGCTGATGACACCAGGCGGTTAGAAGTCGACAGCCTTGAGGAAGCCCGACTAACCGCACTTTTTCAATCAGCAAGATACCTTCAAGGGATGAGGCGCTATTATGATAAGAACGTCCATCACCGAACCTTCCAAGTAGGCGACATGGTGTTGAAGAAAATTCAGAACACCGTTGGACGTCACAAGCTCATGAGTCCATGGGAAGGTCCTTACATTGTATCCAAAGTAACAAGACCCGGGTCATTTGAGCTAGTTACTGAAGATGGATCTCCACTGCCAAATTCATGGAATATTGAGCATCTAAAGAAATTCCATACTTAAGGACTACGCTATAATACTGACTCAGGGCAATTGTATTTATTAGTCGGATATTAATAAAGTTTGAAGTTCATACGACATAAGAACTTTTATCCAGGCTATTTTCTACACCTCATCATGACTACTCAGTCGCATAACAGTCTCTGCAATAGCAGGGCTTTTCTCCGACTAATATATAATGTTACTCGGATAGATTGGTTCAGCGGAAACCATACTTGAGTTACGAGCTTCGAGCTCAATACAACTCACAAGGTAGTACGGCTTAACACCCGGCTATCAGCCTATAGCGAATATGGAATCCACCATAGTGGAGACTAGTTCCTATAAGGCGTAACAAGGCGAGACAGTACTCACCCTGTTACATACATCCTGGACAGAGGTCCACCCACCTTCGCACTCAAGCTGCGATCGTCAAGAGGATATGATTCACCCAGAAGGAACCAATGCTACGGTCCTTCAAGAGGTGCTTGATCATTGTTATCCCTTGAACAAGGGTACTAAGAGTAGTACTCGGGCAAGACTAAGTTCTCTACACAATGGTTAGAGAAACGACGTCACACGACCCAAACTAAAGTGCTAGCGAGCACTCGGATAGACTCGTCTAATTAGACGCCTGGTCATACATCCACAACAAATAAACTCAACCCATTGCCAAAGAAATTTGCCGCAATATGGAGTTGGACATACATGCAATTCATAAGATTCAAAAGTAACCAATATTTTTGATATCTTATAATAATTGTTTTCAGGAGATACAAGCTGCAGAGACTGAGGAGTCTAAACTACTCTACAAGATCTAATATCTGTGAGTACTCCTCCGCGGCGGCTTTCACCTCCTCCTGCATTGCCGCAAGGTCCTCGTCACCTTTGTCCTCTGGAAGGGTCATCAGAGCGGACAGGTCAAAGGATGGCAGATGCAGCCGCAGCGTTGCCATCAAACCCTACACCACGGAGATCGACATATCCTTGATATATTGCGCCAGCCGCCCAGGTGCAGCCTTGGCCCGTTCAATCAAAGACTCGTCGAGTCCCTCTGGCCTCGGAATCATGTTGAGCAGGGGCTCGACAGCATGCTCCAAAGCCTTCAGGGACTCCACCGACTCCTTTGTAGACTTCAAAGCCTACAGAAGGTCCCGGTCAGCACCCTCACACATCAATTTGGCTTCTTGAAGAGTACTCTGCGCATTAGCAAATACCTCTTCAAGCTCTGCTTGCTTTCGGTTGAAGGCGTTCTGCCACCCAGAAGCTAGTTTATTTGCATCTGCATACACAAATAGTCAGTTATCATGTCATCCGACTAATATTATGGAGCAGAACGATACAGAAACTCCAAGTATACCTTCAAGCTGCTTTTTAGAACTCTTCTTGAGCTCCTTCAGCTTCTGTTCCATGGCAGTGGACTTGGCTATCAGCCCAACCTCTCGATTGTTAGCAGTGTCATGCTCCGCTACCACTTCCTTGAGGTTGCCTTGGAGTTCATTAATACGACTATGCAGAACCTGAGTGGCTACCTTCTGGCTAATCTGGTCCTGGGCAATAAAGTCTCGGAGCTCTTGGTTTTCACGAGACAACTCCTGGCGGATCCGGGCGATTTGATCTCTAACCTTGAAGTCAAAGGACTACAATATAATAATATTGTGAGTACTCGGATGAGTTTACTGTATAACAAGAAGAGATTGAGACTCTTACCTCAACAAATTGGTGAAGAGCTTCAAAGGGAGCCCTCACCTGATCCTTCAGTTCCCTCAGCCGAGTAAGATCCTGATCATACCCGGATACGTCAAGCGTAGCTCCTTGGCGCAAGGACTCGGGTGCATCTGCAGATCCTCCCTGCTGACAAGCTGAGCCCTCTGCATGTATCTCCGTCAAGACCATGTCCAGGGTAGGCTCGTCCGGCTGTCGTGTACGAAAAAACCAGTTACTCCACACTCGGTCAAACTCCAATTGAGCGGGAGAACGAAAAATGGAGTACGGCCAACCAACCTGAGGCAATGGAAGAGTATCCGCGTCAGGAGCATGTAACATCCCGGCCCAAGGCTTAATAGGATTAATAGAATACTCATACCAATAAGTTGCAACTTCTTTCCCGGAAGCCCATCTCCTAAAAACTCCAAAGTTAAGCGTGCTTGGCTTGGAGCGATGGGTGACCGACCCGGAAGATCTTCCCGGGTGCGCACGAGTGAGGACAAAGTGCGCAGAAAAGACTGGTGTTGGTCTGTGAGGGAAGTCTATGTCCTAGAAAAGCTGCCAGATGTAAGTGGGCCCAGCCGCGTGGAGGTGGGACATTACATATTGGTATCAGAGCCGACTCTCGCGGTTTCACGGGCACGTGTGTCGCAGTTGGTCAGGCATGGTGCGCATGGCTGGTGTGGACCCGGAGTGGTCACACAGCATGACACATGTGCTGGCACTGGACACACAGACGTGGCCAAGAGAGGACGTTCCTGGCTTGGGATTGATCGACGAGGACGTCGATCTCTTAAGGGGGTGAGGATGTAACATCCCGGCCCAAGGCTTAATAGGATTAATAGAATACTCATACCAATAAGTTGCAACTTCTTTTCCGGAAGCCCATCTCCTAAAAACTCCAAAGTTAAGCGTGCTTGGCTTGCAGCGATGGGTGACCGACCGGGAAGTTCTTTCCGGGTGCGCACGAGTGAGGACAAAGTGCGCAGAAAAGACTGGTGTTGGTCTGTGAGGGAAGTCTATGTCCTAGAAAAGCTGCCAGATGTAAGTGGGCCCAGCCGCGTGGAGGTGGGACATTACAGAGCAGCATCGGCCCGAGACTTGGACGGAGAAGAGCCAGGCAGCGCATCTACCTGACTGAATGTTGGCGGCACGCTGGAGTCATCCTTGGCCAGCGGCTCTGACTCCTCTACCGCCTGAGGATCAGGAACGGTTCTCGAGGCTGTTGCACCTGGTTTTGCCTTCCTGCAAGCAGACAAGTATACATGTCAGAATCAGAACTCTGTGTACACTCTACAAAACCGAAAACTTACTTCACGAGCTTCAAAGGCTTTGGTAGCTTCAAGAGCGGCTGAAGCGGGTCTGAAGTCGGAGGGTTCTCAGACACTACGCTGCTTGAAGTTCCTTGCGCCGTCCCAGCATCTGATACAGCGACATATTAATAGACAAGAGACCATCAACACTCAAAAGGACTACAAAGTACTCGGGTTTTCCCTTACCAGGCCGGAGCACCCGACTTATAGTGCTTATCAGACAATTCTTGAGATAAAAGAAGTTTTCGACAAGCACGGCGATTACCAATGCGAGCCTTTTTAAGGATAGGTCCTCCGGCTTCTAGTTGAGGAGTCGGCGACCTCTTCCGGCTACCCTCAGCCTCTGGGTCTATAAGCAGGACATCAGAGTCAGTTGATTCTGTGTCAAGCCAGTCAAGATCTTCAGGCGAACTTGGTTTGTTAGGAAGATCCTCACTTTTGATTGGACCTTCCAACGCGATGCCTCCGCCTTCTTCAGTTGCCGGAGGCAGGGGAGGACAATCATTGTTATCTCTCCCCTGGCCCTAAAAAACAGAAGGATATCCAATCAGGTCAGAAGAATATCTATTCCGAACCTTGACGACATGACAAATTAAGTACTTACCGGAGGAGGAGGATTAATGGCGGAGAAGGATGTCATCACTGGAGCAAGACGTTCACGGCTCTTAAGTAGCCGGTTCACTCTCCAGAGGACTTCACAGTCTGCCAATTGCTCGATAGCGTGGCGACCCGGGTCGTTCTTACCCAGGTATTCGAACCCAAAGTTGGCTCGCTGCTGAAGCGGGTGGATGCGTCGGGCAACAAAGTCTTGAACGACAGTGTATCCGGTCAGCCCATCGATTATCAAAGCGTCTATCATAATGAGGAGGGGTTGGATAGCCCCTACTTCTTCACTTGTAAGCTTCTCCTTCCAATCACGGCACTTCTGTGGTGGCCATCCATCATGACGGCGAAGAGCTGGGGGTGGGTTACCCATATAGAACCACCCAGCAGCCCAGTCTTTAACCAACTCTGACAACTCAACAGTTATATACTGATTGGCTACTTCTAATCTAACCTGGAGACTAGCCTCTCCGACTACTTCGGTATTAGCGTCACTAGGTTGACACTTAAACCAGAAAAAGTAGCGAAAAAGGGTAAAAGAGGGGCAAATTCCCAGGAAAGCCTCACAAAGATGGACAAAGATTGCAATATAAAGAACTGCATTGGGAGTAATATGGTTCAGAGTCAAACCATAGTAATGCAGCAAACCACGAAGAAAATCAGAAGCAGGAAGTCCCAATCCTCGCTCCATGAAAGACTTGAACATCACGATCTCTGTGGTGTTGGGAGCAGGAGCGCGGTGATCAGTGGGTACCCTCCATCCATCAAGTGGTTGCGCCCGTAGCAATCCTTGCTGCGCTAGGAATGCCAGTTCCGCCAGGGTGGTGTCCGGCTTCTTCCAGGCCAAGACATCAGTTGGCGGGTTCGGATGCTTAGGCTTTCCGGTGATGGTGATCTTAGCCTTTCTCTTCTCCGTTGCAGACTGCCTCTTGGGACCCATGTTAGTAACGAGAGACTTTCTACGCATTCACTGCGAGATGGCTAAGGGATTTCTAGCTCTGAAGGCAATGGCTTGATGAAAGCGTGAGGAAAGCACAAGCCTGGTGGCGTCTTATTATAGATCTGTTTTGATAACCGTTCGACTTTCCTAAACGGCGTCATGGCAACGTCTGTAACCCTAACGACTGGGAACACGTGTCAGACGACGTCAGAGACGGAGAACAGGAACAATAAACAGACAAGTTTTCCTTCCGCAAGATACATTTAGTACTCGAACAACAAGACAGAGGACTCGGAAAATATTCCAAGTACCCGGATCTTTGTTATTATTACTCGGAATTACAACAGAGATGCATGGAAACATCTTGAGATACAACAACTTTCAAACACAAGTCCAATCAAGGTGTAAAACGCTACTCTAGTGAATTCAAGGTACATAGCCTTGATGCTTATTGCACCAAGGACCGGGTTCAGTGAGACGCAGTAAAGCAGACACAGAACCTTGGGTAGACACTATCTTTTTAGTGCATCCCAAGGTGGGTCTTTTGTACCACCCCAGTACTCAAGGAACTCGGGGAAGACAATCACCCTCGCCGCCCTTTTGACAACCTGTGACTCCGAGGTTATCAACGAGTGGTAGTCACAAGAGTTCTTTTAGGCGCACCTCTGTGTCCCTCTGCTCGCGACCACTTGGAAACCACCCTAACGGATGGTCCTTTCACAAGAGTTCTTCTGGGCACTTCATCTATTCTACAGAAGGAAGGCACCCGGGGGCTCGATCATCTCAGCTACTGCTATTACAATACCCATGGAACTAATAAGAAGTTCTACACTCTCGAAAGATATGAGCTCTTTGCTTCCCAGGCAGGGTATTTATAGGCGGTTTCTTCTGGGTCTATAGACCAGGTTCATCAACAAGAGTGATTACTGGACCAATAATTCAACCAAAGTACTATGGTGCATGTGAAGCTCGGTATGAGCAACAGAGCTAATTCTCACACGCACTTCAAGACGAAGACGACAAAGTTTGCAGTTGCAGAAAACGACAAACATCATTATTGCGCACAGTTGGAACAGTCACCAGTCAATTATTGCTGGACTCATGGTAATTTTTATTCAGTGGGGGGTGATACGGGATGTTTGTTGAAAACATTACCCACCTGAAGCTGAGTATTTATTATTCGGACGGTTTAAGCAATACAATGGTGTCATGGTCCGACTTCTCAAGACCTTGATAGATTACCTTTCTGAAGATCCCAAGCACCGACTACTATAGTACTCGGACCTCAGGCTCGGGGGCTACATGGTATAATCTATAAAGGAAATATTTTTTCTTATTCAAGAATTACTTGGACAAGGCTCTAAAAAGATCCTCAAAGTTATTGTAAATAACAAGAGGCTCGGGGGATACAACCATAGGGTGCACTTTTTTGAAGAAAAGTGCACGCCATGGAAAATTCTTTAGACTTCAGAGCACTTCAGGATTTCTCAAGACATTACTCGGAGATTCTCAAGAAGAAACTGGAAGATAACGTCGTGAAGAAATGATGAAGAGCTCGGGGGCTTGACGGACCAGGATGTTAGAGATATCATCAGTCGATGATTACTCCGACTAATCCCGAACGACACGAGAGATCCGAAGACTTGTTACAAAGTGTACTCGGTTTAGGACTCTCGTTTCTAACTTAGCCGAGTTGTAAAAGGAAGTCTTGTAATTAGAATAGGACTCCTTTGATGTAACCGGTTAGGACTCGGTCTGTGCTAAGGCTCACTCGGATATATAAGGGGAACCGGGCGTAGGCCCCAGATCATCGAACTTTGAATCATAACAATACACAAGGCACACGCCACACTGGACGTAAGGTATTACGCTATTTAGCGGCCTGAACCAGTATAAATCGTTGTCCCTGTGTACTCGCCGAGTCCTACGAACGCCGATCCCTACTGAACAAATCGTCTGAGATTACTCAAGACGAGTTGCCGGTTAACAAACACCGACACATATATATAACACGTGCTGGTGGCCATCAAGCTGGGGTACCGCCACTTCGACATGGCCTTCATGTACGACACCGAGAAGCCGCTTGGCGAGGCCGTGGCCGAGGCGCTCCGCCGCGGGCTCCTGCAGTCCCAGGAGGAGCTGTTCGTGACGTCTAAGCTGTGGTGCTCGCAGAACCACCCGAACCTCGTTCTGCCGTCCCTCCGGCAAACTCTCAAGTAAGACCCCTGCCGGCCCTTGCAATTGTGAATGATTTTTTTTGCTCAGATCGATGAAAAATGATTCTTCTCGTGTGCCGTGGGAGCAGGAACCTGGAGATGGAGTACGTGGACTTGCACCTGATCCACTGGCCGGTGTACATCGACGGGCCGGCAAGGTTCCCGAACAAGAAAGAGGACGCCAAGCCGTTGGACATCGAGGGCGTGTGGCGCGCCATGGAGGAGTGCCAGCGGCTGGGCCTCGCTAAGGCGATCGGCGTGAGCAACTTCACCACCAAGCACCTCGACAGGGTGATGGCCGTCGCCACTATCCCGCCGGCGGTGAACCAGGTGGAGCTGAACCCGGTGTGGCAGCAGCGGACGCTGAGGGCGTACTGCGCCGACAGGGGCATCCACGTCGCGGCCTACTCGCCGCTGGGAGGGCAGAACTGGGACGGCCAGGGCAACGCCGTGCTGGACTCCGTGGTGCTTGCCGAGATAGCCAAGGCGAGAGGGAAAATCGTCGCGCAGGTACGCTGCTACTAGCTGCTAGTGCTCGCCGGCTGGGGTTTTTTTCTTCCTTTTCCAATTTCCACCCACCGCTACTAGCGCTTCGGAACCTTTGGCCGGCCGATGAGGTTTGGTTGATCTTTGGCTTGGCTTCGTTGTCTTTGGGTTGGCTTCTCTCTTTGATAGTTTGGTGTCACAGTGTCACACTGAGACCAGTGGTTGTGAACTCGTGACTGTGCCTGACGTTTACTCTCTGCTATACATCGTTATATATTCAGTGTTCTCTTGTCTTCTCTTATTGTTAGGTGGCCTTGCGATGGATACATGAGCAGGGAATCACGTGCATCGTCAAGAGCTACAACAAGGAGAGGCTGAAGCAGAATCTTGAGATATTCGACTGGGAGCTGACCAATGAGGACCGGGTCAAGATCAGCCAGATCCCGGAGAGGAAGGTTGTCCAGACCACAAGTAGTGGCTTGTTCTCAGAAGAGGGTGAGTTCACGTCCGTTGATCCAGCATAACTGGATATTGTAGAGGAATAGGAACTGAAAATGGCCTGCCTCATTGTTGTTATAGAGTATTTCGTACAAGTTCATATGAATAAGGCAACGTTCATTCTGTGTGTTTCTATGTGTTGATGATGTTACCCGTCCCTGTTTAGTTCTGTAAAAAGATTGTAATCATAACATTCAGATGTTGCATACTCGATGTCCAACGTGAGGTTTTCCATCCCTGTCATGATATATATTTTATCCGGGCCTCAAACTCAGTATTTATAGGTCCTTGAAATGTCTTGGTATGCCATTGTCCATAAATTTTTAAAATGTTATTTTTAGATTGTGTGCTTGTCTCATGATCTCAACGAGATACCTAAAGTTATTACGAGATGCCATCTAGATCAAAAGGAGGCCTAACTTGCCCCCATGTTGCTATGTTGCATGCCATGACGGATTACCCTTTTGTTTAGTTCTTGACCATCGTTGATATTAAATTTTTATACTTTTATTTGGATTAGAATTCGTATACAGATAATATCAGTCATCATAGGAAATATGCGATTTGAGTATTCAAATATCCGGACCGAATTAATACAGATGGAACTGGAACTCTTCTATATGAATATGGACTTGAACACAGTCAGAAAATATCTCTATCATTTATGCCTCTCGTACTCAAGTCATTGCAGGATGACAACATAGAAAGGCATAGGTATGGAGCGCTCTGATGTGGTTTGAGCGAAGTCTAAGATGTTCCGGGACCTAGAAATGGTGTTTTGAGAGATCGATGTATAGGTGACACTTCTTGATAAATATAGAGAAGTAAAATAATACAACTTGGGAGTGTTTCCTCAAAAAAAAACAATTTAGGAGTGGCATATCACGTCAAGACAGCAAGTGGTAGATCAAGGCTTGTTTGGACCTTGATGGCACCTACAATAAGTTCGGGGACCCGAAAACAATATTTTATCACGGCGAGGATGAGACGGACACCTAAGGAAATAGTGGGTCAGCTGAAATTAGGTTTATTGCTTATAAATTCTCTTACAAACAATGCAATCCACTACAACAATTTTCTAGGAGTTTTCTAAGGTTCGGAGCATTTCAATGATCCAAATAGTAATTCTAGTTTTTCTATAGTTATTTTTAGTCATGAAATAATTAATTTATACTAGTTGCGTAGTAGAACATCCAGGAGGACCATCTATCTCGATTATTATAGCGGTAGAATCAACAGTTTGGTAAAGGTCATATACGTTTCAACACGATTATTGTCCATTTTCAAACAACATTACAAAAGAAACATAAAAATATTTGATGACTACGAAGGGAGAGCCATATTTTAGAGGGCGCATAATAAACGGGTTTTTAATTCCGGAACAACCCTTCACATTCACAAATGAATGCTTATTAGAGCTTGTCATTACAAAATGGAACTTAGCCCAACCTCCGCTAATTGGACTTTCTACCTCACATCCAGCAACAACCATACAATAGCCTCACCGCCAACAACCATCTTACACAAGACGAAAATAGGAAAGCACGCAAGTTCAAAACTCTCAAAAGCAGCCGAAAAATTGATGATCCCAGGTCACCTAAAACCACAACGGCAATCTTGAAACGACTCCACTGCCAATAGTCATCATACAAGAGTAGATAACACGAGAGTAACCAGGTTCTCCTGACAACCAGAAAGGTAATTGAACCCAATCCCAGATCACACATGGCCACATGGGTCTTTGCTGTTCTACCCCTTTTTGATTCCTCTACCAACTGGATCCAAAAAAAATTTGCAGTGCCAAGCCTTCTAGACACCTGCAGTCACGCTCCCTTCAAATTTCTTCCTCTTCTTTTCAGACAACATGAATCATTGCATGATCCAAAACATGCCCCTGAAAAGCACATCCACACAAGAGTTAGTACCTCGATTTTGGAATACTGCATCATTCTATACAACCATAATACCCAACACATGGCTGCAATCCTCGCTATTATTTGATTTGTTAGTCTAGGAGCAAATCTCCTTATCCAAGATCCAAACATGTGAGTAATTATGTTCGGTGGTTGAAAGTTAAAGGTGATGAACAACATATTCCAAACTGCTCTAGCTATTCGACAATCAAAGAAAAGATGTTGGATGTTTTCTTCTAGCCCACAGAAGCTACAATTTGTATCTCCTTTCTATTTTCTTTTAATAAATTATTTTTGTTAAAATCGCCCCTTTCTTTAAGTACCAATGGAAAATTTTCATTTTCAAAGGTAATTTTGCTTGCCAGGACACTTCATTTCCTGAAATATTTTCTCTTTTCATTAATTCGCTATACAATGACTGTGTAGAAAAAACTCCGTTCTTTTTAATTTGCAAGATGAAGCTATTCTTGTCATTGTTCATGTTCATTCACTAGTAAAACTAAAGAGACTAGCTTTATCCAGTCACCGGTCACTTAGTCTTTCTCCCGTTAATCCCCGCCTACATGAGACATTCAGCGGGTGTTGCATTTTAAAACACTCGCTACCCATACCTCTCTTTCCTTGCAATTTTGTACTGTTCTGGAAACCTTTGCCTTAACGGTAGCTTTCATCTTATTTGGCTAGATTTAAACATATGGATTTGGAATTTTTCTTTGAATTTAGCATCTAACTAGCCGCCGTCTAGCTAGTAATCACTTAAATAATCAGGACAAGTAGCCCTTTAGTGTGATCATCACATATGGCGCTAATGTGAATCAAGGCAAACTAAAGCTTCCACTCACCATTACCTAAACGTGGTGGGTAGGGGGGGGCGGTGAAAGCCCTTGTTTGGTTTTGGTTAATTGATGAAACCTATTTGGTCTAATCCTATTGCTAAGCATGTGTGTAGCTTAAAGAAAGGATTGTGACCAGCCAAATGGTGAAGCTAGCATGGTGGCAACCATGGAGGATGGTGATGGCCACAGCACTCAAGAGATCAAGTGCTTTACCATTGGCGAAATGAAGAAGAGAAGAGATGGAGCAAAGAGGCCCGAATGCAAAGGTATATCCTATAGGGCTTTTGTTTTGGTGATCAAGACACTTAGCGAGTGTGATCACATTTAGGATACATACCGTACTATTAAGAGGAGATTATTCACGGCTTATGCGATGTTCAAGTGCCACTAGGAGTTCTCTAACATATCGATGCTATAGACCTAGTGAGTGACTAACAAAACCCCTTGGAAAATGCTTTGCAAAATTCTAACACACTTGCATATGATGATGTACACTTGGTGGTGTTGGCACTTTTGGGATAAGGGGATGTTAAGGAGTTGTGGAGAAGTGGGAGAAACTAGTTTATAGTTCCTCAGGGAGCATCGGACGCTGGTCCGAGGAGCATCGGACGCTGGTTGAGCGTTCGATGGTCAAACCCTAGTTTCTGTCAGAAGTTAAACGAGCATCGGACCTCTGACGCTGAGGAAACACTGTTGCAGAGTCTGTTGATGACGTGTCCGCGCGTGCTTTCCAGGGAGCATCGGACGCTGGCCTGCATCTGATGTAGAACCATCGGACGCGTCCGATGTGTTTTGGCCCTCTCTGGAACCTTTCTGTTGTGTCATCGGACGCAGGGGTTGAGTGTCCGATGTGGAGGTGCCGGCGCATCCGATGTAACGCAGTATTGGACTGAATCGAGCATTAGCATCGGAGCGTCCGATGCGTGGCATCGGCGCGTCCGATGCCACTTTAACCGTGGCGCGAAGTGATATGACTGTTGGGATCTAACGGGCAGATTTCATATCAGGGGGACACGTGGCTCCATCCGATGGTTGATCATCGGCGCGTCCGATGACCCCGATTCCAGCCCAACGGCTAGGCCGACTTGGATGGCCTATTTAAGGGGCTTGGCCGGCTCATATGGACTCACTCTTGCACATTCTGATTCCTAAGCATACTAGTGAGCATTGGCAAGCTTCCCAACTCATCTCCTAAGTTGATTTGATCAAACCAAGTGAGATTGAGTGATCTAGTGCATGATTTGAAAGAGTTCAACCTAGTGGCACTAGTTCTTCGCATCGGCATTGAGTTTCTTGTTACTCTTGGCATTTGCCGGTGCCTAGACGGCTTGGAGGTGTTGAGGGGTTGTTGGCAAGATTGGTGATTGTTCTTGGCCACCACCGATCGAGATTGTGAGAGGTTTGGAGCCTCACCTCGCCGGAGCGGCAAGAGGCATCCTTAGTGGATTGCTCGTGTCATTGAGCTACCTCACTAGCGGTAGATTCTTGTGGCGCTCTTAGTGAGCTTGGCTTTGTGCCGATTAGCCACCGGGTCACCTAGTGGTCGACACAACGGGGAGTAGCGTGCCGGCAAGCACGTGAACCTCGAGATAAATCTTGGGTGTCCCGTGTGCTTATTGTGATTGCTTCCACATCTTGGTGATTGGTCTTCATATTCACATCTTGGTGATTGGCATCACGAGTGGATTTCAATGGTGATTGGCTCTCTACTAGGCGATCCCCAAGGCTCGGTGAAACCACCTCTATCTAGCTCATTTACTTTGTATATTTACATTGAGCTATTTCTTTTGTGTAGATACTATCACTTATTGTATATCTCTTGTTATATTACTTGTGTAGCTAGTTGTGATTAGCTTGCTTAGTCTATCTATTGCACACACTTGTCTCATATACATTTTGTATATCATACTTGTACTAGAGCTAGTTAGTTTTATTCCGCATTAGATATTAGCTCTAATTGCTTGTATGACATAGATATATTAGGTAGAATTGTTGGATAGGTGGCTTGCAACACACTATTAGGCTAGCGCAAAAAGCTTCGCCATTTGTTATACTAATAGTGTTTGCCTAAGTAATTTTGTAGAGTTTTTTAATTAGGCTATTCACCCCCCCTCTAGCCAATTTGGACCTTTCAGGCGGGCACAAGAGAAGCCAAGTCAATCCCCTGCAATATGTGTAGACTTTTTTATTAAAAAAAATTATTGGCTGAATGGTTAAAGATCTCCTTGTGTTCATCTCCGCGGTGGCGGGCACTTGTTGCCTACTCCCTCCGTCCCAAAAATCATTCTCGCTTCTTCAAAAATCAACAATTTACAACTTTAACTAATTATATATTAAATAATATTAATATTTCACTACTAGAAAACAGGCCTAGATATCCATACATACGTCTAAATATCCAATGTGATAGGTTGTAATTTTTGAAAGGAACTAAACATCCCTCACCATATTTTATCAGCCCAACAACCACAAGGCTACTCCCCAAGTTGTAGAAAAAAGGGCTACTCTTGAGACCGTCCCTCTCTCTTTCTCTGACACCTAGTGAACTCCTTCTTGGCGCACACTCTCCTCTCTAGCCTTCTCCTATGCAGGGGCCTCCTCCAGCAACCTCTTCCCCATGCCCCCACCTCTCTCTCCCCTCCGGCGGCAGTGGTGCCAAAGAGGTAGGCCTTCTCATCTTTCTAAGTCGATCTACTCCTTAGGGTTCAGGCGTGAATTGAACTCCCTCTCTCCTTCCCAAACTCCAAGGGCCTTTACAAGAAAACGATTCGAGGGAGAAAGGCTAGCCAAGCAGAGTCGAGGCCGACAGATGTTTTAGGAGCCTTGATAGTATGAGACACAGTTAGGCCAAGTCAGAGGAGGGAAAGCAGCTGGAGCCATGGGTGACCAATGGAGTTCCAGCGAAACGCATAGGTCGCAGAGGTCGAGCGGTGGGGTGGGGGCGTGGGACTAAGGCAGGGGGCGGACTGCGGGAGGAAGCGAAACACTACGGGCCAGGTGAAGAAGAAAGAAGAAGAACCGTACCCCCCTTGCAATAGCATAAATTAGGGCCAAACGTAATTTCAAAGTGTCGATATTACGTATTGTATTAATTTTTTAGATAAAAAATTATATTTTTGGCTTGAGTCATCCTCTGTCATGGATGCATCAGACCATAAATTACAATGAGTAGCAAGTGATACAAGTAAGATCTACGTCACCTAACAACGCTGGTACACCTAAAAAAAGAAGAAACTGACAAAAAAAAATAGATCTCCGAGAAATCAACTCCAGCAGAATATGACCACAAGGTCGAGAAATCGCCACCGAAACACGTTTCGCAGGCTTAATACTGAAAGATCATAGGGCACTGACCACCATTGGAGACTTCGGATGTTGTAATCTGGCAATGCACGAAACACCTGGTGCATGTGCTTTAATCGAGTGTACGAATATGTAATTTCTTTTAATGCAAAAACATGATTTCATGAAACCATGATCGAGCCAGATAAATAGCTGGTCACCAAACACGATGATGACTCACACTCATTATACGCACGCCTTGCTCATATACCATGTTGCGGGGGCCTGGGAGCAGGGAGCTGACTCACTATGCATTTTCCTGTATCCAACCCAAGGGAAAATACATTTGCAGTTGTCTGCCCATCGGTGACGATAACTTCCTTCAGGGAAAAAATAATACATCCCGAATGATTTAATAGTTGCTAATCTCCATCTCAGTTATACATACAGGATTTCACCACGTAAATGTTTACAGGAATCGAAACTCATGTACCATAAAACTAAACTTAACGGTCTATTTCAGGTTTCACAAGCTATAATCTTCTGCTCACCTGTAACACCTCTGGTGTTTAAGCATGTAATTAACTTGACATATCATCATTAGCATCATTAATCATCTTGATCATGATTTCATGTGTATGCATTTGCTTAGTGTATCATTTTATGTGATGTACCTCTATTGCAAAAACCCTTATTAGCCCATTCTTCCTATAGGGGCAAAATGGTAATTTCACCTCTGTGCCTAGTTCTATGTAATTCTTGTTCTAATTTAGTGCCCTGATGTTGTTGCTTTGATCCAAGTTCAAAAATCAGATTTGAATTGAGTTTCCTTTTTGCAAAACCCTAAATTCCCAAATCCTGGATTTATTCCCTTTTTAAATAACTTTTTCAAAATTCAAAATTTTGAGTTGGTTCAAAAAGCAAAGTTGTGAATCTGACCTAGAGGAACAACTTTGGTATTTACAGATTTCCATGTTTCTATATAAAGTTGCAGTAATTTCAAATTCATTCAAATTCCAGTTTTTGTCCCCTTTTCGGTTTTAAAAATTTATTCAAAAAACTATTGAGTTTCAGAAAAGGTGTATATTAGCAAAGTTGTAGGTTTTGACAAATGGAACAACTTTCATATTGGAAGATTTTCAAGTTTCAGTTTGAAATCCAAAGTAATTTTGATTTGAATCAAATTTGAAAAGTGTCTCCTTTCTGTTTTGAATGTTCAAAAAACTATTTGGAATTTGAAAATGTTCATATTGACAAAGTTGTAGATTACTCTTTTCTGAACAATGCATTTGTGTTTTGAGTTTTTGTCGCACAGTTCAAATTTTGGGAGATTTTTGCAAATTCAGAAACCAGCCAAAAGTCAAACCCTAGACCCTAGCACTGTTCTTCTTCCCGTAGAGCCAGAGGCCAGGGGGGGCCCGGCCATGGCGCCGGCGCTGCGGCTGCAGCGCAGGCGGCTGCTCCCCACGCGCCACAACCTGCCACCGATGTTCCCTGTTCCCTCCGCGCCCGCACGCGAGCGCTGACCATCGCTCTCGGCCCCTACAGTGCCCAGCGCGCCGCCGCCGCGTGGCCATCGCCGGCCGAGCATTGCGCCCGAGCCCCGGCTGTGCGCCAGCTTATCCGCCAGAGCGCAATCGAGTGCGCACGCTCCCGCCGACCTTATCCCCCCACCCGAGCTCTCTACCGTCCCATAGCCGCGGCTATATAAGCCGCCGGAGCTTCGACCTCCGCATCCACCTCCGCCACCGTGGCCAGCACTCTCCAGGACTCCGCCGCTCCACCAGCTAGCTCGAAAGCTCCGCCTTGAGCTCGTGAAGCTTTCCCACCCTTCAATTTCACCTTCCCCGCCTCGTTTGCCCGGCGTAAGCTCGCCGTCCCCATCCCGGCCGAAAACCCGGCGAGCTCGGGTTCGTGGAAATCGCCGTCTCCGGCCACAGATACCTCTCCGACCCCCGTGTGTGTTGTGTTCCTGACCGTGCGACTCTAACCCGGCCCTTGCGGTCGCTGTTGTTGCTCAGGACCGCCGGACCGCCGGAGCGCCGCCGCGGTCATCTTCTTCCCCGAGTGTCGAGCCTCACCTCGTGTCGAGCCTCACCCTCGAGTCGAGCCTCACCCTCGGAACGAGTCGAGCCTCACCCTCGAGCCCTGCTTCGACACGTGGTAAGCATCCGAGCCTTCGGCCTCTGCTTCACTCCGCTTCGCCCGAGCCCCAGTCACGCCTCGGCAGAGGCCTGTTTCTCCGCTTCGCCCGAGCCCAAGCCTCGGCGAGCGCATGACCCTCCGCTTCGACCGAGCCCAAGCCTCGGCGACGCATGCTCTCCGTCTCGCCCGAGTCCGGCCTCGGACCGAGGCTCACTTCTCCGATTCGCCGAGCCCGGCCTAGAAAGAGCACAGTGCTCTTCTTTTTTTTTCTGAGAGTTGTGAATAGTGTTCTGTTTCTTTTTTTTGTATGATTTTCTGTGTGCATCCAAAAATTCTGAAATTTTGTGGTAGACTCTTTATGCTCTGGAGTATTTTATAAAAATATGAAACTTGAGTTTTGTGCAAAAATTTGAAAATGTAAAATTCCCCTTTAATTGAAAAATGAAGGTTTGGTATTTTTGGAGAGTGATTTTAACTCCAAAAATCATGAGACAAATTTTTGTGAGCTTCTTATGCCATTTTAGTCTCTGGTAAAATTTTGAAGTCTTTTGGAACAAGTTGATTTTTGAGCTTTTATTTTAATTGTAAATAGTGCCTTTTGCTAATTAATGTCTGATTTATTTGAGCACCTTAATGACCTCCAAAAATTATGAAATTTGTTTTGCCATCTATCTACACCATAATGAACTTATGTGATTAATTTGGTAATTTTTGGAGCAACTTCATAAAATGACCTTTTAAATAAATTAAGAAAATAGAAAAGATGGATTAGGGTTGGTAATAAGTGTTGATGATGTGATCTTTGGATTGATTGATGTTCATAGACCCCTACCCTTTGGTCTATGATGTTTGTGATGCTATGTTTGGTTGATGCTTAGGATAATTATAATAAGGGCTAGTTTAATCAATATTGCTTAAGGAAGAAATGGTTACCTTTTATGCTCAACCTAGATTTCAATCATGCCTTGTTTAAAAGTAATCTAGAATCAGTGGAATTGTCTTGCACCATAAGTCCATATCATCATTCTCATGAGCATTCATCATTGCATCCGTATAGTTGACGAAGAAGGACCTGAAGTCGAGGTAGCCACCGAAGGATCTGTCCCCGAGGCAACCCGAGCTCCGGCACCTACACACCACCCCGAGTCTGCTCTTTTTGCCATCCAAGGCAAGCCCCGGTGCATTAAACCCTTTCCTTGAATTTAAAATGTTTCCTTAAATGCTTTTGAGTTAAATTATTGCATTAGGTTTATAGGAGTTGTGTGCTATCCTAATTGATGCACTATCCACCTTGACCACTGATACACCCGATACCTGCTTTTCAAAAAGTATTTGAAAAATGCTTAGCAATGCTATTAATAGATTTGCAATAAAAATGCCAATTCAAAAGTGTGATCACTTAAGAATCTTTATGGGAATTTGGCTTTACTCCCACTATTGGCTAAGTATCTGATCCGTACTTAGTCAATGGGAAGGAGAGGTTGTCCTTGCGTACGGTGCCGTCATGTTGTAGTCCGGGACTCAACAGTTGACACCGACCGGGACAGGGTTGAAAAACTGACAGGACCTGTACTCTTGGGTTAGAGTCCCGAGGTGCTTGTCGCTGGCTGGAAAATGTAGGGACCATCCGTATGGGGGCCTGCTGGTCAAGACTTGTAACTATTCACATACTACGGAAAGCTCTGGCTCCGAGAAATCCATTATTGGACCGACAACCGCGCACTGGGAGTGGAGAGATGGCGGAAGTAGCATGTACCCACGTGGGTTAGAGTCCCGGATTGGAGTGGTGTACTGTACTTCCGGGTGGCGTAGGACCGGGCCCAATCTTGGAGGAATCGTGGTAGACGAGTTGGCATATGCAAGCTTGGGTGCTACATATGCAGTGTGGATAGGGATCCTCAGCTGAGTATTCTTTATCCGGATTAACGTTGCTCCTCGGTTATGGAGACTTGGTCCACTGACTGTCAACGGAGAGTGGTTCTCAACTAGGAATGTTTTGAAATGTAAAATGAATCATGAATGATGAAGAATTGAGGAATACTGAATCTTTCAAAATAAAATAAGATTTACAAAATGCTTTTCTGCAAAATACTTGATCTTGCTTAAGCCTTACCTTGACTACCCTAAGGCATTCCTGAGTCTTCTCCCTTTTTCTTTAGTCGGGTAAGTCTTGTTGAGTACCTTTGTACTCAGGGTTTATTACCCATGTTGCAGGTATGGCAGATTCCTCAGTATGCCTTGGACCCTGCTGTGTGACCGTTGTTCAGGAGGAGGCCGATGAGGCCGATGAGTGATTATTCACCCTCGGGCTGGGTGATGTATTTACCTTAGTTGTTGTCATATGCTACTCTGCCAACTCTATCTATTTGAACTATGGTCTGTAATAACTTCACTTTAATTTTATGTTGAACCCTGGTTTGTAAAACTATTGTTATCTAAGTCTTCCGCTATTTACTCCGATGTTATTTGTCAAAATGTTAAGAGAGATTGTAACTGAATTGTGAGATGATCCTGCGGACAACGGGCACTGATGTAGCCCAGTAGCGGAACCGGTCCTAATCTCTTGGCTGTACGGATCGACTGTCAGTGGTTGACGGTGATCAGTGGGCCATGGGATTAGAGCCGTTACGTTACAGAGTGGTATCGGAGCATCTCACTATGACGTTGCAATGCAATCTTTTGCGAAAACTTCAAAATGTTTTTAACAAAACTAAACTTGACTATTTTGAGTCCAAATTGCTCTCTCATCTCATCTTGTCTTTGGCAACTAGTAGCAAGACAACTTGTATAAGCCCTATGTACCTTACCTTAGTAGTTGCATTCTTGTTCCGTAGGAACGATTCATGCATCATGTCACATTCACTTAAGTATAAAAGAGTTCGTTGGGTTAGTATGCCTATACCTTTTTCTTGCTAGCCTTTCTCATCTATAACCTCTTGTCCAGATATGGCCATCATCAAGCGGACTGCCCGCAAGTCGACTGGACCGAACGGGTGTGCCGCGTCACCAGCTGGCGCCACGCACCGGAGAAGAGATTGGAGAATCCTCCAATGGTCGTCGCTTTCCCCGCCGCACCCGCAAGCAGCTGAAGGAGGAAATCAAGAATCTGAAGGCTGAAATGGAGAACATGGAGCATGACTTCTACCTTTCTCGCATGGAGTTTTATGAGGCACGAGCTTCCTTGGAACAGGCTAACCGGAACACGATTCGCGCTATCGAGCAGCGCAATGATGCTTGGACCCGCGAGGACGTGGTCAGAGCCCAGCTCCATGGACTGCAGCAATACACCGCCCAGATCGAGCAGTACAATGATATGCTTCACGAGGAAGTGCATCAACTGCATGATCACACTCCATCCCTTGGTACCCCCGGTTATGGAAGACCCCGAAGACGGAGTCGGGAGGAACCTGAAGTGGAACACGAGCCCGATCAGAACGTGGAAGTGGAACCTGCTGAAGATGTCCCACGTTGAAGATGAAGATGAGGAGGAGAGCCTGAGCTTATCATCGAGGATGATGAGATGACGAAGAGTTGATCTTCATCGATGATGATTAGACTCCTTGTGTCTGTACCATCTGCTGACCTAAAACCTTAGTCTAGGTTGGGGAGCGTTAGTCTGTCTGTTGCCAAGTCTGGCGTATCTTTCTTTTCGAACCTTTTCCCTTATCAATCTGTTGTCATCTTTATCAAACCAGCTATCTTGTATCAGTGAAGTTGTCAATCAAGTTGTTTCAGAACCCTTGTCCATATATGCTGAGTTCCGACTTGCTTATACAGATGCCTGTGAACACCCGTACCGGAGCCGGAGGTGCTGGAGATGACCGTCTCCCAACCCTCCACCTGTACCAGCTACCCTAGCTGATGCCATTGCAGCCTTGGCCGCTGCTGCCAATCTGATGGCTCAGAATCAGGGGCAGCAGAAACAACGGTAACCGTGGTCGCCGCAACAACCAAGAGACAACCTATGTGGAATTCACTGAAACACGACCACCGGTCTTCACAAAGGCCGATGAACCTCTCGAGGCTGACGACTGGTTACGCACCATGGAACACAGAAGTTCAGTCTACTGCACTGCACGGAGATCCAGAAGCCTAGGTTCGCTTCTCAGCAGCTCCGTGGTCCCGCATTGCCTGGTACGCCAACCTGTTGGCGGCCCAGCCAGAAGGTCACCAGCTGACCTGGGAAGAGTTTCCGCACCGCTTTCAGAGCACATCACATCCCTTCGGGATGAGAATGAAGTTGGATCAGTTCTTGGCCCTGCAAGAAGGATTCCACCGTCATGCAGTACGTGGACAATTCAACCACCTCAGCCAGTATGCCTCCGACTATGTCAACACGAGGAAAGAGAGAGATTGTTTTTCTCAGGGGTCTGCACCCTAAGATTCGCAGAGGTCTGTCCAACAACCTAAACGGATCCTACCATGATCGTTGACCGTGCTGTTGCTTTCGAGGAAAGCAACCGCCAGTATCAGGAAGAGAAGAAGAAGAAGAAGGCTGGGTCTAGCAGTTTCTCCAGCAACCATAAGCGCCCAAGAATCATCTACCACCCCAGCCACCACCAAAACCGTGCCCATACCCCCATCAGCAAGTGGTCGTTCGTACCGCGGCCACCACCCACAATGCCAACCAGCAAAGTGCCACTCAGCCGAACGCCCCTGGTGTTCGTGTCACCACCCCACAAACGCTTACAACCTTCCATGCTACAACTGTGGCCAAGTTGGTCACTGGGCTCGCGTGCCCAAACCCAAGAAGAATGCCCCATGCACAGAAGGGCCCTGGAGGATCACAACAGCAGCACCGTGCACCGCAGCAACACGTCCAGAAGGGCAAGCTTGTCAGGAAGCACGGGCAAGTCTACTTCACCACCGTCAGTAACATCCCAGACGGAGAGCCCTCATGCTCGGTAGGTTCCCTGTTGCCAATCATCCTGCAGTCGTCTTGTTTGATTCTGGTGCATCGCATTCCTTCATCAGTCGCACTTTTGTCATCAAGCATGAGTTGCCCTTGGGGGAGTTAAAAGAAAGTTTCTGCATACTTTCGCCTGGAGGGCGGATAAATACTAAGGAAGTGGTCCGCAGTATACCAGTAATGTTGGGAAAACATGTCTTTCCTACCACCATGATAGTACTGCGCGATCAAGAGATAGATGTCATCTTAGGCATGAATTGGATGTGTCAGTATAAGCCATGATTGACATCTTGAATAGAGTTTGAGAGTGGATATTCCTACAGTACCTCCAAACTCCTTCTCCAACTTCCTATGCCTTCAAAAACCAGCTACCACACAGCTAATGCTACCTATGATCAAGGGATCCGAGATATCCCCGTGGTCTGCGAGTTCCCTGATGTCTTTCCTGAAGATTTACCGGGTCTACCTCCTGACCGTGATGTTGAGTTTGCCATAGAGCTAAAGCCCGGGACTGCTCCTTATCCCGTAGAGCTTATCGAATGCCTCCCAGAGAGTTGGCAGAGCTGAAGATCCAATTGCAAGAGCTATTGGATAAGGGTCTCATTCGCCCAAGTTCATCTCCTTGGGGCTGTCCTGCTATCTTTGTGAAGAAGAAGGACAAAAGCCTTCGTCTGTGCGTTGACTATCGCCCGCTCAACGAGGTCACCATCAAAAATAAATATCCCTTGCCTCGCATTGATCTTCTGTTTGATCAGTTATCTGGAGCCAGAGTGTTTCCAAGATCGACCTCAGATCTGGCTATCACCAAATAAAATTCGTCCCGAAGATATTCCCAAAACAGCTTTCACCACCAGATACGGCCTATATGAGTACTTGGTCATGTCTTTTGGTTTGACCAATGCACCCGCTCATTTCATGTATCTCATGAACTCTGTGTTCATGCCAGAGCTCGATAAGTTTGTAGTCGTGTTCATTGACGACATCCTTGTTTATTCAAGAACTCCTGAGATCATGCCATGCATCTTCGTGTCGTTCTCTCTCGTCTCAGAGATCACCAGCTGTATGCCAAGTTCAGTAAATGTGAATTCTGGCTAGATCAAATTCAATTCCTTGGTCATGTCCTGTCCGCTGAAGGTGTGTCGTTTGACCCTGAAAAGGTGGCAGATATCTTGGATTGGGAGCCACCTACCACTGTCCGCGAAGTTCGCAGCTTCATGGGAATGGCTGGATACTATCGTCGTTTCATCCCAGACTTCTCCAGAGTTGCCAAGCCTATCACAGAGTTGTTAAAGAATTCCGTGGATTTTGTTTGGTCAACAGCCTGTGAGCAAGCTTTTCAAGCCTTGAAGAAACTACTAACTACATCACCAGTCCTAGCTCAACCAGACATCGAGAAACCCTTTGATGTATACTGTGATGCATCGGGTACTGGTTAGGCTGTGTTTTGATGCAAGAAGGTCGAGTGATCGCTTATGCCTCACGGCAGCTTAGGCGACATGAGGAGAATTATCCAACCCATGACCTTGAGTTAGCAGCAGTGGTGCATGCTTTGAAGATATGGCGTCATTATCTGTTGGGCAGTACCTGCAACGTGTACACACCATCACAAGAGCCTGAAGTATATCTTCACCCAAGAAGAGCTGAACATGAGGCAGCGAAGATGGCTTGAGTTAATCAAGGACTATGATATCGAAGTGCATTACCATCCTGGTAAGGCAAATGTAGTTGCCGATGCCCTCAGTCGCAAGTCATACTGCAACTGTCTGACGACAAAGCCCTATGATCTTTCTTTGTGCCATGCTCTTGAAAGGATGGGAATTGAGATAGTTCCGCAAGGAAGCCTGAACAATGTCAGGATAGAAACATCGGTCAAGGAACAAGTCATCGCTGCACAGAAGGAAACCCTGGGATCAAGCACATCATCGAAAAGGTCCAGACCGGTAAGGCTGATTGTTTCAGGATAGATGATGTAGGAGTTGTTTGGTTCAAGAACCGTCTAGTAGTTCCCAAAATGCCTGAGTTGAGACAGTTGATCCTTGATGAGGCACACCTGTCTAGGTTTTCCATCCACCCCGGCAGCAACAAGATGTACCAGGATCTAAGGCAGAGATTCTGGTGGACAAAGATGAAGATTGAAATCGCTCGCTATGTCGCTCGCTGTGATACTTGTCAGAAAGTCAAAGCCGTGCACATGAACCTGGAGGAGAATTGCAGCCTTTATCTGTACCTGCCTGGAAGTGGGAAGATATCAGCATGGATTTTATCAATGGGCTACCCAAGACTCGGAAAGGTTTTGATTCCATTTGGGTAATCGTGGACCGACTCACCAAACAAGCTCACTTTCTGCCAGTCAAGACCAGCTATGCCGTCCCCACGTATGCCGCCTTGTACAAGAACAACATAGTGAAGCTCCATGGTATTCCCAAGACCATTATCTCCGATCGTGGTACTCAGTTTGTCGCCAAGTTTTGGAAGCGTTCCATGCCTCACTTGGAACCAAGCTCTTGCATAGTACAGCATATCATCCGCAGACTGATGGACAACTGAGAGAGTCAACCAAGTGTTAGAAGATATGTTGAGAGCATGTGTGCTCACCTTCGCAGATACTTGGATGACTGTTTGCCCTTGGCAGAGTTCTCATATAATAACAGTTATCAAGAAAGCATCAAAATGGCACCCTTTGAAGCACTGTACGGTCGTCGTTGTCGTACACCCCTCAGTTGGTCTGAGCCCGGAGAAAGAGAATTCTTTGAGTTGACCTGGTCAAAGATATGGAAGAGAAAGTCAAGCAGATACAAGAGAACATGAAGATTGCCCAATCCCGACAAAAGAGTTATGCTGACAAGAGACGTCGACCTCTGAAGTTTCAAGTTGGAGATTACGTATATCTCAAGGTCTCACCAACCAAAGGAGTCACTCGTTTTGGAGTAAAGGGAAAGTTAGCACCCCGCTACATTGGTCCGTTTGAGATTTTGGAATGTTGTGGCAAGGTAGCTTACAAGCTGAAGTTGCCCGATCATCTCTCTGCTGTCCACAATGTTTTCCATGTCTCCCAACTCAAGAAGTGTCTCCGAGTACCAGAACATGTCGTGGAAGTTGAAGGTGTCGAGCTAGAGCCTGATCTATCCTACTCGGAATATCCAGTTCGCGTGTTGGATCACAAAGATCGAGTTACTCGAAGAACTACCACAAGGTGGTACAAAATTCAGTGGAACCAACACTCTGAAGAAGAAGCTACTTGGGAATCTGAAGACTTCTTGGCAAAGAACTACCCCGACTTTCTTGAATCCCTGTCTATGTAAAGTTTTGTCTTTTCCCTTCTTTGTCCTTTCTTAAGACGCAGAATCTCGGGGCGAGATTTCTTTAAGGGGGGAAGGCTGTAACACCTCTGGTGTTTAAGCATGTAATTAACTTGACATATCATCATTAGCATCATTATCATCTTGATCATGATTTCATGTGTATGCATTTGCTTAGTGTATCATTTTATGGATGTACCTCTATTGCAAAAACCCTTATTAGCCCATTCTTCCTATAAGGGCGAAATGGTAATTTCACCTCTGTGCCTAGTTCTATGTAATTCTTGTTCTAATTTAGTGCCCTGATGTTTGTTGCTTTGATCCAAGTTCTAGAATCAGATTTGAATTGAGTTTCCTTTTTGCAAAACCCTAAATTTCCAAATCCTGGATTTATTCCCTTTTTAAATAACTTTTTCAAAATTCAAAATTTTGAGTTGGTTCAAAAAGCAAAGTTGTGAATCTGACCTAGAGGAACAACTTTGGTATTTACAGATTTCCATGTTTCTATATAAAGTTTGCAGTAATTTCAAATTCATTCAAATTCCAGTTTTTGTCCCCTTTTCGGTTTTAAAAATTTATTCAAAAAACTATTGAGTTTCAGAAAAGGTGTATATTAGCAAAGTTGTAGGTTTTGACAAATGGAACAACTTTCATATTGGAAGATGTTCAAGTTTCAGTTTGAAATCCAAAGTAATTTTGATTTGAATCAAATTTGAAAAGTGTCTCCTTTTCTGTTTTTGAATGTAGTTCAAAAACTATTTGGAATTTGAAAATGTTCATATTGACAAAGTTGTAGATCTCACTTTTTGAACAACTTTGGTGTTTTGAGTTTTTGTCGCACAGTTCAAATTTTGGGAGATTTTTGCAAAATTCAGAAACCAGCCAAAGTCAAACCCTAGACCCTAGCACTGTTCTTCTTCCCGTAGAGCCAGAGGCCAGGGGGGGGGGCCCGGCCATGGCGCCGGCGCTGCGGCTGCAGCGCAGGCGGCTGCTCCCCACGCGCCACCAACCTGCCACCGATGTTCCCCTGTTCCCTCCGCGCCCGCACGCGAGCGCTGACCATCGCTCTCGGCCCCTACAGTGCCCAGCCGCCGCCGCCGCGTGGCCATCCGGCCGAGCATTGCGCCCGAGCCCCGGCTGTGCGCCAGCTTATCCGCCAGAGCGCAATCGAGTGCGCACGCTCTCGCCGAGCTTATCCACCCACCCCCGTGCTCTCTACCATCCCATAGCCGCGGCTATATAAGCCGCCGGAGCTTCGACCTCCGCATCCACCTCCGCCACCGTGGCCAGCACTCTCCAGGCACTCCGCCGCTCCACCACCTAGCTCGAAAGCTCCGCCTTGAGCTCGTGAAGCTTTCCCACCCGTCAATTTCACCTTCCCCGCCGTCGTTTGCCCGGCGTAAGCTCGCCGTCCCCATCCCCGGCCGAAACCTGGCGAGCTCGGGTTCGTGGAATTCGCCGTCTCCGGCCACAGATACCTTCTCCACCCCCCCGTGTTGTGTTCCTTGACCCCGTGCGACTCTAACCCGCCCTTGCGGTCGCTGTTGTTGCTCAGGACCGCCGGACCGCCGGAGCGCCGCCGCGGTCATCTTCTTCCCCGAGCGTGTCGAGCCTCACCTTCGTGTCGAGCCTCACCCTCGAGTCGAGCCTCACCCTCGAGAACGAGTCGAGCCTCACCCTCGAGTCCTGCTTCCGACACGTGGTAAGCATCCGAGCCTTCGGCCTCTGCTTCAACTCCGCTTCGCCCGAGCCCCAAGTCACGCCTCGGGCAGAGGCCTGTTTCTCCGCTTCGCCCGAGCCCAAGCCTCGGCGAGCGCATGACCCTCCGCTTCGACCGAGCCCAAGCCTCGGCGACGCATGCTCTCCGTCTCGCCCGAGTCCGGCCTCGGACCGAGGCTCACTTCTCCGATTCGCCGAGCCCGGCCTAGAAAGAGCACAGTGCTCTTCTTTTTTTTTCTGAGAGTTGTGAATAGTGTTCTGTTTTCTTTTTTTTGTATGATTTTCTGTGTGCATCCAAAAATTCTGAAATTTTTGTGGTAGACTCTTTATGCTCTGGAGTATTTTATAAAAATATGAAACTTGAGTTTTGTGCAAAGATTTAAAAATGTAAAATTCCCCTTTTAATTGAAAAATGGAGGTTTTGGTATTTTTGGAGAGTGATCTTTAACTCCAAAATTCTGGAGATAAATTTTTATGTGCTAGTTATGCCTTTCTGAGTCTCTGGTAAAATTTTGAAGTCTTTTGGAACAAGTTGATTTTTTGAGCTTTTATTTTAATTGTTAAATAGTGCCTTTTGCTAATTAATGTCTGATTTTATTTGAACACCTTAATGACCTCCAAAAATTATGAAATTTGTTTTGCCATCTATCTACACCATAATGAACTTATGTGATTAATTTGGTAATTTTTGGAGCAACTTCATAAAATGACCTTTTAATAAATTAAGAAATAGAAAAGATGAATTAGGGTTGGTAATAAGTGTTTGATGATGTGATCTTTGGATTGATTGATGTTCATAGACCCCTACCCTTTGGTCTATGATGTTCGTGATGCTATGTTTGGTTGATGCTTAGGATAATTATAATAAGGGCTAGTTTAATCAATATTGCTTAAGGAAGAAATGGTTACCTTTTATGCTCAACCTAGATTTCAATCATGCTTTGTTTAAAAGTATTCTAGAATTAGTGGAATTGTCTTGCACCATAAGTTCATATCATCATTCTCATGAGCATTCATCATTGCATCCGTATAGTTGACGAAGAAGGACCTGAAGTCGAGGTAGCCACCGAAGGATCTGTCCCCGAGGCAACCCCGAGCTCCGGCACCTACACCACCACCCCGAGTCTGCTCTTTTTGCCATCCAAGGCAAGCCCCGGTGCATTTAACCCCTTTCCTTGAATTTATAAAATGTCTCCTTAAATGCTTTTGAGTTAAATTATTGCATTAGGTTTATAGGAGTTGTGTGCTATCCTAATTGATGCACTATCCCCCTTGACCACTGACACCACCCGATGCCTGCGTTTCAAAAAGTATTTGAAAATGCTTAGCAATGCCATTAAATAGATTTGCAATAAAAATGCCAATTTCAAAAGTGTGATCACTTAAGAATCTTTATGGGAATTTGGCTTTACTCCCACTATTGGCTAAGTATCTGATCCGTACTTAGTCAATGGGAAGGAGAGGTTGTCCTTGCGTACGGTGCCGTCATGTTGTAGTCCGGGACTCAACAGTTGACACCGACCGGGACAAGGGTTGAAAAACTGACAGGACCTGTACTCTTGGGTTAGAGTCCCGAGGTGCTTGTCGCTGGCTGGAAAATGTAGGGACCATCCGTATGGGGGCCTGCTGGTCAAGACTTGTAACTATTCACATACTACGGAAAGCTCTGGCTCCGAGAAATCCATTATTGGACCGACAACCGCGCACTGGGAGTGGAGAGATGGCGGAAGTAGCATGTACCCACGTGGGTTAGAGTCCCGGATTGGAGTGGTGTACTGTACTTCCGGGTGGCGTAGGACCGGGCCCAATCTTGGAGGAATCATGGAAGACGGGTTGGCATATGCAAGCTTGGTGCTACATATGCAGTGTGAATAGGGATCCTCAGCTGAGTATTCTTTATCCGGATTAACGTTGCTCCTCGGTTATGGAGACTTGGTCCACTAACTGTCAACGGAGAGTGGTTCTCACTAGGAATGTTTTGAAATGTAAAATGAATCATGAATGATGAAGAATTGAGGAATACTGAATCTTTCAAAATAAAATAAGATTTACAAAATGCTTTTCTGCAAAATACTTGATCTTGCTTAAAGCCTTACCTTGACTACCCTAAGCCTGCATTCCTGAGTCTTCTCCCTTTTTCTTTAGTCGGTTAAGTCTTGTTGAGTACCTTCGTACTCAGGGTTTATTACCCATGTTGCAGGTATGGCAGATTCCTCAGTATGCCTTGGACCCTGCTGTGTGACCGTTGTTCAGGAGGAGGCCGATGAGGCCGATGAGTGATTATTCACCCTCGGACTGGGTGATGTATCTTTACCTTTAGTTGTTGTCATATGCTACTCTGCCCACTCTATCTATTTGAACTATGGTCTGTAATAACTTCACTTAAGTTTATGTTGAACCCTGGTTTGTAAAACTATTGTTATCTAAGTCTTCCGCTATTTACTCCGATGTTATTTGTCAAAATGTTAAAGAGATTGTAACTGAATTATGAGATGATCCTGCGGACAACGGGCACTGATGTAGCCCAGTAGCGGAACCGGTCCTAATCTCTTGGCTGTACGGATCGACCGTCAGTGGTTGACGGTGATTAGTGGGCCATGGGATTAGAGCCGTTACGTTACATCACCTAGTCACCTTATCATACTACCAGCCCCGGAGCACAAAGACATGTAAATATTTCTTCACTCATCTTCCTCAGAGATTTCAGTAAGCTCCGATGAGAAATGGTAAGAATCTGCAGCGGGTATATAATGGTCATCATCACAGAAGAATGGCCTAGAAGGCATTTCACTACTAGAAAACAGGCCTTTGGACGACCTACCAATTAAGCTTTAGTCTCGGCCAAAAATTATGTCCGGGGCTAAAGACCTTTGGTCCCGGTTGGTAACACCAACCGAGACTAAAGGTGAATCTTTAGCCCCGGTTGGTGTTACCAACCCGGACTAAAGGTCTCCTGGTTGGTAACAGCAACCGAGGCTAAAGGGTGAACCTTTAGCCCCGGTTGGTGAAGGTCCTTCCCGAGTGGATTCAAAAGAAAAACGTACAGAACTACATCACGTGAGTTGTGTAGCTCAGTTGGTAAGCGTGTCTGAGGCAAAAGGTGCTGAGTTCGAATCTCACAAATGCACATTTATTTTTTATCGTGAGAGGCTTTAGCCCCGGTGGGGAAGCAAGCCCCTTCCCAACCGGGGCTAAAACCCCATCCTGTAGTAGTGTTTGCAGGGCCAACACTCGAGCATGTCTATGGCCTCACTCATGGTCGGACGATCTTGTGGCTTCATTTGAATGCACAGTTTTCTCTCCAACTCATGCATGTCAGATGCAACAGAAGATATCTCACCAACTTCTGTGCGGCTAAACCGATCATAGACCCAGGCCGGGTAGTATGCTTGACTTGAGTTGCTGCATTTTGATCTGCGTTCCTTCGCCCTCCCGCCATCTCTAGCAGTAGCATACCAAAGCTTAATGAGGAAAGCAAAAGGAGTGCAACTTTGTTGTATAATGCTTGCCTACAATGGAGATCTTTGCCAGATATATTGATGGTGGTTTAGCAATAGATTAAGCTTATAATGAATTTCCTTTGCTTTATCTTAGCCGTTGTTTGTCTGATGGGTGCGAATGCTGTGTGGGCGACGAAGTCCACCCCCATAATAACTTTGTGATAATTTAGGGTCACAACTCACAAGCATCTCACGATGTTGAGACCGGAATATTTTTCATTTTCTTCATGAAAAGACTTCCCTTTATTTTAATGGGCTGCCTCAGTCTCTTTAATATGAATGAATAAAGAAGTCAGCGTCCAATTCCAACTATCATCGAAAAAATAGATGTAGCGTTTCTAGGTGTTCATGTTGACGTCCTGATTGATGGTACTCCAAATTCGATCCTGAGGACAATCCTGGCAAAGATTTTGGCTTCAATATGCCGACCTCCTGTGATTGTGAACTGCATTATTTCGGAGTACTCATCAGATCAGATGATAAGAAGATATACAGACTGGAAGTAACATACTCCGCCATGGCCACTGCCATGCTGATCGCGTTTGGATGCGTGAGTCCAGCGGACTAGCGGCGACGCGGGCGAGCGGGTGGACGCGAGCGCGGCGGCCGGCGGTTGGAGGGCCAGCGAGTGCGACTAGCGCGGTGGCGTGAGGCGCAGCCTGCGCGAGGTCAGAGGTGGGGCCACACGGCGGCATTGCACACTACATTGCAGACATCCACATCACGCACGCACACTCACCTATATAAAGACACGGACCGAGCTCCCGGTAGATATGAAGATTCTCGAAGTCAGTACTGACGCCATGTCGACGGGAACGTCAATTACCACTTAACACATAATGTCAATAAAATCCTAGAAAAATCCCAAAAAAAGATGTGAGCACCAGAATCTAAACTCTAGTGGGTAGAGTCTCACTGGACTGTCCTACCATTAGACTACAATCATCATTTCCTTTCCCCTTAGTTCAAGAGTAGAGGTCGTTTCTCATGGAAGAAACCATTTCTTCATTTTGTCTTCTCTTTCCTCATTAATTAGATAGCCATATCATCGTTTTGCTTACATGACATTGTCGATAGGGGAAACCATAGGGTCCCTAGAAACCAGCAAGACAGGACAGTGGACCCCACCGACTAACCTACTTAGGCACGGAGCAAAGCTACGTGCAATTTCCTAGAAGGGTTGTAATAGGATAGAGTTCTACACGATCAATTTAGGACTTACTTATTAGAATCTAACTAGGATCAGAAGAAAGAATCTGCAGCTGTCTCCAGACTATAAAGGGCGGCTAGGGTACCCCTGTAAAGAGAGAAGGCAATACAATACTCATCAAACACACCAAGACTAATGCTGACTAGACGTAGAGCTGTTACTCGAACATCTCGAGGGTTCAAATTAGTATAAATCGTCTTGTCTCATCCGATTTGCTATCTCAACTGTCGAGTCTCATTATTTGTCGAAGGTCGAACAATTGTCTCAGGTACCCAGTGACAGGCTATCAGTGGTAAAACATCGACATACATCTCATTTAATAGAGATACAAATCACAATTAATTCATCATTGTTATTGCCCTAAGATAGTCTTATATTAAAATCAGTAAACCAAATAACTTCAAAAGGTTGTGAGGACACAATAATCGGAGTGATATATGGGGACCCACCTAGATTTAACACATGTGATCATCTTCGCTCCACCAGAACCTCCTCCACCATTGCCCCCTCTTGGTCATCGCCCTGTGTCCTTCCTCTGACCAATTGTTGCTAGGGGGGCAAGCCTTAGTCACACTCCTGATCTCCACCAAAGGGCTAACTCTTAGCTTCACATTCTCTTATGGCCTCTACAACTAGTCCAACTGATTATATGGTCATGGTATCATTATGCTCTCGCTTGCAAGGATTTGTTGGCATCCTTTAGTGGTAACCATATGAGAAGATGGTTTCATAACTCCTTAATCTATCAAGCTAAGGAGACTCCCTCTAAATAGCCTATTGCAACAATGGAACCATGACCCATTGTAGTACCAGGATGCCCCTCAGGTTGCATACGACATACTCTTGATCCACCACACTAACTTCCATGTATCACCCTTCCCACACGGGAACAAACAATTCTAGAGTCACTCAAAACATGATCATAACTAATGTCAACTTCCTCTCTGACTGTGAGCAGTTGGTGCAATTTCTCAATGCAGCTGACCATTTCAATCCTCCAGACTGGAGGATCAAACATTTCACTCAGTTGTTCTCTAATCAATCAGCAAGTAGGAACCTTAGCATCCTCAAGATCAACATGCGATTAAACACTACAATAGATGCACTAGCTTGTCAAGCCCTATTTGACTTAGCTATTCGGGATATAGGCCCTCAATCATTTTGCTCCTATGAGCACAATGTACTCTAATGCCCCCTTCTTCAAGCTATACATTCTGTAAGCTTGACCAATGTAATGATACTCTCAGCAAGTTGTTGTTGATAATGAAATTGTTTGTTTTAAAAAAATTTATGTCCCCATGGTCTTCATTGTCCCTTGCTTCATAGGGATGGGCTACCTTCGACTAAAACCATCTACATTGCCAAGGAAGTGATCTTTTGATTGCGCTTGGCACAAGAAAAGGATGTAATTTTTAGTTGTGAAACAATCCCTTCTTACATATCTATGAGCTATGATCCTAATCCAGAGGAAGCTACATTGAAGAGTCATCAAGGAGGTTTTTATTTCATAAGACATCCACGACCATCCTTTAGCACCCTACTCAGAGTAGGCTACTCCCACCAAGGCCAGGGCCACCATTGTTAAGGCCTCACAACTTTTACTTTTGGCTATGTTCAATTAGTTGGTACATTTTTGCATGTTATTATGTTGTTGTAAGGCACTTCACTCCATCACCTTGACGAACAAATGATTTCATCACTTCAGCCAATCGTATTTGTGTTAAATTAATCGATCAGATTTTTTTTACTGAACAGAATTAATTATAGCATTGTGTCATAATAATCTTAATATATGATATAGGATAAGGTCCAATGTTCGAGCTGTGTCAGATTTTATTAAATAGAATAATTTTAGGAAACTTCTGAGTTTCTAAGCTTGTATGTACGTAAGGAAAGTGTGACTACCCAACTAGCAGTCATCTAGTAATCACCTAATCAGGCCCAATAGTATGTTCTGCTTTTCGTTGGATCACCATTTGTGGCGATAATATGAAGGCAAACTAAATCTTCCCCTCATTTTTTTACAAAACATGCCACGGGGGTCCAAGTCAATCCAATATGCGTTTTTATTATTACTAGGACTTAGAATCCTACGTCAAAAGGTTGTAATTGGCATCATATAGACACTTTGTGTTGCGCGATGGATTATTTCTTCTTTTTCTTTCCAAGCAGCTGTCGGAGAACGTTTAAAGTTGAAGTGTTGACCAATAAACATACATTTGTGTATAGGACTTAGTGTATACGTCTTGAGCGTCTACATTGTACCGTGCAATTCTTAGAAACATACCCCCTCCGTCCCGTATTAATTGTCGTTGGAGCACAGTAGCAAGTCCCGAAATAATCGCCGTTCCCTACGAAGGCTACTATGACGAAGAACAGGCAATAGCTGTAGAGCCCTACGGCACCCAGCGCACTCTGACGAAGTATCCCTCCTTTCCCCTCGCATGCATCCTTTTCACCACACAAAATTTTGGCCTTCTCGCATGCAGCCTCTCCACCACACAAAATTCTGGCCTGAAAGAAGAAAAGAAAAACTGCACAACGTCTTTAAGTCTTATCACTTTTTTCAGATTTTTGGCTTTGTTCGGCTTGTCTTAAGCTGGCATATTTCGGCTTATTTCGGCATATTCTCTCTCACAGAATACTATTCATTCAACCGGAATCAGCCGGCTTATAGACCAGCCGAACAGAGCCTTTGACTCCCCCGTCTTAATTCGCGTGTCTCTCCTCAACGACGAATAAAAAGGGATGGAGGGAGTACATATTCTGTTGGGATAGGGCCCTAGGTGGTGGTGGCTATGATGGAGGGGAAGGGGGCTAGGGTTACAACGTGGGGAAGAGGGGCAACATGCAAAGGATAGAGGTGCAACACTAGAGTTTGGATACGAGATGGCAGTGGCGACGTGAGAGAGAGGAGGCGGCACAAAGAGAAGGGGAGGGAGAAGATAGAAGGCACTTGGTCTATTCATTGAATGGTTAAATGGTCCCTTGTATTTATAGTTTTGAAGGATTTAGCCTGTAATCAATCTAAATTGACCTACTTAACCTATGAATGATGAATGATGGCGACCACACTATACTACCTATATGGGTATTGTTCACATCGGGCCTGATTTGGGCCTAGTCAATGTCTCTTTGTCGTCTTGGGTGTTCGACATCACCTGTTACGCATGGAGGAGGAAAAGCTTTTCTTTATAAGTCACGTTGTCCAAAAACCGAAAGCTCAATTTCGTTGTACCAATTAAGAGAAAACGAAAGCCTTTAGGAAGTAGTACAAGCGTAACTGGTGACGCCAATGAAGGAATGAATTATACGTACAGCTATACTATAGGTCAAGGAAGGAATGAAGGAGCTATACAGGTCAAGGTTCTTCAAGGAAGAAAGGAATTTACAATCTGATTAGTATATCTTACCTGTCACAAAGATCCCCGTTTGGAACAAATAAGGAATCAGCTCTAACCATTCGACTCGAAAGGCAAACAAACCTGTACTTTTGGAGGAAATAGAATTACACAAATACACATGGAAAGTGAGCACCCAATAGCTGTATAAACTTTTGACAAATCATAACCATGTAGAACAGTCACGTGTAAATACATTTAAAAATAATAACCATATAGACTAATTAATCATCCATTAAGTATTAAATATTTTTTAGGGTAATTTATCTTATTTCTTTTATTATTGGTCTATTGTCCACTAAGACTAAGAGATAGGAGAATAGTACTTTTATTTATTCTAAACATGCTATATTAGTGCGTACTTTCAATTTCCTATACTCTTCCCATTCCTCCATTCCAAACACATATTCCTCTAAAATTCTTGTAACTTTTCATTCCTCTGTTTTCCATCTCGCTCCATTTGTGTTACTACGTTTCCTTTCTTATTCATATAGAGCAGAGTATTTTCTATTTCTTTATTTCAAACAGGTCCTAAATAGAAAGACCTTAGAGCATCTTTAACAGTCTGGTAAAAGAGATTGTTACCTTCAAAATTTAGTAAAACAAGACAAAAGAGCTCTCCAACAGTTTGTCATCTGACTTTGAAAATTTTAGCAACTTGATAAAAAGGCCGTCCGCGCACGTATTTATCCGCGCACAATTACGACTGCATATCCGGCGCATACGTCGATCTTTCTAGGACGTAAATATAATTTTGTTTCAGTCTCAGGGTTCCTAATGCATGTTTCCAAGAGGTGGAAGGGCATAGACATAATATTATTTCAGTCTCAAGGTTCCTGATGTAAATTAGATCTGGGTTTGCTGTTGGAGATGAGCTCTTTTTTACTTTGATATCTTCTTAGGAGTTGGTAAAATACAATATTTGTCAAGTAAAATTTGACAAACTTTTAAAGATGCTTAAACAAATGGATTGGTCATGGATGATCGACAGCACCTATATGACGCATGCAAGCAGGAGAGAAGTTTTTCTTTATAATCCCGTACAAAAGCTCCGTTTGTTTGTACTACCAGGAAACGAAAGCTCCATTTCTTTAGAAGGTGCAAGCGTAACTCGTGACGTCTTGGGCGGTCGTAGCAAAGCTTGTGGCGAAGTCTATTGAACGGTTCGGTGTGAATTACTAGCTCATTCCACACAAGTTTAACAACATCTTGAAGCCAACGCAAAAAATACTTGAGAGCCTTAGGCCACTCAGTATAGTGTTTTGTGGTGTTGTTTCTAACATCTTGTGGAATAAAATAAAACATGGATTAATTAACACCTCACTCGCAATGCACAGTTTCGTTATATTGTTTAATAGTTATTTAATTCTATTTGTCATATAGAGTTGATAGTCATATCAAAAGAGCTAGCTTAATCACCATAAAACTCACATTTCTCTCTCTTCATACAATATTATCATGTTATAAAAAAGCCCTGAAAACGTTCAATTTAGTCCTTGAATTATGCTGTTCGGCTTAATTTGGTCTCTGAACTATGAAAACATCCAATTCAGTCCTTGAACTATCCTAATCGGCTCACATTCATTTCCGGCGGCAGTTGTGACAGTGAGAAGAAAAAGGGACAAGTCGGTTACTATAGCAGTTTCCTATTTTTCTCTATTTTTAGAATTACTTTTAAAATCATATAACAACATGAGAAACTCCAAAAATAAAAGTTACTCAACTTTTCAAGATCTCCAACTTTGGTTTTGTAACCATCTTGAAATTCCAAATATTTTAAAAAATAAGGTTTTGAAATTTAAATTTGAAATTAGGGTTTATAAAATAATTAGTTCACAAATTAGGTATTTAATTATGAACCAAACACTAGAATCAAAAGTACCATTTCATAATACCCAATTTGTGAATTAATTATTTTATAAACCCTAATTTCAAATTTAAATTTCAAAACTCTATTTTTAAAATATTTGGAATTTAAAGATGGTTCCAAAAGCAAACTTGGAGATCCTGAAAAGTTGAGTAACTTTTTTTTAGAAATTTTCATGCTGTTGTATGATCTTGAAAGTAATTTAAAAAATAGAATACGGAACTGCTACAGTCGACCGCCCCTTCTTTCTCCTCGCTGTCACTGGTGCCGTCGGGGATGAATTCGAGCCGATTAGGATAGTTCAAGGATTGAATTAGACGTTTCTATAGTTTAGGGACCAAATTGAGCCGAACAACATAGTTCAAGGACTAATCGGACGTTTTGATAGTTTAGGGACAAAATTGAGCCCATCGGCATAATTTTGCTTATTACGCGAAAAAAACCTCCGTGGGAGACTATTAAGTGCAAATTAAGTTCTCATGAAACTTTCATTAAAATTGGCCTTATATATCCACTTATCCAGCTAAAGATTTTGTTTTGATTTTATCTCTTGCCATATAAAGGCGCGTTTCTATATGCACCCAAACCTTTTGCACCCAATTCGATATTTCGATCTAGTCAGCGAACGTAGTCCAAAGGACCCTTCCTAGGCAAGTGCATAAAGCTCCAACCATACGTATGTGGAAACGTAACTCGTGACGTCAATCTCTAGTCTAGTCCAACGTCCAACTTAGAGATGGAATGATGAGTCCCCGTTTTTCTGCTATAAAAGGCAAAGGAGAACGAGAGTTCACGTATCAACCGGAACGAGCGCCCCTGTTCCACACCTAAACGTGTAAGCTTTAAAGCTTGTGTAGCTGCAGCGCACCACATCTGACCTACACAGGCGCATTAGCATGGCATCGACGGTGAAGACGACGGCAGTGCCGGAGGTGGCCCTCCAGTCCGGCAACGCGAGGCCGATGCCGACCGTCAGTATGGGCACGGCGTTGTCGAGTGCCCTGCCGCACGAGGCCACCAAGACTGCGGTGCTGACGGCCATCGAGCTGGGGTACCGCCACTTCGACACGGCCTTCATATACGGCACCGAGAAGCCAATCGGCGAGGCCGTGGCCGAGGCGCTGCGCCGCGGGCTCGTGCAGTCCAGGGAGGAGCTATTTGTGACGTCTAAGCTGTGGTGCTCGCAGAACCACCCCGACCTCGTGCTGCCGTCCCTTCGGGAAACTCTCAAGTAAGTCCTCCCGTCGTACTATATATGAACTGTAAATGAATTTTTCTTCTCAAACCAAAAACATTCCTGTCGCGTGTTGTTGGACCAGGAACCTGCAGATGGAGTATCTGGACCTGTACCTGATCCACTGGCCGGTGTGCGTCAACGGGCCGCCCCAGTTCCCTCCCAAGAAGGAGGACGCCGTCGCCGTTGGCCTTCGAGGGCGTGTGGCGCGCCATGGAGGAGTGCCAGCGGCTGGGGCTAGCTAAAGCCATCGGCGTCAGCAACTTCACCACCAAGCACCTGGACAGGATCCTTGCCGTCGCCACGATCCCACCCGCGGTGAACCAGGTTGAGCTGAACCCAGTGTGGCAGCAGCGGACGATCAGGGCGTACTGCGCCGACAGGGGGATCCATGTCGTGGCGTACTCGTCGCTGGGTGGGCAGAACTGGGACGGGCAGGGCAACCCGTGCTGGACTCTGAGGTGCTCGCCGAGATAGCCAAGGCAAGAGGGAAAACCGTCGCACAGGTATGCTGTTGGCGGCTGCCAGTGCCCGTGATAGTGTGGTGTTTCTAGAAGCATACGCTACTTTGGGTTTCCTACATTTAGTTTCTTCTTCTAAAATTTTAATAACTTTAAAATTTAGCTTTAACACAACAGCCTGATTTAGCACTTACCCACACCACCTGTTTCAATGGTGCCTTGTCTTCATTTACTTAGGTGGCATTGCGATGGATACATGACCAGGGAGTGACATGCCTCGTTAAGAGCTACAACGAGGAGAGGTTGAAGCAGAACCTTGAGATTTTTGACTGGGAGCTGACCGAGGAGGACCGGCTCAAGATAAGCCAGATCCCGCAAGGAAAGTTTGCCAGGTTACCAAAGTCTTGTTCTCGCAAGAGGGTGAGTTCACAATGGTGGATCCTGCAGAACTAAATACTACAGAGGAATAAGAACAGGAAACTGGCTTGCCTTGTGTGTTGCTGCATATATAGAGGAGTATCTCTACTTGTTCATATGAATAAGGCAATGTTCACCCTCATTGTTGTGTGTGTTGATGATGCTTCCCATCGGTAAATATCGCAGTATCCCCCGCACATGTGTCCTCCCCTTCAGTTGTCGTTGGATCTGCCTTTAGATTCGTGTCATCTGCTCCACGTGTTTATTACACAAATCTCAAAGCAGATCCAACAAGAATCAATGGGGGTGCATACACGTGCGGGGGGACACTACATCCGCGTTTGCCTCCCATCTTGTTCAGTTCCATATAGATTGTAACCATAACATTCACATGTTGCATATACTCGATGTCCAATGTGAGGTTTCCTATCCTGTTTAGTTTAGTATAAAGATTACAGTCACAACATTTAGATGCTGCTATTGACGCCCTTAGCGTCTTTCTCGATTGGCATGTCCAGTATCATTTGACACATCAGAATATACGGCGATTCTTCATGTGCTTCCTTTGGCAAGGGATACACTTCCAGGGGTGTCTGCTTAAGAGAGAAGCAGCACTATTTTAGCCGATGCCCAAGCTAGCCCAACCAATTCAGGCTAGTTATACCGATCTAGGGCTCATATGGACTTTGTCATGCAAAAAATATGAGTTAACTTGGGAGTGTTTTTTTTAACCAAAACTAGAGACTCATATACATTGAAGGGTATAAATTACTGATGGACCGACCATACAATCAAAGGGCTTCAATATCCCAATGGAACATAATGTTCTTTAAAAATTTAGAAATTTGGTATTTTTTATAGGGTTTGGGGATTATATTCGTATACGTAGTCAAATTTGGTTATATTTGATATTATATCTATTCATATCTTATTTGAACTATCTATGATTGAATCAAAATCCGAGGAATACGATATAGCCATATATGTATTTGCATCCATACAAATGGTGCCTTGTCTTCTTTACTTAGGTTGCATTGCGATGGATACATGAGTAGGGAGTGACATGCCTCATTAAGAGTTACAACGAGGAGAGGCTGAAACAGAACCATTGGGAGCTGACCGAGGAGGACCGGCTCAAGATAAGCCAGATCCCGCAGAGGAAGGTTTGCCGGTTACGAGTGTCTTGTTCTCGCAAGAAGGTGAGTTCACGATGGTGGATCCTGCAAATTGAATACTATAGAGGAATAGGAACAAAAAATGGTTTGCATTGTGTTGTTGCATAGAGGAGTCTCTCTACTTGTTCATATGGATAAGACAATGTTCACCCTCATTGTGTGTGTGTGTTGACGATGTTTCCCATCTTGTTCGGTTCTATAAAGATTGTAACCATATCATTCAGATGTTGCATACTCGATGTCCAATGTGAGGTTTCCTATCCATGTTCAGTTTGGTAAAGATTAAAATCACATCATTCAGATGTTGCTACTGATGCCCTTAGCGTTCTTTCTCGATTGTCATGTCCGGTATCATTTGGCACATCACATTGTATGGTGATTCTTTAATTACTTCCTACTGTACGTGGCACCACCATCACCGATTCCAGCGGTCAAGGTGGCGAGGTTGTCCATGTCCATTACAAGTTGGTTTTCTTACGAGAAAATTGGTTGGATAGCACCGAAAGAGGCAAACTTTTGCAATATAGCATTCAAAGATATATTCTTTGCTACGTAGCATTGAAAGGTCGTGACAGCGTTATTGCATTCTGCCACGTCCGTTAACTTACCTACCCTCCGTGTATCTCTGTCCTTGAGGCCATCTTCTTCCGAGGCGAGCGGGCACTTGAGGCCGTTGGGTACTCCTTTGCTTGGCGAGCTGTCGAGGCCGAGCAGAGCCGCAGCGCAAGGGAGGAGGAATCAAGGAAAGGGAAGGCGCTGCACCCGGTTGCTGCTGCCCTGCGCCCACACGCGCCGCGTCGAGACTCCGCATCGGCCACGGGGTTGCTGCTCGCACCCTGCACCAGCTCGTCCACCTCCGCGCCCTGCTGGTACTGCTTGTCTGTGACGCCACCACGGGCGCCCAGTGTCGTCGTGCTCACGAAGGGACACCGCCCACGAGGTTGCTGCGCTCCCCACGGTCGTGCAGACCTACCCAGCTTCCCAGATCCAGCCATGGCCTATGGTGACAAGTTTTCACCCGGACCACCATGCAGGCGAAGCCAGGGAGGTCGGCGCGGAGGGAGAGGTGGGAGGCCATGATTTGGATTTCGGGGCAACAAAAAATACCGGAGGGGGCCGGTAAGGCTGATATACCGGTTTTCAGGCGATTTTGGTTCAAAATTATATCAAAATTTGTCTAAGTTTGCACAAAATTTGATAAAAATCAAACAAACCCAAAACCGGCGAAAACCGGTCATGAACGGTAGAACCGATATTGACCAGTTTTCACTGGTTTTCAGCCGAAATTCTAATCATGGGTGGGAGAGGACGCTAGGGACGACGGCGCCGCCGCCATTCTCAGTCTCGCTGCGGCGGCTCACTCCCCACCAAAGATCACACTTCGCTCGCTCGACGGCTGTCGCGCCGCGCAGGCGATGATGTTGGCCCTGACCGCCGCCGGGCCCTGCCTCTCCTCCCCGGTTTCGCCACTGATACCCACGCAGACAAAGACGCCTCCTCACCTCAGCCGCCTCTCTGCCCTCCGTCCCCCTCACCACCCACCCCCGCGCGCTGGTGCCTGTGCCTCGCTAGGCCACCGAGAGTGGGACCAGCAACCACGCCTCCGCCAGCGCCGCCGTCTCAGCCGACGAGAGTGGAGTTCGACGAGGAAGAGCGTTGGAGAAGACGACTTGAAAACGGAATAGGAACAGAGGGTCATGCGTCGTTAGCAAAGGGTCACGAAAGTGGTACGTATCATTAACGTGTGAAGTTTCAGTGCTACATAGCAAACAAGTAATTTTTCGATGTTATATTGCCAAAGTTTGCGTCTTCCAGTGCTATCCAGCCAATTTTCCCTTTTCTTACATGTTTATTTTTTTGACCGACAGGGCGGGCGGACAGATTTTTGGGCAGACTAAAAGAAAACCGAGGGGGACGCGAACATGGTGGCGGACAGAAAATTAGTGAACAAAAAGGTGAAAGGAATAAGTACACATCTAGCTATACAGGTCATCTGTCCCGCCATCAATAATGTATGGTGACAGTACAATATAGGAAGTGCAGCGCGATGCTTGGCACAAGCGGCTGCCAAGAGATGTTCACGGTGAGCTTCAAAATAACGCTATAAACGGCCGGCTGTTTAGGCGCCACCCAAGCTAGAGCGCCTGCGTCATTGTACCTAGTCAAATTTGCAGGCAAGTGCAGAAAACGAAAGCTCTTACGACCTGTAGATGGAAGCGTAACTCGTGACGTCAGAACCTCGTGTTGCGATACAGAAAACAACGTGCACCCTGTACTTGTTCCACACCAAGAAGTTTGTAACTGCAGCGCACCACATCAGACCTGCAGGCGCATGGCATCCAACGGGACGGCGGCGGTATGGTGGTGCCGGAGCTGGCCCTGCAGTCAGGCAACGCGAAGCCGTTCCCCATGGTCGGCATGGGCACGGCCCAGTTCCCCGTGGTGAACGAGGCCGTCAAGAACGCCGTGCTGTTAGAGTGCACAGCGGAATCTGGCCCGACTCACTATCCCCACGAGTCGGCGCCCCACGAGCCCAGGTCTAACGGAGCCCAACAACATACAAAAGCATTAGGTCTAACTCAACACAAAAGACTAGCCTGATAGGTAAGGACTGCCCACATCCTATATGTTGTGCTCCTCCACCATCAATTACCGATGTGGGACTAAACCTAACAATCTCCTCCGTCACACATCGGACCCAACTCTTCACATCACACAACCGTTCAATCTCTGGAAGATGTTTTTACAGGCCCCGAGTCAAACAACGTTCAATATCACACACAACCGTGTGACCAACAAGACGTTAACGGGCTCCCCCGTCACATGTGACCACTGACATTTTCCAGGTTTTTTTACAACCAAGAGCTCTGATACCACTGGTTGTTAATGACGATGAACAAACGAGGTAGAACACAAGATCAAACCACAAAGAGACACAAGATTTAACGTAGAAAACTCTCCCAATGCGGAAGGTAAAAACCATGGACGCCAGCCAGCAAACACTCCTCACTATAATCAAGAGTTCGGGTAGTTACAACGCCGTATGGGCTTACAAGTGAATCAATCAAGGTGAACCTTAACGACGGGTATGGCGGCTTACAAGTGTATCGATCAAGGCGAAGTCGGCCAATATAATGCCCAACTGAATTTGGAACATATATATACACGTGCTGGTGGCCATCGAGCTGGGGTACCACCACTTCGACACGGCCTTCATGTACGGCACCGAGAAGCCGCTTGGCGAGGCCGTGGCCGAGGCGCTCCGCCGCGGGCTCCTGCAGTCCCGGAGGAGCTGTTGTGACGTCTAAGCTGTGTGCTCGCAGAACAACCCGGACCTCGTTCTGCCGTCCCTCCGGCAAACTCTCAAGTAAGACCCCTGCCGGCCCTTGCAATTGTGAATGATTTTTTTTGCTCAGATCGATGAAAAATGATTCTTCTCGTGTGCCGTGGGAGCAGGAACCTGGAGATGGAGTACGTGGACTTGTACCTGATCCACTGGTCGGTGTACATCGACGGGCCGGCAACAGGTCCCGAACAGAAGAGGACGCCAAGCCGTTGGACATCGAGGGCGTGTGGCGCGCCATGGAGGAGTGCCAGCGGCTGGGCCTCGCTAAGTAAGCGATCGGCGTGAGCAACTTCACCACCAAGCACCTCGACAGGGTGATGGCCGTCGCCACATCCATCCCGCCGGCGGTGAACCAGTGGAGCTGAACCGGTGTGGCAGCAGCGGACGCTGAGGGCATACTGCGCCGACAGGGGCATCCACGTCGCGGCCTACTCGCCACTGGGAGGGCAGAACTGGGACGGCCAGGGCAACGCCGTGCTGGACTCCGTGGTGCTCGCCGAGATAGCCAAGGCGAGAGGGAAAACCGTCGCGCAGGTACGCTGCTACTAGCTGCTAGTGCTCGCCGGCTGGGGTTTTTTTTCTTCCTTTCCAATTTCCACCCACCGCTACTAGCGCTTCGGAACCTTTGGCCGGCCGATGAGGTTTGGTTGATCTTTGGCTTGGCTTCGTTGTCTTTGGGTGGCTTCTCTCTTTGATAGTTTGTGTCACAGTGTCACACTGAGACCAGTGGTTGTGAACTCGTGACTGTGCCTGACGTTTACTCTCTGCTATACCTCGTAATATATTCAGTGTTCTCTTGTCTTCTCTTATTGTTAGGTGGCGTTGCGATGGATACATGAGCAGGGAATCACGTGCATCGTCAAGAGCTACAAGGAGAGGCTGAAGCAGAATCTTGAGATATTCGACTGGGAGCTGACCAATGAGGACCGGGTCAAGATCAGCCAGATCCCGCAGAGGAAGGCTGTCCAGACCACAAGTAGTGGCTTGTTCTCAGAAGAGGGTGAGTTCACGTCCGTTGATCCAGCATAACTGGATATTGTAGAGGAATAGGAACTGAAAATGGCCTGCCTCATTGTTGTTATAGAGTATTTCGTACAAGTTCATATGAACAAGGCAACGTTCATTCTGTGTGTTTCTATGTGTTGATGATGTTACCCGTCCCTGTTTAGTTCTGTAAAAATATTGTAATCATAACATTCAGATGTTGCATACTCGATGTCCAACGTGAGGTTTTCCATCCCTGTCATGATATATATTTTATCCGGGCCTCAAACTCAGTATTTATAGGTCCTTGAAATGTCTTGGTATGCCATTGTCCATAAATTTTTAAAATGCTATTTTTAGATTGTGTGCTTGTCTCATGATCTCAACGAGATACCTAAAGTTATTACGAGATGCCATCTAGATCAAAAGGAGGCCTAACTTGCCCCCATGTTGCTATGTTGCATGCCATGACGGATTACCCTTTTGTTTAGTTCTTGACCATCGTTGATATTAATTTTTATACTTTTATTTGGATTAGAATTCGTATACAGATAATACCAGTCATCATAGGAAATATGCGATTTGAGTATTCAAATATCCGGACCGAATTAATACAGATGGAACTGGAACTCTTCTATATGAATATGGACTTGAACACAGTCAGAAAATATCTCTATCATTTATGCCTCTCGTACTCAAGTCATTGCAGGATGACAACATAGAAAGGCATAGGTATGGAGCGCTCTGATGTGGTTTGAGTGATGTCTAAGATGTTCCGGGACCTAGAAATGGTGTTTTGAGAGATCGATGTATAGGTGACACTTCTTGATAAATATAGAGAAGTAAAATAATACAACTTGGGAGTGTTTCCTCAAAAAAATACAATTTAGGAGTGGCATATCACGTCAAGACATCAAGTGGTAGATCAAGGCTTGTTTGGACCTTGATGGCACCTACAATAAGTTCGGGGACCCGAAAACAATATTTTTATCACGGCGAGGATGAGACGGACACCTAAGGAAATAGTGGGTCAGCTGAAATTAGGTTTATTGCTTATAAAATCTCTTACAAACAATGCAATCCACTACAACAATTTTTCTAGGAGTTTTCTAAGGTTCAGAGCATTTTCAATGATCCAAATAGTAATTCTAGTTTTTCTATAGTTATTTTTAGTCATGAAATTAATTAATTAATTAATTAATTACGAAGAATAGAAATCATAACCCTAATTTTTATTGACCTTAAACCCCATTTGTATACAGGTGCCAGTGTTCCTCTCGTAACACTAATGGCACTCGCCAATCCATGGAGGAAAGGTCCAAGAGACTGACCAATTTGGGGAGAACATCCAGGAGACCATCTATCTCGATTATTATAGCGGTAGAATCAACAGTTTGGTAAAGGTCATATACGTTTCAACACGATTATTGTCCATTTTCAAACAACATTACAAAAGAAACATAAAAATATATTTGATGACTACGAAGGGAGAGCCATAATTTTAGAGGGCGCATAATAACGGGTTTTTAATTCCGGAACAACCCTTCACATTCACAAATGAATGCTTATTAGAGCTTGTCATTACAAATGGAACTTAGCCCACCTCCGCTAATTGGACTTTCTACCTCACATCCAGCAACAACCATACAATAGCCTCACCGCCAACAACCATCTTACACAAGACGAAAATAGCAGGAAAGCACGCAAGTTCAAAACTCTCAAAGCAACGAAAATTGATGATCCCAGGTCACCTAAAACCACAACGGCAATCTTGAAACGACTCCACTGCCAATTCATCATACAAGAGTAGATAAACGAGAGTAACCAGTTCTCCTGACAACAGAAAGGTAATTGAACCCAATCCAAGATCACACATGCCACATGGGTCTTTGCTGTTCTACCCCTTTTTGATTCCTCTACCAACTGGATCCAAAAAAAAATTTGCAGTGCCAAGCCTTCTAGAACCTGCAGTCACGCTCCTTCAAATTTCTTCCCTCTTCTTTTCAGACAACATGAATCATTGCATGATCCAAACATCCCCTGAAAAGCACATCCACACAAGAGTTAGACCCTCGATTTGGAATACTGCATCATTTCTATACAACCATAATACCCAACACATGGCTGCAATCCTCGCTATTATTTGATTGTTAGTCTAGGAGCAAATCTCCTTATCCAAGATCCAAACATGTGAGTAATTATGTCGGTGGTTGAAAGTTAAAGTGTGATGAACAACATATTCCAAACTGCTCTAGCTATTCGACAATCAATGAAAAGATGTTGGATGTTTTCTTCTAGCCACAGAAGCTACAATTTGTATCTCCTTCTATTTTCTTTTATAAATTTATTTTTGTTAAAATCGCCCCTTTCTTTAAGTACCAATGGAAATTTTCATTTTCAAAGGTATTTTGCTTGCCAGGCACTTCATTTCCTGAAATATTTTCTCTTTCATTAATTCGCTATACAATGATGTGTAGAAAAAACTCCATTCTTTTTAATTTGCAAGATGAAGCTATTCTTGTCATTGTTCATTCATTCACTAGTAAAACTAAAGAGACTAGCTTTATCATCACCGGTCACTTTAGTCTTTCTCCCGTTAATCCCCGCCTACATGAGACATTCAGCGGTGTTGCATTAAAACACTCGCTACCATACCTCTCTTTTCCTTGCAATTTTGTACTGTTCTGGAAACCTTTGCCTTAACGGTAGCTTTCATCTTATTTGGCTAGATTTAAACATATGGATTGGAATTTTTCTTTGAATTTAGCATCTAACTAGCCGCCGTCTAGCTAGTAATCACTTAAATAATCAGGACAGTAGCCCTTTAGTGTGCATCACATATGCGCTAATGTGAATCAAAGCAAACTAAAGCTTCCACTCACCATTACCTAAACGTGGGTGGGTAGGGGGGGCGGTGAAAGCCCTAGTTTTGGTTTTGGTTAATTGATGAAACCTATTTGTCTAATCCTACTGCTAAGCATGTGGTAGCTTATAAGAAAGGATTGTGACAAGCCAAATGGTGAAGCTAGCATGGTGGCACCATGGAGGATGGTGATGGCCACAAGCACTCAAGAGATCAAGTGTTTTACCATTGGCAAAATGAAGAAGAGAAGAGATAGAGCAAAGAGGCCCGAATGCAAAGGTTATTCTATAGGCTTTTTGTTTGGTGATCAAGACACTTAGCGAGTGTGATCACATTTAGGATACATAGCCGTACATTAAGAGGAGATTATTCACGGCTTATGCGATGTTCAAGTGCCACTAGGAGTTCTCTAACATACGATGCTATAGACCTAGTGAGTGACTAACAAAACCCCTTGGAAATGCTTTGCAAAATGCTAACACACTTGCATATGATGATGTACACTTGTGGTGTTGGCACTTTTGGGATAAGGGGATGTTAAGGAGTTGTGGAGAAGTGGGAGAAACTAGTTTATAGTTCCTCAGGGAGCATCGGACGCTGGTCCGAGGAGCATCGGACGCTGGCTGAGCGTCCGATGGTTAACCCAGTTTCTGTCAGAAGTTGAAGGAGCATCGGACGCTGGCAACGGACGCTGAGGAAACACTGTTGCATAGTCCGATGTGATGACGTGGCGTGAGCGTGCTTTCCAGGGAGCTTCGGACGCTGGCCTGCGTCCAATGTAGAACCATCGGACGCGTCCGATGTGTTTTGGCCCTCTCTGGAACCTTTCTTTGTGTCATCGGACGCAGGGGTTGAGCGTCCGATGTGGAGGTGCCGGCGCGTCCGATGTAACGCAGTATTGGACTGAATCGAGCAGTAGCATCGGAGCGTCCGATGCCTGGCTTCGGCGCGTCCGATGCCACTTTAACCGTGGCACGAAGTGATATGACCGTTGGGATCTAACGGGCAGATTTCATATCAGGGGGACACGTGGCTCCATCCGATGGTTGATCATCGCGCGTCCGATGACCCCGATTCCAGCCCAACGGCTAGGCCGACTTGGATGCCTATTTAAGGGGCTTGGCCGGCTCATATGGACTCACTCTTGCACATTCTGATTCCTAAGCATACTAGTGAGCATTGGCAAGCCTCCAACTCATCTCCTAAGTTGATTTGATCAAACCAAGTGAGATTGAGTGATCTAGTGCGTGATTTGAAAGGTTCAACCTAGTGGCACTAGTTCTTCGCATCGGCATTGAGTTTTCTTGTTACTCTTGGCATTTGCCGGTGCCTAGACGGCTTGGAGGTGTTGAGGTGGTTGTTGGCAAGATTGGTGATTGTTCTAGGCCACCACCGATCGAGATTGTGAGAGTTTTGGAGCCTCACCTCGCCGGAGCGGCAAGAGCATCCTTAGTGGATTGCTCGTGTCATTGAGCTACCTCACTAGCGGTAGATTCTTGTGGCGCTCTTAGTGAGCTTGGCTTTGTGCCGATTAGCCACCGGGTCACCTAGTGTTGTCGACACAACGGGGAGTAGCATGCGGCAAGCATGTGAACCTCAGGATAAATCTTGGTGTCCCGTGTGCTTATTGTGATTGCTTCCACATCTTGGTGATTGGTCTTCATATTCACATCTTGGTGATTGGCATCACGAGTGGATTTCACGGTGATGGCTCTCTACTAGGCGATCCCAAGGCTCGTGAAACCACCTCTATCTAGCTCATTTACTTTGTGTATTTACATTGAGTTATTTCTTTTGTGTAGATACTATCACTTGTTGTATATCTCTTGTTATATTATTGTGTAGCTAGTTGTGATTAGCTTGCTTAGTCTATCTATTGCACACACTTGTCTCATATACATTTTGTATATCATACTTGTACTAGAGCTAGTTAGTTTATTCCGCATTAGATATTAGCTCTAATTGCTTGTATGACATAGATATATTAGGTAGAATTGTTGGATAGGTGGCTTGCAACACACTATTAAGCTAGCGCAAAAAGCTTCGCCATTTGTTATACTAATAGTGTTTGCCTAAGTATTTTGTAGAGTTTTTTAATTAGGCTATTCACCCCCCCCCCCCTCTAGCCAATTTGGACCTTTCAGGCCAAAAGAAGCCAAGTCAATCCCCTGCAATATGTGTAGATTTTATTAAAAAAAATTATTGGCTGAATGGTTAAAGATCTCCTTGTGTTCATCTCCGCGGTGGGGGCACTTGTTGCCTACTCCCTCCGTCCCAAAATAAATTTCTCGCTTCTTGAACAATCATAATTTTACAACTTTAACTAATTATATATTAAATAATATTAATATTTCACTACTAGAAAACAGGCCTAGATATCCATACATACGTCTAAATATCCAATGTGATAGGTTGTAATTTTTTGAACGGAACTAAACATCCCTCACCATATTTTATCCCCACAACCACAAGGCTACTCCCCAATGTTGTAGAAAAAAGGGCTACTCTTGAGACCGTCCCTCTCTCTCTTTCTCTGACACCTAGTGAACTCCTTCTCGGCGCACACTCTCCTCTCTAGCCTTCTCCTATGCAGGGCCTCCTCCAGCAACCTCTTCCCCATGCCCCCACCTCTCTCTCCCCTCCGGCGGCGGTGGTGCCAAAGAGGTAGGCCTTCTCATCTTTCTAAGTCGATCTACTCCTTAGGGTTCAGGCGTGAATTGAACTCCCTCTCTCCTTCCCAAACTCCAAGGGCCTTTACAAGAAAACGATTCGAGGGAGAAAGGCTAGCCAAGCAGAGTCGAGGCCGACAGATGTTTAGGAGCCTTGATAGTATGAGACACAGTTAAGCCAAGTCAGAGGGGAAAGCAGCTGGAGCCATGGGTGACCAATGGAGTTCCAGCGAAACGCATAGGTCGCAGCTGAGCGGTGGGGGCGTGGGACTAAGGCAGGGGGCGGACTGTGGGAGGAAGCGAAACACTATGGGCCAGGTGAAGAAGAAAGAAGAAGAACCGTACCGCCCTTGCAATAGCATAAATTAGGGCCAAACGTAATTTCAAAGTGTCGATATTATTGTATTAATTTTTTAGATAAAAAATTGTATTTTTGGCTTGAGTCATCCTCTGTCACGGATGCATCAGACCATAATTATTACAACAAGTAGCAAGTGATACAAGTAAGATCTACGTCACCTAACAACGCCGATACACCTAAAAAAAGAAGAAACTGACAAAAAAAAATTAGATCTCCGAAAATCAACCAGCAGAATATGACCACAAGGTCGAGAAATCGCCACCGAAACACGTTTGGCAGGCTTAATACTGAAAGATCGTAGGCGGCACTGACCACCATTGGAGACTTCGGATGTTGTAATCTGGCAATGCCACAACACCTGGTGCATGTGCTTTAATCGAGTGTACGAATATGTAATTTCTTTTAATGCAAAAAAGATTTCATGAAACCCATGAGCCAGATAAATAGCTGGTCACCAACACCGATGATGACTCACACTCATATACGCACGCCTTGCTCATATACCATGTTGCTAGGCCTGGGAGCAGGGAGCTGACTCACTATGCATTTTCCTGTATCCACCCCAAGGAAATACATTTGCAGTGTCTGCCATCCGGTGACGCATAACTTCCTTTCAGAAAAAAAAATAATACATCCCAGCATGATTGTAATAGTTGCTAATCTCCATCTCAAGTTATACATACATGATTTCACCACGTAAATGTTTACAGGAATCAGAAACTCATGTACCATAAAACTAAACTTAACGGTCTATTTCAGGTTTCACAAGCTATAATCCTCTGCTCACCTAGTCACCTTATCATACTACCAGCACCGGAGCACAAAGACATGTAAATATTTCTTCACTCATCTTCCTCAGAGATTTCAGTAAGCTCCGATGAAAATGGTAAGAATCTGCAGCGGTATATTATGGTCATCATCACAGAAGAATGGCCTAGAAGGCATTTTACTACTAGAAAACAGGCCTTTGGACGACCTACCAATTAAGCTTTAGTCTCGGCCAAAAATTGTATCCGGGGCTAAAGACCTTTAGTCCCGGTTGGTAACACCAACCGAGACTAAAGGTGGTTGGTGTTACCAACCGGGGCTAAAGGTCCTTCCCGAGTGGATTCAAAAGGAAAACGTACAGAACTACATCACGTTGTGTAGCTCAGTTGGTAAGCGTGTCTGAGGCAAGAGGTGCTGAGTTCAAATCTCACAAATGCACATTTATTTTTTATCGTGAGAGGCTTTAGCCCCGGTGGGGAAGCAAGCCCCTTCCAACCGGGGCTAAAACCCATCCTGTAGTAGTGTTTGCAGGGCCAACACTCGAGCATCTCTATGCCTCACTCATGGTCGGACGATCTTGTGGCTTCATTTGAATGCACCTTAGCCCAACGATGCACAGTTTCTCTCCAACTCATGCATGTCAGATGCAACAGATATCTCACCAACTTCTTGTGCGGCTAAACGATCATAGACCCAGGCCGGGTAGTATGCTTGACTTGAGTTGGCTGCATTTTGATCTGCGTTCCTTCGCCCTCCCGCCATCTCTAGCAGTAGCATACCAAAGCTTAATGAGGAAAGCAAAAGGAGTGCAACTTTGTTGTATAATGCTTGCCTACAATGGAGATCTTTGCCAGATATATTGATGGTGTTTAGCAATAGATTAAGCTTATAATGAATTTCCTTTGCTTTATCTTAGCCGTTGTTTGTCTGATGGGTGCGAATGCTGTGTGGGCGACGAAGTCCACCCCCATAATAACTTTGTGATAATTTAGGGTCACAACTCACAAGCATCTCACGATGTTGAGACCGAATATTTTTCATTTTCTTCATGAAATAGACTTCCCTTTATTTTAATGGGCTGCCTCAGTCTCTTTAATATGAATGAATAAAGAAGTCAGCGTCCAATTCCAACTATCATCGAAAAAATAGCGATGTAGCGTTTCTAGGTGTTCATGTTGAGTCCTGATTATGGTACTCCAAATTCGATCCTGAGGACAATCCTGGCAAAGATTTTGGCTTCAATATGCCGACCTCCTGTGATTGTGAACTGCATTATTTCGGAGTACTCATCAGATCAGATGATAAGAAGATATACAGACTGAACGTAAATTACCGCCATGGCCACTGCCATGCTGATGCGTTTGGATGCGTGAGTCCAGCGGACTAGCGGCGACGCGGGCGAGCGGGTGGACGCGAAGCGAGCGCGGCCGGCGGTTGGAGGGCCAGCGAGTGCGACTAGCGCGGTGTGCGTGAGCGCAGCCTGCGCGAGGTCAGAGGTGGGGCCACACACGGCGGCATTGCACACTACATTGCAGACATCCACATCACGCACGCACACTCACCTATATAAAGACACGGACCGAGCTCCCGGTAGATATGAAGATTCTCGAAGTCAGTACTGACGCCATGTCGACGGGAACGTCAATTACCACTTAACACATAATGTCAATAAATCCTAGAAAAATCCCAAAAAAGATGTGAGCACCAGAATCTAAACTCTAGTGGGTAGAGTCTCACTGGACTGTCCTACCATTAGACTACAATCATCATTTCCTTTCCCCTTAGTTCAAGAGTAGAGGTCGTTTCTCATGGAAGAACCATTTCTTCATTTGTCTTCTTTCCTCATTAATTAGATAGCCATATCATCGTTTTGCTTACATGACATTGTCGATAGGGGAAACCATAGGGTCCCTAGAAACCAGCAAGACAGGACAGTGGACCCCACCGACTAACCTACTTAGGCACGGAGCAAAGCTACGTGCAATTTCCTAGAAGGGTTGTAATAGGATAGAGTTCTACACGATCAATTTAGGACTTACTTATTAGAATCTAACTAGGATCAGAAGAAAGAATCTGCAGCTGTCTCCAGACTATAAAGGGCGGCTAGGGTACCCCTGTAAAGAGAGAAGGCAATACAATACTCATCAAACACACCAAGACTAATGCTGACTAGACGTAGAGCTGTTCTCGAACATCTCGAGGGTTCAAATTAGTATAAATCGTCTTGTCTCATCCGATTTGCTATCTCAACTGTCGAGTCTCATTATTTGTCGAAGGTCGAACAATTGTCTCAGGTACCCAGTGACAGGCTATCAGTGGTAAAACATCGACATACATCTCATTTAATAGAGATACAAATCACAATTAATTCATCATTGTTATTGCCCTAAGATAGTCTTATATTAAAATCAGTAACAAATAACTTCAAAAGGTTGTGAGGACACAATAATCGGAGTGATATATGGGGACCCACCTAGATTTAACACATGTGATCATCTTCGCTCCACCAGAACCTCCTCCACCATTGCCCCCTCTTGGTCATCGCCCTGTGTCCTTCCTCTGACCAATGTTGCTAGGGGGCAAGCCTTAGTCACACTCCTGATCTCCACAAAGGGCTAACTCTTAGCTTCACATTCTCTTATGGCCTCTACAACTAGTCCAACTGATTATATGGTCATGGTATCATTATGCTCTCGCTTGCAAGGATTTGTTGGCATCCTTTAGTGGTAACCATATGAGAAGATGGTTTCATAACTCCTTAATCTATCAAGCTAAGGAGACTCCCTCTAAATAGCCTATTGCAACAATGGAACCATGACCCATTGTAGTACCAGGATGCCCCTCAGGTTGCATACGACATACTCTTGATCCACCACACTAACTTCCATGTATCACCCTTCCCACACGGGAACAAACAATTCTAGAGTCACCAAAACATGATCATAACTAATGTCAACTTCCTCTCTGACTGTGAGCAGTTGGTGCAATTTCTCAATGCAGCTGACCATTTCAATCCTCCAGACTGGAGGATCAAACATTTCACTCAGTTGTTCTCTAATCACAATCAGCAAGTAGGAACCTTAGCATCCTCAAGATCAACATGCGATTAAACACTACAATAGATGCACTAGCTTGTCAAGCCCTATTTGACTTAGCTATTCGGGATATAGGCCCTCAATCATTTTGCTCCTATGAGCACAATGTACTCTAATGCCCCTTCTTCAAGCTATACATTCTGTAAGCTTGACCAATGTAATGATACTCTCAGCAAGTTGTTGTTGATAATGAAATTGTTTGTTTTAAAAAAATTTATGTCCCCATGGTCTTCATTGTCCCTTGCTTCATAGGGATGGGCTACCTTCGACTAAAAACCATCTACATTGCCAAGGAAGTGATCTTTTGATTGCGCTTGGCACAAGAAAAGGATGTAATTTTTAGTTGTGAAACAATCCCTTCTTACATATCTATGAGCTATGATCCTAATCCAGAGGAAGCTACATTGAAGAGTCATCAAGGAGGTTTTTATTTCATAAGACATCCACGACCATCCTTTAGCACCCTACTCAGAGTAGGCTACTCCCACCAAGGCCAGGCCACCATTGTTAAGGCCTCACAACTTTTACTTTTGGCTATGTTCAATTAGTTGGTACATTTTTGCATGTTATTATGTTGTTGTAAGGCACTTCACTCCATCACCTTGACGAACAATGATTTCATCACTTCAGCCAATCGTATTTGTGTTAAATTAATCGATCAGATTTTTTTACTGAACAGAATTAATTATAGCATGTGTCATAATAATCTTAATATATGATATAGATAAGGTCCAATGTTCGAGCTGTGTCAGATTTATTAAATAGAATAATTTTAGAAACTTCTGAGTTTCTAAGCTTGTATGTACGTAAGGAAAGTGTGACTACCCAACTAGCAGTCATCTAGTAATCACCTAATCAGGCCCAATAGTATGTTCTGCTTTTCGTTGGATCACCATTTGTGGCGATAATATGAAGGCAAACTAAATCTTCCCCTCATTTTTTACAAAACATGCCACGGGGGTCCAAGTCAATCCAATATGCGTTTTTTATTATTACTAGGACTTAGAATCCTACGTCAAAAGGTTGTAATTGGCATCATATAGACACTTGTTGTTGCGCGATGGATTATTTCTTTTCTTTTCTTTCCAAGCAGCTGTCGGAGAACGTTTAAAGTTGAAGTGTTGACCAATAAACATACATTTGTGTATAAGACTTAGTGTATACGTCTTGAGCGTCTACATTGTACCGTGCAATTCTTAGAAACATACCCCCTCGGTCCCGTATTAATTGTCGTTGGAGCACAGTAGCAAGTCCCGAAATAATCGCCGTTCCCTACGAAGGCTACTATGACGAAGAACAGGCAATAGCTGTAGAGCCCTACGGCCCAGCGCACTCTGACGAAGTATCCCTCCTTCCCCTCGCATGCATCCTTTTCACCACACAAAATTTTGGCCTTCTCGCATGCAGCCTCTCCACCACACAAAATTCTGGCCTGAAAGAAAGAAAAGAAAAACTGCACAACGTCTTATAAGTCTTATCACTAGGGTGTTCAGATTTTTGGCTTTGTTCGGCTTGTCTTAAGCTGGCATATTTCGGCTTATTTCGGCATATTCTCTCCCACAGAATACTATTCATTCAACCGGAATCAGCCGGCTTATAGACCAGCCGAACAGAGCCTTTGACCCCCGTCTTAATTCGCGTGTCTCTCCTCAACGACGAATAAAAGGGATGGAGGGAGTACATATTCTGTTGGGATAGGGCCCTAGGTGGTGGTGGCTATGATGGAGGGGAGAAGGGGGCTAGGGTTACAACGTGGGGAAGAGGGGCAACATGCAAAGGATAGAGGTGCAACACTAGAGTTTGGATACGAGAGATGGCAGTGGCGACGTGAGAGAGAGAGGAGGCGGCACAAAGAGAAGGGGAGGAGAAGATAGAAGGCACTTGGTCTATTCATTGAATGGTTAAATGGTCCCTTGTATTTATAGTTTTGAAGGATTTAGCCTGTAATCAATCTAAATTGACCTACTTAACCTATGAATGATGAATGATGGCGACCACACTATACTACCTATATGGGTATTGTTCACATCGGGCCTGATTTGGGCCTAGTCAATGTCTCTTTGTCGTCTTGGGTGTTCGACATCACCTGTTACGCATGGAGGAGGAAAAGCTTTTCTTTATAAGTCACGTTGTCCAAAAACCGAAAGCTCAATTTCGTTGTACCAATTAAGAGAAAACGAAAGCCTTTAGGAAGTAGTACAAGCGTAACTGGTGACGCCAATGAAGGAATATGTTATACGTACAGCTATACTATAGGTCAAGGAAGGAATGAAGGAGCTATACAGGTCAAGGTTCAAGAAGAAAGGAAATAATAATATACATATATATCTTACCTGTCACCAAAGATCCCCGTTTGGAACAAATAAGGAATCAGCTCTAACCATTCGACTCGAAAGGCAAACAAACCTGTACTTTTGGGAGGAAATAGAATTACACAAATACACATGGAAAGTGAGCACCCAATAGCTGTATAAACTTTTGACAAATCATAACCATGTAGAACAGTCACGTGTAAATACATTTAAAAAATAATAACCATATAGACTAATTAATCATCCATTAAGTATTAAATATTTTTTAGGGTAATTTATCTTATTTCTTTTATTATTGGTCTATTGTCCACTAAGACTAAGAGATAGGAGAATAGTACTTTATTTATTCTAAACATGCTATATTAGTGCGTACTTTCAATTTCCTATACTCTTCCCATTCCTCCATTCCAAACACATATTCCTCTAAAATTCTTGTAACTTTTCATTCCTCTGTTTTCCATCTCGCTCCATTTGTGTTACTACGTTTCCTTTCTTATTCATATAGAGCAGAGTATTTTCTATTTCTTTATTTCAAACAGGTCCTAAATAGAAAGACCTTAGAGCATCTTTAACAGTCTGGTAAAAGAGATTGTTACCTTCAAAATTTAGTAAAACAAGACAAAAGAGCTCTCCAACAGTTTGTCATCTGACTTTGAAAATTTTAGCAACTTGATAAAAAGGCCGTCCGCGCACGTATTTATCCGCGCACAATTACGACTGCATATCCGGCGCATACGTCGATCTTTCTAGGACGTAAATATAATTTTGTTTCAGTCTCAGGGTTCCTAATGCATGTTTCCAAGAGGTGGAAGGGCATAGACATAATATTATTTCAGTCTCAAGGTTCCTGATGTAAATTAGATCTGGGTTTGCTGTTGGAGATGAGCTCTTTTTTACTTTGATATATCTTCTTAGGAGTTGGTAAAATACAATATTTGTCAAGTAAAATTTGACAAACTTTTAAAGATGCTTAAACAAATGGATTGGTCATGGATGATCGACAGCACCTATATGACGCATGCAAGCAGGAGAGAAGTTTTTCTTTATAATCCCGTACAAAAGCTCCGTTTGTTTGTACTACCAGGAAACGAAAGCTCCATTTCTTTAGAAGGTGCAAGCGTAACTCGTGACGTCTTGGGCGGTCGTAGCAAAGCTTGTGGCGAAGTCTATTGAACGGTTCGGTGTGAATTACTAGCTCATTCCACACAAGTTTAACAACATCTTGAAGCCAACGCAAAAAATACTTGAGAGCCTTAGGCCACTCAGTATAGTGTTTTGTGGTGTTGTCTAACATCTTGTGGAATAAAATAAAACATGGATTAATTAACACCTCACTCGCAATGCACAGTTTCGTTATATTGTTTAATAGTTATTTAATTCTATTTGTCATATAGAGTTGATAGTCATATCAAAAGAGCTAGCTTAATCACCATAAAACTCACATTTTCTCTCTCTTCATACAATATTATCATGTTATAAAAAAGCCCTGAAAACGTTCAATTTAGTCCTTGAATTATGCTGTTCGGCTTAATTTGGTCTCTGAACTATGAAAACATCCAATTCAGTCCCTTATCATCCTAATCGGCTCACATTCATTTCCGGCGGCAGTTGTGACAGTGAGAAGAAAAGGACAAGTCGGTTACTATAGCAGTTTCCTATTTTTCTCTATTTTTAGAATTACTTTTAAAATCATATAACAACATGAGAAACTCCAAAAATAAAAGTTACTCAACTTTTCAAGATCTCCAACTTTGGTTTTGTAACCATCTTGAAATTCCAAATATTTTTAAAAAATAGGTTTTGAAATTTAAATTTGAAATTAGGGTTTATAAAATAATTAGTTCACAAATTAGGTATTTAATTATGAACCAAACACTAGAATCAAAAGTACCATTTCATAATACCCAATTTGTGAATTAATTATTTTATAAACCCTAATTTCAAATTTAAATTTCAAAACTCTATTTTAAAATATTTGGAATTTAAAGATGGTTCCAAAAGCAAACTTGGAGATCCTGAAAAGTTGAGTAACTTTTTTTTTAGAAATTTTCATGCTGTTGTATGATCTTGAAAGTAATTTAAAAATAGAATACGGAACTGCTACAGTCGACCGCCCCTTCTTTCTCCTCGCTGTCACTGGTGCCGTCGGGGATGAATTCGAGCCGATTAGGATAGTTCAAGGATTGAATTAGACGTTTTTATAGTTTAGGGACCAAATTGAGCCGAACAACATAGTTCAAGGACTAATCGGACGTTTTGATAGTTTAGGGACAAAATTGAGCCCATCGGCATAATTTTGCTTATTACGAAAAAAACCTCCGTGGGAGACTATTAAGTGCAAATTAAGTTCTCATGAAACTTTCATTAAAATTGGCCTTATATATCCACTTATCCAGCTAAAGATTTTGTTTTGATTTTATCTCTTGCCATATAAAGGCGCGTTTCTATATGCACCCAAACCTTTTGCACCCAATTCGATATTTCGATCTAGTCAGCGAACGTAGTCCAAAGGACCCTTCCTAGGCAAGTGCATAAAGCTCCAACCATACGTATGTGGAAACGTAACTCGTGACGTCAATCTCTAGTCTAGTCCAACGTCCAACTTAGAGATGGAATGATGAGTCCCCGTTTTTCTGCTATAAAAGGCAAAGGAGAACGAGAGTTCACGTATCAACCGGAACGAGCGCCCCTGTTCCACCCTAAACGTGTAAGCTTTAAAGCTTGTGTAGCTGCAGCGCACCACATCTGACCTACACAGGCGCATTAGCATGGCATCGACGGTGAAGACGACGGCAGTGCCGGAGGTGGCCCTCCAGTCCGGCAACGCGAGGCCGATGCCGACCGTCAGTATGGGCACGGCGTTGTCGAGTGCCCTGCCGCACGAGGCCACCAAGACTGCGGTGCTGACGGCCATCGAGCTGGGGTACCGCCACTTCGACACGGCCTTCATATACGGCACCGAGAAGCCAATCGGCGAGGCCGTGGCCGAGGCGCTGCGCCGCGGGCTCGTGCAGTCCAGGGAGGAGCTATTGTGACGTCTAAGCTGTGGTGCTCGCAGAACCACCCCGACCTCGTGCTGCCGTCCCTTCGGGAAACTCTCAAGTAAGTCCTCCCGTCGTACTATATATGAACTGTAAATGAATTTTTCTTCTCAAACCAAAAACATTCCTGTCGCGTGTTGTTGGACCAGGAACCTGCAGATGGAGTATCTGGACCTGTACCTGATCCACTGGCCGGTGTGCGTCAACGGGCCGCCCCAGTTCCCTCCCAAGAAGGAGGACGCCGTGCCGTTGGACTTCGAGGGCGTGTGGCGCGCCATGGAGGAGTGCCAGCGGCTGGGGCTAGCTAAAGCCATCGGCGTCAGCAACTTCACCACCAAGCACCTGGACAGGATCCTTGCCGTCGCCACGATCCCACCCGCGGTGAACCAGGTTGAGCTGAACCCAGTGTGGCAGCAGCGGACGATCAGGGCGTACTGCGCCGACAGGGGGATCCATGTCGTGGCGTACTCGTCGCTGGGTGGGCAGAACTGGGACGGGCAGGGCAACCCCGTGCTGGACTCTGAGGTGCTCGCCGAGATAGCCAAGGCAAGAGGGAAAACCGTCGCACAGGTATGCTGTTGGCGGCTGCCAGTGCCCGTGATAGTGTGGTGTTTCTAGAAGCATACGCTACTTTGGGTTTCCTACATTTAGTTTCTTCTTCTAAAATTTTAATAACTTTAAAATTTAGCTTTAACACAACAGCCTGATTTAGCACTTACCCACACCCACCTGTTTCAATGGTGCCTTGTCTTCATTTACTTAGGTGGCATTGCGATGGATACATGACCAGGGAGTGACATGCCTCGTTAAGAGCTACAACGAGGAGAGGTTGAAGCAGAACCTTGAGATTTTTGACTGGGAGCTGACCGAGGAGGACCGGCTCAAGATAAGCCAGATCCCGCAAAGGAAAGTTTGCCAGGTTACCAAAGTCTTGTTCTCGCAAGAGGGTGAGTTCACAATGGTGGATCCTGCAGAACTAAATACTACAGAGGAATAAGAACAGGAAACTGGCTTGCCTTGTGTGTTGCTGCATATATAGAGGAGTATCTCTACTTGTTCATATGAATAAGGCAATGTTCACCCTCATTGTTGTGTGTGTTGATGATGCTTCCCATCGGTAAATATCGCAGTATCCCCCGCACATGTGTCCTCCCTTCAGTTGTCGTTGGATCTGCCTTTAGATTCGTGTCATCTGCTCCACGTGTTTATTACACAAATCTCAAAGCAGATCCAACAAGAATCAATGGGGGTGCATACACGTGCGGGGGGACACTACATCCGCGTTTGCTTCCCATCTTGTTCAGTTCCATATAGATTGTAACCATAACATTCACATGTTGCATATACTCGATGTCCAATGTGAGGTTCCTATCCTGTTTAGTTTAGTATAAAGATTACAGTCACAACATTTAGATGCTGCTATTGACGCCCTTAGCGTCTTTCTCGATTGGCATGTCCAGTATCATTTGACACATCAGAATATACGGCGATTCTTCATGTGCTTCCTTTGGCAAGGGATACACTTCCAGGGGTGTCTGCTTAAGAGAGAAGCAGCACTATTTTAGCACGATGCCCAGCTAGCCCAACCAATTCAGCTTAGTTATACGATCTAGGCTCATATGGACTTTGTCATGCAAAAAAATATGAGTTAACTTGGGAGTGTTTTTTTAACCAAAACTAGAGACTCCATATACATTGAAGGGGTATAAATTACTGATGGACCGACCATACAATCAAAGGGCTTCAATATCCAATGGAACATAATGTTCTTTAAAATTTAGAAATTTGGTATTTTTTATAGGGTTTGGGGATTATAGTATTCGTATACGTAGTCAAATTGGTTATATTTGATATTATATCTATTCATATCTTATTTGAACTATCTATGATTGAATCAAAATCCGAGGAATACGATATAGCCATATATGTATTTGCATCCATACAAATGGTGCCTTGTCTTCTTTACTTAGGTTCATTGCGGTGGATACATGAGTAGGGAGTGACATGCCTCATTAAGAGTTACAACGAGGAGAGGCTGAAACAGAACCCTTGGGAGCTGACCGAGGAGGACCTCTCAAGATAAGCCAGATCCCGCAGAGGAAGTTTGCCGGTTACGAGTGTCTTGTTCTCCGCAAGAAGGTGAGTTTCACGATGGTGGATCCTGCAGAATTGAATACTATAGAGGAATAGGAAACAAAAAATGGTTTGCATGTGTTGTTGCATAGAGGAGTCTCTCTACTTGTTCATATGGATAAGACAATTTCACCCTCATTGTGTGTGTGTGTTGACGATGTTTCCCATCTGTGTTCGGTTCTATAAAGATTGTAACCATATCATTCAGATGTTGCATACTCGATGTCCCATGTGAGGTTTCCTATCCATGTTTCAGTTTGGTAAAGATTAAAATCACATCATTCAGATGTTGCTACTGATGCCCTTAGCGTTCTTTCTCGATTGTCATGTCCGGTATCATTTGGCACATCACATTGTATGGTGATTCTTTAATTACTTCCTACTGTACGTGCACCCACCATCACCGATTCCACGGTCAAGGTGGCGAGGTTGTCCATGTCCCATTACAAGTTGGTTTTCTTACGAGAAAATTGGTTGGATAAGCACCGAAAGAGGCAAACTTTTGCAATATAGCATTCAAATGATTCTTTGCTACGTAGCATTGAAAGGTCGTGACAGCGTTATTGCATTCTGCCACGTCCGTTAACTTACCTACCCTCCGTGTATCTCTGTCCTTGAGCCATCTTCTTCCGAGGCGGGCGGGCACTTGAGGCCGTTGGGTACTCCTTTGCTTGGCGAGCTGTCGAGGCCGAGCAAGAGCCGCAGCGCAAGGGAGGAAGGATCAAGGAAAGGAAGGCGCTGCACCCGTTGCTGCTGCCCTGCGCCCCACACGCGCCGCGTCGAGACTCCGCATCGCCACGGGGTTGCTGCTCGCACCCTGCACCAGCTCGTCCACCTCCGCCCCTGCTGGTACTGCTTTCTTGACGCCACCACGGGCGCCCAGTGTCGTCGTGCTCACGAAGGGACACCCGCCCACGGAGTTGCTGCGCTCCCCCGGTCGTGCAGACCTACCCAGCTTCCCAGATCCAGCCATGGCCTATGGTGACAAGTTTTCACCCGGACCACCATGCAGGCGAAGCCAGGGAGGTCGGCGCGGAGGGAAGGTGGGAGGCCATGATTTGGATTTCGGGCAACAAAAATACCGGAGGGGGCCGGTAAGGCTGATATACCGGTTTTCAGGCGATTTTGGTTCAAAATTATATCAAAATTTGTCTAAGTTTGCACAAAATTTGATAAAAATCAAACAAACCAAAACCGGCGAAACCGGTCCGAAACCGGTCATGAACGGTAGAACCGATATTGACCAGTTTTCACTGGTTTTCAGCCGAAATTCTAATCATGGGTGGGAGAGGATGCTAGGGACGACGGCGCCGCCGCCATTCTCAGTCTCGCTGCGGCGGCTCACTCCCCACCAAGATCCACACTTCGCTCGCTCGACGGCTGTCGCGCCGCCGCGCAGGCGATGTGTTGCCCTGACCGCGCCGGCCGCTGCCCGCTGCCTCCCCGGTTTTCGCCACTGATACCCACGCAGACAAAGACGCCTCCTCACCTCAGCCGCCGCCTCTCTGCCCTCCGTCCCCTCACCACCCACCCCCCCGCGCTGGTGCCTGTGCCTCGCTAGGCCACCGAGAGTGGGACCAGCAACCACGCCTCCGCCAGCGCGCCGCCGTCTCAGCCGACGAGAGTGGAGTATCGACGAGGAAGAGCGTTGGAGAAGACGACTTGAAAACGGAATAGGAACAGAGGGTCATGCGTCGTTAGCAAAGGTCACGAAAGTGGTACGTATCATTAACGTGTGAAGTTTCAGTGCTACATAGCAAACAGTAAGTTTTTCGATGTTATATTGCCAAAGTTTGCGTCTTCCAGTGCTATCAGCCAATTTTCCCTTTCTACATGTTTATTTTTTTGACCGACGGGGCGGGCGGACAGATTTTTGGGCAGACTAAAAGAAAACGAGGGGACGCGAACATGTGGCGGACAGAAAATTAGTGAACAAAAAGGTGAAAGGAATAAGTACACATCTAGCTATACAGGTCATCTGTCCCGCCATCATATGTATGGTGACATACAATATAGGAAGTGCAGCCGCGATGCTTGGCACAAGCGGCTGCCAAGAGATGTTCACGGTGAGCTCAAATAGCTATAAAAAACGAAACGCCGGCTGTTTAGGCGCCACCCAAGCTAGAGCGCCTGCGTCATTGTACCTAGTCAAATTTGCAGGCAAGTGCAGAAAACGAAAGCTCTTACGACCTGTAGATGGAAGCGTAACTCGTGACGTCAGAACCTCGTGTTGCGATACAGAAAACAACGTGCACCCTGTACTTGTTCCACACCAGAAGTTTGTAACTGCAGCGCACCACATCAGACCTGCAGGCCATGGCATCCAACGGGACGGCGGCGGTATGGTGGTGCCGGAGCTGGCCCTGCAGTCAGGCAAACGCGAAGCCGTTCCCCATGGTCGGCATGGGACGGCCCAGTTCCCCGTGGTGACCGAGGCCGTCAAGAACGCCGTGCTGTTAGAGTGCACAGCGGAATCTGGCCCGACTCACTATCCCCACGAGTCGGCGCCCCACGAGCCCAGGTCTAACGGAGCCCAACAACATACAAAAGCATTAGGTCTAACTCAACACAAAAGACTAGCCTGATAGGTAAGGACTGCCCACACCTATATGTTGTGCTCCTCCACCATCAATTACCGATGTGGGACTAAACCTAACAATCTCCTCCGTCACACATCGGACCCAACTCTTCACATCACACAACCGTTCAATCTCTGGAAGATGTTTTTACAGGCCCGAGTCAAACAACGTTCAATATCACACACAACCGTGTGACCAACAAGACGTTAACGGGCTCCCCCGTCACATGTGACCACTGACATTTTCCAGGTTTTTTACAACCAAGAGCTCTGATACACTGGTTGTTAATGACGATGAACAAACGAGGTAGAACACAAAATCAAACCACAAAGAGACACAAGATTTAACGTAGAAACTCCCCAATGCGGAAGGTAAAAACCATGGACAGCCAGCAAACACTCCTCACTATAATCAAGAGTTCGGGTTACAACGCCGTATGGCGGCTACAAGTGAATCAATCAAGGTGAAACCTTAACGACGGGTATGGCGGCTTACAAGTGTATCGATCAGGCGAAGTCGGCCAATATAATGACCAACTGAATTTGGAACATATATATAACACGTGCTGGTGGCCATCGAGCTGGGGTACCACCACTTCGACACGGCCTTCATGTACGGCACCGAGAAGCCGCTTGGCGAGGCCGTGGCCGAGGCGCTCGCCGCGGGATCCTGCAGTCCCGGGAGGAGCTGTTCGTGACGTCTAAGCTGTGGTGCTCGCAGAACAACCCGGACCTCGTTCTGCCGTCCCTCCGGCAAACTCTCAGTAAGACCCTGCCGGCCCTTGCAATGTGAATGATTTTTTTTTTTGCTCAGATCGATGAAAAATGATTCTTCTCGTTGCCGTGGGAGCAGGAACCTGGAGATGGAGTACGTGGACTTGTACCTGATCCACTGGTCGGTGTACATCGACGGGCGGCAAGGTTCCCGAACAAGAAGAGGACGCCAAGCCGTTGGACATCGAGGGCGTGTGGCGCGCATGGAGGAGTGCCAGCGGCTGGGCCTCGCTAAGGCGATCGCGTGAGCAACTTCACCACCAAGCAACCTCGACAGGGTGATGCCGTCGCCAATATCACCCGCGGCGGTGAACCAGGTGGAGCTGACCGGTGTGGCGCAGCGGACGCTGAGGGCATACTGCGCCGACAGGGGCATGCACTCGCCACTCTTCCCCTCGCCACCTGGGAGGGCCTAACGTTGGGACGGCCAGGGCAACGCCGTGCTTGGCTCCGTGGTGCTCGCCGAGATAGCCAAGGCGAGAGGGAAAACCGTCGCGCAGGTACGCTGCTACTAGCTCTAGTGCTCGCCGGCTGGGGTTTTTTTTCTCCTTTTCCAATTTCCACCACCGCTACTAGCGCTTCGGAACCTTTGGCCGGCCGATGAGGTTTGGTTGATCTTTGGCTTGGCTTCGTTGTCTTTGGGTTGGCTTCTCTCTTTGATAGTTTGGTGTCACAGTTCACACTGAGACCAGTGGTTGTGAACTCGTGACTGTGCCTGACGTTTACTCTCTGCTATAAACTCGTAATATATTCAGTGTTCTCTTTCTTTCTCTTATTGTTAGGTGGCGTTGCGATGGATACATGAGCAGGGAATCACGTGCATCGTCAAAGAGCTACAAGGAGAGGCTGAAGCAGAATCTTGAGATATTCGACTGGGAGCTGACCAATGAGGACCGGGTCAAGATCAGCCAGATCCCGCAGAGGAGGCTGTCCAGACCACAAGTAGTGGCTTGTTCTCAGAAGGGGTGAGTTCACGTCCGTTGATCAGCATAACTGGATATTGTAGAGGAATAGGAACTGAAAATGGCCTGCCTCATTGTTGTTATAGAGTATTTCGTACAAGTTCATATGAACAAGGCAACGTTCATTCGTGTGTTTCTATGTGTTGATGATGTTACCCGTCCCTGTTTAGTTCTGTAAAAATATTGTAATCATAACATTCAGATGTTGCATACTCGATGTCCAACGTGAGGTTTTCCATCCCGGTTCATGATATATATTTTATCCGGGCCTCAAACTCAGTATTTATAGGTCCTTGAAATGTCTTGGTATGCCATTGTCCATAAATTTTTAAATGCTATTTTTAGATTGTGTGCTTGTCTCATGATCTCAACGAGATACCTAAAGTTATTACGAGATGCCATCTAGATCAAAAGGAGGCCTAACTGCCCCATGTTGCTATGTTGCATGCCATGACGGATTACCCTTTTGTTTAGTTCTTGACCATCGTTGATATTAATTTTTATACTTTTATTTGGATTAGAATTCGTATACAGATAATACCAGTCATCATAGGAAATATGCGATTGAGTATTCAAATATCCGGACCGAATTAATACAGATGGAACTGGAACTCTTCTATATGAATATGGACTTAACACAGTCAGAAAATATCTCTATCATTTATGCCTCTCGTACTCAAGTCATTGCAGGATGACAACATAGAAGGCATAAGTATGGAGCGCTCTGATGTGGTTTGAGTGATGTCTAAGATGTTCCGGGACCTAGAAATGGTGTTTTTGAGAGATCGATGTATAGGTGACACTTCTTGATAAATATAGAGAAGTAAAATAATACAACTTGGGAGTGTTTCCTCAAAAAAATACAATTTAGGAGTGGCATATCACGTCAAGACATCAAGTGGTAGATCAAGGCTTGTTTGGACCTTGATGGCACCTACAATAAGTTCGGGGACCCAAAACAATATTTTTTCACGGCGAGGATGAGACGGACACCTAAGGAAATAGTGGGTCAGCTGAAATTAGGTTTATTGCATTATAAAATCTTACAAACAATGCAATCCACTACAACAATTTTTCTAGGAGTTTTCTAAGGTTCGGAGCATTTCAATGATCCAAATAGTAATTCTAGTTTTTCTATAGTTATTTTTAGTCATGAAATTAATTAATTAATTAATTACGAAGAATAGAAAATCATAACCCTAATTTTTATTGACCTTAAACCCCATTTGTATACAGGTGCCAGTGTTCCTCTCGTAACACTAATGGCACTCGCCAATCCATGGAGGAAAGGTCCAAGAGACTGACCAATTTGGGGAGAACATCCAGGAGACCATCTATCTCGATTATTATAGCGGTAGAATCAACAGTTTGGTAAAGGTCATATACGTTTCAACACGATTATTGTCCATTTTCAAACAACATTACAAAAGAAACATAAAAATATATTTGATGACTACGAAGGGAGAGCCATAATTTTAGAGGGCGCATAATAAACGGGTTTTTAATTCCGGACCACCCTTCACATTCACAAATGAATGCTTATTAGAGCTTGTCATTACCAAATGGAACTTAGCCCAACCTCCGCTAATTGGACTTCTACCTCACATCCAGCAACAACCATACAATAGCCTCACCGCCAACAACTCTACTTACACAAGACGAAAATAGGAAAGCACGCAAGTTCAAAACTCTCAAAAGCAGCCGAAAAATTGATGATCGGTCACCTAAAACCAAACGGCAATCTTGAAACGACTCCACTGCCAATAGTCCATCATACAAGAGTAGATAACACGAGAGTAACCAGGTTCTCCTGACAACCAGAAAGGTAATTGAACCCAATCCAAGATCACACATGGCCACATGGGTCTTTGCTGTTCTACCCCTTTTTGATTCCTCTACCAACTGGATCCAAAAAAATTTGCAGTGCCAAGCCTTCTAGACACCTGCTGTCAGGCTCCCTTCAAATTTCTTCCCTCTTCTTTTCACACAACATGAATCATTGCATGATCCAAAACATGCCCTGAAAAGCACATCCACACAAGAGTTAGTACCTCGATTTTGGAATACTGCATCATTTCTATACAACCATAATACCCAAACACATGGCTGCAATCCTCGCTATTATTGATTTGTTAGTCTAGGAGCAAATCTCCTTATCCAAGATCCAAACATGTGAGTAATTATGTTCGGTGGTTGAAAGTTAAGGTGATGAAAACATATTCCAAACTGCTCTAGCTATTCGACAATCAAAGAAAAGATGTTGGATGTTTTCTTCTAGCCCACAGAAGCTACAATTTGTATCTCCTTTCTATTTTCTTTTATAAATTTATTTTTGTTAAAATCGCCCCTTTCTTTAAGTACCAATGGAAAATTTTCATTTTCAAAGGTAATTTTGCTTGCCAGGACACTTCATTTCCTGAAATATTTTCTCTTTTCATTAATTCGCTATAGAATGACTGTGTAGAAAAAACTCCATTCTTTTTAATTTGCAAGATGAAGCTATTCTTGTCATTGTTCATGTTCATTCACTAGTAAAACTAAAGAGACTAGCTTTATCCAGTCACCGGTCACTTAGTCTTTCTCCCGTTAATCCCCGCCTACATGAGACATTCAGCGGTGTTGCATTTAAAAACACTCGCTACCCATACCTCTCTTTTCCTTGCAATTTTGTACTGTTCTGGAAACCTTTGCCTTAACGGTAGCTTTCATCTTATTTGGCTAGATTTAACAATATGGATTTGGAAATTTTCTTTGAATTTAGCATCTAACTAGCCGCCGTCTAGCTAGTAATCACTTAATAATCAGGACAAGTAGCCCTTTAGTGTGATCATCACATATGGCGCTAATGTGAATCAAGGCAAACTAAAGCTTCCACTCACCATTACCTAAACGTGGGTGGGTAGGGGGGGGCACAAGAGAAGCCAACTCAATCCCCTGCAATATGTGTAGACTTTTTTATTGAAAAAAAATTATTGGCTGAATGGTTAAAGATCTCCTTGTGTTCATCTCCGCGGTGGCGGGCACTTGTTGCCTACTCCCTCCGTCCCAAAATAAATCATTCTCGCTTCTTGAAAAAACAACAATTTACAACTTTAACTAATTATATATTAAATAATATTAATATTTATTATACATAATTAGTATCATTAGATAGACCGTTGATCATATTTTATGTTGGGGTAACGATCCCTAATGGGCAGGGACCCCTAACGGAGGACCTCACGACTGGTCGGTGGCCTCCTTAGAGCATCTCTAACAAACTCTGTATATCTACCCGTGAAATCTGATTTTCCGAGCGAGGTGAAAAGAATGCGTCCAACAGACTCTCCATATCGTTTTCCTTTTTTACCTCCACGCTATTCAGGTTATGTCGCTCTTCAACTTCAGCGAGTCATGCCTGCTCGCCATCCGGAGCGCCAAGAACTCCCGCGCGTATCACTGCCATCTCTTCCACACAATTTTCCTCTCCCACGTATTCTATGTGGCACGGTAGCTAGGAGACGAAGGCACTGGCCGGTCTCTAGCGCCCTCCAGGTCTGGCCGCGAGCGGCAGAATAGGGACGCGAAGAGGTTGAGCCAACGGGCGGTGACGGCGATGATCAGCGATGCACTCCCAAACCCATACGGGTATTTGTCGTCGCTGCACGTAGCAACACCATGCTCGTCTTGCTGTATATGGCCACCATGGAATCTAGACTGGCGGACACCTACACGACCGTGACGGTCTCCTGCACCGGCCGTGGCGGACTCCATGGGATGGAGTGAGCTGTGCAACGAAAAGAAAAAATAGTTTTTTTCTGACAACTAGTTGACCCATCTTGACTGAATAGTAAATTTATCAAGTCTGTTGGATTAGTCCTACTCTTTTAAGAGGTTTTTATTTTAGATAATAACTACATCATCAAATTTAGAATATGTTTTTAGCTAATCTGTTGGAGATGCTCTTAGGAGGCAAACAGTGGAATAGGCAAATACTCAGACTTAGGGTTTCAAATCGCCAACCCCTTCCAAGAGGCTCTTGCCTCCCCTTTTATAATGCACTGTTCATCGATCTTTTTGCATTATTACATTTATGCCTATATAAAGTGTAGGGATATTCCTGAAATATTCCCCGTCTTAGCTAAACCCAGAAGGGTATTTTAGGACCTTCGCCCCCCTTTTTCTCACCACTCCACCTGCCGGGCTTTCTTCGTAGGCGGCCCAACTTCGCAATGGCTCGATGGGCCGGGATCCTTGCTGGACCATCACCTTGGGCAACGCCTGGTCCTTCGCCCACGCTAGAACCTTTATCCTCCGTTGGGGGAACCGGTCAGGAGGCTCCGATCGTGCCACAACCTCCGCCTCCGCCAGGGGCTTTAGCTTGGTCGGAGGACTCTATCGGCGCCGCGGCCTCCGCCTTCGCCATGGGCTTCCAACTTGGGTCTCCATTCGCACCGGGACCTCCGCCTTTGCCGGAGGCTTCGTCTTGTCATGCAGCCTTCGCCTATGTCGGGGAATCAGGCGAAGGCTCTCCACAGGACCTGAAAAACACTTATTTCCCCAACATTTAGACCTTCGTGATTGATTAATGTTACAATTTAGACCTTCGTGATTTCACACCTGATTTCCCCAATATTTTTATAATAAACTTATTTGAAGATATAAATATCGCACATATTTTCTATAAACTCGGTAAAAGTTGAAAAAGATTGACCGATATGCAACGTCTTCTATCGTGGGACAGAGGGAGACGTCGTAAGTGCCGCACGAATGGTCTGCTCCTGCAGATTTGCTCTCCTCCACCTGCAGCACAGCACTGCTGTGCAGGCCTCGCCCATGAGCCGGCGACGACGTGGTTGTCGCTGCTGCTGGCTGCAGCGGCCCCCGCAATGGCCACACCGCGGCAAGGGTTGCCGAGCGCCCGAGCCCGACGTGGCCACGAGAACCAGGAGGACGATGACCACCGCAACCACCTTTCTCACCATGGACGACAATGTGGAAGTGATAACCGATATGACTATTTGGCAGAACTTATGAGCCGACTCATAAGTTAAAATGACTGGTTTGTTGTGAGAGAAAAATACTATTTCACGGTTGATTTGTAGCTCAAGCGAACAGAGCTAGTTAGTGGTTTCTCCGATATCTCGTTCACTCTGCCTTATTTCGAGGGTTGAGATGTGTAGATATAGGAGACAGTTTTGTTTTCTTTGGGATGAGCTACCAGATCAACCTGGATAGTACGTAATGAGTGTTATATACATAGTAAAAAGTCTACATAACCTCATCAATTATTGAGCATCGACTATTTCACCCTCAAACTATAAAACCAGATGTTTTACCACCTTGAATTTTCTAAAACCAGTCAAATAACCCCTCACGCGGTTTTAGATAGTGGTTTTGCTACAGTAGCGTGATTTTGCTTTTTTCTTTTTTATTTATTTTGGCTGAATCTTTAGAAAATCATATAAAAATCATAAAATAGAAAATCTAATTTGTTGGACTCTACATAAGTAGATCTACACAGTGGATATATATATAGTATACTTTAGAGCGAATTTTTTGTTGTATATTTAGATTTATGCTTTTTTATAATTAATTAGAATAATACATAGATGCAGTTTCTTTCATCCAATTGTGGTGAAATTTTTATTGTGCACTAACTGTTGTATGCTTAAATTGTAGTAAAAATTTCATACTCTTTGGATCAGGTATAACTTAGATATAGATTTATTTAGCTTTATGCTAAGTTATATTTAAATAAATTTATAGGTAAGTTATACATGATCCGATTAGTATGAATTTTTACTATAGTGTAAGGATAAAATAATTAGATCACCACAAAAGTTCACTACAATTGGATGAAAGAAACTACATCTATGATTATTCTAATTAATTACAGAAAACATAGATATAAATCTATAGAAAAAATTTGTTCTAAAGTATACTATATTATTTTTACTATGTAGATCTACTTATGTAGAGTCCAACAAAATTAGATTTTCTATTTTATATGATTTATTATAATTTTTTAAAGATTCAGCCAAAATAAATCTATACCTGATAATAAAGAGGCAAAATTTCTTCACTGTTTTTGTCTGGCCGTTTTCGTCAAGCCTATTTATATAGACTAACTAGGATTCCCACAAGATTTTGGGACCGGTATGAGACTAATAGCGTGTCCGTTCCCCCTCCCCTTTCGTCTGGTCGACAGCACCGGTTGGAGCAAAAACCGATCCAGTCTGGCTGTTTCGTCTCGGGCCGGACCTCTTTGCAACGAAATCGGCCGGAACTTGAAGGCCCAGTCTCGGTAGTCCACGAGACCTCAGCGGCAGTTGAGCGGAGATGGGCACTCGTTCAGTTTCGGTCTCGGTGTTTAGCGCCACCTCACCAGCTGAAGGCGGACGAGCCACGAGTTCACGCTATAAGAAGAGAGTCTCGTGCCTCGTTGCTCCATATTTACCTAGACGCGGTCGACGTGAGATCATTAAGGCTCGTGGACCACTGCCAAAATTAACAATTTAAACTTTGGTCTTTCTAAAAAAATGGTATAAAAAAGCAGAATTATTAGGTATAAATAAGGTATGTATAATTGCCCGTGCGTTACAACGAGAGTGCTAATATTTATCGGCTCAATCTAAGAAAAAGGCACGTCAAAAATATATAACCAAAATCTATACCTAATACAAAATCTTCTAACAAAATTTCATCTAATATTCATCCAAAATCTTCAAAAAACATGGGTAGTTCAACAGCCTTTGGTCTTTACGTTGGCAGACGGGAGGAAAACATATCCTTGATTATTTGGAATCCCAAAATACTATCCGTGTTGGAGGCTGGGAGCATATTTTGTGTTTCTGAAATTCTAAAATAGATTCAAAATTAGGAATACTGAAATTCTAAAATAGATTCAAAATCAGGAATAGTGTCTCAGAGTTGCTCTCAGATTTCCTTTTCTTCATGTTTCGTGTTGTGTCCGTATGGTCAAATGCAATGTTTCTTTCTTTTCTCTCCATCGGTTGTGTCCGATTTTGATATTGTGTTGGATTCACAAATAGTTCTTTATTCGTTTTTACCACCCTAACAAGTAGTTAGGCAAATATTAGGTATAGATTTGTTTGAGATTGAGTCAGTTTTGACAAATATTTCTCCCGTGAAACAATTTTGACTAAATTTATTATTCAAAAATTTGTAAATTTGTTTTTGTAGAAACAGATTTTTTAGACTGATTTTTTTTAAAAAAAATGTGATGCTTAGCGTATGTGCGGGTGCGTACGTATCTCTTTCTTCACCCGAATTCTCCTCTCCTCGTGTCGCCCTCGCCTTCATCTTCCTCTGCCCCACATCATCAGCTGGTCTTGCCGAGCTCCCTACCATCAGCGAGACACTATTTACTCCTCCCCTCCCTCATGACGCTATGGTGAGCTCCGTCAAATCCACCTGACATCCCCGCCCCTCCTTGGATCGGCCATCGTTGCTGCCATCAGGGCCCTAAGCTCCATCCAACGGGGCCTCTTTATTATTAGGTATAGATTAATTGGACATTATGATATTATTATCAATGTTAACCTACACTACAAATCCATCATAAAGAAAATTATAGCTCAAAAAATTAATAGTGTTGGAGAAGACGGCTCCGAACAGGTGTGTGGATTAGGGTTCTGATTCAATTGAGAGAGACCGACCTGTGACACCCTGGTGTCAAGCACTGCATTAGGCACTGCAATTAGCCACTAAGAAAGCATAAGCAATGCATTGCATCATTTCATGTGTATAAGTATGCCTTTGATCTTTTGTTGTTTATTTGAAATTGGATTTCTATTTGACTTGATGCTTTGATTTTGGCTTTATTCTTGAGGAGGATTAAAAATGGTTTTCAGAAAAAGTGTTCTATATGAAAGTTGTAGAGAAAAATATTTGAGCAACTTTTATGTTTGGGTCAAAGCCTGGTTTGGAGTTTTTCAAACTGTTTTTGAGAAGTCAAACTTTGGAAATTTCTGGAAAAAAGAAAAAGAATAATTTGCTGTGGCGGAACCGTCCTGATTATAAGAGCTCAAGTGTTATCTTAGTCAAATCCGTCTGACTTCGACCCACACTTGAACCCATACAACCCCGGTAGTCCGGAAATCTCGAAGGATTTCTTACACCAGAACATACAGGATCGCATCGTTCAAGGTTACATTCGTAAAGATACATTACAGCGAAACGAAATCGAATTTAAAACATCAGAGTGCGGAATTTAAACGGAGTTATTACAATATTGAGTTTAAAAGTGCGGAAGCTTGAATAAGTTTAAACACGACCACAACACACGTGGTCCAAATGAAACATTGTTTGATAAACCAACTCAACACAAGTCATTCCTCCTTTTTAAGATAGTGTGCCACCAGTAGTCTCAGTCCGGCAAAAGAAGGAGGAAAGCTTGTGGACGACCCTGCCCTGGGCCTACTCCTCATCACCTTCCACTGGGTAGAGGCAGTGCTTACAATAGCCAAAGTAGACCTGGCCATCTGCAACAAACGGGATAAACCCTGAGTACGGGAATGTACTCAGCTAGACTTACCCGTCTAACTGAAAATAAAAGACTCCAAGGGTATGCAAGGCTTTTGAAGTGGAGCTGGGATCTTTTAGTTGCGAAAGGCTCAAATCCAGATAAGGGATAATTAATGATGATGAGCTGTTACTTTTAAGCCTATTCCTTAGTTCTAGGTTATTACCTGCACTAGAGCACTCACTTGAATCTAACAAACAATAGTATAACCATATCCAGTTGACTTATCCACATTTTAGTTGAATCTTTAAACATCACATGGAGTTGTATCGTGGTGAAGCTCGACATAGTTTCCCACTAACCGGGGGAGACGGCGACTCGAATCGAATTCCAAACCAGCTGGTGAAAGACCTTTGATACCAGCCCACACTTTCCCCGTCGGGTCCATGCATTGGGCAACCGCTCGATGCTTGTTCGTGGTGGTAATCGTCGCGGCTCAAGCACGGACCGCCCAATCAGAGTCTGGCGATGGCCTCACGCGGCAGATCGCAACTTCCGTACTAGAGGGCACGACACGGGTCGAGACCGGCCCGAACAGCTTCTAACCGGCTTTGGGGTCGATGATTACGGCACCGACATATCCCTAAGTAAAAGGGCGCGTTCAAAAATGAACGAGGCCAACATCGATACAACCTATACGATCCAACGGATGAACTGCCCCCCCCAAGTTTCCAAACTTGTGCCCTGCCATCCCGTTGACCGTATTTCATTACTACTCAGGTTCTTTTCACGATAGCAAATATCCAACCGTGATCCATAATACCCATCGGGGTTCACGGAAACATCCTTAACTACTACCTTATTAAGCAGCTAAGCAATTCTACATTATTAGCAGTAGCAGGATAACAAGGCAGGTAATATTCAATAATCAAGGAATGGTAATGCAACAATAGGTTCAATCAACTCCTATACCTAATGCAATCACAATATAAAAGGACTAAGTAAATTAATTGCAAAGACTGGGAGACTTAGAATGCTCCGGGGCTTGCCTTGAGTGAAAACCGAGGCCTCGTGGGAGGGGCACTCGGGCAGGTTAGTGTCGTGGACGGGGTCGACTTCCTCTGGCTGCTGCTGCGGATACATGGGTGTATGCCGAGTCTCTGTGTGATGAGTGATTGTCAACGGAGATGATGCGCATGTTCTTTGGCTTGTGTTGTGCAGGTGTCGAGCACGGAGACAGTGATCGATGGCGGGTGAAGGTCAAGTTGCGACGTGCCGTGCCGACGGACCGGGCGCGATGAAGGATGGGCGTGCCGTGCGGCGGACGTGCCATGCCGATGTATCGGACGGTGAAGGGCGGACGTGGACTTGGACTGATGGACTGGAGGCCGGAGGATCAGCTGTGGTGGCTGGCAGCCTGCGACAGCGACAGGCGGAGAAGTGCGATCATGTCGGTGGAAGGGGTGCACAGGCGGTGCATCCCCTCTACGACGCCGGTTTGTTGGTAGAGCCCGGGAAAAACCAACGGTGGACGGTTTCCAGGTTTGGGCCTCAAAACCTGGGTGCTGGGTTTCCAGGTTGAGCCACAAACCTGGGCGCGACGGTTTCCAGGTTGAGCCTCAAAACCTGGGCGTGGGCCGGTTTCCGAGTTTGGGCCTCAAAACTCGGGCGCGGACGGTTTCCGAGTTGGGCCACAAAACTCGGGCTGGAGGCTGGTTTCCCGGTTTGGGCCTCAAAACCGGGGGCTGATGGAAAAGGCTGGTTTCCCGGTTTGGGCCGCAAAACCGGGGGTGCAGAGTGGTGGCGGCACGTGGCGGCGATCTGAAGGTTGCGTGGAGGCGACGCGGAAGACCGTGCGGGCGTGGCCGTCGGATCTACCTACCACCAGCGGGGTGGACTAGAATAGCCTTAGGGTTAGGCTGGTCCGCTCTGTAATTAGAGTAGAGAGGGGTAGAGTAGGAAATAGACTTAGGCTAGGTTAGTATAAGTAGTCTAGGGGAGACACCCTCCTCCCTATCTCAATCTCAGTTAGCGCAGTCATTTGCTTCCTAGCACCTAGGGTTTCCACTCTCCCATCCCCTGCTCTAGCTAGTTGAGATCCGCAGAGAGACTCCACTCTGTGTACTGTTGATTTGAGGAAGTGAGGCCGTATCCTCACTTTGGAGCACAGATCGATGGCTTGATTTGCGTCCTTATTCGAGTTCGTGGCTGTGATTCGCGTTTTCTTTGTTCTCTTCGCGGAATCCTTTTTCTCCACGATTTTCCCGTCGCTTGATCTCTTTGCTCGGTTCATCTTTTGCAATTCGTTTGAACCAGTTGTTCTAGATCGTGAGGCACTTCTTTCCACCGAAGGAATCATCTCTAACCTCACGGTCTAGGAGATCGAACGATTTTCGTTTTGACAAGTTCTTGGTCCTCTTGCCCCGATTTCTTCGATTCACCGATTTGGAGTTAGGTTCGAGCCATGATCTCTTAGAGTAGCTCACTAACATCCTTGTGACTCCTCAAATCGAATCCTAGGCCTAGGGCAATTGATTCGAAGGAGATCGGTTGTTGAATCGTGAAGAACAGCGCTGTTTTCGGGGGCATCGGACGCTATCACGGGAGCATCGGACGCTAGGGTTCCTAGCATCGGACGCTCCGGTGACGCGTGTCACGTTTTCGGCGTTTTAGTTTGCATCGGACGCTAGGCATCGGACGCGTCCGTTGTCCATCGGACGCGCCGGAGTCTTTGCATCGGACGCTGGGTGATCTCTGTTCACAGCGTCCGATGGTGGAACAGTAAGGTTCCAGAACCGCCCAGTCTGCATCGGACGCTTCCGGTGGTCTGGCATCGGACGCAGGCCAGCGTCCGATGCGACTGGTTTCGCACGGTTTTCGTCCGCGGTTCGCTCGTTCGTTGTCGGAATTGATTCCGTCTTTTGCGTTGGCTTTCTAGAGTTGTCTAGTGTCTCGCTGTGCTTCTAGGAAGCATCCACCCTACATATAGGGTCGTGGACATTAGCAAGTTCTAGGGTTCGCTCTTGGGGTCGATTTGGGACAGTGGCATCTAGTTTCCGTAAGGAAATTTTGAAGCTCCCATTCACCCCCCCCTCTGGTCGCTTTCGGTTAGCTTCTCGGTCCTTCAATTGGTATCGGAGCGGGTTAAGGATCTTCCACCTTAGCCGGTTCCAGATCCACCGAAGGCGACATGGATCGCGGCGTGGGCAAACCGCCGTTTTTCGATGGGACGAACTATGCGTATTGGAAGATACGTATGTCGGCCTATTTGCAGAGCTTGGGCGCTTCGATCTGGGATATTTGCAACTCCCCTGATTACGTGGTCTTGGCTGCTCGTGTGAATCAACAGCAGATCGATGAGCACGATGCCAATAGCCGAGCCCGTAATGCTCTTTTCTCTTGTTTGAGCATGGGTGAGTTTGATCGCGTTTCTCACCTCGCTACGGCTCGGGAGATCTGGGACCTCTCATGCGTTTTCATGAGGGCACCTCTCAAGTCAAAACCCGACTCTACGAGTCGTTCAAGCGAGAGTATGAGAACTTTAGACATCAACCTGGCGAGAGCATAGAAAGTTTATTCGCTCGCTTTCAGGTGATTGTCAACAGGATGAGGGCTAACAGAGAGCAGTTGCCATTTGACGATCATGAGCGTGCTTTGAAGCTTTTGCACACTCTTGACCGTTCGGTGTGGGACTCCAAGGTTCAGGCAATCATCGAATCGCCGAACTATGAGACTCTCACCTGCGACGAGCTCTTCAGTAAGCTCAAGTCCAGTGAGATTGATGCTATGGCGAGGGCTTCTTTTGAAAATCCTTCTCGCCCGTCCATGGCTTTGGTTTCCGGCTCTTCCTCTAACCCCTCAGCTGGCTTTGCGCTTTCTTCTCTCTTTTCTGTGACAGAGGACCAGCTGGAGTCTTTGGGAGACGACGAGTTGGCTTTGCTTGCCAACCGGTTCTCGCGGTTCCACAACAACCGCATGAACCGTCGTCGCGGAGGAGGACGCACCGGATGCTACGAGTGCGGCGACCCCGACCACTTCATCGCCGACTGCCCCAAGAAGAAGAACAAGCATCTTGGGAAGGGCGATCACGGCCACAGGCGCGACTCCAAGTACAAGGAGAAGCACGTTCCCCCAAGGCACAAGAAGCGGGGCGGCTTCAACAAAGAGTACATCAAGAAGAAGTACTTGGAGAAGCAGCAGGCTGAGCAGCGAGCGTTCTTCGCCACGCTCAGCGACGTCGACGGCTCGGATGACGACTCCGCTCGATCGAGTGATGACGAGTCCGAGAAGAAGAAGCTGGAGGACACGTTCAACGGCTTGTGCTTCTTCGCCGGCGACGAAGGCCTGTGTACCATGGCGCTCGGAGATGAGGTCGACGGCGAGCCGGAGCGTACCCCTCGGAACGACGACGACGACGACACCTCCCAGGTATCTCTCACCTACGACGAGCTTTCCTCCGAGGTTGAGAAGTTGACTGCTGCCCTCCTTAGTCAAGACAAGTTGCTTAGGCGTGCCGCTAGAGAGCGCAAGGAGTTTAGGCAGAAGTGGGAGGACACGGTGAAGGAGCTTGAGTTCGCTCGGTCCACCGTGGTTGTGTCGGAGGAGTTGGAGTGCGAGAGTTGCGCCGCGCACATGACGGATCTTCTCACTCTGAGGAGTAAGCATGCTGCGCTGGTAGATGAGGTGGATGAGCTCCGAGCTAGACCGCAGCTGTTGGGTGCGTGCAAGACTTGTCCTGTCTTGCAATCCGAGTTGGCAGAGAAGAATGCCAAGCTTGAGTCTTTTGAGAAGGCCAGCTCGGATAGCACTTGTGTCAAGAGTGTGCTTTGTGTGAGGGCCTGGAGCAGGAGATGGCCAATGTGAGGCATGACAAGGTGCGTACCGAGGAGGAAAACACATACCTTCGGACCGTCTTGTCATGGGTGTCTTGTGGTGAGCCTCAGCTCGGGATGATGATCTCCCAATTCAAGCGAGCTGCTGGGGCTCCTGGTGTAGGTCTTGGCCAGAGTGTTGATCTTTCAGCTTTGGTAAGATTGGAGAGTCTAGTGGTCTGAACCCCTGTGAGAAGCCCAACTCCACCACTACTCCCAAACTAACCAAGCTTCCACCCAAAGAGCCTGCCAAGCCTGTCACCAAGGATGGAGTTGTAGTTGAACCCCAAGGCTCCACCCAAGAATCCACAATGGCAACCCAAGCCCAATCACCTAAAGAACAAGCTTGACACAATGCCACCCATCCGAGAGGAGTTGCCACAGAAGGGCAAGGGCAAGGTGAACCATACCCACATCCCTGCAAACCAACAACCCCCTTTGCGCGCGGTGAGGTTTCAGTGTGACTTTTGTGGGCGGGATGGTCACCTGAGTGAGTTCTGCTTTAGGCGCAGGAGAGAGGCGCGCCGTGCTAGGGAGATGCAGAACCCGGACATGTTTCACCCAGCTCGTGGTGGACATGCTCCGAAGCCTCAGGGGAGAGCTGCTAGGTCTGGAGGAAGCATACCCAGCCTAGGCAGCAGGAGAGAGCCCCTAGGAGGGAGACTAGGCCTAGAGGTAGAGCACCTCAGTTTGTGAGGCCTAGGCAGGAGAGAGCTCCGAGGAGAGACGCTAGAGTTGAGCAGCAGGCTCCTAGGCGTAGACCTCGTAGAGAGCGTGCCCGACGGGGTCCTGCTTTTGCAGGTAACGGACCCCGTGGCGGAGGCTTTGTTGAGCGCTTGTCCCACCGCAGGTAGAGTTTCGCGGTGAGCGCTTCTTCCCCAGCGGACCACGTTTTCCTGTGCGTGGTGATCGCTATCCCCCTAGACAGGATGGTTTTTACACTGACCGTTCTTTTGAGCAGCCGGCCCAACACTGGTTTCCTTCTTATCTTACTAACCCCAGTGTTGGACCGTATGTTCACCCTATGTCTTTTTATTGATGTAGGAGGAGCGGTTGGAGGACATTTTGGCTTGTGGATTCCGGTTGCTCGAGGCACATGACCGGAAATGCCAAATGGTTCTCCAGCCATAGTCCGGTCGCCGGAAAAGAGTACATAACCTTCGGCGACAAAGGTAAGGGCAAGGTATTGTCTTGGTGCAGTGCGGGTTAATGAGCACTTTGTGTTGCGCGAGGTTGCTCTTGTTTCTAACCTGCATTTTAACAACTTGCTTTCTGTTTCGCAACTTTTTCGTGAAGGCATGAGATTCGTTTCAAACCGAACCTTAGCCGGATCTTAGATCCTCAGGGTGATCTTGTATGTCTGATTTCACCCTTTGGGAATGTCTTTCGCGCGAATTTCTCAAAGTCGTTTGGATCTTCTCGCTGTCTTTTGGCTAGTCCTTCTTCTTCTGATCTTTGGAAGTGGCATAGGAGGCTCGGTCACCTGAGTTTTTGACTTGCTTGCAAGACTTAGCTCACTTGGCTTAATCCGAGGATTGCCCAAGCTTTCGTTGGAGAAGGATCTAGTTTGCCATGCTTGCCGGCATGGAAAGATGGTTGCTGCTCCCCACCATCCTTTGACCAGGTTATGACCTCGCACCCCGGAGAGCTTTTGCATATGGACCTTGTTGTGGTCGGCTCGGGTGAGCTCGGTGGGTGGGAAGTGGTATGTGCTTGTTGTTGTCGACGACTTTTCGAGGTATTCGTGGGTCTTCTTTTTAGTTGAGAAGTCGAGACATTCTCCTTTGCTCGCAATCTGATTTTGCGTCTTCAGAACGAGTTCCCTTTGAACTCGATGCGAGCTATTCGGAGTGATAATGGTTCCGAGTTTAAGAATTCGGATTTTGAGAAGTTTTTGTAACCGCTTTGTTTTGGAGCATCAGTTTTCTTCTCCCTATACACCACCCCAAAATGGTGTTGTAGAGAGGAAGAATCGACCCTTGTTGAGATGGCCAGGACGATGCTTGATGAGCATAGGACTCCTAGGCGCTTTTGGGCCGGCTATGAACACTGCATGCTATATTTCGAATCGCATTTTCTGAGAGTGTTTTTGAAGAGACCTCTTATGAGTTGCGTTTTGGTCGCCAGCCCAAGTGAGTTATTTTAGAGTCTTTGGTTGCCACTGTTTTATATTGAAAAAAGGCAACCCAGACAAGTTTGAGTCTCGTTCTTCTGACGGTGTGTTTTTGGGTTATGGCACTCACACTCGAGCTTATCGTGTACTTACCCTTGACACTAACCGAGTCATGGAGACATCAGATGTCACCTTCGACGAGACTCTTGTTTCTCCTTCTTCTCGTTTTGAGCGTGCAGGTGATCACGAGGTTGGAGAGCCTCTTTTCGATGACGAGGAAGAGGGTGCTGAAGGTATAGATGATCCAGCACCCCCCTCCGCCTGCCGCGCCGCCGGGAGCGGCTTCGACGACGACCCGTGCCCCGAGACGTCTTCTTCCTGGGGCCGTGGGATCCACCTCGCGCGGTACCTTTTGTACCCGGGGTGGAACCAGCTACTACTGTTGAGGGGGAGGTTACTTCTTCCCGGGAGGCGCCACGACACATCCAGCGCCAGCACCCCCCTGAACAGATGATCGGCGACATCGACGAGCGAGTTACTCGCTCCAGGTCACAGCACAATCTCGCACTTTGCTCATTTCTGCTTTTGTTGCGTCTTTTTGAGCCCCGAGATGTTGGACACGCATTGACGGATCCGGATTGGGTCAAGCCATGCATGAGAGCTAGAGAACTTTGAGCGAAATCGGGTTTGGGTTCTAGTGCCACCACCTCCTGACTGTAAACCTATTGGACAAAATGGGTATTTAAAAACAAGCAAGGAGAGGAGGGCCACATTGTGAGAAACAAGGCCGGCTTGTAGCGAAGGGTATAGTCAGAAGGAGGGGATAGATTATGAGGAGACCTTCGCTCCTGTAGCTCGTTTGGAGGCTATTAGGATACTCTTGGCTTATGCTGCATCCATGGGTTTCAAACTTTTTCAAAGGGATGTCAAGAGTGCCTTCTTAAACGGCTATATTGAGGAGGAGGTCTATGTCCAGCAACCCCCCGGTTTTGAAAATCCCAAGTTTCCAAACCATGTCTTTAAACTCCACAAAGCTTTGTATGGTTTGAAACAAGCCCCTAGAGCCTGGTATGAGAGATTAAAAACCTTTTTGCTAGCTAAGGTTTTAAAATGGGATGTGTAGATAAAACGCTCTTTCTCCTCAAGCAAGGCAAGATACTCTCTTGGTCCAAATTTACGTGGATGATATCATTTTCGGTGGTTCTTCTCACGCTTTGGTTGCCAAGTTTGCAGATACTATGAGCAGGGAGTTCGAGATGAGCATGATGGGCGAGCTGACTTTCTTTCTCGGGTTGCAAATTAAGCAATCCCGAGAGGGGACGTTTGTGCACCAGGCAAGTACACAAGGGACTTGCTGAAGCGGTTCGACATGGGTGAGGCCAAGCCTCTTCCGACGCCCATGTCGACGACGACTGCCCTGGATGCTGACACGGATGGGAAAGCAGTGGACAGAAGGAGTACCCCGCAGCATGATTGGATCGCTGCTCTACCTGACGGCGACACGGCCGACATTCAGTTCGCCGTGTGCTTGTGCGCGCGCTTTCAGGCTTCGCCACGCACTTCTCACCGTCAGGCGGTGAAGCGCATCTTCAGGTACCTTCGTTTCACGCCTGAGCTCGGGATTTGGTATTCTGCTTCCTCCACCCTCTCGCTTTGTGGTTTTTCTGATGCTGATTTTGCTGGTTGTCGCATTGAGCGCAAGTCCCTTCAGGGACTTGCCAGTTTATGGATCTTCTCTTGTGTCGTGTCTTCTCGCAAGCAGTCTAGTGTCGCTCAGTCTACCACGGAGGCTGAATATGTTGCTGCGGCTAGCTGCTGTTCCCAGTTACTCTGGATGATGGCCACTTTGCGTGATTTTGGTTTGAGCTTTACTCGAGTGCCTTTGCTTTGTGACAGCACGAGTGCCATTAGCGTTGCTAAGAACCCTGTGCTTCACTCGAAAACCAAACACATTGATGTGCGCTTTCATTTCTTGCGAGACCACCAGGAGAAGGGTGATATCGACCTTCGCCATGTCGATACTCATCACCAATTAGCTGATATTTCACCAAGCCTTTAGACGAATCAACCTTTAATAGGTTGAGGGGTGAGCTTGGTGTGTGTTTCCCTTTTTAGATGGGGGAAGCATTTTGAGATGTACAGACTGACTCTTTTATTTTGAGGCTCTTTTCTTTTGAGTTTCTTGAGTCTCTCCTTTTGGTATCTTCTCGTTTTCAGTTTTGTGTCGGGCATACGCATTTACATTCTGAGCTTCATGTCTATATTCACTAGAATGTAATTATGCTCTTGTTAGTATTGCTCCGATACTTATGATGATGCTTGTAGCTTATGCTCTTTCTGATCACTGTTACATGTTATGAGCGAGCTATTTTTTGGAATGGTGAATTATGCCTAATGTATATAAATCTGAAAATGTTCACCATTGAGATATGCAACTAGCATGTGTAGGGTGTGTTGAGTCCATTCCTGCTTTTCATATATGCTAGGTTGCTATGTCTCTAGTTCTGAGTCATTCACTTGCTTGGTTGTTCATAACTTGCTTAAATCTGAACCAAGTATTGTTGAATTGAAAAGATCGAGATGGGATTGCTTGTCAACACCTCATGGTATTGAGACTGTTTCTCATTGCACTTTGAGTTAAACTTGAGCCATGTAGTGTATGACCGAAACCGTTGCTTTAAGCTTCTGATTGCTTCGGCATAGGCTTCGCACGGTTGAAAAGTTAGGCGATGACAAGCTTTCAACCTCTCGCAATCACATGCTAAAAATGAACTTGTGAATTCTTTTACCGCTGCAACTCCGATATGAATTTGAAATCACAAGTATATGCTTCATTCCTATGCATGATGATTGAACTTTGCTAGGGGTAGTTCACCTTGTATATATGCTTAGCACTTGTTTGGATTCCTTCTATACATGTCTAGTGCTATTTTGATGGTGACTATCCTTTTGGCTTAAAACTGCTCACAGATCTCATGCTTCATATTTCGTATAAGTGATCAGTTTGAGCCTTTGCTATTTGAGTGCTTAATTGAGATGTTGGAGCTATACTGATTAGAGCATCTTTGCACTCTTTTGACTATATACTTGAAGCTCCTAACTTGCATTTTGTCTCATATGCATTGTGGAAGGAGATCTTGTGTTCAGGGGGAGTTTATGTGAAGAGAGTTGCTTCTCCGATACCTTTTGGCCTTGATAAGTGCATTTTCAACTAGGGGGAGAAATTTATGCAAATCATATGCTCCTGTATTGATCAACTAAGGGGAGAATCATTTGTCCTAGTTGCTTGCATTTGTCGAGGGGGAGTTTGCTAGTTGTGTTGAGCCGTTGCCTCTGTCTTGAGGGACTAGCAAACGTTCCTAGCTTTCATGAGCTTTCATAAGCTTGTTTCATTTGGCTTTCAATTGGTATCGTCTAGTGTGCTTTCCAAATTGGTTTGGGTTGAGTTTCAATTGGTTCGGAGTGATTTTCTTGCTAGTTGTGTTGAGCCTCTGTGCCTCTATCTTGAGGGACTAGCATTTTGCTTCTGTTGTCCTCCGATCTTCAATTGGTATCTGCTAGCGGTGTTGAGCCTGTTCTACCTCTTCTTGAGGGCTAGCTTGCTTTGCTTGGTTGCGTCGAGCCGTTGCCCATGTCTTTGGGACCAAGTTTTTGCTTCATCCACTTGACCTTCTTCGGCTTTTGTTAAGGCTTCTGGGTCATTTGGTTGGGTTTTCTCTTCCCACTCCTTCCTACCCTCCTTCTTCTTATTCATGATTTGTTGTGGAGTTGACAATGCACTCATCAAGGGGGAGATTGCGGATACATGGGTGTATGCCGAGTCTCGTGTGATGATGTTGATTGTCAACGGAGATGATGCGCATGTTCTTTGGCTTGTGTTGTGCAGTGTCGAGCACGGAGACAGTGATCGATGGCGGGTGAAGGTCAAGTTGCGACGTGCCGTGCCGACGGACCGGGCGCGATGAAGGATGGGCGTGCCGTGCGGCGGACGTGCCATGCCGATGTATCGGACGGTGAAGGGCGGACGTGGACTTGGACTGATGGACTGGAGGCCGGAGGATCAGCTGTGGTGGCTGGCAGCCTGCGACAGCGACAGGCGGAGAAGTGCGATCATGTCGGTGGAAGGGGTGCACAGGCGGTGCATCCCCTCTACGACGCCGGTTTGTTTGTAGAGCCCGGGAAAAACCAACGGTGGACGGTTTCCAGGTTTGGGCCTCAAAACCTGGGTGCTGGGTTTCCAGGTTGAGCCACAAAACCTGGGCGCGACGGTTTCCAGGTTGAGCCTCAAAACCTGGGCGTGGGCCGGTTTCCGAGTTTGGGCCTCAAAACTCGGGCGCGGACGGTTTCCGAGTTTGGCCACAAAAACTCGGGCTGGAGGCTGGTTTCCCGGTTTGGGCCTCAAAACCGGGGGCTGATGGAAAAGGGCTGGTTTCCCGGTTTGGGGCCGCAAAACCGGGGGTGCAGAGTGGTGGCGGCACGTGGCGGCGATCTGAAGGTTGCGTGGAGGCGACGCGGAAGACCGTGCGGGCGTGGCCGTCGGATCTACCTACCACCAGCGGGTGGACTAGAATAGCCTTAGGGTTAGGCTGGTCCGCTCTGTAATTAGAGTAGAGAGGGGTAGAGTAGGAAATAGACTTAGGCTAGGTTAGTATAAGTAGTCTAGGGGAGACACCCTCCTCCCTATCTCAATCTCAGTTAGCGCAGTCATTTGCTTCCTAGCACCTAGGGTTTCCACTCTCCCATCCCCTGCTCTAGCTAGTTGAGATCCGCAGAGAGACTCCACTCTGTGTACTGTTGATTTGAGGAAGTGAGGCCGTATCCTCACTTTGGAGCAGATCGATGGCTTGATTTGCGTCCTTAATTCGAGTTCGTGGCTGTGATTCGCGTTTTCTTTGTGTTCTTCGCGGAATCCTTTTTCTCCACGATTTTCCCGTCGCTTGATCTCTTTGCTCGGTTCATCTTTTGCAATTTCGTTTGAACCAAGTTGTTCTAGATCGTGAGGCACTTCTTGCCACCGAAGGAATCATTCTCTAACCTCACGGCCTAGGAGATCGAACGATTTTCGTTTTGAATCAAGTTCATTGGTCCCTTGCCTCGATTTTTCTTCGTTCACCGATTTGGAGTTAGGTTCGAGCCATGATCTCTTAGGAGTAGCTCACAACATCCTTGTGACTCCTCAAATCGAATCCTAGGCCTAGGGCAATTGATTCGAAGGAGATCGGGTTGAATCGTGAAGAACAGCGCTGTTTTCGGGGGCATCGGACGCTATCACGGGAGCATCGGACCTAGGGTTCCTAGCATCGGACGCTCCGGTGACGCGTGTCACGTTTTCGGCGTTTTAGTTTGCATCGGACGCTAGGCATCGACGCGTCCGTTGTCCATCGGACGCGCCGGAGTCTTTGCAATCGGACGCTGGGTGATCTCTGTTCACAGCGTCCGATGGTGGAACAGTAAGGTTCCAGAACCGCCCAGTCTGCATCGGACGCTTCCGGTGGTCTGGCATCGGACGCAGGCCAGCGTCCGATGCGACTGGTTTCGCACGGTTTCGTCCGCGTTCGCTGTTCTCGTTCTTGTCGGATTGATTTCCGTCTTTTCGTTGGCTTTCTAGAGTTGTCTAGTGTCTCGCTGTGCTTCTAGGAAGCATCCACCCTACATATAGGGTCGTGGACATTAGCAAGTTCTAGGGTTCGCTCTTGGGGTCGATTTTGGGACAGTGACATCTAGTTTCCGTAAGGAAATTTTGAAGCTCCCATTCCCCCCCCCCTCTGGTCGCTTCGGTTAGCTTCTCGGTCCTTCACTGCAGCTCCTGGATCTCCGGCTCGGCGTTTAGCTCCTGCTCTTGGTGAAGCTCCGGCGGGGTCGATCCTATTGCGTGCGATGAATTTATAATTCAATAAATGCGGTGCAAGATGAAGTGGCATGAAAAGAATAACTCTTGCAAACCAACAAAGCCACTTGTTGAACCACTTTTGACATTGGGGTCAACACTATTCAATTCATAAGACCAATCCGATAATCACCCTTTTCCACTTTTAATTAAATCAAAAGAAATTCCGATTGAACTGCAAGTGCATTTTTCTAGACTCAGAAAAATCCACAAAATTTCCAGAAGGTAAACCACACTTGCTGGACTCTACTGAACAAGTTTCAGCCAAAGATAAAATACAGAGCTGCAGATACAAAAAAATGACAAGCAAACTGCCTAAAAAGGTACTTTGAACTACAACCCTACTGTAAAAGAGTGCATAGCTCTATTTCCTATTTTTCCCAGATTCTACTTTCATTTCATATTTATCCAGGAAGTTCCATGACCAGAACCATCTATATTTTCTTACATGAATTTTCAAAGATCTATACAGAAAAAGCACAGTTGTAAAGCAACTACAAAATTTTTCCATAAAACAGATCAAGTTCATATTTTCCTTAGATTCTACAAGGCATACAGAGACTGTACAAATTTTCCCATATTTTATTTCAGCATATAAAACACCTTAACACTTATTCTAAGAAATCAGCAAAAGAGACTTTTAGCTATAACAGTAACTTTTTCTACATAAACAGTGCATCATATATTTTTCACAGGTGTCAAACAGTATAATCAACTTACACAAAATTTTCCAGGAATTATCTCAACCAGAAAACACTTATAATCATTTATCTAAACAAAAGCATATAAACTGAAATAAATGAAAACAGTAAAATAAACTGCTATCAAAAATACATTCATATTTTCTCATGATAGATCTATTCATAAGAAAGCTAATAAAACTGGAAGCACTTCATTTGGATTTATAAAACAGGCTACACAAAAATAACAAGCATCTCTGGAAATTAACCGAAAAGAAAAACATTTAACTTCTCCCGGCTAGCTTGCGAGAACTCGGTCCATGGACCGGGAAGGGCTGACGCGCGGGACCCGTGGGTCAGCAGAACCCATTCGGGCTCGGGCGCACGGCGGAAAGCGGATGGCCGAGACCTGGCTCGACGAAACCGCGGCCGAGGGCTCGGCTCGGGCGAATCGGAAGAACGCACGCTCGTCCGAGGCCTGGCTCGCGGGCTCGGCGAGACGGAACACACACGCTCGTCCGAGGCCTGGCTCGCGGGCTCGGGCGAGACGGAACATGCACGCTCGTCCGAGGCCTGGCTCGGGGCTCGGGCGAATCGGAAAACAGGCGCGCCCGTCCGAGGCCTGGCTCGGGGCTCGGACGAGACGGAACACAGGCGCGACCGTCCGAGGCCTGGCTCGGGGGCTCGGACGAGACGGAACACCGTCGCGCCCGTCCGAGGCCTGACTCGGGGGGGCTCGGACGAACAAACAGGGAGGGATTGGTCCGGCGATTTCTCGCCGTCGGTGAGGTCGCCGGCGGGGAGGCTGGCCCTGCGGACTCGTCTCGACGAGGCGCATCCGGCGGTGCTGGAGGATTGGCCAGCGCACGGCCGTAGCGTGCCGGCGGCGAGCGGCAGCGCACGGCGGCGACGGCATGCGCGGCTACGCCGTTTCCGGCGGTCGCCGGCTAAACTGGCGGGCGTGTGAGACTCAGTGAACCTAGAGGGGAGTCCTAGGGGTGATGGCTTGGCCGGAGGTGCGCTGGTGCGTGCTGGCCACGTGTGAGGTCCGCGATGGCGGCAATGGCGCTCGGCCGTGGTGAACAGAGGGATAGGGAACGGTAGCGTTAGGGCTAGTCGGTTTCTCACCTTGCCTTGGCTTGGCGAAGCTGGAGGAGGAAGAAGGGAGGCGGTGGAGCTCGGGTCGGGGACGAACGGCTCCGGGCTCCCAGCGGCGCTGAAAGCTTCCGCGGCGGGGCTCTTCGGACTTCGGCGTCGGTGGAGCTCGGCGGATGGCGCGGGGGTGCGCACCGTGTGTCCGAGACGAAGGCGAGGCAGTGGCCGGGGTTAATCGGCCGGTGATGGAGGTGGTGACGGGAATTTGGGAAGGGGCCTTGCGGCGGTGGTTGCAGCGAGCGGAGAGTGCTCGGTTTGCTTCGTGCGCGGGTGAGAGTGGGGAGCGAGAGCGAGAGTGAGTGTGCGAGTGAGTGAGGGAGTGGGAGAGGCGCTCGGGCTTTTGCCCGGCGGAGCGGAGGGCGGCCGGTCGTGGCGGGGGCCACGGCGGCTCGGTCAGCGAGGCGGCGGCAGGCGGCTCGGCAGACGAGGTTGCGCGGGAGTGGTCGGCGAAGATCGCTGGCGTGCTCCGGTGGGAGAAGATCGGAAGGGGAGTGGTCAGCGGGGATTTGGCGCAGAGAAGGGGCGCCACGTGGCAAGTCGGCCGCGTACGGCGCGGCCGTGTCAGGTGGCCGGCGCGCGGGCGCGCGGCGGGCGCGCGCGGGCGAGGCGGCGAGCGCTGGGCCGAGGCGGCGAAGCGGGCCGAAAGGCCGGATGGGCCGAAAGGTTGGCGCCGGGAAAGAAAATTATTCTTTTTCTTTTTTCCAGAAATTTCCAAAGTTTGACTTCTCAAAAACAGTTTGAAAAACTCCAAACCAGGCTTTGACCCAAACATAAAAGTTGCTCAAAATTTTTCTCTACAACTTTCATATAGAACACTTTTTCTGAAAACCATTTTTAAATCCTCCTCAAGAATAAAGCCAAAATCAAGCATCAAGTCAAATAGAAATCCAATTTCAAATAAACAACAAAAGATCAAAGGCATACTTATACACATGAAATGATGCAATGCATTGCTTATGCTTTCTTAGTGGCTAATTGCAGTGCCTAATGCAGTGCTTGACACCAGGGTGTCACAGCCCTTCCCCCCTTAAAGAAATCTCGTCCCGAGATTTAAGTTACGTACCAATCTTTATAAAAAGCGGGGTAGTTTACGCTTAGGTACTCCTCGGTTTTCCCATGTAGCATCGTTGGGTCCGTGATTACTCCAGAGAATCTTGTAAGTCTTCACTGTTCGGTTACGAGTCTCTCGAGTCTTGGTATCCAAAACCTCCTTAGGTTGTTCGTAATACTCCAGATCTGATCTGATCGTGACATCCGGGACTCGAACTTCCTCTTGTTCGGGAACTCGAAGGCACTTCTTCAGCTGTGATACGTGGAACACTGGGAAACTGCACTCATCACTGGGCGTAACTGTACTTCATATGCCACTTTTCCCTTCTTTGCTATGATCTGGTAAGGTCCCACATATCGAGGTGCTAGCTTCTTTTTAATTCCAAAGCGTTGGACCTTTCTCATAGGTGAAACCTTGAGATACACATAGTCTCCAACTTGAAATTCCAAAGGTCTCCTTCGGGTGTCAGCATAACTCTTTTGTCGAGACTGTGCTACCTTGATATGTTGCTGTACTGTTCGCACAATTTCCTCGGCATCTTTTACATAATCGGATCCATAGAATCCTCGATCTCCAGACTCAACCCAATTTACTGGGGTCTGCATCTTCGTCCATATAAAACTTCAAAGGTGCCATCTTTATACTTTCTTGATAACTGTTATTATATGAAAACTCAGCAAGGGGTAACCATTTCTCCCATGACTCTCCTGAAGACAAGACACAAGCTCTCAGGATATCTTCTAGAATCTGATTTACTCTCTCTGTTTGCCCTGCGGTTTGGGGTGGTAGGCGGAACTTCTTACCATTTGGTTCCTAATTCCTTGTGCAACTGTTCCCAAAAACGTGCTATGAACTGGGGTCCTCTATCAGAGACAATCCTTTTTGGAATCCCATGCAATCTCAAGATATTCTGTATGTACAGGTCTGCATACTGATGCGGTCGGTGGTAGTTTTGACTGGTATGAAGTGAGCCACTTTAGATAACCGATCCACAATAACCCAAATCGAATCATTCCCTTTTTGAGTAGTGGGAAGACCTGTGATAAAGTCCATGCTGATCTCTTCCCATTTCCACTCTGGAATCGATAATGGTTGTAATAGTCCGGCGGGTTTCAGATGTATTGCCTTTACTCTGCAACAAGTATCACATCTGGCGACATAGGCTGCAACTTCTTTCTTCATCTTTGACCACCAATATCTGGTTTTCAAATCCTGATACATCTTACTACTTCCTGGGTGGATAGACAACTTTGAATTGTGAGCTTCACCCAGAATTCTTCCTTTCAGCTCTGCATCCTTAGGAACGACTAACCTCTGGTTATACCACAAGATTCCCTGATTATCAGTCCTGAAGTTCAAAGAACTATTGGTTTCTAACCTCTTCTTTATCTGACAGATTTCTGCATCGGACCTCTGTCTCTCGATGATGTCACTTTCTAAGGTGCACTGAAGAGCGATATTGTTTAACATGACAGGGTGCATAAGATTAAATCCATCTTCCAACAGTGGTTGTAGAGAGTTGCAATGAGTCTTGCGACTCAAGGCATCAGCTACAACATTCGCTTTTCCAGGGTGGTAATGCACTTCCAGGTTGTAATCCTTTATTAATTCTAACCATCTTCTCTGCCTCATGTTCAATTCCGGCTGGGTGAAGATATACTTCAGACTTTTATGATCCGTGTACACATGACATAGATTTCCCATAAGGTAATGTCTCCAAATCTTGAGTGCATGCACGACGGCTGCTAGTTCCAAATCATGAGTGGGGTAATTCTCTTCGTGTGGTCTCAACTGACGAGAAGCATAGGCGATAACTCTTCCATTTTGCATGAGTACACATCCGAGTCCAACCTTGGATGCGTCACAAAACACATCAAAAGGTTCCTCCAAGTTTGGCTGAGCCAAAACTGGTGCGGAAGTCAACAACGTTCGCAGAGTGCGGAAAGCTGTTTCACACTCTGGAGTCCATTCAAACTTCTTGTTTTCTGTGTCAAACGGGTCATAGGCTTGGCTATTCTTGAAAAATCCGGAATAAACCGACGGTAATATCCTGCCAAACCTAAGAAGCTGCGAACCTCGTGTACGGTGGTAGGTGCTTGCCAATCCATAACTTCCTGTACTTTAGAAGGGTCTACGGAGATTCCTTCCTCCGAAGGATATGACCAAGGAAAAGTACCTTCTTCAACCAAAACTCACACTTACTGAACTTAGCATACAACTTATGCTCTCTAAGTCGGGTCAGAACAACTTGTAGATGCTCTGCATGATCCTTCTCATTTTCAGAGTATACCAAAATATCATCGATGAACACTATGACAAACTTGTCCAACTCTGGCATGAAGACGGAATTCATCAGGTACATGAAATGTGCCGGTGCATTAGTCAACCCAAAACATAACCAGATACTCATACAGTCCATATCTAGTAGAGAAAGCTGTTTTCGGTATGTCCTCACGTCTGATCTTGATCTGATGGTAACCTGACCTTAGGTCGATTTTGGAGAACACTTTTGCTTTAGACAACTGATCAAACAAAACATCAATCCGGGGTAAGGGGTACTTGTTCTTTATAGTTACTGTATTAAGCGGCCTATAATCCACACACATCCTCAGAGTCTTATCTTTCTTTTTCACAAAGATAGCGGGACATCCCCAAGGCGACGAACTAGGGCGTATCAAACCTTTATCCAAAAGCTCTTGTAATTGAATCTTAAGCTCTGCTAACTCTTTAGCGTGCATTCTATACGGTCTTCGCGATATGGGTGCCGTTCCAGGGATTAACTCGATAGCAAACTCCAAACCAGGCTTTGACCCAAACATAAAAGTTGCTCAAAATATTTTTCTCTACAACTTTCATATAGAACACTTTTTCTGAAACCATTTTTAAATGCACTTGCAGTTCAATCGGAATTTCTTTTGATTTAATTAAAAGTGGAAAAGGGTGATTATCGGATTTGGTCTTATGAATTGAATAGTGTTGACCCCAATGTCAAAAGTGGTTCAACAAGTTGGCTTTGTTGGTTTGCAAGAGTTATTCTTTTCATGCCACTTCATCTTGCACCGCATTTATTGAATTATAAATTCATCGCACGCAATAGGATCGACCCCGCCGGAGCTTCACCAAGAGCAGGAGCTAAACGCCGAGCCGGAGATCCAGGAGCTGCAGCAGCAGCAAGGAAGTCGACCCCGTCCACGACACTAACCTGCCCGAGTGCCCCTCCCACGAGGCCTCGGTTTTCACTCAAGGCAAGCCCCGGAGCATTCTAAGTCTCCCAGTCTTTGCAATTAATTTACTTGAGTCCTTTTATATTGTGATGCATTAGGTATAGGAGTTGATTGAATCCTATTTGTTGCATTACCATTCCTTGATTATTGACTATTACCTGCCTTGTTATCCTGCTACTGCTTAATAATGTAGAATTGCTTAGCCTGCTTAATAAAGGTAGTAGTTAAGGATGTTTCCGTGATACCCCGATGGGTATTTATCGGATCACGGTTGGCTATATTTGCTATCGTGGAAAAGAACCTGAGTAGTAATGAAATACGGTCAACGGGATGGCAGGGCACAAGTTTGGAAACTTGGGGCAGTTCATCCGTTGGATCGTATAGGTTTGTATCGATGTTGGCCCTCGTTCATTTTTGAACGCGCCCTTTTACTTAGGGATATGTCGGTGCCGTAATCATCGACCCCAAAGCCGGTTAGAAGCTGTTCGGGCCGGTCTCGACCCGTGTCGTGCCCTCTAGTACGGAAGTTGCGATCTGCCGCGTGAGGCCATCGCCAGACTCTGATTGGGCGGTCCGTGCTTGAGCCGCGACGATTACCACCACGAACAAGCATCGAGCGGTTGCCCAATGCATGGACCCGATGGGGAAAGTGTGGGCTGGTATCAAAGGTCTTTCACCAGCTGGTTTGGAATTCGATTCGAGTCGCCGTCTCCCCCGGTTAGTGGGAAACTATGTCGAGCTTCACCACGATACAACTCCATGTGATGTTTAAAGATTCAACTAAATGTGGATAAGTCAACTGGATATGGTTATACTATTGTTTGTTAGATTCAAGTGAGTGCTCTAGTGCAGGTAATAACCTAGAACTAAGGAATAGGCTTAAAAGTAACAGCTCATCATAATCATTAATTATCCCTTATCTGGATTTGAGCCTTTCGCAACTAAAAGATCCCAGCTCCACTTCAAAAGCCTTGCATACCCTTGGAGTCTTTTATTTTCAGTTAGACGGGTAGGGCTGTGACACCCTGGTGTCAAGCACTGCATTAGGCACTGCAATTAGCCACTAAGAAAGCATAAGCAATGCATTGCATCATTTCATGTGTATAAGTATGCCTTTGATCTTTTGTTGTTTATTTGAAATTGGATTTCTATTTGACTTGATGCTTTGATTTTGGCTTTATTCTTGAGGAGGATTTAAAAATGGTTTTCAGAAAAAGTGTTCTATATGAAAGTTGTAGAGAAAAATATTTTGAGCAACTTTTATGTTTGGGTCAAAGCCTGGTTTGGAGTTTTTCAAACTGTTTTTGAGAAGTCAAACTTTGGAAATTTCTGGAAAAAAGAAAGAATAATTTTCTTTCCCGGCGCCAACCTTTCGGCCCATCCGGCCTTTCGGCCCGCTTCGCCGCCTCGGCCCAGCGCTCGCCGCCTCGCCCGCGCGCGCCCGCCGCGCACCGCGCGCCGGCCACCTGACACGGCCGCGCCGTACGCCGGCCGACTTGCCGCGTGGCGCCCCTTCTCTGCGCCAAATCCCCGCTGACCACTCCCCTTCCGATCTTCTCCCACCGGAGCACGCCAGCGATCTTCGCCGACCACTCCCGCGCAACCTCGTCTGCCGAGCCGCCTGCCGCCGCCTCGCTGACCGAGCCGCCGTGGCCCCGCCACGACCGGCCGCCCTCCGCTCCGCCGGGCAAAAGCCCGAGCGCCTCTCCCACTCCCTCACTCACTCGCACACTCACTCTCGCTCTCGCTCCCCACTCTCACCCGCGCACGAAGCAAACCGAGCACTCTCCGCTCGCTGCAACCACCGCCGCAAGGCCCCTTCCCAAATTCCCGTCACCACCTCCATCACCGGCCGATTAACCCCGGCCACTGCCTCGCCTTCGTCTCGGACACACGGTGCGCACCCCCGCGCCATCCGCCGAGCTCCACCGACGCCGAAGTCCGAAGAGCCCCGCCGCGGAAGCTTTCAGCGCCGCTGGGAGCCCGGAGCCGTTCGTCCCCGACCCGAGCTCCACCGCCTCCCTTCTTCCTCCTCCAGCTTCGCCAAGCCAAGGCAAGGTGAGAACACCGACTAGCCCTAACGCTACCGTTCCCTATCCCTCTGTTCACCACGGCCGAGCGCCATTGCCGCCATCGCGGACCTCACACGTGGCCAGCACGCACCAGCGCACCTCCGGCCAAGCCATCACCCCTAGGACTCCCCTCTAGGTTCACTGAGTCTCACACGCCCGCCAGTTTAGCCGGCGACCGCCGGAAACGGCGTAGCCGCGCATTGCCGTCGCCGCCGTGCGCTGCCGCTCGCCGCCGGCACGCTACGGCCGTGCGCTGGCCAATCCTCCAGCACCGCCGGATGCGCCTCGTCGAGACGAGTCCGCAGGGCCCAGCCTCCCCGCCGGCGACCTCACCGACGGCGAGAAATCGCCGGACCAATCCCTCCCCTGTTTCCGTCTCGTCCGAGCCCCCGAGTCAGGCCTCGGACGGGCGCGACGGTGTTCCGTCTCGTCCGAGCCCCCGAGCCAGGCCTCGGACGGTCGCGCCTGTGTTCCGTCTCGTCCGAGCCCCCGAGCCAGGCCTCGGACGGGCGCGCCTGTTTTCCGATTCGCCCGAGCCCCCGAGCCAGGCCTCGGACGAGCGTGCATGTTCCGTCTCGCCCGAGCCCGCGAGCCAGGCCTCGGACGAGCGTGTGTGTTCCGTCTCGCCCGAGCCCGCGAGCCAGGCCTCGGACGAGCGTGCGTTCTTCCGATTCGCCCGAGCCGAGCCCTCGGCCGCGGTTTCGTCGAGCCAGGTCTCGGCCATTCCGCTTTCCGCCGTGCGCCCGAGCCCGAATGGGTTCTGCTGACCCACGGGTCCCGCGCGTCAGCCCCTTCCCGGTCCATGGACCGAGTTCTCGCAAGCTAGCCGGGAGAAGTTAAATGTTTTTCTTTTCGGTTTAATTTCCAGAGATGCTTGTTATTTTTGTGTAGCCTGTTTTATAAATCCAAATGAAGTGCTTCCAGTTTTATTAGCTTTCTTATGAATAGATCTATCATGAGAAAATATGAATGTATTTTTGATAGCAGTTTATTTTACTGTTTTCATTTATTTCAGTTTTATGCTTTTGTTTAGATAAATGATTATAAGTGTTTTCTGGTTGAGATAATTCCTGGAAAATTTTGTGTAAGTTGATTATACTGTTTGACACCTGTGAAAAATATATGATGCACTGTTTATGTAGAAAAAGTTACTGTTATAGCTAAAAGTCTCTTTTTGCTGATTTCTTAGAATAAGTGTTAAGGTGTTTTATATGCTGAAATAAAATATGGGAAAATTTGTACAGTCTCTGTATGCCTTGTAGAATCTAAGGAAAATATGAACTTGATCTGTTTTATGGAAAATTTTGTAGTTGCTTTACAACTGTGCTTTTCTGTATAGATCTTTGAAAATTCATGTAAGAAAATATATGATGGTTCTGGTCATGGAACTTCCTAGATAAATATGAAATGTAAAGTAGAATCTGGGAAAAATAGGAAATAGAGCTATGCACTCTTTTACAGTAGGGTTGTAGTTCAAAGTACCTTTTTAGGCAGTTTGCTTGTCATTTTTTTGTATCTGCAGCTCTGTATTTTATCTTTGGCTGAAACTTGTTCAGTAGAGTCCAGCAAGTGTGTTTTACCTTCTGGAAATTTTGTGGATTTTTCTGAGTCTAGAAAAATGCACTTGCAGTTCAATCGGAATTTCTTTTGATTTAATTAAAAGTGGAAAAGGGTGATTATCGGATTTGGTCTTATGAATTGAATAGTGTTGACCCAATGTCAAAAGTGGTTCAACAAGTTGGCTTTGTTGGTTTGCAAGAGTTATTCTTTTCATGCCACTTCATCTTGCACCGCATTTATTGAATTATAAATTCATCGCACGCAATAGGATCGACCCCGCCGGAGCTTCACCAAGAGCAGGAGCTAAACGCCGAGCCGGAGATCCAGGAGCTGCAGCAGCCAGAGGAAGTCGACCCCGTCCACGACACTAACCTGCCCGAGTGCCCCTCCCACGAGGCCTCGGTTTTCACTCAAGGCAAGCCCCGGAGCATTCTAAGTCTCCCAGTCTTTGCAATTAATTTACTTGAGTCCTTTTATATTGTGATGCATTAGGTATAGGAGTTGATTGAATCCTATTTGTTGCATTACCATTCCTTGATTATTGACTATTACCTGCCTTGTTATCCTGCTACTGCTTAATAATGTAGAATTGCTTAGCCTGCTTAATAAAGGTAGTAGTTAAGGATGTTTCCGTGATACCCCGATGGGTATTTATCGGATCACGGTTGGCTATATTTGCTATCGTGGAAAAGAACCTGAGTAGTAATGAAATACGGTCAACGGGATGGCAGGGCACAAGTTTGGAAACTTGGGGCAGTTCATCCGTTGGATCGTATAGGTTTGTATCGATGTTGGCCCTCGTTCATTTTTGAACGCGCCCTTTTACTTAGGGATATGTCGGTGCCGTAATCATCGACCCCAAAGCCGGTTAGAAGCTGTTCGGGCCGGTCTCGACCCGTGTCGTGCCCTCTAGTACGGAAGTTGCGATCTGCCGCGTGAGGCCATCGCCAGACTCTGATTGGGCGGTCCGTGCTTGAGCCGCGACGATTACCACCACGAACAAGCATCGAGCGGTTGCCCAATGCATGGACCCGACGGGGAAAGTGTGGGCTGGTATCAAAGGTCTTTCACCAGCTGGTTTGGAATTCGATTCGAGTCGCCGTCTCCCCCGGTTAGTGGGAAACTATGTCGAGCTTCACCACGATACAACTCCATGTGATGTTTAAAGATTCAACTAAAATGTGGATAAGTCAACTGGATATGGTTATACTATTGTTTGTTAGATTCAAGTGAGTGCTCTAGTGCAGGTAATAACCTAGAACTAAGGAATAGGCTTAAAAGTAACAGCTCATCATAATCATTAATTATCCTTATCTGGATTTGAGCCTTTCGCAACTAAAAGATCCCAGCTCCACTTCAAAAGCCTTGCATACCCTTGGAGTCTTTTATTTTCAGTTAGACGGGTAAGTCTAGCTGAGTACATTCCCGTACTCAGGGTTTATCCCGTTTGTTGCAGATGGCCAGGTCTACTTTGGCTATTGTAAGCACTGCCTCTACCCAGTGGAAGGTGATGAGGAGTAGGCCCAGGGCAGGGTCGTCCACAAGCTTTCCTCCTTCTTTTGCCGGACTGAGACTACTGGTGGCACACTATCTTAAAAAGGAGGAATGACTTGTGTTGAGTTGGTTTATCAAACAATGTTTCATTTGGACCACGTGTGTTGTGGTCGTGTTTTAAACTTATTCAAGCTTCCGCACTTTTAAACTCAATATTGTAATAACTCCGTTTTAAATTCCGCACTCTGATGTTTTAAAATTCGATTTCGTTTCGCTGTAATGTATCTTTACGAATGTAACCTTGAACGATGCGATCCTGTATGTTCTGGTGTAAGAAATCCTTCGAGATTTCCGGACTACCGGGGTTGTATGGGTTCAAGTGTGGGTCGAAGTCAGACGGATTTGACTAAGATAACACTTGAGCTCTTATAATCAGGACGGTTCCGCCACACGACCCCCCCCCCCCTCTTGCTTTCACTGTCCTCTATTATACAGGTAACATCTATTGGGCCTCTTCGGGGGGAGTTGGCCCATATATCATATGGGCTTCCCCCAACAGTAGCCCCTCAACTAGTAGATCATGGCTGGCTCTACATGACCTAGTAGTTGCTCATACATGAAGAGGCACAATACAACTCAAACCCCGATTGCGAGGATCGCCCTTCGCAACCGACACGTGTGCGCCTCACAAAAAACTCCATCTCAAAAACCCAGTGGGAAAAAAGGGCATGGAGAAAAGAGCACGCGCACGACTCTATCATATACATGTTCTAACTCCAATATACATGTCATAACATCTTAGGCTTGTGCTTTGAAGCGTTTTGCCGTCGATCTTCCTGATGTCTCCACCTTTGAGCCTTGGTTCCTTCATGCTGCTTCTATGAGACGATTCATCTGCTTCGCCGATGCACAGATCTTTGCCTCCCAGACTTCCTCAATGTGGGGGTCTTCATCTCTGACGCCTTCACCTCTGGTGTCCTCTTGGCACGCAGGTCTTCGCTACCGAGGCCTTCGCCTGTCTTCTCTTCCAAGGCACGTAGGCACGTAGTTGATGTAGTCGAAGTAGTCACAGTCGAAGGCTTCCACTCACGAGCGCCGGGCAAAAAATCTAGACTTCATGCCTTGGAGTAGTTGGTCCTTCAATGTGCTCCCCTAGCCCCTCTTGGTGGTGCTCGTAGTCGGGTCCTCAGCTACCTGTTGAATCAACTCCCCCCGAAGAGGCCCAACAGATATTTACCTGTATAATAGAGGACAGTGAAAGCGAGAGGGGGGCTCGGTCTCTCTCAATTGAATCAGAACCCTAATCCACACACCTGTTCGGAGCCGTCTTCTCCAACATTGGCGCCCAACGTGGGGCTGCTGATTCAACCCGCCGCGCTCTTCGTCCCATGCCCGACGCAGTCCGCCACGGCTGCAACCATCCGCTCTGCGCTGCTGCAGCCAAAATCCACCTCCGCGAGCTCGCCGCTACCACGGGACCTGCGCACTCAGCGGCCATCTCCAAGTCGTCCTCCGCCATCAACGCCGCCGCAACAGAGCTGCTCGAGCTCCCGCGGGACTTCTCCGACATCTCCCCTGCCACAGCGGGGGCGGCGGCGCCCAGATCCGACGCGCCTACCTGCCCGCTTGCGCTCGCTACGTCTCGCGGTCGCCTCCGTCCCCATCTCTCGACCGCAACACCAGAAGACCCCATCTCCTTCGCGCGTGCCCCGACCAGGCCATCTCCAAGTACCGCAAGGTCATCACCATCCTCGACGGCACCGGCCACACTCGCTTCCGTCGCGGCCCGTCGAGTCGCCGGCGGCACCTCCGGCCGTCGCCGCTCCCTCCCCCAAGCGCACGTTGTCGGTGTTTGTTAACCGACAACTCGTCTTGAGTAATCTCAGACGATTTGTTCGGTGGGGATCGGCGTTCGTAGGACTCGGCGAGTACACAGGGACAATGATTTATACTGTTCAGGCCGCTAAATAGCGTAATACCTTACGTCCAGTGCGGCGTGTGCCTTGTGTATGAATATGATTCGATGATAGGAGCCTGCGCTTGCTTCCCCTTATATATCCGGGTGAAGCTTAGCACAGACCGAGTCCTAGTCGGTTAGAACACAGGAGTTCTATTCTAAATACAAGACTTTCTTTAAAAATTTGACTAAGTTACAGTGAGAGTCCTAATCCAAGTACGCTTCGTATCAAGTCTTCGGATCTCCCATGCCGTCCGAGATTAGTCAGAGTAATCATCTTCTGATGATATCTCTGACATCCTGGTCCGTCACACGTCAGATTCGCCGTGAGCGCCATCCTGCTTCCGGAAGGCGGTAGCACCGGCGGTGGGAGGGACCTGGGGACCGGAGGCTCCCCATCACCCCGCCCTCAATGGCGCCGTCGAGCTAGTGCTACCGAGGCAGCTCTACCAGCCGTTCCACCCATCGCCGTCCCCTCTCCCGCCCAGCCTCCGCAACCTCGACCTCACCCAGCGCCTCTGTCGAGGGCGCCGCGATGGACGCCGATCTGCAGGCGCTCCGCCGCTTCTCGGAGAACCTCGCGGGGCGTTCCGCTCCCCCGACAACTTCGCCTTCCTCTCCGACACGCGCATCGTGGTGCCTGGCGCACCCGACCTCCGCGTGCACCGCTGCGTGCTCATCTCCTCGCTCTCCCGGGACGGCTTCAACCCGTCCACCATCCAGGAGGCCACGGGCATCTCGGGAGTTAAGCAGAACTGCCTCGTCGTCGTGTCCCAGGTTAGGACTCGCTCCTTGAGGACACGGCCAGCGCGTTTCCACTGGACCTGCTCTCCTACTTCGACTCCTAGGTCACCACGCTCGACGCGTTCGCACGCCGCGACCAGTTAACAGAGTGTGAGGCTGTCGCGCTCTTAGGAGCAAATCCTCCCAGGTGTATCCCGTCCATCCCTATGATGTCGCGCGTAGTCTACAACCTCTTCGCGATTTCCTCGAAGTATGGGTTCAAGGTTTGCATCACATCGGCTGAGCAATGGCCTGTATGTTTCTGGTCAACCTGAGCAACCGAAGGAAAAGGCCCCAACCATTTGTTCGACTGTGATGCCATATACTGGGGGTGACATCAAGAAATCTGGAGAGCTGGGGAAGATGTTTGATCTCCACGTTGAGAAGTCAAGTCAAAAAATCTGGTCCTCTAGGAAATGCTCCTTCAAGGAATACTTCATTTGGGGGTCTTGCTTCAAACTCTGAACCCGTCTCCAATGCTGGTGGTCGGTCCAACTACTTTGGTTCTCTTTCATCTTCAGTTCCTGGTGCTGGCGGATCTGCTAGAGCAAAATCAAACTTCGGACCGCTCAATAAGCATGGCGAAGAGGTCATCTGGTCCTCGGTCTGGAGGAGTGACCCCAATGGCACGCTAGAACTCTGGCCCCCTTCCTCCTACGCTTCTGACAGCTAGACTTATCACATCTGGGTCTATCACTTCAGGACCACTTAATTCGTCTGGTGCTCCAAGGAAAGTATGTAAGTGCATTTGCCCCCAAAGTGGGTTTTGGCTAATTAATGACAATCAAATTAGGGACTAACCGGTTTATAAAAGCATGTATGCATGTGTTAGTCCTAGAGAGATTTGAAATGTTGTTATCTCGTGAACAAAGCACGTTGGATACTCTTGGACGTAAAGATGCCTAGCTCAAGTGGTAGTTTAAAATTTCAATTTTAAACTTGAGTTATAGGTAAGTCGGACTATCAAGAGGGTCACAAATTATGTTGGCTAGTTGTGGAGAAAAGTGCTCAAATCGACTAACTATAGTTTGCTTGAGAGACACCGCACAATCACGAACACTTAGGTTAACTTTGTGTAGTCGGTAGTACCGACCATGGGTGGTCGGTAGTACCGACCACGGCTTCTCCGGATAGTGCTCAAAACAACCTCTCTGTGTTGGCTCGAAATTGGCCTAGCGGTAGTACCGCTATAGGGCCGGTACTACCGCCCCTGGTGGTACCGACCCTGCCCGGTAGCAAGTCAGTTTTGCAACCCTCTCTGTGTAGATTCAAAATGACTTGGCGGTAGTACCGCTATAGGGCCGGTACTACCGCCCCCGGTGGTACCGACCCTGGTCGGTAGAAAGACAAGTTTTACAGAGCTCTCTGTGTAGATTCAAAATGGTCTGGCGGTAGTACCGCCAAAGGGCCGGTGGTACCGACCCAAGCCGGTAGAAACCAAGTTTTGCAGGGCTCTCTGTACTGACTCAACTTTGACTTGGCGGTAGTACCGCCATAGGGCCGGTACTACCGACCCTCGGTGGTACCGACCCTGGTCGGTAGTAACCGAGGGACCGAGTCCCTTTTTGTGGAGCTCTCTGTCTGAGGCCGATTTGGCCTGGTGGTAGTACCGCCATAGGGCCGGTACTACCGCCCACGGTGGTACCGACCTGAGGTCGGTAGCTGACTTTTTGGTCAGATCCAGATCTGTGTGACCGTTATGACTGGCGGTCCTACCGACCATGGGTGGTCGGTACTACCGACCAGCCTCGGGACTGAAGGAGTATAAATACTTCTCCTCTTCACTTTTCACGGCCACTCATTCATTCCACTCACTTATTGCTGACCTAACTTCAGACAAAAGCTCTCCCAAGCATTGACTCCTCCCCTCTCTCTCCCCCTTTGCTCCAAGATTCATTCCCTTGCAAGATTTGAGCTAGGGAAGCGAGATTAGAGAGTGAGAAGCATCGATCTCCGACTTGAGCACTTGGTTTCCATCTAGCCGGCTTGGTTTGTGTCTATTACTCTTGAGCTCTTTGAGCTCTAGCCGGTTATGTGTTCTTCGTGGTAGCCCGTGTTGTTCATTTGTGAGGGCTCCTCGAAGTGTTTGTATTTCCCCTGTGATTTCTAGTGGAGAAACTCTCGTAGCCTTTGTGGTTGCTTGAGTGAGGCAAGGAGGTGAAATAGACTCGACCTTTGTGGTCACCTTAACAACGAGGACGTAGGCTCTCCTTTGTGGATTGGCCGAACCTCGGGATAAATCGTTGTGTCCGTGTGTGTGCTTGTTGTTGTCTCTACTTTGCATATTACGGTTGTTATTGCGTTCTTCGTGTTCTTCCTCTCCCTATCTCTTTCTTAGGTTGGGAAGGCTCGATCTACATCAAGGGAAGCAACCAAGGCTTGGTGAGAGTAGAATCATCATCTATCATACTTAGGGAAGTGGGGTAAATGTTGTTGTATATCCATAGCTTACATACATCGGATTTGTAGTTCCTTTTAGGTTCCCGTTTGTGTCGTTTGTTTGTGTCGGTAGTACCGGTGTTTCACACCCGGTAGTACCTACACAAACAAACCAGCCTCACCGGTTGTCATCTAACTATATTTCTAGTTTGTGAAGTTTCAGATTGTTTAAAATCACCTATTCACCCCCCTCTAGGCTGATTCAATCCTTTCAAAGTATCTGGACTACTTGATTCTGCTGCATCGATGAAAATGCGGGCTACTTCCTTTGCTCACAATCAAGCTGTTACTAATCTCAATACTAAAGATGGTTACTCAATTCAGGGAAGCTTTCCAAAGCCAATACTCTGTGCTGTGATTCTGCTCTTTGTGATGGGTTTCATAGCAGTTGGCTTCATTCTGGGTGCTGTTCACAATGCAATTTTGCTGATAGTTGTTGTGGTGATACTTGGTTTTGTTTCTGCACTTCTTATCTGGAATGCGTGATGTGGTAGGAGAGGCGCAATTGGGTTTGTTAATCGCTATCCTGATGCTGATCTCAGAACTGCCAAAGATGGACAGTGCATAAAGGTTACAGGGGTTGTTACTTGTGGAAATTCCCCCTTGAATCCTCGTTCCAAAGGGTCCCAAGATGCGTATACACTTCAACCAGCTTGTATGAGTACAGGGGATGGGATTCCAAAGCTGCCAATACCTAGCATCGACGTTTACCTGGGGTTTACGCTCAATGGAGGTCAATTAGCTCTGGCTCAGTACATTGGTTGAGCGAAGATTATTTTCTCATGTGAATGAAACTCTCAGATATTCTTTTACATCTGAAGCCTGAACATCTTTATCAAACGAGTCTTGGACCATCTGTCAAGGCTAAAAGAAAGGTTCTCACCATCCCAGAGGCTCACTCGGCCCTTCACCAGACAATGACTACATGTAAGTAATCCGAGCTTACCCCCTTTAAATCTGGCATTCGACTCAAGATCCATATATACATATATGTATTTTATCATATACTATTTTTATTTCAATTGATCATCAAATATGCATGTCTTGAGAATATTCTTGACAGTAACACGTCTCTCAACTAATAAGGTAAAAATGACACCTTAACCACAATATCTACTTGTTATTCTTCTTTGGTAAGCTTATTGCATTCAAGTCGATCATTCACCTCTTGAACTACATATTATTTAAGAAAATATTCAGTACATATTTATTTATATAAACATCAGTCACTAACCTCTTTTGGACACGTGTTGACAACATAGTGTAGCAGAAACCAAACCAACATAAGTGAGTATTTCTCATCGGTTCATTAATTCTCAGCAGTCTATATTCACTAATATTTTCTGCCCTTATGATTTGCTTTGCCACTATTTTGATCTAACTTTTGCCTCTTGAGGCAAAAAATTTTAAAAAAATTTATCTTTGCACACAACTTGTCACCCTGATGACAAAGAAAGTGTCGCGGCTTCCGCCGCATCAAAAGCATGGCCTAAGTAACTGTAACTACTTGGCCTTAAATGCCAAATTTAAAACATCTATCATTTTCTTAAGTTGAGACCCTTTTTGTTACTAACATGCAGATTATCATCACTGTAAGTATCTCTTGTCCCTACATGCTAACACCTTCCTCCTAGAATATATTTTCTTTGTCATATACATATTTTATCTCTTTAAACCAAATCAGTCACTTATATCAGTCAGTGGTTCAGCCTTAGTTACATATATGTCCAACAACTATTGAGTTTGCTCCGGTCAGTACTCTCCATCAGTCAACGGTTCTCAAGAGATTTTCGAGTTGGGTCAGTTACTTCAGTAATTCTCTACCAGTTAGTGGCTTTCATCCGTCGGCAACGTTTATCAGATTCTCTACTAGTCAGTGGTTTTCATCGGTCGGCAACGTTCATTAGATTCTTTACTAGTCAGTGGTTTTCATCGGTCGACAACGTTCATCAGATTCTCTACTAGTCAGTGGTTTTCATCCGTCAACAACGTTCATCAGATTCTCTACCTGTCAGTGGTTTTCATCGGTCAGCAACGTTCAGCAGATCCTCTACCAGACAGTGGTTTTCATCAGTCAGCAACGTTTGACAGTTATTGGTTTTCTACAGTTATTGGTTTTTGACAGTCAGCGACTTTTGATTAGCCAGTTGTCTTTGTCAGTCAGTAACCTTTCAAATATAATTGGTCATCATCAGTAAATAACCTTCATCATCTGTCAGTGGGATTCGTCCATCATTGATTCTCATCAGCCTTAGTCATTATTGATCTATATCATTTTTCAATGGATTTCATCTATCAGCCTTCGTCAGTGGTTTTCAACAGCCTTTGTCACTCATTGGCCTTTGTTATACAGCAACCTTCGTCAGTTGACAACCTTCGTCTCTCAGCAGCTTTCCAGTCAGCAGCTCAGCAGCTACTCAACCCACAAACAAACTAACACTAACATATTTCCATCTTTTTGTAGGTTGTATTCTTTAAATCCGCTTTATTTTTTCTTCAATTTTTCATAAAATGCTTCAATCAAATTTTATCTGACCTAATCTTCGTAGGAAACTGATCTTATTTTATGATTCAATATTGCAAGTCATATTTATACTCATGCAGGTCCTTGAATAGTACCCTCAGTTGGTTATCTAAAACTACAACCATCTAATTTGAGGACATCACTTCTTATATACATAGCTAATTTTTGTTCGAACATAACTGTCATTTTGTAGGGGGAGCATGATATGTTTACCTCTATTTAGTATTATTACGCAATACATCCATTTGTATTTTCATACACATGCGTACATTACATAAGTGCATTGCACCGCATGGCCCGGACCACCCGGAAGAAGTCCCAAAATGCACGGGCACCAGGACTCTATGCATCAATATCCTGGAAGAAGTCTCAAACCTACACGGACACCAGGTCGCAAAGCTAAGGCTTTCGTGCTAACTGCACGTATCATTTAAATGACTAACCATTTCTGCAGCAAGTGGAAAGTCGGTGTCTTTGAGTGTCGAAAGACTTGCAAGCAAGTCGATATTCGACAATGATGGGCAACCTAAGTCCCTGGAAAAATGCACCCTATCAACTCAGGAGCATTTTTCACGTGACTTCTCTGGCCTTCGACACGGGGCGTCGGCTTCTACATCAATGTTATCTTCACCAAGCTCTTCGGCTTGGGGGCCTTCGTCGACACCTTCGTCATCTACACCAACCTCGCCTCCGCCAAACAACATTGCAGGAGGACCTTCGTCAACACCTTCGCCAAGATCTTCGGCTTGGGGGCCTTCGTCGACACCTTCGTCATCTACACCAACCTCGCCTCCGCCAAACAACATTGCAGGAGGGCCTTCGTCGACACCTTCGGCAAATCATGATGACTCGCCTCCGCCAACACGATGAAGCATCTTCGGTAGGAGGGGCTTCAGCATCGTCCTTGAGGGGCTACATCAACCCTATCGGCACCAAGGTCTACCACACCTTCGTCAACCACTTCGACTCAAGGGGTCGATGGCTTGGCCCTGAAGACCTGCTTCAACTACTACAACTACTTCGCCTACATCAAGCGTAGCTGAGGACCCGACTATGAGCACCAACCAAGAGAGGCTAGGGGAGCACATTGAAGGACCAACTACTCCAAGGCATGAAGTCTAGATTTTTGCCCGGCGCTCGTGAGTGGAAGCCTTCGGCCGTGACTACTTCGACTACATCGACTACGACGACTACGTGCCTTGGAAGAGAAGACAGGCGAAGGCCTCGGTAGCGAAGACCTGCGTGCCAAGAGGACACTAGAGGCGAAGGCGTCAGAGATGAAGACCCCCACATTGAGGAAGTCTAGGAGGCAAAGATCTGTGCATCGGCTAAGCAGATGAATCGTCTCATAGAAGCAGCACGAAGGAACCAAGGCTCAAAGGTGGAGACATCAGGAAGATCGACGGAAAAAATGCTTTAGAGCACAAGCCTAGGAGTTAGAACATGTATATGATAGAGTCGTGCGCGTGCTCTTTTCTCCATGCCCTTTTTTCCCACTGGGTTTTTGGGATGGAGTTTTTAGTGAGGCGCGCACGTGTCGGTTGCGAAGGGCGATCCTCACAATCGGGTTTTGAGTTGTATTGTGCCTCTTCATGTTTGAGCAACTAATAGGTCATGTAGAGCCAGCCATGATCTAGTAGTTGAGGGGCTACTGTTGGGGGAAGCCCATATGATATATGAGTCAAATCCCCCCGAAGAGGCCCAACAGATGTTACGTGTATAACAGAGGACAGTGAAAGCAAGAGGGGGGCTCGGTCTCTCTCAATTGAATCAGAACCCTAATCCACACACCTGTTCGGAGCCGTCTTCTCCAACAAATAGAAAGGAACAAATATAAATATTTAGGTATTTAACATTCATGTCTTATTTTGTGTTAATGACCTTGTTTGCTAAAGGTTATGATCAGTCAAAGTTGGTCAATGTTTTTCTATCACAACAAAACAACAACAACCGCTATAAATCATGTCAAACAATCCTAATGTATTTTTTTCCCGTTACAGCGTACGGGCATATGTACTATGAAATTAAATTTGAAATGGATCTACTTAAATCACTTTTATTTTTTTAAACTAAACCCAAAAGAGTTTATTTATAGTTAGAGTTTAAAAATTTAAACTTTGGATTAAACTTAACCTAAAAGATTTTTAAAGTCTCTTTCTTCCCCCGTTGCAACGCACGGGCATTTGTCCTAGTAAAAAGAAAAAAATACATAACCACTCTACTATAGCAAAACTGTCGTCTAAAACCGCCTGAGTGGTTTATTTGACCAGTTTTTGAAAGTTCCCAGGGATAAAATATCTGGCTTTATAGTTTAGGGGTGAAGTGGTCAACGTCAATAGTTGAGGGGTTAGACTTTTTCGTATATACATATAATGAGTTCGAGGCTTCGAGCGCGTAGGCACGCCATGGTCGGTCGGTCGAGCTTACTCCGAAACTTCCATGGCTTTACGTGTGCGACTCGTTGGCTAATAAGCTGCCTGTGGTTCGCAATCGCCAGCGCAGGCCAGCAATGCACACATTCACAAAACTACGAGGTTATGGGTAATTTCTTTACTGTTGCCTGACAGAAAATTTTAGCGTTAGCCGGCATAATAAATTGTCAGACATAATAAAATTGTCAGAACTACAAGGTTATTAGTTTTCCCTCTAGTCTTACTGCTGCCAATAAGGATAGTTCTAAACTTTTTGGGGTTTCGGTAATTCCTAATTTGTCAATCACCTTCAAGGAAATAAATACTTTTCTGTCAGGTATGAAACAATTGAATTTGAGCAATGATTTTTATTCATAATTATCATCATGTTACTCAAAAAATAAATAAACTAACACTTATCTCCACCAACAAATTGGTCCTTTATACTCTTTCCGTCCAACAAAACCAATTCTCGCTTTATCGAGGAGTTAAATATTTCGAACTTTGACCGAAATTATACAAAAAGTACTAACATTTTTTATACAAAAATATATACCATTAGATTAGTAATAAAATATATTTTCATAATAATTTTATTTAATGACATAAATACTATACATTTTATTATAATCTTGGTGTTGTTTCAGGGCCGAAACCCTGAAACAGTCGGTTGACGCATGAGCAAACGCGCGAGGCGAATACGAAAGTAGACGGCGGGCGTTAAGGTAAAGTGAACAGTGCTCTCCTCCCCCCTCCCCCCCCCCCCCCTCAACTGAGAGGCCGAGGGTTTTTATATTAAGCCGAATCAGTTCATAAGTACAAGAATGCCCTCTCAACCACTCTGTTACAATTACAAAGATGCCCTTTTCAACTACTTCACCGCTCCTGCCGCCCCCTCCGGCCTGAGGGGCACCATCGTGACCTCGTCCTTCGGTGGGCCCGGAGTCCCCTGACCCCTTCCTCTGACTTGCGGGCCCGCTCCCCTTGACTGAAGTATCCGACAACCTGCGAAAACCTTCAAGACCAAGGCATGAACGGCGAAAGTGCCAGGCCACTTTCGCACGAAAGCTGCCTGTGTCGCCTTTGGCCTCTTTCGAGCGAAAGCACGGTCCGGCAGGCTCACTCGCCTGATGGTGTGCTTTCGCGCGAAAGCTACTTTAAGTCATGGGCCCTGGCCATCTCTGGCCTCTTCCGAGCGAAAGCTCGGCCCGTTTGACTTACTCGCCCGACGGTGTACTTTCGCGCGAAAGTCTTTTCGACCTGCGGGCCGGAGGCGCCTCCAGCATGGGTACCAGCCCAACACTTGGTCCAACTTGAATCAATTTGACTGGTACGGATCTTATAATTGCATGTTTTTATTATGGACGGAGGGAGTAATTTATAAATTGGTAAAATAAACTAACACACATATATTGAATTACAAAAAAAACTTAAAAATAGGAATACCTAAGTCCTAGCTCTACCAATACATGTTTAAATTATACAGTAAGAGATCGATAAAATCAAAGAACCATGCTTTACGCGCGTACTCAAACCCAACATATAGCAGACACCTCTCGACCTAGGTTTAGTGGAGTACTAGCTCCCAAGAGGCATGTACGTATATGGTCCGTATCCGCGCATCTCTACGGGCATCCAATGTGAGGATCGCTGCTTACACACGAATGGCCTGCTCCTGATTTTTGCTCCCCCAGGACAGCAGCAGCAGCCTCTGCAGGCCTCGCCAATGCGACGACGACCTCGTCGGCGGTGGCGGTGCCGGCGCCGCATCATTGTTGGTGGAGATGCGCCGCCGGAGTTGGCCGGCTGCTGTGCTCCCGGCAACGCCCGCGCCGCTGCCGCACGGGTGGCCAAGGCCGACGTGACCACGAGAACCAACAGCATGGCCGCCATAACCTGCTTTCTCATCATCGTGGACGTGGAGGAGGTGGTACACGACATCATCATTTAATTACTAGTACGTAGTAGTTGCTCACACACTTCACAGTTTCTCTCCTTCGATCTAGGCTTCGGCGCAACCTAGCTAGCTTTACGATTTCTTTGGGAGTGTATACGAATTTGGCTAGCTCGTAGGATGCTGTAATAACCAGGGTACGCGATCGATCACTCTATATATAGTATTTATAAGGTAGCAGGGATATAATGGGATGTCGAGACAAGCTCTTCCTGAATGCAGCATGCATGTCATATACTAGTATCAAGGTCGGGCTGTCACACTGAAACTTCCATATGGCTTCACCTCTTACGTGTGCGACTCGCAGGTTAAGGGCATACTTAGATCCTAAATATTTACAAGATTCTCCATCACATCGAATCTTTAGACGCATGCATAAAATGTTAAATGTAGGTTAAAAAAATAACTAATTGCACAGTTTGTTTGTAAATGTCGAGACGAATCTTTTGAGACTAGTTGGTCCATATTTGGACAAAGTTTGTCAAATAACAACGAAAGTGTTACAGGAACTTTACACCCAAAATTCTTCCAACTAAACGCACCCTAAGCTGACTAATTCTCGTGAAGCAAGCTAGAAAATGCACACGTATATAAGTCAACGCTCTGTGCGCCGACGTCACGAGTCACGAGTGTGTGTGGTTTTAACTAGCATTGCGAGCAAAAGATGTCGGTCGATCGGTCAGGCGATCCGTTCTTAATTACGAATTTGCGACAAATTAATTCCAAAACTAGACGCCCCAATTCGTCATTTGTGATGACGATGTGTCGCTCTTTCGCCTTTCGGTGTTGGGCTGTTCACTGTTGGCGTCGTCGTCGTCTTTGCATGCGTTGCCGTGAGCAATGTGTCTATCCCACCAGCAAGAAGTTACGGTAGGGCAGTTTCCCTGCACCGGGCATGGAAGACGCAGTGGAAGGTGCCGGGAATACTGCTGCCTTGTTCCAAGCCGCCGGAGATCTCGAGAATAAACTCATCGATCGATCGATCGATCGATCGAGAAATTGGAAATAATGACAGTGATTATTTAATTTGGCATTTTTACTAACTAATTGCCTTGTGATCACGGTGTACGGAGGATCGGAGTGATGTGCGCTGATTTGATGTTCTCCTAACGTTCAAAAGGAGAAACGGTTTTGCTTTCGATGAGAAGGAGAGAAAGAAAACACAGAAATTTCCAAGAACGCACAATTAGTAGTACACGTATGAACCGCCTGATCCATGACAAAACTGTTTCTCTGTTGAAAATGCGGCGCTTAATAAAGAAGCAAATAAATTATGGACGCTCTATAGTTGGTGAGATCAGAGCTGAGGTGAAAGTCGAAACAAGTACAGTACCTTTTTGGCTTTTTCTCAATTCAACTTTGATGCCCCTTATATATTTCTGGAATCAGGACTAATATTTAATTTGCTGGTGGGCAGACAGTTTCATTCAAAAAAGCTCTTTTCTTTAGTTTTGAATTAGAATATCTTTCAGGCCGGTGCATATACCTTTTTCCTTTTGTTTACGAGAGATCAGCAACCTGATGAAGTCACGAAGCATTTGCATAAATATGTGCACTTGCGTAGTACGTAGTAGCCCAGTCAAAATTTCCTATTCTAGTCCAAGTCTAACTGAGAGGGTCGGTCTCGAAGGGAAAAGGACTCTGTCCATCCGTCACTACTTTAATTGTTAGTTTCACACTAGCAGATGTCCGTGCGTTGCTACGGAAGCTTTAAATTTTCAATGCAACAAGATATGATAATCAATTGATAAATAATAGAGCCTCCCTATCTCAGAAGTGGAGAATTCAACAACCAAAAACAAAAGGTTACATAATTATTGTCGAATCAAGATGATTTGTAGATCAAACATGATCTAATAAAGAGAGATGATGATAATATAGATTTCAATTTCTAGTTTTTTGCTTTGCTCTAGCTCAACTAATTTCTAATTTCATCGTATCATGCGACGTGATGGGGGCGGCTGCCGAGCAGCAGCGGCAGTCTGGTCTGGGAGTCTGGGAGTCGCCGCGGAGAAAGGTGGGGCGGCGGCGCCTTGTGGAGGGGCGGGGTTGGCGGTGCCGCCTTTGTACTCACGGTGCTGGATGATAGACTGGAATCACGGGGAGAGATTTTGAAATAGCACACCGGCCACCGGGAGTTGGGGCACTGCCAAAACGGTCTTGCCGATTCTAGTTTTCTCTTTTTAGAGTAGTGATTTGGCACATCGTGTATAGTATTGTGCTCATCGTGCAAATGGTTATGTTACCAAATACCAACTTACCATTGATTGCCATTATATGATCATTTATATACTCAAGCCATCTTTGAATTCATGTACAGTGCAACGTAACTCATCTCTGCACATTTCTAAACCTTTTCTAATACACTTAAGAGGATATATATAGCAAAATATTTTAAAGGAGACAAGAAATTGTCAAACATTCACGGCTTCTATAGGCTAGCTATCAGCATGCACGGGGCCATCAGAACTATATTCATCATTTATGCTTTAGTACCCTGTACCATCTCATGTTCAAAAGACGTTCAATAACAGAGTCACAAAGCTTGTAGTAATGGACAACCAATATTCAAAGCAAAAATCCTCAGACCATGCGAGTTAGAGGAATCTAAAAGTTTTAGCAACGATGAAGTAACTCAAAATCGATCAAATATACTATCGATATTTTCATGTTTGGAGTTGAATACTCTGAATTTTTAAATAAGTAAAAAAATCAGCATATTTTGCACAGATCATTTCCTTTGATCCATCGTTTATTTTAAAGCATAGATCATTTTGTCAATTAAATACATAAGTGAAATCATCGATTTTATTTAATTTCAATGGAATAGTTAAGCATATTTTGCAAACCACCCAACCACTCACATGACGTCCCAAAAACTGACTATAAATGAAACAATCCCTCCACTGTATTGTGTGAACTCTTATTTTCACTGTTTATATCCGAAAAAGAGACAGATACACATTAACGCTTAAGAATTACCCAACACATAAAAACACTCTTTGTGGTAATAGTCTACATGCTTCTCATTTTATCCTAACCCTTTTTGTTACGAAGGTTAGTGTATAAGCATTTGATAGTGTCATTTGTGCTTGGCCGAATCCTACTATAACATGCTTGCTTTTTAACTAAATTATATCATTTGCTTGATCAAATTCTACTGCAGCACTCAATCAGTACTGGAGCGAGATGTAGTGGACGGGCGGTGGTGCTATGGTGTTGAGGAGCGCCGTGGATAGAGCACCCCTGATTGGAGGAGTGTGGTGAAGGTTTGTGGGAGTGGTGTGGTGGGGTGCATGGTCATTGGTTGCAGCCTCGCGGGCGGAGCAAAGGAGTCAGGGGGCGAAGGAGTCCTTGTGCGTTGGCCGCGAGCGGGGCGAAGGGAGTCCTTGTGCGTTGCCATCACCTAGAGAAAGGAAGCTCTAGGGTGGCGACCCAAGTTATTCGAACCGGACCGGAAATCAAACCGCCGAGGACATCAGTTCAATGGTTCATTAGTCCAACTGTTTAGAACCGGTTGAACCATTGGTTCGATTGTTGTGGACCGTTAAATCAAACCGGCCATAAATTCTTTGAACCGGTGTGTGTGTGTGTATATATATATATATATGATTTAATTAATAATTAATATTGAAACAATGTACAAATATATGATATAATTAAATAATTGACAGATGGAACAACATAATTTAATTGTACAACCATAAGGTTCACACATCATAAAAATATAGGATCACATGGTCTTAAATTCAAAATACAAAGTGCGTGATAATATAAGGTTTATCTTCATACAGTGCATACATCATAAAAATATAAAATCACAGCAACATAGTCTCACTGCCACAAGTTGATACATTGTATGCTCAACCTCAGGATCAATATTTTTACATGCAGCTACATTACCAGGGTATTTGGCCAAATGTTCCTTGAAACGATGGATTCCTCCTCCTAAAAAAGTCATGTTACAATACATGCATTTGATCTTCTTTCTTGTTCCTTCTATAACCTGTGTACAATATCCCCATGCAGGACCAGTTTTCCTTCTTGTCCTTGTTTCTATGGCAGGCTCTTGGGATGGTGTAGAATTCTGGTTCTGGTTAGTATCATCAGTACTAACTGCAACTGCAACAGGTTTGAAGAATCCATTGTGTGTGAAAATCCAGGAAACAAAAATATAGAAAAAACAGTAAGGCAACTTAGCAATTATCACATGACTGAAAATATTGAATTCAGTTGCAAAATAACCAGATTTGGACATTCCTAATAAACTCTAACAGACAGCTTCACCAATGACTAATCATCAAATAATTAAATAACAATAGGATAATATATAAAACCTAAAAGATATAAATTAAAAAGCTCAAGCGCAGTAGCTCACCATTAGCCATGTTCTCTCTTCTCGTCATCTCGTGGAGCAGAGCAGTGGAGCTGTTGAGGTGGAGGCGTGGAGCAAAGCACAAATCAGACAGTAGATGTAGATCAGCACAGCAGCCACCGCCTGCTCGCTCGTGGGCTCGTGGCTCGTAGTCGCCGCAGCCAGCAGCCCCAGCGGTCTTTTAAGTGAACCAGACCGGTATAGGCCCTGGTTCGGTCTTTTAGCGGTCCAACCGTCGGTCCGGTCCGCTATGTTCAAAATTGATTGCTCATTGATTGACTTAGTACTATGTTCAAAAAAGTAAAATATCCAACTTCACTACAACTTTTCAAAACTACTTCATCGTTCAAAATTCAATTTTGTGAGGCAAGCAAAAACAAACATGTTATCCATGATGTCGTAGGGTGCTGTGATTATAAACGAGTGTGGCTAAGTTTACAGGTTTTAGTTTCAAACCAAACAGTATGATAAATTCTCATCAGGTGATATGAACCTAATCATAACCCCCACAGAAAATTAAATTACCATACTGGAAAGGTCAAGACACCAAAAATTAGAAAACTTATTTGAGGAATCAATTAAAGAGTTTGGAGAATATAAACTGGAAAAAAATATGTGCACCAGCAGATGTTTCCTGGTCCAACCCAACCAAGCCACCATGCATTCTCCTAATCTGCCCTAGCATGCTCTGTTCACTCCCCCACACAACACAACAGCCATCTCGGTGGAATGGTGATACAGCAAAAAAAGTATGAGAAACTCGACCTACTTGTGTGTGGCTCCTCCTGTGGGAGGTGGATGTCGTTGTTGTCTCACTGGGTAGGGCAGCCGTTCGTGTGTCAATGAGGCGACATCCTCCACTACTGAATTGTTCGCTCGGTAGGCCAGCAAACACCGAGCAGCCAATATGGGGCTGGATGGTCACAAGTTTGAAAGGATAAAAAAGTTAATAGTATTGCCAGGAATCGAACAAAGGAACAATTAATAAAAAGTAAGTCATGTTCAAAACGCGGTCCAATTTAAACAGTCATGTATGATCATCTTAGAATTGCATTTTGCATTGACATTCTTTTTCCTATTCCAGTTTCATTAGAGATACTCATAGTCTTGATACTGCTTTTATGAAGTGTGATATTGATTTTGGTTTAACAGTTCATTGATGTATTTTTAATTGTAATATCTCTTATGCATAAACCATGTTATTATGGTGTGTCTGATACATCTTTAGATGCTTTGTGAATCTGTGATATTTGTGAATAACATTTACTTAAGAACTAAGAATAACTTTCACTTATCAAAAGCTGCTATATGAGTGCTTTTAAGATAGACTCAATATAGTGTTTAAATAGAATTAGGTTTTAATCATAGCTCATATGTTACTTTGCAGAAACATGAGGAGAAGAAATCAAACAACAGATGCCAAGTTCTTTTTCTATGTATATAAATTTGCTACCTATTTCCAAATCCTTAAGCAGAAATATCGTGAAAAATAGTGGGAAACCACCTTAATTGCACTGGTCACTATGTGGTTTTGGAGATCCTTACCAGCAAAAACAAGAAGGTGAGCACGAATTCGACGCGAGGAGATGATGGCGGTTGCGACAGACTGGGCGACGCGCTGGGATATAGAGACTTTCTCTAAAAAAAAATATATAGTTTCAACTTCAGGATATCCAAGATTATGCTTGCTTATCTACAAGATTGATAGGTGACTTAGTTTCAAGTATTCTGACGTGGTAACTGACACATGAGATCTCAAAGATTAATTCATTATCTTGAAGCAATATTAAATTAGATGCAGGTCTATCAATACATGATATCCCGAATTGCAAAGATGCAGGTTTATTGTCAATACATATGAAATTAGGATGTGATCACTATGCAGGTCTGTCACAAGGATAGGCTACCTACCCCTTGCTTGACATTATTTTCTATCAGTGAACAAAAGTTTAGGAAATGTGCCTTTTCTGAAAAGTTAAAAAAAAAATGAATCAGCACAACAAGCAATCACACAAAAACGATGCAATTCAAAGCACATCCTATATTCTTAGCAAATTAATCCTTGCGCATGATGAGACCATACCTGCACAGCTCCACGATTTGGTACACAACCTGAATTGCAGCACATGGCCGCTGCCTGCACAGCTCTACGATTTGGTCCACAGTCCACACCACCTGAATCGCAGCACATGACCGTTGCTGGCTGCCTGCCAACAAGCCGCTGGGACCTGAGAGGGGGAGCGGGCAGCTAGGAGAGGGAGCAGCCGAGCGGGAGCTGCCGCGGCGAGCAGGGGGCGGGGTTGTGGACTGTGGATAAGCCTGGGCAAAATACCCGCTACCCATTACCCGTACCCGAATTACCCGAACCCGGACCCGAATTACCCGAACTCGAGGTACCCGATCCCAACTTCGGATACTGATTTTGATTACCCGAAATTAGTTTGGGTAATTCGGGTAATATCCCCCGGTACCCGAACTACCCGAATTACCCGAAGTTGTATTTTTATCTTTGTATTTATCATGTTTTGTTAGTTAAATCAATGAATTATTATTTAATTAGTATACTATTCTCTCGGTTTGAACAAGTGACTGTAATATGTTATTCTTTGTAAATTAGTGTTAGAATTCTAAACAAGATGTTGCTGAAATTATGTATGAATTCTATTAAAATTTTGTATAATTTGCTCTTTTTATGAATTCGGGTAAATCGGGTAATACCCGAACCCGAACCCGAATTATCGGGTACCCGAAGTTGCGGGTAGTTGTGTTTTTTCAGGACTAAATTCGGGTAGCAATTTTTATTACCCGAACTTTGAATTACCCGAATTACCCGACCGAAAAAAAACGGGTAACCCGAACGCCCAGGCTTAACTGTGGAGCGGGATGAGATGAGCAGGGGACGCGGAACACACGTCGATTGGGGAGTCAACGTTGGTGTGGCAGCTCGTTCGGCGGCGCGGGCGGAAGACGGCAGATCCGTGCGCCGCCATGGGAGGAGGCCGGTCGCCTCTTGGGGCGGCGGCTTGGGTCGCAGACGTCCGGCAGTGCAGACGTCCGTTGGCGCTCGAGCATCACAGACGGATGGTGGCGGCTCTGTGCGGCGCCGACGGAGGAGCTCGGCGCCTCTTGGGCGGCGGCTGGGGCGCGCGGACGTCCGACGACGCTCGCGGACGGACAACGGCGGCTCCGAGCGGCGCGGGCTGCGAGCAGTGCCGAATGGGGGAAACTGGAAGGAACCGAGCGGCTGGGCGGGTTGGGTGGGCGTACGCGGGGAGCGCAAGACACGCCAGTGTTTGGGGGCGGGCGGCCGGAGGAGACCGGCGGCGCGGAGGAGAGGGACGCGAGGTAGGAGGCGGTGGAGCGTCGGCGGGGCGGAGGGGAGGGCGCGGAGGGAGGCGGTGGGCTTCCGGCGAAGCGGGAGTGGGTGCGGTGGCGAGCGCGCGTGGAGGAGGGCGGTGGAGAGTCGGCGGGGCGGAGGGGAGGGCGCGGAGGGAGGAGGGGGAGAGCCGAAGGGGAGGGCAGAGGAGGAGCCGGCGGAGAGGGAGGAGAGGGAGAGGAGGGAAGGAGGCGGCGGCGGGAAGGGCGAGGAGGGCGAGGGGCGGTGGCGGGGCGGAGGGGGAGGGCGCGGAGGGAGGCGGTGGCGGGGCGGAGGGGAGGGCGCGCCGAAGTGGGCGTGGACGATTCCTCTTTAAACGTTTTAGTGGTAGAGATTCACAAATCGCAATCGCATAGCTGGACAGAGACTGCTGCGTCTGCGTGCGTCCGATCCACCAGAGAGGACTCTTTGTCTCAGCCAGAACCATCGGATTTTCCGCAGGCGGAATCCTGAACGTTGGATGGGAATATTCCAATTGGCAGTCAGCGCGAGCTAGCTTGACACGCCGTGGGCTGAGTCAGAGCCAGCAGTCCAGCACTGTCTGTGTAGTGTGCATGCTACGGATGGACCGGACTGCCGGTGAAGATGTTCAGAGTGACGTGGTGAGCTCGTAGTCGTAGATCACGCGCCTATGTGTACAGTCTACACTGCTTGTCTCTTCTTTTTCCGGCATCATCAAATCGGCAAAACAGAGTCGGATTTTTTTTTTCACAATAAAACAGAGTCGGATTGACGCTGTGGTGGTGGACCGCACGGTGCCAAACTCATCATTATATTTTTGTTGCTGCGAATTGTCTAGCCAAATTAAGTTTGGTTGTAGTTAAAATATGGACTGCAAAAATTTGTGTGATGACAATAATGTCAGTCTAAGTGGGATTTCATAGAAGGTTTCATGCATATTAAATAGGGTGTTACATTAACTTTTTTGCATGCATGGAATAGGAGGAGAGATAAGGAGAAACGTTTTCTTCATCTCCATGAAACCTTTGAGCGTTGTTTTCAAAACGGTGAAATCTAAATGTCATTATGTTTCATCCCATAAAATACGCACGGCTCGAGAGAGAAAAGAAGAGAGAAAAAGGGATCATGGGATTACGAAGCATATGAAACTGTGCATTGAGATTGACCTAGTTTTTCATATGCTTCAAAATGAGGGAACGCACTGCTTATATTAACTATGATGATCATCAATATCTTAATCGTGTTTTGTCATGGTGGCATATAGTTCGTTTTTCCAGAGTGTATAGGTGATCATTGGACTTTTTTTATTGGAAGTTGCACAATTTTACAGTACCCATATACAGGAAATTCATCCAAACTATTAAAAATCTTCATAAAATATACTCTCTACACTTATAAACATATAAAACCACACCTTTAACAATATTTATCCAATTACTTAACTAAGTGAAGTGAAAATATCGAGTAACACAAGATATGTCATCAAAAGTACTTAAAACGTGTATTGTATGTTTGTTTGCATAAATATGTATAAAAACGAATAATAATAAAACAAATTGATAAAATCAACGGTGTCATATATAAAATGAAGGGAGAAATGGCTAGTTGGGGGTGTAGATATGCCTCAAGCAGCTAGTGGACCACCTCCTCCGAGTTGATGCCTGCTTGATGATAGGGTTAATTTTGTTTTTTAATTTATTAGACAAATCATACCCATGCATGTAACATGAAAATCGATATCGGGTATGTAGATAATGAACTAAGCGTATAGCTCAGCTGGGTTCGTTTGCATCGCTCGGAGGAGCGGTGATGTCTACCTAGATTCAATATTGTGGTCGTATTTTTTTAGGATTTAACGACACTATTCCGTGTGATTTGCAATAAAAGTAGGGCAAATGTATCTAAGCTAATTAAGTAACAATATAGGGATAGGGATATCTACATCACAAACAAGCCAATCGATCACTTTATTCTAAAAAGCATACGTTTCTCCGACACTTATACAATAAATAAGAAGCCAAACATTATACAGTTAAATCAAGCATCACACACACATTGTCATTCTAGCGATTATTGGGAAATACCACAACACATGCAGACGTACTATACTTTAATTAAGTCCATCTATTATTGATGGTGCCAACCATATCATGGATTTCTCCTTGTTTGCCTTCTTCTTTCAGTCAGCCGTTATGGCAAGGCGGATTCTTTGGGCTAAAACTCCCGCAGGAAGGTCCTGGTTTCAGTTGCTGCAGGTACAGGTGTTTGATGTACTGATGTGTGACAGGATGGTCACCACCACCGGAGGAGGCAGCCTCGCCGGCCCATGTGCCTTCAAGTTCAAGCCGCCGCGCCGACGACAACCCCGGCGATGCCAGCAGCATTATCAGCACTGCTACAATCATCAGAGGAAAAACGAACCTGGTCATCATGGCCATCTGCTATATGAACTGTGCTCTCCTCTGCAAGCTCTGATTGATAGTCTGATGCTTGCATATGATGGAGAGTTTTGGAGAAGCAAAATTTTCTGCACGGGCTGTTATTAGCTATATCGAGCGACAGGCTTAATTATTTTCTGCTCGATCTATGTGATGAGATCGATGAGATGAATGCCGGGTGATCAGCACGGGCATATATAGAAGTTTTAAAGATTTGTGGAAACTCCACGCGAGCTATAGCTCCATCGTTATTTACGTGTGAGTGTGACTAAATACAGTGCGTTTTAACTGAGAGCACGAGCTAATTTACTACGCGGCTTAAGTTCTCCTGCGGTGTTCCCACCTCCCAAGGGAAAACGATCCTCGCAAGTCTCGTAAACTTACAAAAGTCGTGGCCTTTCGGCTGGCATACGGGTATACTTGGCCATGAGGCCATGAGGCACGAGGCCCGCCAGCCAGGCCCACGGCCCGGCCTTTTGGCCTGGCCCACGCCCGCCCGGCACGGCTGCTGGCGGGCCCGGGCCGGCCTGGCCCGACCCCTAGGGCCGTGCCTGGGCCTTGCCCTGGGCACGGCGGGCCGGCCCGGCCCGGCCCGATATATAAAAAAAATATTATGTACAAATATATATACATTATAAAAATAAATGTATATAAATATATAAATATATATATATAAATACACATAAATATACATATATTTATATATAAAATAAATAAATAAATAAAAATATATATATATATATAAAGGAAAATCTGCTGTGGGCCTGGCGGGCCCGACGGGCCTACGGGCGGCCCGAGCCCTGCCTGGGCCGGGCCTGGCTGGCGCTGAGGCACGAGGCCCGACCTCGGCCCGGCCGGTCGGGCCGTGCCTTGGTCGGGCCCGGGCCGGGGCGGGCCGGGCCGGCCCGTTGGCCATGTACGCATACGGTGGGCGTGAAACGTACTACTACCACCACTAGTTTAGTGCCCGTGCTAACGCTACGATTTCACTTCATGATGTATTCAAAAACAGAATAACTAAAATTATTTTGTTCAACTTTTACACAATTGCAATGATTCTGAGTACAATCCAAAAACTATTGTCCTTAAAAGGCTTAATAAACAAGAAGTAACTGTAGCGAGACTGAAATATTGTTGAATATTTCCAGTAATCTTTGTTAGAAATTACCTGGGTCACATGGTCAGATAGAGTGGTTCCAGTTCAATACTCCATGTAATTAATCATTCATAGATCACAACTTACATTATGTAAAAGTTTATTAAAACCAAAATTATGAGTGATACAGAGGTTGTTGCAATGGTCTAAACTAATAATAATATCGACGTTGTTGTTTTTTGAAAATCGTGCTACAACGTTGCTGCACGGACGGTGACCGCATTGCTGCAGCGACGTGCACGTTGAGGCGCTTGCGTGGAGGCGCGACCGGCAGCATGCGCCGTGGAGGCTCGCGTCTGTGGAAGCAAACGACGGCCTCGCTGCACGCACGGGTGGGCTCGCGTGTATGGCGACATTTTTTTGCTCGTGTGTGTATCTACGCGGACATCGACCAACATGTGTTTAGATGGACGATAGAATTATATGCATGAGTCTCACCTGCATTCGTGGAGTCGGACAACGGCTCAGATCGTGGACGGCGATGGGTCGGCATCGCCTTTGTCCGTGGAGTCGGACGGCGACCTCGCAGTCAGGATCGCGGACGGCAACCTCGTGAGCGCGGCCTGGGATCACGCACGACGATTGGTCGGTCTCGTCTGCGTGGACGGTTGCGATTGTCCGGCCTCCTCTGCACGGACGGCATTCTCGTGACCGTGGCTTAGATACAGGGCAATTGGCCGGCCTCAAGGCTGGAACAGCGGATGGCGGCCTCGCTGCACGCATGGTGGGCTCGTGTGCGTGGCGACAGATTTTTTCGCTCGTGCGTGTATCTACGCGGACAACGGCGGACATGTATTTAGACGGACAACAGAATCGCGTGCATGAGTCTCACCTACGATTGTGGAGTCAGACGTCGACTCAGATCGTGAATGGCAATTGGTCAGTGTCACCTTTGTCTGTAGAGTCGGATGGTGGCCTCGGATCGCTGACGGCGGCCTCGCAATTGGGATCGCAGATGACGTCCTCGTAAACGCGGCCTGGGATCACGCAGGACGATTAGTCGGCCTCGCATGCACGTGCGAAAACTGCGATTGTCAGACCTCGTCTGCGCGGATGGTGTTCTCGTGAGCGCAGCCTGGACAAGCGCAAGGCAATTGGTCGGCCTCAAGGTTGGGACAGCGGAGGGTCGCCTCGCAAATTTTTCCGCTTATGATGGCGCAATCTTTTCCCGGACGACGCCCTTTGTAGCTGGGATCGCGAACGGCGTCCTCGTGAGCATGGCCTGGGATTGCGCACGACGATTGGTCAGCCTCGCCTGCGCGAACAGCGGCGATTGTGTCCGGTCTCGTCTGCGCGGATGGCGGCCTCGCGAACGGCGTTCTCGTGAGCGTGGCCTGAACACGTGCAAGATAATTAGCCGGTCTCAAGGCTGAGACAACGGACGGTGACCTCGCAAAATTTTCCACATCGCACGACGACCTGGCAATTTTTTTTCAGACGACGACCTCACAATTTTCCTAGACGGTGGCCTCGCAAGTTTCCCTGACGGCGGTCGTCCGCGACAGCCTGCGGACATGCAAGGAATCCGACGTAGCGCTTGGTTGGAAAGGAGGAAGGTGTTTTTTTTCATGATGTTTTTAGCGCTTGGTTGGGAAGACAGACGATGTTTTTTTTTGTGCGTGATGTTTTTTTCCTTCCACGATGATCTGCGTGTGCAAGGATTCTGCACTTGGATGGCAATATCGGACAGTGATTTTTTTTTCACGCGATGTGCGCTTGGCTGCATCCCGATTTCTTTTCCGTGATGTGCGCTTGGCTGGTGACGTGGATGATTTTTTTCCGTGATGTTTTTTCTTCCATTTTTTTCTCTTGTGTGGATCGGAGGGGGAAGAGGATGTATACCATACATCTATTCTGGTCCACTGGATGTGAGTGAGTAAGGAGAGAGAAGATTATGAAACAAATTTGGATGGTCGATTGTTATGGAGTTAATTTTGTGGGTACAATTTTGCGTGTGGATTTAGCGAGGCCATCTCAGCGGGAGAGGTTTTCTTTGGTACACCAAGCAAAGAAAAATGATGGTATATTAGGGCATGATCAATAATAGAGCCAAGCTATATAATAGTTAGTCTTCTATTTGGCTACAAACCATTTTCTTTCCTATTCCTCCTCACATGTATCTTTATTGGGACCCACTATTATCTATGTTTCCGTGCCTAGTTTGGTGCTTACATGAGAGTCAAGTTCTTCTCTCTCTCATCCCTTCTCTCCGCCACATCAGCATTTGCTTGGCTATAAGTCAATTATTGTACCGGGTAGATGCATTCACGTCATCAGTGCCGGGGCGGGCCTGGTCTCGGTATGTACACCGTTGTGCATGCACACGTGGCTGCTTTGGTAGGACACCAAGCAAAGTTTGTGACTACACACCTGAATTTTTTTTTAGGTACGTACACGTCTCCTCTTAGAGGCTGTTCACTTAGCAAATTATCTCTAACTAAGGGTAAAAATCATGGTAGTTTACGAACTAATCTGGAAATTCTCTATTTTTTCTAGATGCGGTTCATGTGGTAAATTGTTCTTAGAAACACTTCATACAAAAGAAACATCATGCTCCTATTGCCCCCACGCCCTTCTTAAACACATTACACATGATACGGTACGTTCGCGAAAAACGACCACTATATTAGACCACTGTAGAGGAGCCATTGTTGAACTCATTTTGGAGGTGAAAATGCAAAAATAGTAAAAATAGTTAGGGGAGATTCTTTTCCATGAATTTTTTGTGAAGAGTTGGTTTTAAGAAATAAAACTATGACATCCCTAGTGCATTTTTAAGTTTACTCATAATTTCTTCCTTAGGCCGGGTCATCATCTCAGAAAGAGCATGTTGGTTTTGTTCCCATATAGTTTAGTTGCTTGGGAGAGATTTCATATAGATATATGGGAACCTCGAATAATATTATAAGAAAAAAAAAGAAATCTTAGGAGTTTGTCTGTGAATAGGTTGCCTCATATGTTCCATATATTTCTATAACTAGAGCTTGCATGCTTGGGAGAGATTTCATAGAGAGAGCTACCTGATTTGGGTCCATCACAGAGAAATGTACATCGACTGAAAGAAGCAATCATGAAGCATTACAAATGAAAAGTAGCGATGCAGATGAGATGAGGTGAAGAGGAGTTCACCAGTGCCACCCATGTCATATTGGTGGTGAAACTTATATGGTACACACTAGCACAAAAAGGATTTTCGGATACGGTTAAAAATGATTTTCAAGGGAATGAGCATGTAGCTTCGAGTGGACAAAATGTGGTGGCGGATCTAACGAGATCATGGAGAGAAATGAGGTGGCGGCGATGGGTAGGAAGAGGGAGATAGGTAGTACTGTATTGCGAAGGATAGTGGGGAGGGGAGCTAGGAGTTTTTAGGGGTTCCAAACCCATCTATTATATATTAAGGCTAGTGTTGACGCAAAACGTGACACCTCGCGTCAAGGCACACAACAAGCCGAACAAGGCTGGCTTCAATCGGGTGCCCGGAGCGTACTGAAACCGGAGACGTGCCAGTCGGTTTGACCTGAAAACCAACAAGGGATAAAAGTATGAGAATACCTTGGAACATGTCGGGTGAGACCAGACAGTTCCATATGTACGGCTTTAAAAGCCAATCACGACGGCACACAGCTATAGAAGCTGTTTGTCGGAACGGATTTATAATGTCATTCGGCAAGTATAAAAGATAAAGCTTGTGAACATATTGAATGCCGAACGCATAAGTAACAAGAAGATAAAAAGGCAATTTGTAAATATAAATCTATTCAGATGACATATGCATAGGCTAATCCAGCTAGTCTGCGCACGTCTAGCCTTCATAAACCCGTCAGGTGTAAATTCAAGCAAAGCTAATCCACCGCATGATACCACTTGCTAAAATCTACACCACTCCATAATTAGATTAATCCACCGCATGATACGATCTAATTATAAGAAGCTAAAAGCACACGTACATCTGGACAAGACCTATTAAAACTCATTACTCGTGTAAGCTTAACCAGAATCGCAAACTAGCCGAACTGGGGTCCATGAAGAAGAAACATACAAGCCAAGCATGGTTAAACTAATCTAAAACCTGCACCTGCCGCACGGCACTCAGCTATATCAAAGCCTAAACATGATTGACAAGCATGAACCCATAACACGTAACAATCTAGATTGAAAGTCAGTTCGACCATTATGATCTTATAATCAGCAAAGCACAAACTCGTGCGACAAGGCCGAACGAAGATCAATCTAGATTGGGGCAAAAGATGTTGTACGAATTAAATGAATAAAACATATAACACATGATAACTTGATGAATCTATTAGATCTGCTAAATCTAACAGAGCCGATAACTATTTTTACTCATGACTTAATCCGCCGCACGATACAAGGCATAAGTAAAAACTTCCCGTCATAAGCTTAAATCCGCCGCACGATACTAAGCTTAATATACGAGACTACTTGCATCATATCTAAATCGACCGCATGATACTAGACATGATAGCAAGGTTGTCGGTACTTACGGAGGTCGACGGATCGATGATTCCTCTCGAAGACTCGACGACATGACTTAGGGACTCGAAGATGGCACGGGGCCGGTTTGTATTGATGTGGTTGTGAACAGTTTTATAATGGTCGAGGGTTTATATTTATAACCTGGACGAAGCATAAGTCCTAGACGATTACGACTTACAATAAAATAAGGAAAAATAAATCATATCCTAAACCTTTCGGCATCTTTCATCTTCACGTATCTTCCCACGCAAGCCGGCTTTACTCGCAATACGCGGTTCCCGAAATGGAGCCTACGGCCTTGTGAATAGCCGACTAGCGCGTAGATAGTTACCAAAACTCTGAGGACCAAAACAGTCGCCGATGCTTGCCGAATCTCTTCCTTCTGCTAGTTGGGCCCACCTGTCATATCCTTACGTGTGCGAAAAATCTGGTGTTAACAGCTAGCAGCGGACCAAGATGGGTAAGACATCTATTAACAAAGGCAAGCCTCTATTCCAGAGACGTTAATTTATTTGATGTCTTTATAAATAGGTTGCCACCTCTTAAAATTATTGTGCATTTTTTAAGATACCGAAATTTGTTATCTGACTATGTAAATTAAAATTTTGTCTCCTTAAATTATTTTTTCAGAGTGGAGGAAGATGGTGGTGGGGACAAGGGATGATAATGGTCAGACCGACAACAATATAGATTTCCTCGACGACATGTAGCTCTAAAATTCTAACGAAGACCACAAAAGAGCTAGATAATTTGAAGACACCGAAAAAGGCGCGAAGAAAGAAACAGAGAGAAAAGTTTATATATATACGAGGACTCCTAATTGTACCTCATTTGTGTGCAAGCCTTGCCTTCCACCAACCGAGCCTCGCTCTAGACATCTATGGAATGAAATGCATGTGGAAATTCTTCTGATCCCCCGAAGTTTGCCTTAAATTGGGCAATGTTTAGGTACATCTTTTACCTCATAGTAGGTGATATCTCAAATATAATCTGAATCGGTGATTTTTAGATTTTTTGAGCTACTTAATAACTAAAAAAAATCTAGAAAAACAATAATTGTTCATCGAGTTGTAGTTCATCGAGACTTACAAATAAAATAAGAAAGCACTGAAAAAATAACTCATCGTCTTGATCAATGATCACATTCATTGTCATATTCTATATATCATCGACGTACTATCTATCACAGGCAGAAAATCAAATACCCCAAAGCCAAAACCTATATATTTCACCTATAGTAGCTATGCTTCCATGATTCCATCTATTGATGTACCGTACGTACGTGCAGGTGCGCTGTGTCTTCTCTCTTCTCCATTTCATGGGTGGTGCGTGCACGGTGGGCTGCCTGGGAAATAGCTCCCGCAGGAGGGCTGAGCTCCGCCTGCTGCTTGCAGTCGCTGCAGGTACATCAGGTGCTTGGCCGGCGAACTGCATCACAGGATGGTCGCCGGACGAGGCGGCCGGCAGCTCGCCGCCGGCCCATTTCTTGTCTTCGATGCGCCGCGCAGAACCCAGCACCACCAGCAGCATCATCAGCACTGCCATCATCATCAATGGCATAACGAACCTGTTGAGTTTGATCGTCATGGCCATATCTACGAACTCGATATAGCTGCTAGCTCTTGTGCTTTGCTAGCTACGTGCAGCAGTACGTGCAGACTAGGATCGGAGAACGAAGAGACGACACAAAATAACTATACTGCTGCTTAAGTTCGTAATTAATCAGCTTGTTAGCTATATGGACACGACCGCGAGCTTTGCTTGTTTTTTTTTTTTTTTTGCACGAGATGGTGGTGGTGGATTGATGATGGTGCGAGCGATCGAGTACTGATCGATATAACTTGTTGCACACACTTGCAGGGGTATATATAGCCATGCATATATAGGTCAAGAAGCAGCTTAAAGCTTTGAGAAAATTTCATGCAAGATATAGTATATATTATAGGTAGCTCGTTGCTTACGTGTGTACAGCATGAGGCTTGACAGTTGACACGAGAGGACGTGAAGTGCGGTATAGACTGCTGCGTCACTTGCGAGTAGGAGCTATAATAATAATATAATAATGCGCTCTCACGCGGGTTCCCTGCTAGTTCTACTGGGAGCTTTCAGGCCTTCAGCTTTGGGTATGGTCTGAAAGCCAGCGAAAACTGCAATCTCCAGTCGCGCGAAAGTTGAAAGAAATGGATCGCCCAGTTCGTTGCCGACATACTACACGATACTGTACACCACCCTCAGCGAGGACGACGTCACTGCTGCCGTGGCTTATATTGCGTCAGCATCTTGGCCAGCAAGGCAACAATAATGATGATGTCATGCGTATCAAGATAGGAACAATTGCAAGCAGGTTTCCGTCAGGATACATACTACTCCGGGAAAATGGCTTGTTTATTTAACAACCCCCAAAAGGTTATACAATCCAGTTTATTTATGAGTTTATTATATAGCTAGGTTCCAAAGAAAAAAACAAAGGTTGAAATAAGCTGGTTTCGAGCAGATTATACAATATGGCTTATAAGTTGGGCACTTGTTGACTAATTGAGCTTATATAAGTTTGATTATTACAACAAAATTGAAATAAGCTGCCGGCAGGATTATGTTGAAAGGGTTCAACAGAATAGACCCTAAGTCTACTCCGTTAGGTCCAATCGTAGATAAGAGTGTAGATTTAACTTGGACAATATTGATTGAAAATTTTAGTGTGTAACTTTTGTTCTAGACACTGCCCCTCATCATATTTTTTTTGTGTTAACCTTGTCACGAGGATTTGTCGATCTAATCTTCGAAACTGCTCATAGGGATAGGGTTTGCGGTGTACCTTCAATCGATGGTGGTCATAAAGATAGAGTTTGCATATGTACGTTAAGGTGTGTGCGTTGCGAGTGGAAAAAAAGAGGGTTGGTAGCGAGTACCGACCTCGTCTGTTCTGTTATGGACTGTCTATCGCTATAGGTCCTCGCTTTGCTCATTACTATATACTGGTAATTTATCCTGTATTCTCAGGTTGTATATTGCTTGTGCATTTTTTTTTCTTTTTTAATCAACGCTTTTTTTACTCCCTTCATTCCAAATTATAAGTCATTTTAAGAATTTTAGAGAGTTTTCAAGTTTGTCCAAATTTATATAATAAGATAAATAACTCTTATGATACCAACTATATATCATTAGAATCTTCATTGGTTATATTTTCATAGTATACCTATTTGATGTCATAAATCTTTATGTTTTTCTCTATAACTTTAGTCAAATTTGAGATGTTTTGACTCTCCAAGAATTTTAGAATGACTTATAATTTAGAACGTGTGGAGGACTTGCTAACATAGCACTGTCGCGTCTCTTTAGTTTTCACAGCAGTTTCCACTACACGTTACACGTTGAGGAAAGATTGTTCAGAAATTTTGATTGCACGTTCTTCAGACTACATACTCCCTCCGTCCCTTTTTAACTGTCGTCCGGAAAGCGTGTCTGTGAGAGAAACACGGATTTCTAGAGACAGTTATTTAGGGACGGAGGGAGTATGCTGCTTTCCATGCATTTTCCAAAGTCTTCTCTGAACCAAAAAAAAAAAGTTGATCTGAGAAACGTTTTATATGTTCTATCGTCCCAACACTGTACATGGAGCTAGCCGACCTAAACGTTTCCATTATTGAGGGCAAATGTTCTGTTGTAATGCATCCAAAAGATAGAAAAGGTTAGTCAGAGTTTCTTGCCCAAGTCATCTCTAAGTCAGTCACGGGTGCCACTTTTATTCCAGCCGTTCACAATCACTGAGAGATGAACACCAGTAAACATGAGCCACCGATGCCCTCCTCTGCCCTGTCTGCGTTACTTCTTCTTTCCTTTCCTTTCTTTTGGGAATGAGAAGAATATTTGCTTTCCCTTTTGGGGAGGGATGACCGGATGATGAGGAACTACTAGGAAGCAGCAGGGAATGTTCCTTCCGCCTTTTTATAGGCCGACCGGATCGAGTGGATGGGCGGTGGGCCAGCCGCGAGGTTTGACACCGCGGCAAATGGTGGGCCGACAGCCCGACACTAGTGCGTCCACGGGCCACGGTCCAGTAGGATTGTTCATACACAATCATGCCCCGCGCAGTGGTCGGTCGTCACACGCGGAGAAAAAATTTAAATTGAGTGGCCGCATTTGCCCCCACGAGATAACTTGACGTAACACGAGCATGTAATGTAACGTGATGATCCTTCTTATTCTTTTTTTTTTTGATAAGATGATCCTTCTTATTCTTAATTCATATAGTAGTTTCTCTTTCTAGCCTGTTCTTCTGAATTTATACAATATTTTAATGCAAAGGACGACGTCTCCACGAGGTACATCTCCATCTATTTTTTCTTTCGCTGTACGGGGAATCTGGAAAATGAATATGAAAGACGAAATTTCAATATGTTTTCCACTAGTTACATCTCCGTCTGTTTTGATGCGAAGGGCGTCTCCACAAGTTACAATACAATATGCTGATGTGCGTTACGTGTGCGACTCGACAGAGTAGTAACTGAAAGAGTTCAACTGATGAAGCCATCGAGACTAGGCGAGACCTGCGGGGATCCGGTGCTGCTCGTCCGTCAGCTGTCTTTCGCAAGGGAAATATGAAATAATGTGATTGATGCATTTAACTCATAATAATAGATACGTACTCCGTATAGCGTAGGGTTTTTTTCACACAGTTAATCTCATTTTTATTAGTGCCTTTTTAAGCATAACAGAACATCAAAGAAGATGTTACCGACCTCAATCGAATCCAACTCACAGATCAATTACAACAACACAAATCTACTCTCTGGATTATTCTGGATACATGAACTGGTAGCTGGGAGGAGGGAGAAGAGAGAAAAAGGGGTCGATTGAGTCCACAGACTCGCCTCGAGTTCTCACTCGCCGTCGCCAAGTTCAGGTTCTGGTCTTTCGACGACTTCTCTGTTAAATGCTCCTCCTCCTTTTGTAATACATCTGCTTTGCTTCATAGGCCCAGAGTTGGCCCAGTATACGACGCAACCCACATGTCTATGAGATCCATTGTTTGGTACTGTAGGTATATGACATTCTCCCCTTCTAAAAAACAAGCCGATTTCCTGGATCCCACAAGATCACCTGTAGAACCTTGATGATGCTAGTCCAGAGCACACCATTGAATATCTGCTGCAACCACACTAGATACTTCTGAAATTGAGGCCATGTTTAGATTCCACATCTTTTCACCATCTCTCCATCACATCAACCATCACATCAATGTTTGGTCGCATGCATAGAGCATTAAATGTAGGTAAAAAATAACTAATTGTACTTTTAGTATGTACATGTCGAGATCAATCTTTTGAGCCTAATTAGTCAATATTTGGACAAAGTTTGTCAAATAACAACGAAAGTCCTACAGAGAATTTTTTTGCAAAATTTGGCATCTAAACACGCCCTGAAACATATTGCTCTGACATTGTATATGAGTTGCATGCTCACTGCAAGTAGCCGCTTGAATAGCACACATTTTCTTCTTTGTCCAAAGGAATACTTTTGATTCAGATGCACCTTCTTGATTTTTGCTAGAATATCAGTTTCACCAATGATCAATATTACTAGTTTGATAGTGCGCGCTTCGCTGCGCAGGCAAAGATTAAATTAATAAACAGATAATATCAAAAACATCTAATTATAAAATAATTTTTATTTATAGGAGCCGTTTTTTTTGGTGATTAAATTTTAACATGTGTAACATCGAAATGTTATGACACTAATTTAGAGTAGTAAAAATAGGCTACTAATAAAACTAATTATACAAATAAAGACAAAGAATAGTGAACATAAAAGGAAAGGGAAAAATAACCTAAAGGAGGAGGACAAGACAAAAAAGAGGAATTAACAGTAGCGCTACAGAAAAAGAGGAATGAGCAGTAGCGTTACAGTCCCTGGAGCTATGAAAGCTCTCAAAAACTCATAGTTGAGAGATACTATTATGGGTGCATTGACGTCACACCGTTTTTTGAAAAGAGAAAAACCTATGCGGAAGTTTGTTAAAAAATATGTGCTAAATGAAAGGAAAAGAGAAAAATAAAACTCGTGGTTCAGAGATACTATTATGAGTGCTCTATGAACACGCTGGTTTTTGAAAGGAAAAACCTATACGGAAGTTTTTTAACAAACCTATGCTAAAATGAGACAAAAAGAGAAAAACAATAACCATAAAAGAAAATAAAAATGAAATGAACAGTAGACTAAGTCATGAAAAGGTAAAAAGTAACTTCTCATTAAGAATATTATTATATCTTATAGTACTATTGCACGCACTACCGCACATCCGTTTTTTAGAACGAAAATCATGAAAAAAAGAAAATAAGAATAAAAAAAAAGTAGAAAAGAAACATAAAAGAAAAAGAAAAAAAATGAAAGCAAAAAAGCAAAAAAAAAAAGCTACAGTACATCCAGTGCTGAGAGGCCGCCAATCCTCCCGCGGTCATAGGTTTATATTATGTAATTAGTTTTGTTAATAGTATTTAATACTCTAAATTAGTGTTAAACACCCAATATGACATCCCAAAACTTTTAAATTTGGAACTAAACAATCTTTAAATATATCAGTCACTATATAAGTATAAAATACACGCAAGTATTAAGAGGGCGTTGTCCCACAATTAGAGTTTGTATTATTGGACGCGCTATCGTCACACCGGTTTTTAATAGAAAAAGATATCTACAAAAATCTTAAAAAGAAAAAAAAAGAAAAAATAGAAAAAGTAAAAGGAAAGGAAAAGGAAAAAAAAAGAAAAAAAAAGTTACCGTAGCCTACCCCGCGGGCGCCAATCTTCCCGCGAGTAGAGGTTGTATTATGCGCCTAGCACTTTCCAAAAGAACTTTTAATGCTTCTGTATTGCCAATAAACAGATTAATGGACTTAAACTTCACCACTTCTAGCTGGGGTCCTGATGCAATGCTAGAAATAACTGTGTATGATGAGGTTTCTGGCAAGACAACAGTGAACACAGTTGCTGCACACAAATAATAGCCATGGGGGTTTCAGTTGCATTAGCTCTTTGTAATCATAGTTTGCAATGACAGAGCTATTCCATTATTTCTTTCTCGTGAACAACTGCTTGCAGCCCAAGTGTAGAAGAGTATGTTGATAGTTCTTAAAATACTGTGTCATTGCAACTAGCCAACTACCAACATCAAGCAACAAACATGCTAGAAATTCCACCTTGACAGTTCCAGTTACCACCTCCCAACATCAGTTATGACATTACAAAACAAAAGACATCTGAAACGCTTTCACACCACTTCCAGCACTGCTGGAAATTTCTAGGAATATTAATTGCACCAAAACATTTGGCTACACACTTTTTCTATATGACAAGTTAGAAATGTTTCATCATTGTCGCAGAAAGAAGCGGCTAGGATCACCTTTCCCATTGTATTCTAAGCAAACTGTCTTTGGTCAAAATATCATCATTAGTTATCAGCCACGTGAAATTTTTTGATTTTAGCTAGAATTCTATCTTTCCATTGGTAAAAAATATCATCATTTTATTTTATGGGCTTAGTGCTGAATTGAATAATATATTTGGACCATATAATTATAGAAACCAAGTAAAAGATCGCAGAGAGCGACTGCGTTAAACGACGGCCCAATTGGCCCATTTGTGTTCCAAAGAAGCAAAAGGCGTGTAACTGTCCGCCATTTCCGAGACCGACCTAGTCCAGTGGGCCAGACGGGCCAGCCCGGCACAGTGCGTCCATGGTCCAGTAAGGATGTTCAGACAGTGCCCGGCAGAGTCGGAGGAAACGCACGCGCCGCGCGGTCCAGTCGAAGCCGCGGGCGCAGATGCTGTCTGCCTGCAGGTCTTTTACGGGGGATCTGGGAAATTAATTCCATGCTGAAGAAGCCTGCAGAGCGCGTTACGTGTTGGACTCCGAATTCGATCGGCGAAACACGAGCTGCCGACGGCGGAGCAGGAGGGCGGACCCTCACCCGGCGACGCTCGTACGTACAGTGCGCTGCTGGTCCCGGATCAACGGTCTTCGATTCGCACGGCGAACGTCATTGATGTCATCATCATCGACCGCATGCAGCAGGTCCGCTGCGAACGAACAGGGTCAGAAACCGACGACCGGTTGCTTTGCCGCGGGGGCGGCGTCCGGCGATCGAGCGACGCGCGCCGCGCCGACGTGCCCTCTGCCTCCGGGCGTGCAGCATGCCCGGCCTCACGAGTCACGGCCAGACCACGACGTACTAGCTGGATGCCACCGCAAGGATCCCACGTCCGCGACCGGTTCGCACCGCGCGGGACGTATCAGTATTCGTCACGCATGTCACCTCACCGCCCGTCGATCGGCCTCTAGCTAGCGCGCGGCGTTGTCGTCGTCGTCGTCGTCGCTGCGCCCGCTACGGGGCGTCGTACGTCGTCGTGGCGGACGCGTCTCCATCGGCCGCCGGATCGAGCGAGCGAGCGAGCTTAAATTGCTCGGCGCGCGGTAGCTGCGGTTGACTTGTTGCCAAGGACTAGCGCGCGTAGCAGCGTCGCGTTGGTGGTACTGCATGGCAGGTACAGGGACGTTTGGCAGAAAGGCGAACCGGTGCCGGAAACGCTCTGCTGGTCGGAGACTCCGCGACACGCACGTCTGCGCGGACAGCACGCCACGGCGCCGGCGCGTACGTACGTGGGCGCGCGATTAGTCAAAAGAAGATCGAGCAGATGAGTACGTGAGCGGGCTGTGTGTTGTTCGGGTCAACGGCTGCCGAACTAATTAACTGGACCGTGATAAGATCGATCGGGCGATGATGTGACGAATGTATGGGAGAGGCAAAGGCAAAGGCAAAGAGCTCTGATCGATCAACCAAAACAGCTAGCCACGGCATTCATTATATAGCAGCCACCGCTTCACGGTACGTGGCTAACTTGTTCGCCTGAGCTACTCTCTGTTGGTTTTTAATCTGTACAAACCAATCGTAAAACGATGTTTTTCTCTTACGAAAGTCAGCCGTAAATCATCCAACCCGGTTTTCCCACACCCGGGTGCGGCCGCCTCCCTTATCCTACGGCTTACAAACATCCTCAGTGAGACAGCACGGATCGCAAAACAACGGTGAAGAGAGAGGAAACCAGAAGTATTGACCAGCATGAATCACGAAGCTACCGGGAGGGGTTGTGCTCAACCGGTAAATCATCCAAACCGGCCGGCTTGTAGTTCAATCGAACGTGAATGGCGTCAATGGGAATCCATGAACCCTGCCCTGTTCCATTTCAAGGGTGATGTAGGCCGGCTTTCGTATACTAATACTCGTATGCACTTCGCAATGATACCATTTGAACAACTCCCAACTCCCAAGAGGCCACAACAGTTAGCTAGCAAGTGTGAGTTAGGACGTATTTGGATTCTAGCCAAGCACAACCGCTGCAACTGGAGGTTCCGACTGACAAACAACTAGAAAGACTAACGCACAAGCACCTCATCAAGTGAATAAAGGGCCTAACAAATACAGTACGTAGTATAAAATTTCCACCACAAATAATCTACACAAGAGAGGGAAAACATGTAAAAGAAGCTAGGACAGTCCTGCACTATTCACTGTCTTCTCTTCATACAGCTCTACAATTGCTATCTACCTGACGTCCTGAGAGAAACTCTTATATATAGAGTCTTATGTGTGGAAATAAATATTTAACCACTGACAAAAAAAAAATCTATCCAAAAATAGGAAAACACCATCGCTACTAGCTAGTAGCTCCTGTACATACACAAACCAAAATTAGCCTCTCTAGTATGAGTGATGATGGGTCGTATATAGCTCATCAGTTATTGAGCCTGTTTCTGAAACTCATCAGCATCCACCGTTTGGGTTCCAAGTTTGGCAGGAGTGGCCTGGTTTGCTTTTCCGCTGCCGGAGAAACCTGCTGACAACGGACTTGCCGGCGGTGGCTTCAGCCGACGGTTCTGGTTCATCTACCGCCAAAGGCCGCGTTGCACTGACGGTTGCTATCGCCGCCGCCGCCGAAAACACCAAGAACACCATGAGCACCGGCACGACGAACCTCCTCACCGCGGCCATGATCGATCTCAAGCTTCTCTCTCTCTCTCTCTCTCTCTCTGTCTGTCTCTCCTCAGGCCGGCGGCTTATCTGACCTCGGCTCGGAGCTAGAGTAGCTTTACGATGCGCAAGCTGTGTGCTTTGACACGCTAATCATCGCTGGTCCAACAAACCATTATATAGGGTTAGGGATCAGCAGCGCGCCGTGGATACAAGTCACAGCATTTGTCCGCGGAAGTTGCTTGCGCGTTACGTGATCGACGACGACTTACATTGGCGCGTGAATTTGAATTCCTTTGGACCAATAAATAGAACGCCAATGCAAGTCGCCAGTACGTAGGTCAAACTTTACACCGGAAATAGGAGTACAGCTTGCGAGTTCTCAAAACAAAAATTTGGTTTTTGTGAGATGCGAGAAGTACTATATACGTAGCTTTTTCGACAGTGGACTAGCGGTCTAGCTAGCCTCCTGGCCGAAGCCGAAGCAATGTGAAATGACTAGCTGCGCTGCGAGCCGGCATTTGAAAACAAGCTTACAAATATTTTATTTGCACAAAGTTTGCAGTGTCTAGAAATTGAAGTGTTATGCTTGCGTTGCTGTCATGAAGAACACGTACCTTATGTAGACTTCGGGTTACGATCCATGGGACGTACGCGCTGCTGGTCAAGGGATAATGAGCAACATGTCGTTTAATTTATTCAACAACTCGTTTTCATGGTCAAAACCTTGGATTTCTTATGGAGTACGACACTGTGCTCTTCAACTGTTGTTGCTTGGTTTTTCCCTCAAAAAACTGTTGTTGGTTGGTCAAAGTTTTGTGTTTTCTCTCCAAGTAGGAGTCCCATGTGTAAATTTCCAAGAAAAATCGTTAAGGTATACTTGCCATAATCTCAGACTTCAAAATCTTATCTCATACTGAACTTACTAATTGGAGACTTCTTTTAGAGACTTTATATGTTAATCCGCACAGTGCTTAAAAATGGAGATAAATCTTAGAATTGTTGTAAATACCTGCTACTAATTCGGTAGACTCGTCATTGGCAATAATTAACATCAAATCTATTCTATTTTCTAAAAAAAATTGCTCATCTATGAAGTAGCCTATAATAAACCCTAAATTCGCATTTAAGTTACCCACTCCTTCTTTATGAAAAGTAGCCTAAATTAACTACCTAATCTTCAACTAAACTAATTACCAGTTATGGAAAAAAATCCAACATGGACAAACCACTAAATTTGTCATTATAAAAATAGTCTAAGAAGTGCCAGGGCAGGAATGTGACAACACTACTGAAAACTTAAATATTCCTATCGGTGTAGGACTAACCAACAGAAGAATTATAATTATTCTGTCGGTTATCATAATACACACAAAAAAATACGAACACCGACAGAAAAATAATAATTATTCTGTGTGTGACAATATTTTTCTATCAGCCGGTCGTAGGACCGACGTAGAAATCTAATTTGAGGTGCGTCCGAAATGAAAACTGGTAGACAACTTAGGCTTGGGCCGCAGTGGCCTTTCAACTAGGCCCAAAAGATGGTGTTCTTAGCTCGCAGACATATATAACACAACGTCGAACCCTAGCTCGCTCGCCGGTCGATTCATCCAGCCGCCGCCACCCTACCTCTCGTCGCTGCTCCTGCCACTCGTCAGGTGGGGGCTGGCAGATCCGACATCGCGGTGGTGGTCGTCCTTGTGCAATGTGATATCTTAATTGAATTTGCATGCAATATAAATGGTTAAGTGAAACTTGAAATTATTATGTGGATTTCAATATAAATGAATGCACAAAAATGGAGGGTCCTTTTTCTGTTAGTTTGTTTACATTTTCTATCGGTCACATGGGATTCTAGACCCGGTGACTAACAATGTTCTTGTCGATGGTTTATTATTTTTGTGTCAACGTTAGAACCGACAGAAAAAATCATGTACCGACAGAAAATTGGTTAACCGACAGAAAAAAATCTATTTTCTTGTCGCTTTATTTTTGTCGGTGTCGGTATTAGCTATTTTCTGATGGTTTTAGCCCAATAGGGAAATTCGAGTTTTCAGTAGTGCAAGTTAATTATGCCTACCTTGTTTCTACACAGCAATTCCATAGCACGTGACAAGTCCTCTCATTCTCTAGTTGCCCGTCTATAATTACACGGTCATTGTATCTGTTTCAAACGTCAGTTTGGTTAGAATTTCTGAAATTCCGAAGCATGATTTTTTTTTGACCTATAGGAATGCAGCTCCAATGCAAGCTGTAGTAGGCGAGCACAAGTGACTGATATTTCCCTGACAGGTCGACGTCAAGAGCCAAATACATTTCTGTACAAGGTACCACACGGTCAGGGCATCCGACTTGACTCGTAGACTCGGTGACTTGGTGATAGGTTTAGGTATTCACTGAGTCAAGATCCTACATACTCTTTTGTAAACAATTAAGGGATCTCCGTTGGAAAAATAATTATAATTGATGTGTTGTACCGGATATACTTAAGTATATAGTCATCACCAAGTCCTACTTTCACCGATGCACATCAATATGCATTATCGATGCAATTAAGGAAGCTAAGGTTAAGACTACAAAATAATTCGAAGTTGTCTAGGAACTGTAGAACAACGAGTATTTCAAATATTATAAAAAAAGTTAATAACACAAGAGGTATTATATTTTTTCTAAAATACGCAAAAGATTTTGTGCACCAGTATTTTAATTAATAAGGTAGAAACAAACTACGCGCTTGGCAAGCGTCCTAGGAGGTCTATAGGATTACACCTTCATGTCGGACAGTCCTAGCACACAGGTTCAAAACACAAGATGTATTTTGTGTTAAATGGAGTATATTTGAAATTCCTGAGATGCTTGCTCATGGCAGCAGAAGTTTGAAAAAAAGGTTTTGAGTACAGTTGCTTGGTTGTCCCAAACACACTGCAAGTTTGGCCGCAGTACGTTGACTTCAGTTGCTGGTAACACTAATTAATCTATGCATGGACGCCCATTGGCAAAGACCAATTAGGCAACTACTGCGCGCACAGCTGAGCTCCGGGAGATTATCGAGCTAACTTTTGTTGAGATTTTTGATAAAGTCACCCGGACCTAGTTCAACCTTAGTGTTGAGATCAAATATGATATTAAGCAATATCTCATTATTCTAAACATATTGATAATGTCCAACATGATATCCGATGATATCAACACAAAAAGAACCAACTATTGTGCTAGTGATTAGTTTAGAATACAGAGGATGTTTTGAAGCTCAAAATTGTTCTTTTTTCAGTACTGTAGAGTTGACATAATGATTGAATGGCAAGTCATTTCTAGCTAACAGTACAGTATCAGTAAAGCTAGAGTTTGGCATAGACATATATATATATATATAGTCATATATAATTGTCAAACACTGAGCCATATAATAGCTCGCACAAGTTGTCTCGTCAAGGAAAACAAGCTTGGCAGAGCCGAACCGAGTCAAAATAGTGAACGAGCCGAGGCCGACGAGCACGAGCCTTCTTTGACCTTTTCTGCTAGTCTAGACTTCCAGTCCTGGACATGCTGCTGGTGCCTGCAAGCTGCCACCTACTCTACAATACATTTCTGACGAATCTATACATGAGAAAACAAGTAAAATTCTCTCCAGCAGAATATAATCATGGTTGTAACTCTGTCCACAAGTTTGATCAACCTAAAATTCTGTACGAGGGAGTTTATTTTAACATGGGAAGTGTACATATAGCCCCTGACCTCCAAAAACAGATAAAAGAATACCATAACAAGCTACTAGCCTACTAGTACAAAATGATGCACTGCTGGCTGGGTTGTTGTGTTGCATGCCCTGCGTTAGCTTCTGCAAGACTGCAGTTATTATGGGCACCCGTTGTTTGGGTCCCAAGTGGAACCCTTACACGACGGGCCTGGCCCGCTTAGCCGCTGCCAGTACAGCTGCCGGATGAACCTGACGATGGAGTCGCCGACGGCGGCGGCTTCTTCTCCGGGCAGTTCCTCCCCAGCTGGCAGCGGCCGGGCCGCGGCCGAGCCAAGCACCATCGACAACACCATGGCCAGCAGGATCACCGCCGGCAGCACGAGGTTCTTGTTCTTCTTCGGCGCGGCCATGGTCGATGATCGATCTGAAGACTGTGTCTCTGCGGCACGATCGAGGTGCTTTGCAGTGTGCAAGGTGTAGGATTTGATACGCTAAGGTGTGGCTGAAGGAACCATTATATAGAGAGAGAACGAAGACGTTGTCCGCGGGAAGTTGCCTGCTCGTTACGTGTGACGACTTGGCGCGGGCATTTGAATTCAAATCGACGAGTAGTAGAACGCCATGCAAGTCGTCGATAGTGGGAGCTTTACAACGAAATACAACGTACTGCGTACTTCCTCATTTCCAAATTATCAGTCATCCCAAAAATCTTATTACAGAATTAAATTTTTTTAGTTTGATTAAATTTACATAATAAAATAATAACACTTATAATAGCAACTAACTAAGCATCATCAGATTCTTCGACAGTTATATTTTTATAGTATATCTATTTTATGTTATAAATATTTATGTTTATTCCCTCTATAGTTTTGGTTAAATTTGAGATTTCTTGATTCTTCAAGATTCATGAAATGACTTATTATTTGGAATGGAAGGAGTATAAAGCTAAGCCCGCGAATTGTCGGCGTAACCGTCTTTAGTTCTTGTGTGATGTCAGTAAGCACGTTGCTTTCAACGGTGGGCTGCTGGCCCCTGGCGGTGGCCTAAGTAAGCAATGTGAAATGCGTATGCGTGCCGGGGAATTGAGGAAAACCTTGTCAGCCGTTGATCAGTCACGAGAACCGTTTGATTGGACGCAATTTGCAGTCCTACTACCACTACCAAATTCTCCTGTATGGTTGATTGGTTGCGCTGCTGTAAGCATGGAAGACCTTGTTGCGTCTTTGTACGACTTGGAATTCCATCTCCATGCGACATGCCTTGCTGGTCTATTGTAATTTATCCGAGGACTCTCATTTGCTTGTGTATAGTCAAATTCTGGATTCCGTATGGAATACGACAGCCCACTGTTCATTCGTTGGTCAGAGTTTCAGGTTTTTCTTTGCGGAACTTGTATAATCAAGTCAAAGTCCCTGTAAATTTCCATGAAAAAACCAGGAGATATTTTCCTCTGTGCTACAAGTAAAGAGTAATCAACCTTTCATTTGGTAGCTCCGAATGAAAGCTCATTTCTTTCCTGTACAAGATACTCCCTACGTATAAGAAATAAATATCATTTTGAACAAGGTTTAGGTCAAACATTGAGAATATAAATCATGAATAACTTTTAAATTATTGAGTTTAGAGATATAAAAATCGTATAAATAAATTTGTCTTGAAAAGTACTTTCATAAAAATATACATATATCACTTACAACAAATATTTTCAAAGAAACAAGTAATCAAAGTTATGCTTTGGAGACCATGTGTTGTTCTAAACAGCGTCTATTCTCTATAAGTAGGGAGTATTGGATTTCAATGTTTTCTGTGACATTAAAGAATCATCATCACTTTGTCTTCTACTACTCCTTCTGTCAATGAAAGAATCAATTACTAGAATCTGTGTCAGTCAAATTTTTTAAACTTTGACTAACTTTATAAAAAAGAGTAATAAGATCTACGGTATAAAATAGACACATTATGAAAATATACTCTATGGTATATCTAATGATATGAATTTGAAATCATCAATCTCGATAGTTTTTTCTAGAAATTCGGTCAAAATTTTAAAAATTTGACTTAAGACAACTATAGAAATCTATTTATTCATGGACAGAGCCAGTACAACCATAGTAGATCCATAAGGAGGGTAATTTTGTTATCCCAAGGCCGTAGCTAATCATCAGGTTATAGATTTGGTCGAAGCACCTGATTATTGATCATGGATTTGGAAGTTTGGAGGAGGGCAAGCTGGCGTTGCGTGCAATCCATCAACTTCATTCTTTTTTGTTTTGATGAGAAGTACTAACACCATCACCTAATGTGCTCCCTTTTTTCTCCATGTTTGACTATGCTTGCAACAGGCCGGATAAACTTAGGACACTTATGGTATTATATGCCACCTCGTCATGCATGTGATTTAATAAGTAAGTACTCCATCCTCCATCGCACTTTATAGTCTGAATTCTCTGCACCAGCTACAACTACAATCATATATAAACGAAACGACCATGCGATCGATATCTGCTGAGATCGCCATGAAGAGGCAGAGGTCAAGCCTTAATAGTGACTCCTGCGTCGGCTTGTGGCGGAATAATAATACGTGAGCGATTCAGTACCTCTGCGCTTCAACTGATGATGACCTATCTATCCAGTCCCTTATTTATTTTATAGCGTTGTTCGTCCCAAATGTCATAAAGCACTACTAATTGCTGAGGAGATCACACATGAAAGGAGGAGCTTAGTTGACTACGTATGCAGCAGATTGTAATGATGCCAATGCCGGTGACTAACAGGAAGAATGCAACTACATAACCAATCCACATCCACTGCTCTGTTAGCTGTCTAACTCTAGCTCCTCACAAATATCTGATTCGTATAAAATGGTCACATATTTTGTTTCTGCGACAGTCCGGAGGGAAGATTAATTGTTGTATGCCTGGAACCCCTTTGTATGTAAAAGAAACGTAATTACTAGATCTAGGGACATTTTTATAAACCTCCAAGAGCGTATTTGTAAAGTTTATAAGCCCAGATTGTAGACTTGTAGTCGAGGAGCCAACTGGTGGACTCAATTCAATAAATAATTCACAAAAGAAAAAACAATCAAGTTGATCTTTTCACCTAATCTGAACATTCGGATAACCTCTTTATCCAATCCGCCTTAAGATAAGTATAAGTATTCTTCGCAAGCCTTAAACTAGTCTCAACGTGTTTCAGTGAGAGTTTCTTATCCTAGTTTTCAATACTATCATATTTTAGAAACAGTATAGAATAGTTTTATTCCCTTAAAACTCTCTCTATCATCTCCCTTAATCAATACAATGTCATGCGCTAACCAGCGCCGATCTCAAACCTGTAAAAGGATGCCTATTGGACTTCCGGTTTTTGCTCTACGCCAATCCAATAATAAACTCAGTATTTGCGACGCCAAACAAACGGCTAGCTTTAGGACTAAGTATCTGAATTTCTTCATTATCCACCAACGTGGTGAGGAGATGTTTCTTGTGATTCTGTTCAACCTTCGCGCTATTTTATCATGGCTTTGTGTGTGGCCCAGCGATGGCCTGCTGCCCTGCTTTCTCAGCGATGGTTGAAATGAGAAGAATTTTCTCGATTTCCTTAGCGATGGTTTTCATCGCGAGCGGAATTTCAGTCCGCGCTAAAAACAGCAGGTTTACAGCCAGACATAACCTCTGGGCTTTTAGTCCCCAAAGGCTTCGGGAATTCGATGTTTGTACCGACCCAAAAAGAAAAACAAAGGCCCGTCTAGTGAACCTTTGGGCACGTATGCTCAAGGTCTGGCCCAACTAAAGGTCCTGGCAGGAAGACGGCAGCCCATGCCTCCTGACCAATCTTTTCTTCTCGGAAGAAGTCTACTTTTCCTACCTCAAATTCTGCGAAAGTCCGATTTTCCTCCCTAAACTCTAAAACCAGATAGAACACCTCCCTCAACTTTTAAAACAATGCAACTTACCTCCATGGGTGGTTTTGGGCAGCGGTTTTGTTATAGTAACAGTGGTTTTGCCTTTTCTTTTTATTATTTATTTACGTTGAATCTTTGAAAAATCATAGTACATCACGAAAAAATTATAAAATAGAAAATTCAATTTCGTTGGACTCCACATAAATAGATCTACACAATGAATATATAATATGGTAGACTTTAGTACAAAGTTTTTGTTGTAGCTTTAGATAAATGCTTTTCTTTAATTAAAATAAATTTATAACTATGTTATACATGGCCCAATAAGTATGAAATTTTTATTATAATTTAAGGTTATAATAATTAGCCTACCATAAAAATTACACCATAATTGGGCTATATAAACTATAGCTATGAATTATTCTAATTAATTACAGAAAAATATAATTTTAAGAAATTAATTGGAATAATTAATTGTTGTAGTTTCTATAGTCCAATTATGATGAAATTTTTTATGGTGGACTAATTATTATATATTTGAACTATAGTAAAAATTGCATACTCATTAGATCATATATAACTTAATTATAAATTTATTTTTATATACAAAAAAGCATAAATTTAAAGCTAAAATAAAAATTTTGTACTAAAGTATACCATATTATATGACTGTTGTGTATACCTACTCATGTGGAGTTCAACAGAATTAGATTTTCTATTTTATAATTTATAATTTTTTTTGTGATTTACTGTGACTTTTTAAAGATTCAGCAAAAATAAATAAAAATAAAGAAAAGGACAAAACCACTCGTACTGTAACAAAACCACCATCTAAAACCGTCCAGGGAGGTAAGTTGCATTGTTTCAAAAATTGAGGGAGGTGTTTTGTCTGGTTTTAGAGTTCGGGGAGGAAAATCAGATTTTCGCAAAAATTGAGGGAGGAAAAGTAGACTTTTTCCTTTCTTCTCTGCAGTAGATGAACAAAGCTAATCACAAATTTAGCCCATCTTTCGAATGTCTACATTCTAGTCCAATCTTTCGAAAACCCGATCAAACTCTCGGAAGTTATAAAAACTTCATCCAAATTTCAAAAAGCATTGACCAAATATACCATTGAGCTGAAATCCTATCTCAAATATTTGAATTTATTTTGATTCAGTTCTCCAAAAATTCTAATTTTGTAATTAGTGCTAGACGACCTACTCTCTTTGTCTTCTTTCTTTTCCTCCTCGAGCTCTGAGTTCAGTATTTTTGTTGCGTCCATTTTTTTTTGCCGTCAACCATTAGTCACATTTAGTTTTTTCTCCGTTCCATGTTTCGTTCATTTTTCATGCTTCGTCCCCCTTATTTCATACCGTGTTCCGTTTTTTCAGCCACATCCTTACTGTCTAGCTCCCAATTTTTTTTCCAATTACCCCTTATATGATATTTTTATGTTTGTATAAAAAAATAATAAAATGCAACATTATGGATCTTTGAATCCTTAACCCTTCCCTAATAAACAAACCAAAATTATTGATATAATTTTAATTAGTAATAACAAAACTTAATTTTATTAGAACCCGAATGAGCTAATGATCAAGTAATCAAATCAGAAATCTTGAACGCTAGTAAATATCTTTAATACCATGTTTGGATATAGATATTGGAGCCTGGAATTTGAAATTGAAATTATGTTTTCCCGAATTATAGTGTTTGGATGTTTGTGGCACTAAGATTTAGAATTGCAACCCTAATGCCTTGGTATTGAACTAATATAGTGACCTCTCACAAAAAAGAGTAAGGCTCACTAATGGATGAAATTGGACCAAGCGGTTCCTCCCGACTCCCCAACACTCCCTCCCCCTCCCGTTGTGTGACACCCTAAAATTTGCCTAATTTTAAAATAGGTGAAAATGTTCCTTTATTGATTTTTGGTGTGCATTTAATCTAGAGGTTAAATAATTTTCACAATATTAAAATTTGGATAGCAACATGATATGGCTTTCATGCTGGTGCACTTTGAATTTTTGAGATGAGTGGTTTTTGCAGAAAATGATTTGGATTCAAATTCCTTTTTGAAATGATTTGTTTTGTGCTGAAAAAAAAGAAAGAAAAGGGCTTCTCTCCTCTCTCTCTCTTCTTTCCCTCCTTTTCGGCCCACTCGGCCAGGAGGCCCAGACCCCATCGGCCCGCTCTCTCCCACCTCTCTTTCCTATCCCGCGTCGGGCCGGAATCCTCCCCCTCCTCTTACCTTCCTCGCGGCCCAGTGAGCCCAAGCGTGGCCCAGCCGCTCACGCATCCGGCCGCCGCCTCCCTTCTCTCTTTGTTCAGCTGACCGAGCGGTCCCACGCATCAGTCCCCTCCCCCTTCCTCCCGCTCTCCCCTCGCAGAGCGGCAAGCACACAACCGTCGCGCGCCGCTCCACTCTTCCCCACGTCGTGGGCGCGCCCGCTTCCACGTACTTTCCCCTCTCGCCTTTTATTCGAATCCGCATCTGCTCCCGCTCCCCTTTCTCATTTCCTAGTCGTCAGCGCCCGTTCTCGAGCCACAGAGCCATCATCGGTGCTAAGCACTGCCACCCACCATCGTTGCCCCGTCTCCCGCCGTTGCCCCGTCTCCCTCGCCGCTGTTGCCTCCGTTGTGAGATCCCCCGCGATCCCCTTTCACCTACCTGTGCCTTCCCTATGTGAAACCGTGGCCGCTAGGATCGTTGCAGCGAATCCCGGCGAAGCTCTCGCCGTCACCCATGGCCACCGCCGCGCGCGTTGTTCCCCGCCATTGCAAGCCTCGTTCCCGCTGGCCTGAGAGCATGGAATGGATCCCCTTGCTTCCTCCTACCCCTATTTTCCGTTGTTTTGGCCAGTGGTGTGCCCTGCGTCCGTGTCCGCAAGCTCCGGCGACCCGACCATGGCGCGAGCGCGCCCGGCGTCGCGACGCGGCCGCGACGTCGCGGCTGGTGCTGCCCACGGCGCGCCGTCGGCCCGCCCGCGCAAAACCTTACCCCGAGATCTACTCTTGATCGCCCATGTCTGATCCAACGGCCAGGATTGGCCTGTAACCCTTCGGTGGCGCTTTTGCTAAAGAGCCCCCGGGGAATTCCCGTTTCAACCCGCGGTCCTTGGCCGATTGATTTCAAAATTGGAAATTGATTTAATTCCATTTAAAAATTCGGTTTAAATTCAAATGAAGTTCTGCTTATTTACAAGTTTGCCACTGCACTAAAACGCTTATAAAATCTGCGTTTTAGCTCTGTTTTGATCTGTTCAAATTGCGTTAGCTTCGTAATTTAGTGTTCTATCCGTTTATGTCTCTGTTACCCTGTTTTGGACAGATTAGCTGTAGGGTCCAAGTCAGTCTCGTTTAGTGCTTCGTATATACCGTTTCGAGCGTAGCTTTCGCGTCTTAAGTCTGTTTTCGGTGAACCAAATATCGTCGTGATCGTAGGATCGAGTACTTCTGTTTTGCAAATGTTTTATTTCTGTTTACCACTGTTGGTGTACTGTTCTAATGGATAGCCTTGTTTGCTATGCATGTGTGCACTTGGAATGCGTGTATGATGTTTCATGTGATCGAGTAGACGGTGAGCAAGCTTGGTTCGATCAAGAGCTTTGGTTTGAGGATCAGCAGGAGGATCAGCAGTTTCACGAGCAAGACAAGTTAGCATGGGACCATCTTGTTTACCTATTCACTTTATTAAGCACTTCATATTGCATGTGTTTATCTGAACAACCTTAGAGATCTACTTAGCTTTTGTTACCTGTGGTACTCTTGACACCCGTGGGATAAATGTATATGGGTACAATGCTAGTGCTATCAATTTAAATATTGGATCCTGTCCAATGATGAATGTTCTCATATTGGTATGTTGATAAATGGTTAATGAAACTTGCTGTTAGCAAAAGCTGGGATTGGCAGTGCTACCATGAGTGCTATATGGCTCTGGCTTTAGCTAAGTACCTTGGACCTTTTTTAGCTTGTTAGCGGTTACCCGAAAGGGCGCAAAAGGGGCTTGCCACTTTGGGTGCAGGGCTGCTCCTGTTCCTATGTGTATAGCTGCGATGGCCTTGTGCCATAGGAAAGGGGGTTGCTACATCTGCCTGCCAAGGAAACCTAGCGGCCCTAACTTGTTAGACGAACCAACGAAAGGCTTCGTAGTGTACCCTGCCCGCTCACCTTGGAAGTGTTATGAGGGTCGCTCCCCTGGGCATCTGGGCAACACGGCTTGTGGGTAAAGATGCACAACCTCACGGCTTGTGGGTAAAGATGCACAACCTCTGCAGAGTGTAAAACTGTTATAACAGTCGTGCTCACGGTCACGAGCGGCCCGGAAAACTAGCAGAACTATGATACTTAATTAAATGTTATTTTATGTTGATGGTACTCTTATGATGAATTATTTATTATTAATGGACAATATGGATCAGGGCTTTAAGGGTTAAGCACAATACTCGTTTACCCTAATGCTAAAACTTTGCCAACATAAAAGCTAACTGCAGTCAGACAGTGTCAGCCTCTTTGAGCCTCATGAACCTCATGTTAGCTTGCTAAGTACGAGGAGTACTTACGCTTGTTGTTTATCTTTCTTTTTGGATAAAATCCCGGATGGGTAACAGATGAAGTTGGAGTTGGAGTCTTCCCAGATGGTTTCTAGGCTAGCGTATCCCCCAGTCGGCAGTCCCTGTGGTGGTTGCCTGTGAGAGCTATATCTAGTTTACCCTTTTTCGCTGATGTAAGTCTTCGTTTTGCTTCTATCGTTATGTAATAAGCACCGTGATGATACCTTTTTTATATTTTGTCTAGCTTATGTGTGCGACTGATGCCTGGACACACATGAGTTCGTTGCCTCAATGAGTGAACAGGTGTCTTTCCCCGAACAGTTGTGTCCGTACGATGCAACCCTTCGCTTGTATATATTTCAAAAGATCAATGAAACAATTAGTTGTTCCAATCTCTGTTCATTATATTCATCCTTCAACATTAACAAATAAGTCACCAATTTAAAGCGAATGCATGGACACGTACATAACGCAATAGCTGGCGCCAGGCGAGGTGGGGATGTTGAATCGCCGAATTGTTGATACGTGGCCCCCAATCACGCCTTTCTTTACTCGTGGTGAACTAAAGCATTAAGCTAAACATTACGAGGCATTTTTTTTTAAAAAAAAAAAAAAATCTAAAACACCAAGTTTTTAGCACACACAGAGTATATCATTCTTCTGTCTCACTCTAATAGTTTGCTTTTAGGAGATCCAAACATACCTTTACTTGTGTCGAACCAGCCGTGGAGTGGATCAATGCTAAGTTAACGCGGAACAACATTATAAGAAGCACATTAGTGGTTCTATAACCGGGAGTATGATATGAGCACATCTGCATGAAAAACTTCATCAGAGGAAATCACGATCTGTTCAATGGAAATCCATCCTCTCCGGTTGACGGCTGTTGAGTGATGACTGGGACGCACGGTGCGAGCCTGTTTGGTTCTCTCCTCAGCTAGACTGCATTGCACATATCCGTGTTAGCTAAGCTGTAGCTATGCAAGACGTGGTTATTTAGTTGCCTTCTTCAGCAGAGCCCGAATACAATGAGAAACTGTATGATTACCGTGATCTGCGCTCATACTTGCATCTCTGCTCTCTCGCGTGCACGTGCACATGGCTCACGCGAGCCAGGCTGCCCAAAAACAGATTCCAAATCTGCTTTTTTTTTGTTTTTTTTTGTTTTTCGGGAGCCAAGCTACGGCGCCTTGACTGCATGCTCAGAGACAGGCCTAAAAACGAGCGCATGGAACCAAACACTCAAGAAGCCAAGACGTACAGGGCAATTCGGTTCTATTATACTCTTCAGAAGCAATACAAGGTTCGGCGGCGACCGGCGAGGTGAGCGCCGAGTCTGCCCGCCCCTGCCCTCCACGACCACGCTACCGCTACCGCTACCGCTACCCGCCGAGGCCGCGGGCTCCGCGTTGATCCACTCAAACCTCCGCGGTGAGTAGTTACTAGGACAGTGAGGCGCGCTTCGCCGCGCACTCGTTATGGCGATGCTTAGTTCGTTCCCAGCAAAAAATTTTAGCTCTGTCATATTAGATTTTACGGCTCTAATTTAGTCTAGGGTCTCGCAAAACAAAAAAAAATAAAGTAATTAAAAATTAATTTGTCAGCAGAAGGCTAATTCCCGAGACGAATCTATTAAACTTAATTAATTCATGATTTGATAATATGTAGTTATAGTAAACATTTGCTAATAAAGAATTAATTTACCTTAATAGATTCATCTTATTAATTAGCATATGGCGGTTTAATTAGTTTATGTAGTTTGATAATATGTAGTTTTATAATTAGTTTATTTTAATAGACTAAATTAGTACTAGAACATTCGATGTGACAGGCTAAATCCTTTTTTGCCATGAAACAAACACCGGGAAGTCTTGTTTGGTTAGTGATTACTAAAGTTTAGTCACTGAAATTAGTCCATAAAGTACAAACAACTTCACTTAAATTTAGTCCTTAAAGTAACAAACACTTCAACTAAAATTTAGGGGCCAAGTTTAGGTGGTCTTTAGTTACGAAGAGGTAGCTAAAAGTAAATGAACTTTCATGTTCTTTAGTCACTGTAACTAAATAGGACTCACTAAACTTTAGGGGTTACTAAATTTTAAAAATAACTAAATTTTAGAAGGTCGAAACAAACAGACCCTGAGAGAGGTACATAATTTACATTGATTAATTAAGCTATGTCATATCCTATTTTATATTAGGGCTGGTACATAATTTACATTGATTAATTAATTAAACTGTGTCATATCCTATTTTATATTATGGCTATATGTAATACAACAAACACGTGTCATATGACTCTTGGTAGATAGTAGCAGAGACCCTCTAAGAGCCCCAATACTCACACCGGTATAGATTTGTATATTCCGCTTCAGCCCCGGCGTAGCGTAACCTGTTCCAAACGCGGCCTCGTTTAACGACTCGCCCACCGCCACCGGTGAGGACGTGAAGGTGAATCGACTTGTTTGTCTGTGGTCTGACCCCCTGCGCCCACTCGGCCACTCGGCGCTCCGCGGTTGCGGCCAACACAACCCGGTCCGCCGATCCCGAGGCGCCCGCGACCAAGCTGTCCGCGGCGTGGACCGAGTCGTCGCCCCGCCCGCGCGGTTTAAATACAGCTCACCGAGCTCACAGTCGCAGATCGCAAACCAGCTCAGCAAGCAACGCCGCCCCTCAAGATCACACGCGCAGGCAGAGGCAGGCACACGCTAGCGCACGCGCATACACGCAGGTAGAGGCAGCCGCGCACGCCCGGATCGGAGCACGAGCACCGCCACCGGCTTGGAAGCAGAGGAAGCTGCCGAGAGAATGCCGGGCTGCCTCGGCGGGAAGCAGCAGATGGACGGCGCCGCGGCGCCCCGCGTGCACCCCCTAATTTTTTATAATTTAGTCCTTTTTCAGTTAAAAATTCACGTTTGGACCCCTCAAAAAAGTATACCCATTTTTGGACCCTGAGCTCGGCGCCGTGACCTATGGCGCCGAGGTAACACAGCTCGGCGCCATAGGTCATGGCGCCGAGCTAGGAGGGTCTGACTGACATGGCTGGCGACGTGGCAAACGACGTGGCGCTGACGCGGCAGGGGTCGGCGCCATGATTCATGGCGCCGAGCTTAGCGCCATACGCCCTGGCGCTAACCCGGCGCCATAGATCTTGGCGCCGAACTGTTTTTCTATAGCCTGGTCTTTGGAATGAAACAATTAAATATTTCTTCCTAGGATGAGCACAAATGTGTGGTAGTTCAGCTGGTTAAGCCTTGCGCCCTTTGGGCTGCCGACCTGGGTTCGAATCCTAAGACTCAAGTGTTTTTTTAGATTAATTTTTGTCTCCCCTTTTTGCTGTATTTTTAATTCTTTTTTGACTCAAGCGGTACGTGCCGGAGCGGGGGCAGGTGCTCGGGGACGTCCTGGGCTCGCTGTTCGGCTGCTTCTGCCCCGCCAAGACCCGGCCTCTGCCGCGGTGAGCCGTCGGCGGCGACCGAGCGCCGCGCGCTGGAGTAGTTTTCGACCGATCATCGACCGCCGCCGGCCGGTGAAGGGCGCGGCATGCAACGGACAGCATCTCGTCCCGGAGGACTGCGATGCGAAACTGAAGGCTGTGGCATCGTTCCTTTCTCCATCCATTACTAGTTTACTACCTACTACTAATGTACTGTACTTAGTTTGACGAGGAAATTTCTCGTCCAAGTTTTCCTTGTTGCTGCGTGAGCTCAGTTTTTTCGATTGTCCGTAAACCAGGGTTCTTATTTGCCACCATGAACTGCACCGTTGACCTCTGTTTCTGGCGCTTAACTATTCGACCGAAGGCAGAGGCATTACGATAGATAGAGAGGAACAAACGAAAGTGTTGCGTGTCTGCAGCGCCAGACAACCGAAAACAAACTTGTACACGTACTCCCTATGCTAAAAAGAAAGATCAGGAACAAGAAGACGAGAAACCGTCAGCGAGGGTTATAAACTTGAGACTTGCTTACGAAGAAAGGGACGGCATAAGACAGGACAAAATGAAATGATGAGAAAAAGTCTTAAATAAAGTCAAAGTCAGCCTTTAGACTTACTTTTTGGACTTGTTTTTAAAGGTTCTTTCTTTTTTTCTCTGTGTTGCAAAGGTGGGGCCCAGGGGTTGGTGGTAGGATCCATCTCCAGTTGTTTGTCATGGCTGCACAGCACAGTTGTAGTGAGATTAAAAAAAAACAGCATTATATTCCCCGTTCATATCATATACCAAATGTTGCTCGTTGCGTTGCATTGCATTGCTTGTGATGACGTGCTGTCAAATTAAATTATTGTAAGTTTAACAATATCAAATAGTAAGTGCTATCACATTGGTCATGCGATGTATTTTCATAGTATTGTTTTTTTTATATTATAGTACATAAGTATCATTATTTTTCCATTAAATTTGATTTAACTATAGAAACAGGGCTAGAAATACATGTCCTTTTTCGGACAGAGGTGGTATTTACTACTGTACTAGTACGCGTTGCTCGTTGCATTGCATTGCTTAAACGAGGCACGAATGCACGATATTGCCCATAAAGTTTTCCAAACGTGCCGGCACGACACGTCACGGCACTAGCCCGGCCAGGCACGGTCCGCCTCGGCACGGTCCGGCAGGCATGGCTAATGAAGCGTGTCGTGCCGTGCCGTGCCACCGTGCCGCTGAGCTGGTGCAGGCACGGTCCTAAGATGGCTGAGCCGTGCCTGGCCGTGCCGTGCCAGCACGCCAGCCCCGGCAGTACCGTGCCAGCCCTGGCACTGAATAACAGAAACAACTCAATACACTTGAAATTTTTCAGAGATCAAAATTATCACAAAAAGCAATCAATCAGAAGAACAGCAACAGAACACAGGCAAATTTTGAAACTAAAACTACTTCAAAAAGGAGTTGTGCAATGGCTGCCTCATTAAAAACCTGTTTAGGTAAAACTCACCCTTGTGAGAAACCCTAAACAGGAAAAGAGTACAGCCAGCTCCAAATATTGTTCATAAGTTCATTACATCCATCATCCACAAAGTCTAAGTGTTCAACAGCTATTACAGACCATTATATCAATGGGGAACTTCATCAACATCAAGATAAAGTGCTTCAAAGGCCTCCTCCAGCTCCTTATCTTCCACCATGTGTTGCAGTCTTGATTCAGCATTCTCCCAGTCCTTGATGCATGTCATGCCTCCACAGTCTCAGGGTTCAGTCTCCGCCGCCGCTCCTCGATGATCCTGCCAGTAATGCTAAAGGTAGATTCTGAAGAGATGGTTGACACAGGCACAGTAAAGATATCTTTTGCAAGAATAGAAAGCACAGGATAAGTAAGCTTGTGCTCATGTCACCATTGCATGAGATCAAAATCATCATCTAACTGGCTCACTGTGTCTGAGTCCAGGTAGGTGCTGTGACATCGTAGTGTCAAGTATTGCATTAGGAACTACAATTAGCTACTAAAACTCATAAGCAATGCATTGCATCATTCCATGTGCATACAAGTGCTTTTTGCTTTTGTTGGTTTATTTGGATTGTGGTTTCTATAACACTTGGGTGTTAAAACAAATTCTTGCCTTGGCAAATAATTTTATAAAATAGAGAATATGGGTATAACACTTTTTATATTGACACCTTGACTTAGTTCAGTATAGTTTAATAATTAAAAATGTGAGAACAAAATGATTTATAGCTCAAAAATTTGCTTTATTTATGTGGAGGCTGAGAAAAAGATTTTCAGAAAATGTGTCTTAAATGAAATTTGTAGAGAAAATTATTTTGAGCAACTTTTATTTTTGGGTCAAAGTCCAGTTTTAAGTTTTTGAAACTGATTTGAAATGGTCAAAGTTTGGAAAAGATTCGGAAAAAGAAAAAGAAAAACAATTTTTCCCGGCGCTTCCCAATCGGCCCATTTGGCCTTTAGGCCCAGGCCCAGTGCCGCTCCGCCCCCGCGCGCGCGCTCGCCCGCACGCCGCACGCCGGCCGTCCCGACCGCGCCGCGCCGTCCGCCGGCGAACTCGCCACGTGGCCGCCGTCTTCTGCCGAGGACCTGCGCCGGTCACGCCTTGTCCGATTTTCGCTCGCTCGATCACGCCAGCGATCTCCCTCGCCCACTCCGCGCCCGCCTCGCCTGCCGCGCTGCCTCGCTCGCCGTGCCGCCGCTCTGTCGCCGTCGCCGGCCGTGGCCCCCGCCACGACCACCGGTCGTCCGCTGGCCGAAGCAAAAGCCTCGCGCACCGCACTCCCCCTCTCTTCGCTTGCCATTTGCTCGCCCCCACTTGGCTCTCGCTCTCACTTGCCCACACCGCCAAGCAAACCGAGCGCTCTGCTCGCTGCCCTGTTCACACGCCGTCACTCCCCTCTCCGTTCCACTCCCAACCGAGCCACCGCCAGCCAATTCCTCGCGCACACAACCTCGCGCCATCCTCGGACACCCGGTGCTCGTGTTAGCACCACCTCCCGAGCCTCACCGACACCAGAACCCGAGGAGCTTCCTGCCGCGGGTGCCATTGACGCCGCCCGGAGCTCGGATTCGTTTCTTCCCCGACCAAAGGCTCACCACCTCCCTCCTTTGCCGCCAAGCTTCATCAGGCCAAGGCACGGTGAGAACACACCTCCACGAGCTCTCTACCGCCTCTAGCTTCCCCACTCTTGCCCGGCCGAGCGCCATGAGCGCCGCCATGGCCGCGCACGAGGTCAAAGCCTACCAGGCTTCACCGGCGAACCAACCCTTCTAGTAGCCTCCTAGGGTTCGCTTAAGATCTTTCGCGCTCCGCAATTTCACCAGCAACCGTAGGAAACGCATAGCCGAACCTTCGCCGCCCCACCGCCGCGCCATAGCTCGCCACCCGACGAGCTACGACCACTCACTAGCCCAAACCAAAACCCAAACCAATCCGATCCGCCTCAATCAAGGGGAACACGTCGAGCCTAAGCCTCACCAGCCGGTGACGCATTCAGCCGTCGGCGAGCAAGCCGGTCAACTTCTTCCCCTGCTCCTGCCTCTCTCTGACCCGCTTGGATCCGTTGACCATCAGCTGGTCCCGACGCTCACCTCACACCGGGTCTATGGCCGAGTCTAAATGCAAGCCAGACTGTCGGGGGTCCGCAAAAGGGGTACCCCCAATCAACGCAACAAATAGGGTAAACCTAGAACACCGGTTAAATAACAGACCTAACTAGCCTAACCCCCTAAAAAGCCGCCCCCCGAGGCCTACGACGCTGGCCCACCGAGCCGAGCCTCCAAGCCAGGCCTCGGGCGCACGCTCGTTTTCCGTCTCGCCCGAGCCCTCCAAGCCAGGCCTCGGGCGCACGGTCGTTTTCCGTCTCGCCCGAGCCCTCCAAGCCAGGCCTCGGGCGCACGATCGTTTTCCGTCTCGCCCGAGCCCTCCAGCCTCGGGCAAGCGCTCCACTACCCTTCGAGCCCCCCGCAGCCGAACACCACACCTCGAGACCCCACGCGGGACCTCGAGCCTCTCTGGCACGGCAGCCTATCCCTCGAGACGCGTTATGCCTCCCTCGAGCGGTGCAGACATCGGATGCCAGCCCCATACCGCGCACTTAATTCATCCACCTACTCCAGTCACGTCCTCTGTAACACAACGTGTGCCACAGTGGTCCGGGGCAGAGTCAAGTCTCGTTTTCACCACAAGTATGGGCGAAAAGGCACCAGTGAAGCACTGTTAACCCACGCCCTACACTGTGGCACGTCCAAGCCACGCCTCGAGGCCCAGATGCCTGCCGCTCAATCGATTTTCACGGGACTTGCCCATACCTGCGGGGACTCGAGCCCCCCGTAGGCGCCGCCTCGAGGCCGGCTCCGCGCCCCTCGAGCCCTAACTACTTTCATGCTATTGGAGGACAGGTACCCCAAGACCCGGAGGGACCCCGCCGCGTCCTGTACGTTCCGGGATGGGCGCTGTACGGCTTCCACCTCGCCGCGCCTCCACGTCCGCCCCCCCCCGGATGGAGGCCACGCTTCAAGGACGCTTTCAACAGCAACGCCCACGTCGGCTACAATGTCTTCGACAAGACAGGGTTCCTACCCTTCTTCGTAGGGACACAATACACCCCGACACCTGTAATACCCTTGTGTAACCCTGGCCTCCCCTTGCTCTATAAAAGGGGACACCAGGGCCCTCATTCCGGGGGTCGGGGACAGACACGTGAACACACCACCCACACACTCGAGTCCGGACTCCGTCCACGCTCATTGAGCTTGTATTCGCCCCTGTACAAGCACTTAGGTGCAAGTAATACAAGAACCTCCTCCCCCGCTGGACGTAGGGCCTTCTTTGCCCGAACCAGGATAAATCCTTGTGTCATCTTGCATCACCATCCAGGAAGAGAGCACGCGATCATATTACTCGTTGGTGTCATACCCCCGGGTTCGAAACACCGACAGTTGGCGCGCCAGGTAGGGGCCTTCGCGTGTCGAGTCGGTTTCTCGCTATTTCCTGGATGGCTGCTTCGACTCCTTCGTTCTCTGCCGGTGCCGTCATCTGGTTCGGGAGCCTCGAGTTCCTGGCCACCGGCAACGGCAACGAGCCGACCTTGCTCTCCATGGAGGGCCCGGGTGGAGGGCGTGTCACGCCACCCCGTGCGAGGAGCGAGGCACGTCGCCCACACCACCACGCGTCGCCACCCCGTGAGCGGCGCCGTCGTTACCATCGTCGCCAGGCACAGGCCGTGCCGGCGGCGTGCACCCACTTCCCCGGGCAGCCACGGAGTTCCCAAGGAGGAGCCTGCACGGCGCACGGCCCGGAGACTTCCAGGGCGCGCCCGCGCCCGCCTAGCGACTTCGCGTTCATCATGCGCACGGACCAGGAACCAGGCCAGAGGCCTCCGAGCCGTGCGCCGTCGACGCCACCCAGCCTCCTCCCGCACGGGGTGCGCCGCGCTCGACGCCAGCGGTTCCCGTTCGGCCTCAACAACTCCGCGGCTGTATACGCCCACCACCTCAACGAGCGCCATCAGGACCGACGGTGGCGGACCAGGAGCAGCGTCCGGGCGTGCTGCTGCAGGCCATGGCCAACCTGGAGATCGTCCACCCCGCGTGCGTCGACCGCGACTTCTCGCGAGCCATCGAGCCACCCCGGCGAGCCACCGTCGGGAATGGTACCGCGAGCTGCGGTCCCAGCATCGGCCAAGGCGGCATGCCGTCAACGGCTCCGACTCCGACGAATACGACTACCACGACCCCGACCTCTGGGATCCCACCAGGGAGTGCTTCCAACTCGAGGGAGTCGTATGCGATACCGAGGACGAGGGCGACGACGCAGGCCGGCGCTCGACCTAGAGGGACCCAGCGACGTGGCCGCGGCAGGCGGATCACGCGTTCAGGGAAGGAACGAACCTCCAGCACCGGCTGCACCGCCTCAGCACGACGACGGCCGGGCGGCGCAACTCGCGCAGGTGCAGGAGGCAATCACCAAAGCCGAGGAAGAACGGCGACACCTGCTGCAGCTCCGGCAAACTCTGATGCAGGAACCACCCCAGCCCGAGGAGCCGGAGCTCGAGGTCGGGCTCGAGAGGTCCACCGGCGGATCCTCGAGGACGGGGCACCAGCACGCCCCGAGGTATGCTTCCCGCGAGCCGGGCAGAACGTGGTCGCGGCAGCAATGATGCTCCGTGATCTACCCGCCGTCTCCAACCCTGACGCCAGGCGCATGCTTGGGGAAATGAAGAACCTCCTCGAGACAGCCGCTGTGCAGCAGGCCGAGAGCTCGGCGTCACGCCGGCGCGGAGCAGCCTCGGGAAAGCCGGCGGAAACGCCCCGCAACGAGCGCGAGACATCCGTCCACCAGCCGGACGCCTCTCGAGCTAGGCCAGTTCGCGAACGGATCATCGACATCCGGCCACCTCGAGACCCCAACGACGCCCGCAACGACATCAACCGCCGGCGCAAGGACAAGGGGGCCCAGGAGCGTGGCTATAGCGCCCATCGAGGGGGGCGTTACGACAGCGACGAGGACCGGCAAGTCCTCGAGCCCCCGGGCCCCAGAGTCTTCAGCCGGGCCATCCGCAGCTCAACCCTCCCCGACCGCTTCCGACCACCGACCAACATCGTGAAGTACGACGGGGAGGTCGAGCCCAAGCTCTGGCTCTCGGACTTCCGCCTAGGCTGCCAACTGGGCGGAGCGAAGAACGACGACCGTGTGATCATACGCCAACTCCCACTTTACCTCTCGGACACCGCCCGCGGTGGCTCGAGGGGCTCCCGCCAGATCGGATCGATGACTGGGCCGACCTAGTCAGGGTCTTCGACGGGAATTTCAAGGGGACGTGCGTGCGCCCAGGCAACCCCTGGGATCTACGGCGTTGCAGGCAGGCGGCGAACGAGCCCCTCCGCGACTTTGCTCGACGGTTCTCGAAGCAGCGCCTCGAGCTCCCCCACGTGCCTGATGAGGACGTCATCTCAGCGTTCCTCGCGGGCACGACATGCCAAGAGCTAGTCCATGAGCTAGGACGCTACCGTCCCAGGACGGTCGAGGACCTGATGGATCGTGTCACCAGCTTTGCCTCAGGCGACGAGGCAGTGGGGGCTTCTTTGGCCGTTCCACGGACAAAGGCAAGGCGGTGGCCGCGCCGGAGGTCACGAACAAAGGCAACGACGCCAAGAACGACAACAATAACAGCAACAAAAAGAAGAAGAACAAACGCAAAGGTCAGAAGGCGAAGCGCGACGCCAATGACGACGACGACGAAGAAGTGCTCGCAGGCGCCCTCGAGCCTAAGAAGCCTCGAGGCCCCCCTGACGGGGCTGTTTTCGACCAGATGCTCGAGAGCCCCTGCACTTATCACAGGGGCCCCGTAAATCACAAGTTAAAGGACTGCCGACTGTTGAAAGGCTACTACTCCAAGCTCGGCGATAAGAGAGAAGACGCGCCCAGGGCAAGGATACCGATCGACGCGGCGGTGGGGACGCGGACGGCGACTTCCCCCGGTGCGCGACTGCTACATGATCTACGGGGGGCCGACCGTCGGGCTCTCAGCTCGAGAAAGAAAGAAGGAGCGCCGGGAGATCTTTGCGCTCTGCCACGACGCCCCCCGGTATCTTGACTGGTCTGATGCTCCGATCACGTTCGACCGTGACGACCATCCGGACCGTGTCATAAACCCGGGGGCGTATCCCCTCGTCGTCGACCCCGTCATCGTCGACGTTCGGTTCTCCAAGGTGTTGATGGATGGGGGCTCGAGCCTCAACATCATATACCTCGAGACCCTCGACCTTTTAGGGATTTCAGAGGGACAGCTCCGACCCAGCGTCGGGGGGTTCCACGGAGTCGTACCAGGGAAGAAGGCCCACCCCCTCGGGCGCATCGACCTGCCGGTTTGCTTTGGCACGCCGGCTAACTTCCGCCGGGAAACGCTCACCTTCGAGGTGGTCGGCTTCCAAGGGACCTACCACGCCATCATCGGCCGGCCAGGCTACGCCAAGTTCATGGCGGTACCCCAACTACACGTACTTGAAGCTCAAGATGCCGGGGCCAAAAGGGGTCATCACCGTCGACACCTCCTACGAGCACGCGTACCACTGCGACGTGGAGTGCGTCGAGCGTGGGGAGGCCAACGTCCACCTCGACTCGCTCGAGGCCTTGGCGCCTTGGCCACCGAGGAGGCCCCAGAAGCAAAGCGCCACGCCGGCACCTTCGAGCCAGCCGAGCACACCAAGCAGGTACCCGTCGACCCGACCTCGACCAATGGCAAGACGCTGACCATCAGTGCCAACCTCGAGCCCAAATAGGAAGCAGTGCTCGTCGACTTTCTCCGCGCGAACATCGACATGTTTGCGTGGGGACCCTCGGACATGCCGGGCATACCGAGGGAAGTCGCCGAGCACGCCTTGGAGATCCAGGCCGGGTCCAGACCGGTGAAGCAACGCCTGCGCCGCTTCGACGAGGAGAAGCGCAGGATCATCGGCGAGGAGGTGCACAAGCTTTTGGCGGCCGGGTTCATCAAGGAGGTATTTCACCCAGAGTGGCTAGCTAACCCTGTACTAGTAGGAAAAAGAATGGAAAAATGCGGATGTGTGTAGACTACACTGGTCTGAATAAAGCATGTCCAAAAGTTCCATTTCCTTTACCTAGAATTGATCAGATTGTCGATTCCACTGCTGGGTGCGAAGTGCTTTCGTTCCTTGATGCGTATTCCGGCTACCACCAAATTAAAATGAAAAAGTCCGACGAACTCGCAACCTCTTTTATCACGCCATTTGGTATGTATTGCTACGTTACGATGCCCTTCGGCCTACGAAACGCCGGGGCAACATATCAACGATGTATGCAGCACATCTTTGGCGAGCACATAGGCAGGACCGTCGAGGCCTACGTCGATGACATCGTGGTTAAAACCAAGAAAGTCGGGAACCTCATCAGCGACCTCGAGACCACATTCGAGTGCCTCCGGGCCAAGAATGTGAAGCTCAACCCCGAGAAGTGTGTCTTTGGTGTGCCTCGAGGCATGCTACTTGGCTACATTGTCTCACAACGGGGGATCGAGGCAACCCTGAAAAAATCTCAGCAGTCACGAGGATGGGCCCGATTCGAGACCTCAAGGGTGTGCAGAAAGTGACTGGCTGCCTAGCCGCTCTCAGCAGATTCATCTCGAGGCTAGGGGAAAAAGCGCTACCCCTCTACCGCCTGCTGAAGAAGACGGAACACTTTGCGTGGACTGTCGAAGCCGAGGAGGCCTTAACCAAGTTGAAGGGGTTGCTGACTTCCGCACCAATCCTCGTGCCGCCGCGACCAGCCCAGGGTGGCGATTCCCCCGAGCCTCTCCTCCTCTATGTGGCCGCAACCACTCAGGTGGTCAGCGCGGTCGTAGCCGTCGAGAGGCACGAGGAGGGTCATGCATTGCCGGTCCAGCGACCGGTGTACTTCACCAGTGAGGTACTCTCCGAGGCCAAGGTCCGGTATCCGCACATCCAGAAGCTGCTCTACGGCATCATCGTCACAAGGCGCAAGCTCCAGCACTACTTCCTCGCTCATCCCGTAACGGTGGTGTCGTCCTTCCCCCTCGGTGAGATCATCAACAATCGGGAGGCCACGGGGCGCATCGCCAAGTGGTCCACCGAACTAATGGGGGAAGCCATCACCTACGCCCCGCGAAAGGCCATCAAGTCGCAAGCGTTGGCGGACTTCGTTGCTGAATGGACCGACACTCAGCTCCCGCCGGCGCAGATTCAAGCCGAGCTCTGGACCATGTACTTCGACGGATCCCTCACGAAGACGGGGGCAGGCGCAGGCCTGCTCTTCATCTCACCCCTCGGAGTCCACATGCGCTACCTGCTACGCTTGCACTTCCCCGCCTCCAACAACGTCGCCGAGTACGAGGCCCTCGTCAATGGGCTGCGCATCGCCCTCGAGCTCGGGGTCCGACGCCTCGACGCCCGAGGAGACTCGCAGCTCGTCATCAACCAGGTTATGAAGGCTTCAAGCTGCATCGATCCCAAGATGGAGGCATACTGCGGGGAGGTGCGCAAGCTGGAAGATAAGTTTTACGGCCTCGAGCTCAACCACATAGCTCGAAAGTACAACGAGGCCGCAGACGAGCTGGCAAAGTTGGCGTCCACGCGCGGCACGGTACCACCAGACGTCTTCTCGAGGGACGTCTTCGAGCCATCCGTCGAAATCGACCCGGGGGCTGGCCCTTCGACGCCGCCCCTCGAGCTAGACACGGGGGCTCGACTTTCAACACACCCCTCGGGAATGACACCTGGACATCCGCTGAGGCGATGCAGGTCGACGCAAGCGCCTCTTCTTCACCACGACACCTCGACTGGCGAACGCCCTACCTCGACTACTTAACGCAAGGCGTGCTACCGGAAGACAAGACGGAGGCTCGACGCATCGCTCGAAGGGCCAAGACCTACGTCACCTACGGCGACGAACGGGAACTATACCGACGAAGCCCGACCGGGATCCTTCAGCGCTGCATCCCCCTCGAGGAAGGACGCAAGCTCCTCGACGACATGCACTCGGGGGCTTGCGGCCACCACGCAGCGCCGAGGGCCCTGGTTGGGAACGCCTTCCGTCAAGGCTTCTATTGGCCGACCGCCATTGGGACGCCAAGCGCTTGGTCCAAGCGTGCCATGGGTGTCAATTCTACGCCAAGCAAACGCACCAGCCCGCACACGCCCTGCAGATGATCCCAATCACTTGGCCATTTGCCGTTTGGGGGCTCGACCTTGTGGGTCCCCTCAAAAGGACAAGTGGAGGGTACACACACGTGCTCGTGGCCATCGACAAGTTCACCAAGTGGATCGAGGCTAAGCCGATAGGAGACCCCACCTCCGAGAAGGCTGTCGAGTTCATCGCCAACATCATGTACCGGTTTGGAGTGCCTAACGTCATCATCACCGACAATGGCACCCAATTCACGGGCAAAAAGTTCACCAACTTCTGCGATGACAACAACATTCGCGTAACCTGGGCCTCGGTCGCATACCCTCAATGCAACGGGCAGGTCGAGCGCGCCAACGGCATGATACTCCATGGGCTGAAGCCGAGGCTGTTCAAGACCCTCAAGAATTTCGGAAAGGGGTGGGCTACAGAGCTCCCCTCGGTGCTGTGGGGCCTCAGGACTACGCCGAGTCGAGCCACCGGGTTCACTCCGTTTTTCCTAACCTACGGCGCCGAGGCCGTCTTGCCTACGGACCTCGAGTACGGCTCACCTCGACTTCGAGCCTACAACGAGCAAACCAGCGACGAAAGGCTCGCCAACGCCAAGGACCAGCTCGAGGAGGCCCGAGACGTGGCGCTCATCAACTCCGCACGCTACCAGCAAACACTTCGACGCTACCACGACAAGCACGTGCGCAAAAGGGACCTAGCGGTGGGGGACCTCGTGCTTCGACGGCTGCAAGATAATCGAGGGCGCCATAAGCTCACCCCTCCGTGGGAAGGCCCATACACCGTGGCTGAAGTGCTCAAGCCAGGAACATACAAGCTCTACGACGACCAAGGCAGGATCCTGGCGAACGCGTGGAACATATCTCAGCTACGTCGCTTCTACCCTTAAAGGCCTCGAGGCCTTGTTCATTTTGTTGCTTTGTACAAACATGTCAAACATGAATGAACAAACTCGCGCACTGTCATTCATTTTTACTTAGCAACTTAAGGTAGCCTCGACCCTGCCTTGCTCAGGGTCGAGCCTCCCTCGGGGGCTGACAGGGGGAACCCCCCCCAGACTCCGGAAAAAGGCGCGTTTCCTTTTCAAAAATTCGACCCTCGTCTCGACTCGTGCCTCGAGTGAACTAGCGACGTCAAAATCCTAAAATACCTCGAGCCTCCAAGGTCGGGAGGCGTCGACGTAGACGGCCTCCTACGCCCCGGGCTACGGTACCCTACCACGCCCCCGCCCCCTCGAGGGGCTCGCGACGTATCGAAGGAAAACAGACTAAGCTAGCAGAAACTCGAGCTTGCAACAAAGAGAAGTGGTCAAACGCATTTGAAAAGAAAACAACTCTTTTAATAAACAAATCATATATACATTCGGGACTCTCGACGTACCCTCATCATGTCATAAAATTCTTACAAGGGCCTCGACGCCCAAATTTGGCACGCAGGCCTCAGTCCTCGTCGGTCCGATACTCCTCCCCGAGGTCTTCCACGGCGGGCTCAGCCTCGACACCCGAGCTGGAGGGAGGAGGGCCCTCGACACCGCTGCTGGCGTCAGGAGGCAGCACGTCCTCCTCGAAGATCTTCGCGAGCGACGTCCCCGGCCTCTCCATCTTCTCCAAGATTTTGTCGACACCGGCGGTTGTTTCCACTCCTCGTCCTTCCCCTCGATCTCGATGAAGCCATTGCGACAACGTGGACCGGAAGCGGAAGCCGGAGCGGACAACCGCGAGCGTCTGTTTGACGCCATGATGGAGGCTTGCCGAACGCGGTCCCGCGCTGCTGCGTCGAGGAAGCACAAGGCGTCGCCTCGGGCCACCGCACCTTCTGCCGCAGCCACTGGAGGAGCACCCCACGTGGAGCCGAGCCGGTCGAGGGAAGTGCGAGCCCGCTCCGCCACCATCGTCTCGTCTTGGAGTTGGTGCAAGAGAGCCTGGTTCGTCCCGCGGAGCTCCTCGACCGTCTCCTCGACCCCTGCGCAACGAACGAGGAAGAATGAGATTGCGGCGTAACAGAAAAACGTCGAGACCAAACAGGGACAAGGTGTAAGCCTCACCATCGCAATGTTGCCCCAGGGCGGCGAGGTCGCTGGTAAGGCCCTCAACGCGCTGCTCGAGCCTGCGCTTCTCGGCCAGCATGAGGAGCTTCTCGGACCTAAGCTCCTCGATCAGGCTGCCCGCATCCACGAGAGCCAGATCCTTTCGGATCACCTCCTGCCGCGCCGCCCCTCGGCAGCTCGAGCGGTGGCGACACCACTCTCGGCGTCTTCGGCCTCCTTCTTTGCCACCTCCGCTGCGGACGGAGCGGCGGCGGCATCGCATTGAGCGACCATGGCCTCTTTCTCGCCGCCTCCGCTGCGGTTCGGGCGGTGGCGGCCTCGCCACGGTGTCAGCGGCCTCCTGCTTCGCCGCCAGCTTCAGCCCGGCGGAGTCGGCCTCGCTTCGGGCGTCCGCGGCCTCCTTCTTCGACGCCTCGAGAGCGGCGGCGGCCTCTTCCTTGACTCGAGCGGCCTCGCCTCGAGCCGCCCGGACTTCCGCCTCTGCCTCGTTAAGCCGGCTCGCCATTTGGACGTTCCGGCCCAACTCAGCGCGGAGATCTTGAAGCTCCGCCTCGGCCCTCGCGAGGGCGGCGGACACCTGCGCAGACCGGCCCGCCTCCTCGGAGCAGGACCGCTCCGCCTCCGCCATGAGTTCGGCCACCTCCCGGAAGATGGACCGCACCTCGCGCGAGGCCCCCGCTGGACTGGTTGCTCGACGGAGACCATGGCAAGAGACGGGCTCGGCGCGCCGGGAAACGGCCATACTGGTCGGTCAAGCTCGATGTCGGGCAGATCCTCCTCCGCCCCGAGCTGCCCGACTGCGGCCCGCCGCCCGACGGCACGAGCCCCGGCTCTTCCCTGGCCGGGCCCTCCGGCACCTTGTCGCGCTAGCCGGCGCCTCGGGCGCCTCCACCACCATCGAGCCCGCGGCGAGGAGCGGCCCCTGCTCCAGCTCGTTCAGGAGGTCCTCCACCGTCGGCTCCTCCTCCGCCAACGCCTCTCCCCCCTTTTCCTCCTCCGCAGCCTGGCTCGTGTTGGTCGAAGCCTCGAGGGCGCAGTCTCCTGGCCCCAGGCGTCAGCGGGGCCGTGCTCGCCCCAGGCGCTTCCCCCGGAACAGCCGTCGTGGTGGGGGGAGGGTGGCGCTCCCAACTGGCGCCATCATGGGAGGAGGAGGAGGGGGAGGAGGCAGCGCTTCAGTAGGTGCGGTGGTGGCGGGCTCGACGCCGTGAGCTGTGGCCCCTGCAATACGAGATGACGGTGATATCAGAGCCAGGAAGAGTGCCTCGACCCCTGCGGTCGACGGCGACGGCCTCACCAAAATTTGCGACGATCATCTGGTCACCTCGAGCCATGGCAGCTCGAGCCTTCTCCAGCCAAGCGGCTTCTCTAGCGGAGGAAGGTGCCATACCTCGAGGTGCTTGTGCCTCGACGGGGCTCGAGGTCTTGGCCCGCTTAGACGAAGCGAGGTCCACCTCCGGGTAGGAGCGCTTCCCCCTGAGAAACCAGAGATGGCATGTGTATCAAAAGTAAAGAGGTCAAGCCTCGCTACCGACGAGGTCCAAGAAAATTACTCACCCAAAGCGGCGACTGGGCTTCTTCCCGGAATCGCCGGACCCACTCAGGGGTTTCGAGCCCACCCCGCGGCTCGAGCCCTGCGCCCGGGCCGTCTCCACAGGGCTGGGATGGGGGGAGGGCTCCCGACGCCTCCCGTGGCTCGACCTCGAGGGAGATCCCTCCTTCCGCCCCACCTCGCGGGAGGGCGACCGCACCTCCCTCGTGCTGTCATCGTGGCGCCCGCCCGGCGCGGGCTCCGGCGCACGCGCTGGCGGTCGCCCTCCCCGCATCCGCTTCTGTGTCCCGGCGGCGGTGCGGCGATGGACTCCGGGGACGCTCACGCCCCTGGGCACGAGACGCCCGGGGGCTCCCTCCCCGACGCTCGTGATGGCGCGGGCTCGACACCTCCTCCTGGCGCCCGCTCCTCCGCGGGCTCGACCCGACCTCGATGGCTCGCGGCGGTCGGACCCGGAGCCCCTCCGATGTGGTCACCGCCCTCGAGGCTCGGCCCTTCTCGAGACCTCCCGCCTGGGCTGACGGGGGGCGGCCTCTGTTGGTGCTGTGGCAGAAGCGCTCCGGGTTCGGGGCTTCCTCACGACCGGGGGCACGTCCGGCGCAGAGCTCGACGGACCTCGGGCCCCCGACGAGGCAGGGATCGGACGCCGTCTTCCGCGGCTGCGTCCTGCGCGGTCCCCTTCTCTGTGGGGACCTCTCCAGCATACCCTCCTTCACAGAGGAGTCGGGTCCTCCCCTTCGTCGCCGACCCCGCGCGTCTCAGGCGCGCATCCATCCCCCTCGTCGTCGCTCTCCTCCTCATCAACCGCTCTCCTCCTCCGAGCTCGAGGAGCTCAGCTCGGGGGATCCGTCTCCAGGCTGACGGTTGCGACGAGCCTTTGCCACTCCTGCTTCCCGAGCCAAGCGACGCAGTTTTTTTGTTTTCTCTTTCTTCTCCTGGCGTCCTTGCTCTCCTTGTCTTTCTGAGCAGAGAGGCGCCTCACCTGAGTATTCCGCGGCGTCCTCCCCTCACCGGGGGCCTCGACGCCGCGACAAGTGAACGCCCCCTGAAAAAAGAAGCGTGACGAGGCAAACAACAAGAAGAATGCAAAAATTCGAAGGAGAGAAAGGGGGAGGGGGCTCGGAACGGCTCAGCTCGAGGGAGGCTCACCAGGTCAGACACCCCTCGTCGGGTGCCATGGCGACCATGTGGGTGTACTCAGGGATGAACGGTCCCTGGATCGTGATTGACACTCGGGAGACGCCCTCGTTCCGGGACAAGCCTCTCCTCGGCCATCCTCGATCGATTAAGCGCCTCGAGCCTGGCCTCCGGCCCATCCTCGTGCATAAGAAGGGGGCGGTCCGCCAGCGGAGAACTCTTCGCTGGTGGAACGCCCAAATGACCGCTTGCAACGGTCAACTTCTTCTCATCCACCAGCGTCTTCATCATCTTCATCAGCGGGGCCAGGTGGCGTTGCCTGTCCGCCGCGACGCCCCAGGTCCACTTCTCCGGGCGTTGAGCGAGGACCCTGCCGGTGTACTTGCGAAAGAGACCACCTTCATTCCGCAGATAGAACCAATGGTCGTCCCACCCGGCCTGGTTGGTGGAAAGCTTGTATCGCGGTACTCGCGCGTGGGACGTTGACCGACGAGGTCCCAGCCCTCGCAGTAATGGCGAGGGAGCCCATGCGCACGAGCCGCCTCCGCTGGGCTTTAGGGCCTTGATGAGAGCTCGCCCCGAAGAGGTGGACGAACATCTCCCAGTGCGGCTCCATCTTCAGGTACCCTCGCACTACCACGGGCGAATATGCGGCGTGCAAGATGGAGTTGGGGGAGAAGTGCTGCAGCTCCACCTTGAAGTGGTGGGCCAGCCCCCGCATGAAGCGGCTCGGCGGGACGCCGAGCCCCATACGGTGGTAGCGCGTGAAGCTCACCACGTACCCCTCCGCGGGTTGCGGCTCCCGGTGCTCCGCCGACGGGATAACCCACCACAGCCGGTCCCTCCTCCGGGTTGGGGCGCAGAAGCCCCTGGGCCCACCAACGAGTCCATCTCGCTCTGCGTCACCTTCGACGAGCTCCAGTCTTCGGCCGGCAGCACTTGTGTCTGGGCGGCCATGGCGGTGGCGCGGCGCGGACCCGAGCAGCGGACGGGCAGCCGGAAAATCCCCAATCAACACTAGCTCGAAGGAGAGGGCACGTGAAGGCTACGGCGGCGTGAAGGCAAAGGCAAAGTAAAGGTTCCTTTTCCCTCCTTCGATATTTATAAGGGGAAACCCCGACGGGCGGGGTCTCCCACGACGTAAAAAGGTAACCGCAGCAGATTAATGCACCCACCTAACCGTCTCGAGCCGGATGCAGGGAAACACGCGGGGACACCCGCAGCTCACCGTTCGCGTCACACCTGCCGGGGCCTCTTCGGCCGCCGCTCGACGACTTCGCGCCCGCCGCCCCTGGCGCCACGATCTCCACTCCCTGGTGGTTTCCGCCTAAAAAGGCGCGCCCAACGGGCAGAAGATTCCAACGACGAAGGCTTCTTCCGGAAGTAAAAACGGGCCCCGGCCCAAGTCTCGAAGCAGCGAAGGCTGGCCCTCGAAAAAGGTTCGACAGCCGGCTTCGAGCACCCCAAACGGGGCCCCGGCCCTAAGTCTCGAAGCAGCGAAGGCTGGCCCTCGACGAAAGAGGGTTCGACAGCCGGCTTCGAGCAACCCGATCGGGACACCAAGGGGCGCCATTCGCGGCATCACTCTAGGGCCAAGCCCTCGAGGCCCCTCACGTGTATCCAAGGGCGGGGAGCTCGACATGCAGTGAGATCCCCTCGGAGGGAGCATCGAGCCACCGGGTCCTATCGAATGGACCCGGCAACTCCTGCAGACTGAGCACCCATGCTTTATGAGACCGCCTCCGGGCCACAGTCAACCCCTATCGAACGGGGCACGAGCTCTCACTTGGATTCCCCATTACCAGCTCACCGGAACCTTGATACTCGCCCACTCGGGATAGTACGAGCCATCCCCCCTCGCATCCGATCGAAAGGACTCGCGGATGACAAAGCCAGGGCAACCAGTGCGCCGGACGCTCGAAGAGCCGGCCGCCGGTTCAGCCTGGCACCCCCTCGACGAAAGAGGGTCTAAAAACTCGTGGGCCTGACACCCCCGAACCTAAAAATCGCAACTAAAACTCGCAAAAAGCCCGGGAAGTTCTAACCACTCCCTCGTGGCCTCGGGGGCTACACCCTCTGGTGTCGCTCGCACGACACCCATGGAATCGAATCGACGAAACCCTCGAGCCAGTTAGCTAACCCACGAGATCCCAGTTGGGAGCCCCTGCTCGAGTGCAAGCACTCGAGCAGGGCTCGGGGCTACTGTCGGGGGTCCGCAAAGGGTACCCCAATCAACGCAAAACAATAGGGTAAACCTAGAAACACCGGTTAAATAACACAGACCTACTAGCCTAACCCCCTAAAAAGCCGGCCCCCCAGGCCTACGACGCTGGCCCACACGAGCCGAGCCCTCCAAGCCAGGCCTCGGGCGCACGATCGTTTTCCCGTCTCGCCCGAGCCTCCAAGCCAGGCCTCGGGCGCACGGTCGTTTTCCGTCTCGCCCGAGCCCTCCAAGCCAGGCCTCGGGCGCACGGTCGTTTTTTCCTCCGCCCGAGCCCTCCAAGCCAGGCCTCGGCCACGATCGTTTTCCGTCTCGCCCGAGCCTCCAGGCCTCGGGCAAGCGCTCCACTAACCTTCAAGCCCCCCGCAGCCGAACACTACACCTCGAGACCCCACGCGGGGACCTCGAGCCTCACTGGCACGGCAGCCTATCCCTCGAGACGCGTTTCTGCCTCCCTCGAGCGGTGCAGGCATCGGATGCCAGCCCCATATACGCGCACTTAATTCATCCACCTACTCCGGTCACGTCCTCTGTCACAACGTGTGCCACAGTGGTCCGGGGCAGAAGAGTCAAGACTCGTTTCACCACAAGTATGGGCTAAAGGCACCAGTGAAGCCTGTTACCCACCTCCCTCACCACTGTGGCACGTCCAAGCCACGCACGAGGCCAGATGCCCTGCCGCTTCAATCGGTTTTCACGGGACTTGCCCATACCTGCGGGAGCTCGAGCCCCCCCCCGTAGGCGCCGCCTCGAGGCCGGCTCCCGCCCCCTCGAGCCCTAACTACTTTCATGCTATTGGAGGACAGGTACCCCAAGACCCGGAGGGACCCCCCCGCCGCGTCCTGTACGTTCAGGGATGGGCGCTGTACGGCTTCCACCTCGCCGCGCCTCCACGTCCGCACCCAGGATGGAGGCCACGCTTCAAAGACGCTTCAACAGCAACGCCCACGTCGGCTGCAATGTCTTCGACAAGACAGGGCTCCTACCCTTCTTCGTGAGGGACACAATACACCCCGACACCTGTAATACCCTTGTGTAACCCTGGCCTCCCCTTGCTCTATAAAAGGGGACACCAGGGCCCTCATTCCCGGGGCTCGGGACAGACACGTTGGAACACACACCCCACACACTCAAGTCCGGACTCCGTTCCAAACTCGCGGAGCTTGTATTCGCCCCTGTACAAGCACTTAGGTGCAAGTAATACAAGAATCTCCTCCCCCGCTGGACGTAGGGCCTTCTTTGCCCGAACCAGGATAAATCCTTGTGTCATCTTGCATCACCATCCAGGAAGAGAGCACGCGATCATATTACTCGTTGGTGTCATACCCCCGGGTACGAAACACCGACACAGACCGAGAGTTTTCAAATGTTTTCCTTTTTATTTTGTTTTCCAGAAAACCTTGTTTATTTTCTGTAGCGCGTTTTGATGGTCCAAATAAGATGTTTTTAGTTTTGGTAGCTTGTTCATAAGTAGATCTACCATGGAAAAATATAAAAGTATTTTTAATGAAAGTTTATTTTGCTATTTTTATTTAATCCAGTTTATGTGCTTTTGCTTAGATAAATGGCTTTATATGTTTTCTGTTTGAGTTAATTCATGGTAAAATTTGTGTAAGTTTCTTATTCTGTTATGTGTCTGTGAAAAATATATGAGGCACAGTTTATGTAGAAAAAGTATCTGTTTAGGTTTAAATTCTTTTTTAGCTGTTTTCTTAAAATAATTGTTAAAATGATTTACATGTAGAAATAAAATATGGCAAAATTTAAATAGTCTCTGTATGTTATGTTTAAACTGATAAAAATGCTAAGTATAGGTTAATGTATGGAAAAATAAAGAGTTGTAGTACAATTGTGCTTTTCTGTGTTTTCCTTAGAAAATTCATGTAGAAAAGAATATAAGGTTTCTGTTCATGGAACTTTCTTGATAAATATGAAATGTGGAGTAGAATCTGGAAAAAATATGAAAATAAGGATGTCATCCTTTTCCAGTAAGGTTATAGTTCAAAGGGTTTATTTTGAAATAAAATTGTTTTTTTGTGTAGATTTATGTGTTTATGCTTTGGCAGTGAATTTCCTGTAGTAGAGTGGCTATGAGTAGATGGAGCCAGGAAATATAAAATTTGTTGTTTGACACATTCTATAAGAAAAGCTAGTTCAAAGCACCTTTTGAGCAGTTTATTTCATCTTTTTGTATCTTGGGTTCAGTAATTTATATCTTGGTGAAATTTGAACAGTAAGGTCCAGTGAGGGTAAGTTGCATACTGAAATTTTTGTGGATTTTTTTGATATCAGAAAATATACTTGCTGTTCAAACCTAGACTTCTTTTGAATAAATAAATATGAAATAGTCAAATAATGGTTTTGTTTAATGCAGTCATTAAGTGTTTTTCCCCAATGTCAAAAGTAGTTCAACAAGTTGGTTTTGTTGGTTTGCAAGAATTGTTGGCATCTTATGCCTTCATATCTCGCATCGCACCCTATTTATTATTTATTTAATTCACCAGGAGCAGGAAGCAAGCGTCGAACAGGAGATCCCGGAACTGCCCCGCACCGAGGAGGCCGACCCCGCGCAAGAAATTAACCTGCCTGAGTGCCCCCTCTCACGAGCCTCAGTCTTCTCCCAAGGCAAGCCCGGAGCATTCTAAGTCTCCCAGTATTTACAATTAATCTATTTGAGTATTTTATATTGTGATGCATTAGGTATAGGAGTTGATTGGATCCTACTTGTTGCATTATCATTCCTTGAATTATTGTTACACCTGCCTTGTTATCCTGTTAATATTTATAATGAATTGCTTAGTCTGGTTAATAAAGTAGTAATTGAGGATGTTACCATAATACCCCTGGTGGGTATTTACCGGATCACGGTTGGCTATATTTTGCTATCGTGGGAAAGAACCTGAGTAGTAATGAAATACGGTCAACTGGAAGGCAAGCATAGGTTTAGAAACTTGGGGCAGCTCTTCCGTTGGATCGTGTAGGTTTGTATCGATGTTGGCCCTCGTTCATTTTTGAACGCGCCCTTTTACTTAGGGATATGTCGGTGCCATAATCATCGACCCCAAAGCCGGATAGACGCTGCTCGGGCCGGTCTCAACCCGTGTCGCACCCTCTAGTATGGAAACACGATCTGCCGCGGAATGGCCATCGTATAGTTCCAATTGGGTGGTCCGTAGCCGTGAGCCGCGACGATTACCACCACGAACAAGCATCGAGCGGTACCCAAGCATGGACCCGACGGGGAAAGTGTGGGTTGGTATTAAAGGTCTTTCACCAGCTGGTTTGGAATTCGATTCAAGTCGCCGTCTCCCCCGGTTCGTGGGAAACTATGTCGAGCTTTACCACGATACAACTCCATGTGATGTTAATAAAGGTTCAACTAAAATACGGATAAGTCAACTGGATATGGTTATCTTATTGATTGTAGACTCAAGTGTATGAAAATAGTTTCAGGTGCAAAACCTAGACTAAGAGGTAGGTTTAAAAACTTGACTACTACTACTCATATCATTAATATTTCCTTCCCTATTTGAGCTTTTCGCAATAAAGATCCCAGCTCCACCAAAGCTTGCATACCCTTGGTGTCATTTATTTTCAGTTGGACGGGTAAGTCTAGCTGAGTACATTCCCGTACTCAGGGGTTATCCCGTTTTGCAGATGGCCAGGTCTACTACGGCTATTGTAAGCATGTCTCTACCCCGTGGAGGTGATGAGGAGTAGACCCAGGGCAGATCCCCAGAAGCTTTCCCTTTTCTTTTGTTGGACTGAGATTACTGGTGGCACACTATTTGAAAAAGGAGGAATGAGTATCAAACAATGTTTCATCTGGACCACCTGTGTGGTGGTCGTTTTCAAAACTTATTTCACTTCCGCACTTTTAACTCAGTATTGTAATAACTCTTTCATTATTCCGCACTCTGATGTTTAAATTTGATTTCGATTATCGACTGTGTATCCTGCGGATGTGGTACTTGAACAATGCGATCCTGAATGTGTTACGATGTTTGAAATCCTTCGAGATTTCTGGGACTACCGGAGTTATATGGGTTCAAGTATGAGTCGATTTCAGACGGATTTGGCTAAGTCGGTACTTGAGCTCTTATAAATTTGGACGGTTCCGCCACAGTCTGGTATCGGAGCATGGTTCGAGTTATTGCACTCGAAAGGAGCTATTTTCGAACTAAAATGGGTATTTCAAAACTATTTTCAAAACTATTTTAAATTATTAAGTGTGCCCAGTCTTGTCCTTAAGCCCTATAGTATTATTCAGGTGGCTTAACTGATAACAGGGTTCAGGGTTTTGTTTCATGCTAGATCTTTATTTGCTGGTCCATTCTCGAGGGAAAGAGAATGCGTCGATTGTGAAAGCATGCATAAAATGATTTTGTGAGATATGAGAGCATGACCGTCCAACCGTCGGTCTAGGGTGAGTGTTGTTATACCAAGTATGTGCGAGCTTTACGCAAGCATATATAAGGGTATCGAATGTTGGGTATGTTTTCTTGATTGGTGCATGGTGTTTAGTGTTGGCCTTTGTGTATTTTATACATAAGGGCTGATACTCCGTTATTTTATCACTGGGATTTTTTCGGGCTGAAATGAATCTTCTGCAGGTACACTAACTACGCGATCGAGTAGAACGTGTAGATAACGCGTGAGAGATCGTTCTTGCCACCGACTAGAACGTTAGGACTTACGAGTCATTATTAGTGAGTGAGAACGTAAGTACGATCATGCATCATATTTATATTTTGCACTTGCATTTCCTCCCCTTAATTAAAAGTTGTCTCTTTTCCTATAAAAATTTGCCAACTTACTATCTGTCTCATGAGAGTTCGAAACCCTTTTGTTTCTACAGATGGCCCGGACTAAGTTGACTGCTCGCCAGGCCACCGGAGGCAGAGGAGTCCCACGTCACCGCTTGGCCACCAAGTTGACCAAGAACACGTTCTTGTCATACTTCGGGTTGCCCACTATCCTTTGGAGGATTTTGCAGGCAGTGGGATATGGTGCAGGACAGGAGCCCAGGTACTCTTGGCAGAAGGAGATCTATGGGCAGGACTCGTTGGTCATGGTGCAGATCAAGGTCAAAGCCTTGCCGGCCAAGCCCCACTGGTCAGGATGGTCAGAGATCACCAGAGGCAGTTGTGCCAAGGATGGAGCTAACAGGGCAGCTTATCTAGTGTTGAAGGACATCATCGCCCGTTTCCCCGCCGACCTTGCTAGTGCTATGGCAGGAGTGTTCCCTCGTGGATCACCCTTTCCATTGCACTGGAGGCAGACTTTGGAGACAGTTCTGACAGGGAGTGCTGAGGAGAGGTTCTACTGCAAGACGTCTACGATGAGCGCCACCAGAGCTTTGGTGGGTGTATGTGAGAGTTTGGAGCGCAGCCTCAAGAGCGTGTCCTTTACCCTCACAGCCACCTACCAGAGCAAGAGGAAGCTGCAGGAGGAGTTTGACGCCGAGGTAGCCCGTTTGCAGGAGAGGTTGCACCAGTTCACTCTAGAGCGTGACAACGCCCGTGCCACCGCAGGAGCAGAGAGCACCGCCAGGACCGTCGCTGAGCAGATGTACCTGATGACAGCTTTCCAGCGGGATGAGGCCCGCACAGCGCTTGACCAGCTCAGAGAGGGTGCCCATCACCTGATACAGCAGGTGCACAATCAGCAGGCCTACATCGACCAGCTCCACGAGGCGATCCACCAGATGCACCATCAGGCACAGGAGGCCGCCGCCCCAGCAGCTGACGAGGCCCTTGCAGACGAGGCCCAGGAGCCCCAGGACGAAGTAGTCCTTGGTCCCGATGTTCCCCCGGAGGAGGAGGCTCATGCTGACGAGCCGATGTTCGACGCTGACGTGGAGGATGCCGCATCCGCCACCGGAGACGCATGAGCGTTAGTTTCGTTAGGAGTCTCTTTCTTTTGTATAGCTTGAGCATGCTCGCTTTTGATGTAACCCAGACATGCATTGGTTTTATGTTTAAGTTGTACAATGGCATGTACGACTTTTGGACAAAGTCCAGACTTCGATCTGGCACCTTTTATGGATATCCGTTGTTTGCATTACCATTTTCAAGCCATTATTTTGTGATGTTGTATGGAAATGAGTAATTATACTTGGTCGTGTGCTAAATTTTCGAATTATGTGCAGCACAGTATTTATTCATGATCGATATAACACCACCTAATGATTGCTGATTAATGGGATATGCAGATGCCGGCACACACTCACAGCCAGCGTGGACAGGGGTCAGGGCAGGAGGAGAATCTGCCACCACCCCCACCGCCGCCGATGACGCCAGAAGCATTTTTCGGCCAGTTTTTGGGCAGCCAAAGGAAAATGGAGGAGATGCAGAGGCATACGGAGGCCACCCTCCGTAATATCACCAACAACACCGCACAGCATCATCAGCAACGTCAAGGACCAGAGCCCAACCAATACAGCTTGTACCGTGACTTCTTGGACACTCGTCCCCCTGTGTTCAAGGAAGCCACCGAAACGCTCGAGGTAGATGAATGGCTCAACTCCATCACTTAGAAGTTTCGCCTGCTTCGCTTGACTGAAGAGCTCAAGGCGGAGTATGCCGCCCACATGTTGGAAGGACCCGCAGGATTATGATGGTCCCAGCACCGCGCATCCCTTCCAGCCAATGCACCGGTCACTTGGGACCAGTTCTCTACTGCTATGCGCAACCACTACATCCCTAGTGGTTTGATGGAAATGAAGGTTACAGAGTTCATGAGGCTATCCCAGGGAACCAAGTCCATGTCAGAGTATCACCATAGCTTCAACAACCTATCTCGCTATGCCCCAGATTTCGTCAACACTGAGGCCAAGAAGATTGCAAGCTTCAAACGTGGCATGAATGCCACCATGCTCTCCAAAATGGGAAACAGTCACCGCACCACTTTCAGTGACTTTGTCAGTGATTGCTTGAATCAAGAGGCCAATGACAGTAGGCTGGCGACAGAGACCCGTCATCGTGCGAACGAAGGAGGTTCGTCTCAACAGAGGACCCCTTTCGGAGCACGCACCCCGTATCGTCCGCCAGTTGTAGGAGCAAGGTTCCGTCCCCCGCAGAGGAAGATAACTACCAACCGCCCTCGTCCAAGTTTCCAGAAGCCCTACACTGCTCCCCTGATGCAAAACAAGGCAAAAGCAGGAAGTTCAGGAGGTCCCAAGACCTCGTATGTGATCGGACCGTGCTACAATTGTGGTCAGACCGGACACCTGTCACGTCAGTGCCCCCAGCCGAAGAAGCAGTATACCCAGCCTCGACCTCGCATGGGCACTGTACATTTCACCACCGTTGAGGAAGTGCCAGAAGGAGAACCTGTCACCGCTGGTACGTTTCTTGTTAACCAATACCCCGCAGTTGTGTTATTTGATTCTGGAGCATCACATTCTTTCATAAGTGAGAATTTTGCTATAAGAAGTAATCTCGAATTAGTAGAGTTGGATCGGGGATACCAGATAAGTTCCACCGGAGCTGTTCTCTCCGCCGTAAAAATGGCTAAGGGAGTGGAAATGACTTTTGGGGATAAGAAAGCCATAGTGGAGCCCATAGTAATCCCTAATTTAGGTTTGGATGTAATCTGGGTAGGGGATGGATGAAACTCTGGAAGGTCAATCTTGACATCGCAGAGCGAGTAGTTTTCCATGGTTAGTCCCCGAAGTGGGTCTTCTTTTCGGTTCAAGTTACCCCGAAACCCCCTTGAGATAGGAGTGTTGTTCAATATCACGGCAAAGCAGATAGCTGAGATCCCGATAGTGTGTGAGTTTCCAGATGTCTTCCCTGATGAGTTGCCCGAACTACCACCGGATAGGGATGTGGAATTTGCTATAGAGTTGATTCCTGGAACGACACCTATTTCTCGGAGGCCGTATAGGATGCCAGCTAACGAGTTAGCAGAGCTCAAAACCTAGTTGCAAGAGCTGTTGGATAAAGGTTTGATACGTCCTAGTTCATCACCTTGGGGATGCCCCGCCATCTTCGTAAAAAAAAGGACAAAACTTAAGAATGTGTGTGGATTATAGACCACCTCTGAATGCAGTTACTATAAAGAACAAGTATCCCTTCCCCCGAATCGACGTCTTGTTCGATCATTTATCTAAGGCAAAAGTGTTCTCCAAAATTGACTTAAGGTCAGGTTACCATCAGATCAAAATCAGAAGAGAGGATATACCAAAGACAGCTTTCTCCACCAGATATGGACTCTATGAGTACCTAGTTATGTCTTTCGGACTAACGAATGCCCCAGCACATTTCATGTATCTGATGAATTCTGTCTTCATGCCTGAACTGGATAAGTTTGTTGTGGTGTTCATTGATGACATCTTGGTATACTCTGAGAATGAGCAAGACCATGCTGAGCACTTACGAGTTGTCTTAACCTGACTTCGAGAGCACAAGTTGTATGCTAAGTTTAGCAAGTGTGAGTTTTGGTTAAGGAAGGTACCTTTTCTTGGACATGTCCTTTCAGAAGAAGGAATTTCTGTGGACCCTTCTAAGGTACAGGAAGTCATGGATTGGAAAGCTCCCACAAGTGTACATGAGGTCCGTAGCTTCTTGGGATTGGCCGGATATTACCGTCGGTTCATTCCGGACTTTTCAAGGATAGCAAAGCCTATGACCCGTTTAACTCAGAAAAACAAGAAGTTTGAATGGACTCCAGAGTGTGAAGCAGCATTTCGCACTCTGCGAACCTTGTTGACTTCTGCACCAGTTTTGGCTCAGCCAAATCTGGAGGAACCTTTTGATGTGTTTTGTGACGCGTCCAAGATTGGACTTGGATGTGTGCTTATGCAGAATGGAAGAGTCATAGCCTATGCTTCACGCCAGTTACGACCACATGAAGAGAATTACCCGACTCGTGATTTGGAATTGGCAGCCGTAGTGCATGCACTCAAGATTTGGAGGCATTATCTTATGGGTAACCTTTGTCACGTGTATACAGATCACAAAAGCTTGAAATACATTTTTACCCAGCCGGAGTTGAATATGAGGCAGAGAAGATGGTTAGAGTTGATTAAGGATTATAACCTAGAAGTGCATTACCACCCCAGAAAAGCGAACGTTGTAGCAGATGCCTTGAGTCGCAAAACTCATTGCAACTCCCTACAACCACTGTTGGAAGATGGATTTAACCTTATGCACCCCGTTATGCTGAACAATATCACCATACAGTGTACCCTGGAAAGTGATATCATTGAAGGACAAAAGACCGATGAAGAGATCTGTCAGACTAAAAAGAGGTTGGAAACCAGTAGTTCGTTGAACTTCTGAGTGGATGAACAAGGGATTTTATGGTATAATCAAAGGTTAGTTGTGCCTAAGGATACAGAGCTGAAAGAAAGAATTCTGAATGAAGCCCACAATTCAAAGTTGTCTATCCATCCAGGAAGTAGTAAGATGTACCAAGATCTGAAAACAAGGTATTGGTGGTCAAAGATGAAGAAGGAAGTCACAGCGTATGTCGCAAGGTGCGATACTTGCTGTCGGATAAAGGCTATACACCTGAGACCTGCCGGATTGTTACAACCTTTGTCAATCCCAGAATGGAAATGGGAAGAGGTTAGTATGGATTTCATCATAGGTCTCCCAACCACTCAAAAAGGACATGATTCTATCTGGGTTATCGTGGATCGGTTATCCAAAATGGCTCACTTTATCCTAGTCAAGACTACATATCGTCCACACCAGTATGCGGATTTGTACATTCAGAACATCTTAAGGCTACATGGAGTTCCTAAGAGGATTGTTTCTGATAGAGGACCTCAGTTCATAGCGCGTTTTTGGGAACAGCTACACAAGGAGTTAGGAACCAAGTTGGTACGAAGTTCCGCTTATCATCCTCAAACCGCAGGACAAACAGAAAGAGTGAATCAAATCTTGGAAGATATCCTCAGATCTTGTGTACTTTCCTCGGGAGAATCATGGGAGAAATGGTTACCTCTTGTCGAGTTCTCATATAACAATAGTTATCAAGAAAGTATAAAAATGGCACCGTTTGAAGTTTTATATGGACGAAGATGCAGAACCCCGGTAAATTGGGTCGAATCAGGAGATCGAGGATTTTATGGGTCAGATTATGTAAAAGATGCTGAGGAGATTGTACAAACGGTACAATGACATATCAAGGCAGCCCAGTCTCGACAGAAAAGCTATGCTGACACACGAAGAAGACCTTTGAACTTCCAAGTGGGAGATTATGTTTATCTTAAAGTCTCGCCCATGAGAAAGGTCCAACGTTTTGGAATTAAGAAAAAGCTAGCACCCCGATATGTAGGACCATATCCGATCATAGCCAGAAAGGGAGAAGTAGCCTACGAGGTACAGTTACCCCCGGAAATGAGTACGATCTTTCCCGTGTTCCATGTATCCTAGCTAAAGAAGTGTCTTCGAGTACCTGAACGAGAAGAGGTTCTAATTCCAGATGTTGCTATCAGGTCAGATCTGGAGTACAATGAACAACCTCAAGAGATATTAGATACCAAGACCAGAGTGACTCATAACCGTGAAGTAAAAACTTACAAGATCCTCTAGAGTAATCATGGACCCAACGATGCAACTTGGGAAACCGAGGAGTACTTGCGCGTAAACTACCCCGCTTTTATAAAGATTGGTACGTAACCTAAATCTCGGGACGAGACTTCTTTAAGGGGGAAGGGCTGTGACACCCTAGTGTCAAGTATTGCATTAGGAACTACAATTAGCTACTAAAACTCATAAGCAATGCATTGCATCATTCCATGTGCATACAAGTGTTTTTTGCTTTTGTTCGTTTATTTGGATTATGGTTTCTATAAGACTTGGGTGTTTAAATAAATTCTTGCCTTGGCAAATAATTTTATAAAATAGAGAATATTGGGTATAACACTTTTTATATTGACACCTTGACTTAGTCCAGTATAGTTTAATAATTAAAAATGTGAGAACAAAATGATTTATAGCTCAAAAATTTACTTTATTTATGTGGAGGCTGAGAAAAGATTTTCAGAAAATATGTCTTAAATGAAAGTTGTAGAGAAAATTATTTTGAGCAACTTTTATTTTTGGGTCAAAGTCCAGTTTTGAGTTTTTGAAACTGATTTGAAATGGTCAAAGTTTGGAAAAGATTCGGAAAAAGAAAAAGAAAAACAATTTTTCCCGGCGCTTCCCAATCGGCCCATTCGGCCTTTTAGGCCCAGGCCCAGTGCCGCTCCGCCCCCGCGCGCGCGCTCGCCCGCACGCCGCACGCCGGCCGTCTCGACCGCGCCGCGCCGTCCGCAGGCGAACTCGCCACGTGGCCGCCGTCTTCTGCCGAGGATCTGCGCCGGTCACGCCTTGTCCGATTTTCGCTCGCTCGATCACGCCAGCGATCTCCCTCGCCCACTCCGCGCCCGCCTCGCCTGCCGCACTGCCTCGCTCGCCGTGCCGCCGCTCTGTCGCCGTCGCCGGCCGTGGCCCCCCACGACCACCGTCGTCCGCTGGCCGAGCAAAAGCCTCGCGCACCGCACTCCCCCTCTCTTCGCTTGCCATTCTGCTCGCCCCCACTTGCTCTCGCTCTCACTTGCCCACACCGCCAAGCAAACCGAGTGCTTTGCTCGCCGTCGTCACTCCCCTCTCCGTTCCCACTCCCACCGAGCCACCGCCAGCCAATTCCTCGCGCACACCACCTAGCCGCCATCTCGGACACCCGGTGCTCGTGTTAGCACCACCTCCCGAGCCTCACCGACACCAGAACCTGAGGAGCTCTGCCGCGGGTGCCATTGACGTCGCCCGGAGCTCGGATCCGTTCTTCCCCGACCAAAGCTCCACCACCTCCCTCCTTTGCCGCCAAGCTTCATCAGGCCAAGGCACGGTGATAACACACCTCCACGAGCTCTCTACCGCCCTCTAGCTTCCCACTCTTGCCCGGCCGAGCGCCATGAGCGCCGCCATGGCCGCGCACGAGGTCAAGCTCCACCAGAGCTTCACCGGCCGAACCAACCCTTCTAGTAGCCTCCCTAGGGTTCGCTTAAGCTTTCGCCTCCGTCAATTTCAGCGGCAACCGTCGGAGACGGCATAGCCGAACCTCGCCGCCACCACCGCCCGCCATAGCTCGCCACCGACGAGCTACGGCCACTCAATAGCCAAACCAACCACACCATCCGATCCGCCTCATCAAGGGGAACACGTCGAGCCTAGCCTCACCGCCGGTGACCTCGCCGTCGGCGAGCAAGCCGCGGTCAAACTTCTTCCCCTGCTCTGCTCTCTCTGACCGCTGGGCCCCGTTGACCAGCTGGTCCCACGCGTCAGCCTCACCCGGTCTATGGGCCGAGTCTATGCAAGCCAGACCGAGAGTTTTCAAATGTTTTCCTTTTTATTTTGTTTTCCAGAAAATCTTGTTTATTTTCTGTAGCGCGTTTTGATGGTCCAAATAAGATGTTTTCAGTTTTGGTAGCTTGTTCATAAGTAGATCTACCATGGAAAAATATAAAAGTATTTTTAATGAAAGTTTATTTTGCTATTTTTATTTAATCCAGTTTATGTGCTTTTGCTTAGATAAATGGCTTTATATGTTTTCTGTTTGAGTTAATTCATGATAAAATTTGTGTAAGTTTCTTATCCTGTTATGTGTCTGTGAAAAATATATGAGGCACAGTTTATATAGAAAAAGTATCTGTTTAGGTTTAAATTCTTTTTTAGCTGTTTTCTTAAAATAATTGTTAAAATGATTTTTGGCAGAAATAAAATATGGAAAAATTTATATAGTCTCTGTATGTTATGTTTCAACTGAGAAAAATGCTAAGTATAGGTTATTGTATGGAAAAATAAAGAGTTGTAGTACAATTGTGCTTTTCTGTGTTTTTCTTAGAAAATTCATGTAGAAAAGAATATGAGGTTTCTGTTCATGGAACTTTCTTGATAAATATGAAATGTAGAGTAGAATCTGGAAAAAATATGAAAATGAGGATGTCATCCTTTTCCAGTAAGGTTATAGTTCAAAGGGTTTATTTTGAATAAAATTGTTTATTTTGTGTCGATTTATGTGTTTATGCTTTGGCAGTGAATTTCCTGTAGTAGAGTGGCTATGAGTAGATGAAGCCAGGAAAAATATAAAATCTGCTGTTTGACACATTCTATAAGAAAAGCTAGTTCAAAGCACCTTTTGAGCAGTTTATTTCATCTTTTTGTATCTTGGGTTCAGTAATTTATATCTTGGTGAAATTTGGACAGTAAGGTCCAGTGAGGGTAAGTTGCATACTGGAATTTTTGTGGATTTTTTTGATATCAGAAAAATATACTTGCTGTTCAAACCTAGACTTCTTTTGAATAAATAAATATGAAATAGTCAAATAATGGTTTTGTTTAATGCAGTCATTAAGTGTTTTTCCCCAATGTCAAAAGTAGTTCAACAAGTTGGTTTTGTTGGTTTGCAAAAATTGTTGGCATCTTATGCCTTCATATCTCGCATCGCACCCTATTTATTATTTATTTAATTCACCGCATTGCAATAGGATCGACAGTCCCGGAGCCCGACCAGGAGCAAAAAGCAAGCGTCGAACAGGAGATCCCGGAACTGCCCCGCACCGAGGAGGCCGACCCCGCGCAAGAAATTAACCTGCCTGAGTGCCCCGCTCACGAGGCCTCAGTCTTCTCCCAAGGCAAGCCCCGGAGCATTCTAAGTCTCCCAGTATTTACAATTAATCTATTTGAGTATTTTATATTGTGATGCATTAGGTATAGGAGTTGATTGGATCCTACTTGTTGCATTATCATTCCTTGAATTATTGTTACACCTGCCTTGTTATCCTGTTAATATTTATAATGTAGAATTGCTTAGTCTGGTTAATAAAAGTAGTAATTGAGGATGTTACCATAATACCCCTGGTGGGTATTTACCGGATCACGGTTGGCTATATTTTGCTATCGTGGGAAAGAACCTGAGTAGTAATGAAATACGGTCAACTGGAAGGCAAGGCATAGGTTTGGAAACTTGGGGCAGCTCTTCAGTTGGATCGTGTAGGTTTGTATCGATGTTGGCCCTCGTTCATTTTTGAACGCGCCCTTTTACTTAGGGATATGTCGGTGCCGTAATCATCGACCCCAAAGCCGGATAGACGCTGCTCGGGCCGGTCTCAACCCGTGTCGCACCCTCTAGTATGGAAACACGATCTGCCGCGGAATGGCCATCGTATAGTTCCAATTGGGTGGTCCGTGCCGTGAGCCGCGACGATTACCACCACGAACAAGCATCGAGCGGTTACCCAATGCATGGACCCGACGGGGAAAGTGTGGGTTGGTATTAAAGGTCTTTCACCAGCTGGTTTGGAATTCGATTCGAGTCGCCGTCTCCCCCGGTTAGTGGGAAACTATGTCGAGCTTCACCACGATACAACTCCATGTGATGTTTAAAGGTTCAACTAAAATACGGATAAGTCAACTGGATATGGTTATATTATTGATTGTTAGACTCAAGTGTATGAAATAGTTCAGGTGCAAAACCTAGACTAAGAGGTAGGTTTAAAACTGACTGCTCACTTATATCATTAAATATTCCTTCCCTTAATTTGAGCTTTTCGCAACTAAAGATCCCAGCTCCACCAAAAGCCTGCATACCCTTGGTGTCATTTATTTTCAGTTGGACGGGTAAGTCTAGCTGAGTACATTCCCGTACTCAGGGTTTATCCCGTTGTTGCAGATGGCCAGGTCTACTACGGCTATTGTAAGCATTGTCTCTACCCCGTGGAGGGTGATGAGGAGTAGACCCAGGGCAGGGTCACCCAGAAGCTTCCCCTTTTCTTTTGTTGGACTGAGATTACTGGTGGCACACTATTTGAAAAAGGAGGAATGAGTTATCAAACAATGTTTCATCTGGACCACCTGTGTGGCGGTCGTGTTTCAAAACTTATTTCAGCTTCCGCACTTTTAAACTCAGTATTGTAATAACTCTTTCATTATTCTGCACTCTGATGTTTAAATTTGATTTCGATTATCGACTGTGTATCCTTGCGGATGTGGTACTTGAACAATGCGATCCTGAATGTTGTACGATGTTTGAAATCCTTCGAGATTTCCGGACTACCGGAGTTATATGGGTTCAAGTATGAGTCGATGTCAGACGGATTTGGCTAAGACGGTACTTGAGCTCTTATAATTTGGACGGTTCCGCCACAGGTGGCAAGCTCACTAGAGCTAGGAGCAGAAGCTGCCTGTAGCAAAGAAGTGGCAGACACACCCCTTGACTGATCAAGATTAGGAGGGAGGGAAGTACAGCCAGCCCCAATGTCAAGCTCATCATCATCATAAATGTCAGCCCAAGCTGTTCTTTTCTTACAGAAAGGGATGAAGGAACAAACCCTTTTGAGCCTAAGAGCCATGCATTGCATCATACCTGTTGTACATTTTAAAAAGAAGTGCTCTTGTGTCCAGCAACTTGTTAGTGTAATCAACATTAAAAAGAGAATGCAATTTTCTAAGCACTTTGGTAAAGCCTTGATCTTAGCTCTTGGATCTAGTATGAATGCAATGGAATAAAGATCAGGTATGTTCTTCTAATATTTATTATATTTGTCAATCATAGACTGGACAACAGCCCTAAGGTGTTCATCATGTTGATATTTATGCAGGTGAATAGCAATCTTTTAAAATATGATGAATCATAAGTGGAGAAGTAGGATAGTACACACAGATAATCAACAGTGGAGTTATAAAACAGTTCAAGAAAATTATAACATCTTAGCAGCCATTTCCCAGTGATCATCAGTTAACAGAAAATTACCATTGGTTCTAGGATAATTAGCCTCAATGAAAGTATTGAAAGTACTCCTGTGAGGTAACAATATTTTCAGCATAAGGTAGGTGGAGTTCCACCTCACATCCATGTCCAGTGAGAACTTCCTAGGTCTAACAGATGAAGCAATGCAATAACTCTTATATCTAGATTCTTTGATTAGATGAGTTCAAAAAAAGAGATTGCAGTTCTAAAGTTGTCAATGAGAGGAGTAACAGCAACCAATGCTTCCTTAACAATCAGGTTAATAATATGACAAGCACATCTTTGATGCAAAAACAGATCAGCACTTAAGTACTCTTTTAGTATAGGTTTCAGTTTATCCATAGCATTTTTTATTAGCAGATGCATTATCCAAAGTCAAGAGAAAACTTGTTAAGAATACCATAATCAGTCAGGACAGATTTAATACGCTCAGCAATGTTATCAGCATATGTGAGACATCAATCAACCTTAAACCAAGCACTCTTTTCTCTAAGTGTCAATCAGCATTAATGAAATGAGCCACAACAGATAGATAATCTTCTTTGGCCTTTCCGGACCAAATGTCAGAGGTAACACGCAACAGATGAGACAGCATTATCTTGCAAACAAGCAATCAACTTGGCACGTTGAGCATCAAAGTACTTAACAGGTCTCTACCAGTTGTTTGCTTTGTGACGACAAGGATTAAAAGCAGGATTATGAGCCTTTTAATGTACTCTTTAAATGCTTCTGTTTCACCAATCATTAAGGGCAAATCTAGCCTAGCAAGCATACGAACAAGTTCAACACGAGCAAGATCAGCATTATAACTCCAGCTTCTAATAGTTTCATCAGGATTAAAACCAATATGAGTTTGAGACATGCGACATTTGTCACGACGCTGAACACAGACCTTAACATGACGACTAAGATGGCCAGTACCATTAGCAGAATAAGCCGAGTACTGCCTCTTGCAGTGTTTGCAAACAGCACCATACCTGACGGGGGTTTTCTTACCTGGCACCTTCTTGTAAAGCTTGTCAAAATCATCCCAGACAGCAGAGGTAGAAGGCCAATTTGAGCCTGCTACCTCACTGTCACCGTCACCGTCGCCACCGGCTGCAACCACATCCACTGGGGCCACATCTTGGTCACAGGGATGGGCATCAGCAGCAGATCGGCCAAATAGCTCGGCACAGTCCTCGCGGACATTATCCTCCTCATCATCTCGGTAACCCACACATCCGCATCTCATCGTTCTGGGAGTGATCAACTCCCCTTCATCGTCGACGCCTGTACCCAGGGCCATAGTAGGCCTAGCCGTCTCCGGTTCCTGCACGACTGCAAGACACAAGAATAGAAAAGGGCAGGGGATTAGACCATTAGGGCTAGGGTAAGCACATGAACATGGACAGATCTGAACAGAGGAGGGGATTAGGGTTAGGGTTTCCACTAACCTCTAGAGCCAGAGCACCGGAAATGATGACGGGCTGCACACCTCCGGTACCTCAACGGAGACCGGAGCCCCGGAGGTGGCGGCGATCGACGATGAGAACGACAGGAAGAAGACGGAGACGAGTCAACGATGCCAAGAAGGCATCTTAGTCGACTCTCACGGATTAAGAACAAGAGATCAGAGGGAGATTGAGGGCGGAACCACGAGATCTGAGAGAGAAGACGGTCGGAGATTGAGGGCAGAACCAGGGAGATTGAGGACGGAACCTACCGGATCTGGTGACCCCTTACCCTCCAGAGAACGCCATGGACACGGCGGAGCAGGCGAGCGGGCTAGACCGCTAGAGCGAGGGCGACGACGAGCTGGTGAGAGCGAGGATGAGGACGAGCGACGGAGCGAGCGAGGGCGAGTCAGCGAGAGCAGACGAGGAGAGGATGAGGGCGAGAGCGTCTGCGCGAGGGAGGATTAGGGTTGGGAGGGGAGGAGGCGGTCGAGGAGACGAGGTTATATACCCCCTCCTCCCCATCCAACGGCCCTCGGCCATCCCCTAGATCCAACGGTTGAGCCGTACCGGGAGCCGTGCTGCCCGTTGGAACGGACTGTGCCCGGGCCGGCACGACGTGCGCGTCCTGAGTCCGGGCACGGGCACGGCTACAGGCCGGGCCAGGCACGGGCACGGCTGGGCCAGACTAGGGCCGGGCTTTTTAGGGCCGGACTTGGGCCAGCCCGTTTTTTTCGGCCCGTTTGGAAAATTATAATTGCCCATGTGAACCAGACAGTTCTTCAAAACCGTTGACCCAGACAAGTCGACGCCAGGCTAGCTTCTGTCCCCTTTGATGTTACCTGCTAGCACAGCTGGCACTCTGTCGTCACTCGGGACTCCCGGTGCTACTACTGCATCAGAGAAAAAGGTTTCTGCTTGCTGAAACAACTTGCGACCTCTAATACCAGTAGTGTTCCGTTTTCACACCGATCTAATACTAGGTTTGGTCCCACTCCAGCTGCTGATCGATTCTCCACTCTGAACCGTACACGCCTGTAAGTTCGACAGATACTGCCGGTGTGAAAATCTGAAAAGGTCGACGATGACTAGACCGTCCGTCCATGATCCGCCACGACGCCGTCCGCCGTCGCGACTCGCGAGCCGGTTGGACGGCATGCGACTCACTGGACCTGTGGGCCTGTGGCAGTGGCAATGGCAATGGCACGCACGAAGAGGCTCAGTGCACGATTCTGTCGCAATCTATTTACGAGAACATACGTACGTGTATTCTCGCAGTAAAGTTGCAAGGTGATGCGGATCACCAGGATACCTTGCAGTTCACACGGGCGGCAGCCGCATGGCATACGATGCGACGGGTCCGGTGCCGGGTATTTGCTTGTGTTGTGTTCAGGGGCACTTTATTAGCACCGTGGGTTTAGGTTGGCCTGTGCAGGCTTGCAAAAACATCGAGGTTTTCTGTTCTTCAGTGCTCCAAGCACAACACAATCATAGGAGTAACAACAACCTGCGGCGCATTCCCTCCTCTACCAAAGGCCAAAGCTACGGTGGTGACTGGCGACAGAAATCCTTGGGGCGCTTTTGCTCACATCAGGCTGAAAAGGGCAGCGAATGAAAGCGCTCGGGTGGGGGAGGTGGAGGACAGAAGGGCGCGCGGCAGGCACGCACCTTTTTTCGCCGCCGCAATCCGGAGGGGGCACGGGCCCCCGCGCGGCGAGCTTTTCCCACGGCCCAGGCCCCAGGGACAGGGACAGGTGGCGACGTGGCGCGCCTGGCCGGCAGCCCGCCACCGCTCCTTCCTTCCCTGCAACTTTCCCTCGCTCCGGCCCAAATCCCAAGAACTGTAAAACTGTAAAAGAAGCTTCCACTCACTCACTCCCAGTAGGCCAGCCAGCCAGTGTTCAGTGTTCAACTGTTCACCACCACTTCACCGCCCGAGCCGGCCAGCCCCCAGGCCAGCCAGCCAGCCAGCCAGAGTTTCCCCATCCGGCGAAGCGAATCCGTCCGTCCACCCGTCGCCATCGCGCGCCACTTCCGCTGCAGTTCTCGCCTTTTTCTCCCTCCTTTCGCTCGCTGCCGGCTCGGCCTCAGCGTGCATCCTCGGCGCGCACGCCAGCGCGCCACACCGCTCGCTGCCGGCTCGGCCTCAGCAGTGCTGTCTATAAAATGCGCACGCACGGCGGCCTCACTCTCCCTGCGTGCTCGCTCTCGCGCTCCCCACCTCAGCTCAGCTTCAGCCGGCCGCTCTGCAAGGAATCCAACGCCATGAGTGCCGGAGGTGCGCGCGTGGGGGACGGCGGCGGCGGCGGCAACAAGAAGCCGTCTCCGGGAGCACATCCGCGCTACATCCCCAAGAGAGGGTCGGTGCTCAAGGGGATCGTTCGTGGCGTGCTGGGCCTCATCTCCACGCTGATCGGCGCGCCGGCGAACTCCGGCGGACACCGCGTGCGCCCGGCGCCCCCCGCCGCCCCCGGGGAAGGAGGTGAAGGCGCGGAGCAGGGGAAGTAGTGGGATCTGTCTGCGCACTCTGCGCTGACGGTCGGCTTGGCTCTCGACGGCCCAATCTTTTATCTGGGCCGTCCGTTCAAAGTTACCCATGGTTGCTGCTGCTTGTTTGTGTTGTCGTCGTAGCATCTTTGCAGTACGTTTTGTTCTGTTCTTATACACTTCTACGCATCGTGGTGGGTCTTGATGTTTACATCCGGTCTCGAACTACCGCATCGGGTGCTTCTAGTGCCTGTGCTGTGATTTTTGTTTCTGCAGATGGTTTTCAGCAGCTGAGAAGATATATCTCAGGTGCTAGTCACTTCAATTTCCTTCTGTTAAGTGTTTCCCGTTTTCTGAGATGTTTCATTTGATAAGAAGCTTGCAGGAGTCTACTTCGTCTATTCAATATGCTAACGTACGTAAAAACGAATGAAAAAAGCAAACTACACAGGCTGAAGCATGTGTGCAGCTAGTAAAAGCTTTGATGCGACCCCAAACGCTGCACGAGATGATACCCAGGAAGAAACCATGCGAAATGATCAGAGTTTAGGTCCAGCCGTCCAGCCGTCCAGGTTGTGGATTTACCTTTTGTTTTCCTTTTTTTGATTCAAAGACAGTGGGTTTACTTAACAGCTCTTTGTTTGTCAGAATCTTGTCCAGAACTTGTAATTCACAAGTTTAACACGAGATGCCACAGCTTGTACATGGAGTTAGTTTGTCCAATGCCAATTGCATTGGCAATGGAAAAAATACTAAAACTTGTTCGACCATGACTCTCAATTGCTAGTGTTGCAGTAGCTTGTAAAGGTGCCGTTGAGCCAATCGAATCTTGCTGGAATACAATTTCACATGCAGGCCAAAGTTCATGCAATGCAACCATGCCGGACGGATACTTGCCCTGATTGTCATCCAATGTCAAAACCCATAAGCGAACTGCGGATAATATAGTTTTACTGTTACAATTGTATCTCATTGGTCCACAAATTAGGTACTATATAAATCATACTCTACAACTCTAGTGCTGTGTTTGCCCTGGAATCGGATACTGCAGATGCTAAAGAATAAAAAAAAAATACAAAGATGAAATGACAATCAATCTGGGCACAGCCATTTCCGTTTGTTTCAGGTGTATCCTACACCTGCCCCTCACTCAAAGCCAATCACCTCCATCAGGTTTTGAGCAAATGGTTGGATCAGAAATCATTTCTGACACAGGTGGGCAGGGTGAAGATTGCTTGAAGTGGCACAGATCAGTACATTAACACGGAGATGCAACAAAACAAATCCAGATCAAGGGAAAATGTCTAGACAAAACTGCTAGATTATGCATGTTATTCGCTCAATTGCATTATCCAACTACGTTGTACACTTGCAGTCCTCATAACCTAACCAAATGTACTAAGCTGAATGTTTCGTATCTATTCCTGAATGGTATCTTGTAAAAGATGTCACAACACAAAAAAGCTTCTGTCAGTGAACCAACTGCACCAAATCTTTGGACTAACCTTTAACTTTCTTGGACTCTTTGGGAAAAGCTTGTGCCCCTCAAGGAGAAACTTGTTGGTGCATCTGCTCCCATATTATGTCAAATTGGCTATGGAATTTATCCTGGTACCACACCTTGACCTCAGGATAGAGAAAACCTGGATCAACATTCCATACATCTCTCAGTGCTGCCCGGCTGTCAACTAATTTTGGACCAATCTTCATCCTGTTAAGAAGATCTCCTACTCTTCGTTGCCTGGCAGGCCCCAACACAACAGATGATGACAGTGCGAGGAAATCCTTAACATCCCGTAGACATGGAAGAACATCCCCTTTCAGCAACGCACATGCAAATACTTGCAGACGGCTTGTGTCATCTTTGATAGGTAAACTATGCGATGGAAGCTGCCAATTATGTCGAGAAAAGATTGGACTAACATAACAGTAGACTTGGTCATTCAGTGGGTCATAATATGGTTTTGGATCTTCCAATGGCGCAGAGAAAGTGCAGAGAGAACTAGCATACTTTAAAAGCCACCCGGGCTTTACGGTTGTTACACCATGCATGTATAACCTCTTTGTATTGAGTAGCTCTGAGTAAACTACAAGCTCTGGAGCAACTTGGGCAACAGACGATGATCGGTGTAGATATATTGTATCATCAAGTGCACAAGACAGGTAACGAACAGCTCGAACCTTCCGATCACCTTCTGATGATTTGGAATAGGTGTGAATCCTCCTTGCAACTCTATCAGCCCATCCAGCACAAATTCCTTGCCCAAGAAGTTCCTCTTCATTCAATTGCAATACTTTTTTACTGGGCTCATTCCTCCAGGCCTGTTCAACATCATCAGAATCACCTGAATTCCATGCAAACTCCCCACAAAATTTGCTATGGTGAAATATTAACCGGAGAAGCTGTTTTCTCAATTTTGACATCTCTTCCATGGTTTTAAGATGAAGTGAATTGGCTCTGCAGAATTCCACTGGGTTTTCTGACAACTCAAAGACCTGTAGTGCATGGGCAATGGTTAAAGCATCACTGCTAGGGTTAGAAAATCTTTCCCGTGCCTCTCTAGCCACAGCCTTGAGCTTCTTCTGTCTCTTCCTTTCCCATGGATCAGTAGCTTCCGTATTAGTATTTTCTTCTGATTCACCATTAGTATCACATTCATCCAATTGCTTGAGAAAGGGGTTAGTAAAACTCAAAGCTGATGCAGCAGCTGCAGCATATCCCATATGAAGTTAGATCTACGAAAGCCTTGCTGGCTCTTCAAATTCTTAATCACTGTCAGAAGAAGACGAGAATGTCTTGGGCTCATGGGGTATTGTGCCATAGCCTTTCCCATAGGTGTAAGTTTTCCATCACTATAAAGTGCTTCCAATGTCTTTAAGCAACGCTCAGCTTCAACCAAACTTTCCTTGTTTGGAGGTGTAGGGAAAGGAAAGTTCTCAACCTGAAATCCATCATATGTTTTGGATTAGCTCAAAAAAGGCTAGGAAAAGATTATTATCTGATAGAATAAATTAGCAACTTTAACCTTGGTACCTTATCAATAAACATGAACTTGAGCATCAGTACAACACCTTCAACCGGAATTTTCTTAATCTCAGGTTCAGCGAATTCAAGGAATAAATCATCTTTACCGTATGCTGCAGCTGAGTAGAGACGGTAACAGTGCCCAGGTCCTGTTCTTCCTGCTCTTCCAGCACGCTGGGATGCCGATGCCTTGCTTATCCATTGGACTTCATAACTTGACATCCCAGTAGCATGGTCATAATTCTTAACCTTTTCTTTTCCAGTATCAACTACATATTTTATGCCCGGAATTGTTAGAGAGGTTTCTGCAACATTAGTTGCCACCACAACTAATCTTTCCCCCTCTGGGATATCTTGAAACACTTGAAGCTGTTGTGAAGCTGGTAACATTGCATAAAGTGGCAAGACACGGAGTCGGCCATGCGAAACAGGCTTGCGTTCTGTGCATTTACTAAGACAGTGAACTGAAGTACTGGCCTTTTCTTCACCTTTAGCATCACTTGGTTCCTCAACACTTTCCAGCACACTTGGTATTCCCGACAGAGCTCCAAATGACGCCTTCAACGCATATGAGCTCTCGGCATCTTTCAAAAATGCTAATACTGGAACATCCTCTTCTGTAGTTTCAATAGTAACAGACTCTTCGTCATCAGTTTCAGTATCCATGTCACTCTCCATTTCATTGTCAGAAGAATCAATTTTTGGCTCAACATTCATACCATCGTCATCATACGAGGAAAACATGTCATACCGCTGCTCAGATTTAGTTCTATCAATATCATATGCTTCAAAAATTTCCCTTTCATCTACTTCTGGGCATGGACCATTACCTTCGCCATCAGTTTTCTCAGGATTCTTAGCAGTTTGCACCTTGGATGCTTTTCGTAATTTCTTACACAAGTAATCCACTTCTCGTTGTCCAGTGACAAATACAAGGATTCCACCTGGTGGGAGCCTCTTGTGGATGGACATAACCTTTTTATAAGCTAGCCCTAAATAATCATCATGTGTCCTCTTTGAGAAGTGAACTGTTACTGGAAACTGCCGCACAGGTACCTTAACAGTTGGTGGGATCACATCAAACAACCTTCTATTTGAAATGAAGTCCTTCAACTGCAGAGTAGCACTCATGAGCACCACCTTTAATTGACTGATTTTGTCCTCTGGTTGATCTTAAATCCATATCGTATTTTTTCCTGCTGCTTTGCATACAAATCCTGCCATGTTGCAAAGGTTAGCAATGAATATTTTTCATTTTGCTTACAAATCCTGCCATATAAAGTTTTAGTTTAAACCTTGCGGATCTTTATAATTCTAGAAAGCATCCCAATGAGTATATCAGTGTTCAAGCTCCTTTCATGTGCCTCATCCAATATGATCACTGAATAGCGCTTCAAAAGAAAATCGCCCTGCAGAAGGTTACTAAGTCAGATAATGATGCACAGGATTATATTATGTGTTACTTGTTAATCGAAAAGAACAGAAAATTTTCACATATACATTTCAGGATGTCAATCACTTCATACATAAGTTATGGAAGACAATCATTTCTGTGATGACACAATTATGGAGCACTCAACTGACTGACATAGTAAACTGCTGACAGCATGAATAAACATTGTTATAACAGTTTACGTGGACCAGTACATATGATAAGTTTACAGTACACTACAGTTAAGACCTAAGACTGCAAACATATCACTGCAATTCATTTCTTTGTAGAGGCTTTCCTTTAAGCATAAGTGACTAGGATGAACAAAAACTTAGTGAAGAAAAATATGCATTATTATATCAAATAAACAAATAGATTGGTAGAAGCAAAAGAGATAAGTAGATAGATAAACAACCTGGATCTCTCGCAGCAAAATACCATCTGTCATGAACTTGATGGAGCATTCACTTCCTACCTTTCTATCATGCCTAACTTGAAAACCAACTTCTCTTCCCAGCTTAAGTCCTAACTCATAGGAAACCCTCCTAGCTGTGGCAAGAACAGCTACACGTCGTGGTTGGGTGATACCAATTATCCCTTTTCTATCAGCTCGATCACTAGTGCCGAAGCCAGCTTCATATAGGAACTGTAAAACACAGAAAGCATAAGAAACAATGACAGAGTGGCTACAATTGGACATTAACATAAGTAGATAACACCAAAATTTTTAGTTTGAATACACGTTCAAGAAGCACCATGCATGCGCACATACTGACCTGGGGAACCTGAGTAGTTTTACCACAGCAGTCTCTCCGCACAGAATTACTACAGAATTTTCATAGATAGCTTCCATTATTTCCTGCTCCATCATTATTATTGGGAGATCCCTCCTTGCCTTCTCAACCTCATGTGGTCTTGACACAGGTACAACAATTGGATTTATGCACTCCTGTACAGCATGTTCCCCTTGTCCTAGTTCTTTACCCTACCAAAAAAGAGGAATGATTATGACCAATGAACCGTATTAAAATAAGTATATGGCAGGTTCTGATCATAGCACCATGTAAGGATAGGCAAAACTAGCGTTCTTTTGATGAATGATCTAAACATTGATGAGCATGCAGAAAATGAGCTAGATATATAGTTCGGATCAGACTAATGACCTGCAAATCTAATTCTGCTCCAGAACAACTTGGAGTCGACAACTGAATTTTCTGATTTGTCAACATGCGAGCATCATCACTAGGCTCTTCGGTTTCTAGTTGTGGAATGCTACCTCCAAAATCCATAATCGGTTGACTTTCAATAGCTTTTGCTGGATCTTTCTTCATTTCATTGTTACATTCTCTAACAGAGTCTACAATTGGTGCTGGCTCAACAAACTTTGGCGGGGAAACTTGCTCCACAACGTCACTGTTTTCAGGAACTTCCGTATCGACATTTTTCTTGAATAGTTTGAGTTTTTCAGGAACATCCAGACCAGCCTTTGAGAACTGCACAGCACGCCTCCGTTTTTCTTTCAAAGTCTCAGCCTGCAGCATGATGGAGCTTTTTGAGCAAATGCACTAGTATATTGAGAAAAAATAAATCTGAGTGGTAGGGTTTGTTCTCCCATACTTGACCAATAGTCCCTGAAGCATGCAGCAGTGAACGTGCATCCTCTGAGATCTTGTGCTTCCTATCATATGGGATCAGTGTGTATAGTGACATCAGAAAAGCTAGCATGGTAAACAAGTAAACATGCATCATTTGCAAACAGAAAAGGTTAAGGAGCATACTGCAAAACCTCGATGCTTTTAGCTTGTAGCAGCTTCTTTTTCTTTTCCTCCTGGAGGCAACCAACCAACATAGCTGTAAATGCTTAATAGCAGGGGGGGTGGGGGGGGGGGGGACTACCAATTGGAATGCTAAGTGGGGCGCACCTCTAAATTTTTTTGCAGCTTTTTCAGTTTCGTCTTGCTCATCTTTGGGTCTTCCTTCTTGGCTTTCTTCCCATCCTGCAAATTTAGTGGTTCCAGAGTTCACATATGCAATCCTAACGTTGGGTGCAATGGAGTTGTGAAGGAAAACCAATAAACCGGGCTCCAAGTCAAGTTGACATTACCTTGGCTTTCCCTTGCGCCTTGTTCTTCCTTTTGCAGGGCAAAATCAGGGCGTTACTATCTTCCATGATTTAGCTGCAAAGGCCCCAATCTCATACAAAGCTCACACACAAGGGACGACACGGGCACAGGCAGACTGAGACCAGGGGCAGACCCAGTAAAACACACGGGTGTATTGCAAAAGAAAACGAAGTTAGTAGGAATAGTTTCACGCATACACACGATTACAGATAGCAAAATGGCTTACATTAGGCTTTGAGTTCACTCTGGGCATTCGGTTAACCGAAACTGATCGGTTCGGTTCTTCAGTTCTTCAGCTAATCCGGTTACCTAGAAATCAAGCACCGATCGGTTCCTTTAAAAACGCAGAACCGAGGAATTTCGGTTTCGGTTCTAACCGATGGAACCGAATTTCCAGAACAAAGAAACAGCTTATTCAATTTAGATTATCAGTAGCATTTTGCCTAATTTTTCATGCAGTCAACAAAGGCTATTTAAACAACAAATAAGCATTAAACAACACTACAACACATATATGTTATTGTTCTCTCAAATAGCAAATAGCAATGTGCCAAATCGTCAATGCTCTAGTACAGGTGTCCACCATGACAAACACATATATTCCAGTTCAAGCATATAGATATATGGCGTTCAGCACACCACACACACTGAGACACTTATTCCAACATATCCACTACAGGCGTCCAGCAATGAAAAATGCTCTAGTACAGGCGTCCAGCAATGAACAAGCACACATATCCAACTGCAGATATTTTTTTACGGGCTGCCTCACCGAGTCACTGCCTGCGCGGCTGCGCTTGCCGCCCTGACGCCTTCACTGCGCGTGCGCCGCGCCGGTGCACGGGGCTGGCTGCCTGCGCCTGGCCGTGCGTGCGCCGACTGGCAGCAGCAGCGTGCCGGCGTCTCGCCTGCCGCCTGCGGGCTGCTGACTCGGGGTCACACCGGTGCTGAACTGCTGGGGGCCGAGGGCGGAGGGGAGGGGAGGGGAGGGACGGACAGACGGACTGCTGGGGTTGGAGGTTGGAGCGTCGGAGAGGAGAGCGCGGACTCGGCGACTCGCGGTCGCGCTGTCGCCGGTCGTGGTCGGAGAGGCCGGGAGGGAATCAGAGAAGGGACGGGGGAAGAATGTTAGGGTTCAGCTGTTGTTGGGCCGGGCTCATCCAATATCCTACTATTCGGCTATTCCTATGGGCTTTTTATTATGAATTCGGTTAATTCAGGTTAAACCGGTAAACCAAGGGATGGAACCGAATTAACCAGGACAAATTCGGTGCTCTAAGACCTGGAACTGAATCTGGGTCCAAATTTTTCGGTTTCGGTTTGGTTCTCAGTTTTTTATGCTCAGAGTGACTTTGAGTGTTGTTCGGTGACTCACAACAGGAAGGAAAGAGAAGGTAGGTTAGGCTTTGATGCTACTCGGTTTCGCACAGCAAGAAGGGAAGAGAAGAGCGGGCTACCTGTTGGGTGCTCGTTGTCGGAGAAGGGTCCGAGGAATACCTAGGCATCCGGCGTAGGGCGGTGTCGGCGACAGAGTAGCGGAAATCTTCGGCGCCGACCAGTCGGCGCGCTGACCCCCCCCCCCCTCCGCCTCCCGCGCGCTGCCATTTCGGCGCACACGCCGCGGCCCGGCCCACCTCTCCTCTCCCTCACCCTCTCCGGCGGATGTAGAAGGAGGCCGACCGGGGGAGGCAAGCAGGCCTGGCGGTGGGGAGGGTTGGTCGGGTGGCGCTTAGGGAGCCTGGCGGCGGTGGAGGCGGGGGCCAGGGAGAGGGGCGGGGGAGCTCGCCGGAGAGCGGCGGTGGAGGAGGGCGGTGGGGAGGGGAAGGAGGCGGCCGCGACGGTGGGCGGGGCGGGCGGGGGGCGTGGGTGGAGCAGGGGAGCGTGGGGGGAGAAGAAGAACAGTACCGGAGGGGGTCGGCGCGGGGCTTCCTGCCGACCCGGTCGGTAGCCAGCATCGCCCGCAGAGTAGAGCACGTAGGAGGAGAACAAATAGAGGGGGCAGCGCAACCGCGGGCCGCGGGGCCTCCTCTTGACATGGGCTTCATTGTTTCAAACAACTGTTTAGCATTTTTTTGGACCACTAACTCAACGGCCCACTAATTCATACGGCGACCGCGCAAGCTGAGGGTAGGCAAAAGAAAAGCACCACAAACTTGGCCCACTAACTCATACGGCCCACCTCCTCTTCGCCTCACGTTGCAAGGCCCACGACTGTGTTCCCTTTTTGACCTTCTTGTCCCGGTCGACGAAATCGAACAGCCCTGGCCTTCGGTCCTCCACCTCCACTCCCTAAGTCCCCTACTCCCTTTGTTGTATAACAATTTAGTCATGTAGTTTTGATTGTCCTTTCTTTCGCTTTGTTAGTTAGGCTTTCATTTACATACATCCTCCTGAACATAGACTCACTTTGATATATTTGCAATTGCAGAAGTATGATGAACAAACACAATATAACTATATTTTTCAGTCATTGACCTACTTGAATGGTGGACCATCTTGCTTAGGTGCTTTATGAGTATTTCTCTATTTTTTGTGCGTGAGCATAGGTAAGGGAACCTGTGTTTACTAAAGACTTTTCTCAACCATTTCCAGAGGTGTTTCTCCTTTTCCAGTAGGGACACTGTCAGCATGTGTGCTATTGATAGTCTTTCATTGTATACTACCATTTCCAAAGGTGTTTCTCCTTTTCTCAACAATTTACTAAGACTTTATGGAATGTCTAAGATAGTTTCCAGACTGTCTTCTGGCATGGGAATATATAATCTTGCTAAAAGTTTATCCTTGGTAAAGTGTTCAGGAATATTCTGTGGTAGTTACTTCATAAGTTCACAAGATTGTCACCTCTTTTACTTGTATATACATCAACAGTACACTCTGTTTTCACAGTATGGTTTAATTATTTATCATTCAACAACAAAGCATTTTAGTCCCAAGCAATGGTTTGGGGTTAGGCTAGGTAGAGATGAAATCCCACAGGAGTCACAAATGTAGAGGATAAAAATAATAGTACTATAAGGTGACATGTAAATTGTTGTACTGCACTACATTTTTCTTCAGTTTTTCAGGGCCCATTTAGGATATTCTTAATGAATCCTTGTTAACTGTGATAGTTAGAAATAATGGCTCACTTGATGTGTGAAGTAACTAATGTCCTCGATTCCCTACTGATTTGTAATTACTGCAGTGGGAATGGAAAGTGTGATGTCTGACTGAATTCTTCTGGTGTACTCATTCTGCTACCTTTTTATTCATCAGGAAGCGCTTATTCAACATGATTAACGATCATTCATCTGTGTTTGAAACAATGGCTGACCGGAAGGGAAGGGAGAATAAGCCTGGTGTTGATAACAGCAGCAAATCCAGGCACTCAACAAAGGTTCCCTTTGATTACCATATTACTTTGTTAGTCTGTTTGCGTTCTGTTATCCGATGCCTTTGAGCTCTAACAGTCTGGCATTTTACTTTGTTTGTATGCAGCGATCAAATGATGGCAAGACAAAGAACTCAAGGGTGGCGGTTGTTGTATGGGAATGATGAAGAACACAGCGAAACCCTTTGTGGTTCTTGCAGTGGTCTCTACAACTCTAGTGAGTTCTGGATTGGATGCGACATTTGCGAGCGGTGGTTCCACGGCAAATGCGTGAGGATAACTCCAGCAAAAGCGGACCAGATAAAGCACTACAAGTGCCCTGATTGCAGCTACAAGAAAGGCAGGCAATAAAACCTTGGAGCCGCTGGCCTCCTATTGCTGACTCAGCTGATCAACCAAAACCATATACTCTCCAAGTTGGCCCGTAGATTGTTAATTACGCTAGTTGTTTCTTTGTTGTGGTAGATGCTGGAAAAAGGACATATTTACAGGATAGTTTATCTTACAGTCTGGTCAATTGCGTTTGTGCTTGTTTCATTGACACACCCTGTTTACTTGCCACGTCTTCAAAAGCCATTTGTTGATGCAGTCTTGGTGGATTCTAATCTTTGCGTTGTGGGCTCTGGCAACGTGATGAGTGATGACCATTGTTGGAATTTGAGATTTGCCCTTGAGTGCGCATCAGAAGGTCGTCAAGTTGATCTGTTTCCGTTTGTCTCTGAGTCATTCCAAAACTGTTGGAGAGTCAAATTTTTTTAACTTTGATCACATTTATATAATAACATAATAATATTTATGATACTAATTAAGTATCATTAAATTTCTTATTAGTTATATTTTTATAATATACATATTTGATGTTATAAATCTTTATGTTTATTTTTATAATTTTGGTCAAAGTTAAAAAACTTTGATTCTCCAAAATTCTTGGAATGACTTATAATTTGAAATGAAGGGAGTATTATAGAAGTCGGAAATAAATCAACGACGATTCACAAATGCGGATGGGTGCCTCTCGTGGCCGCGGATCGGAGATCCTCCCGATCCCGACCGCGAAGGTGCACGGACCGACGCCTTCCTCGTCGGGATGGGGAGAGAGGTGCTTCGCGGCGCCGCCATGGCGCCATCTAAGAGGTTGGTTGTTGTAGGCCTTCCGGTCTGCTTCGTGCCCTGGGCCGTCATCTAAGCCCGTGGGCTGGCAGGCGTGCCGTGCGGCCCGTGCCGGGGGAACAATTTGGCCATCCAAACAGGTCGCGAAGTCAATTACGCCCAGCCTGGGCATTCGGTTAACCGAAACCGATCAGTTCGGTTCTTCGGTTCTGGACACAAATTCGGTTCCCTAGAAATAGGAACCGATCGGTTTTTCAAAAATCTTGGAACCGAGCAAAATCGGTTTCGGTTAGTTCGGTTCGGTTTCGATTCTAACCGAACTAACCGAAAATTTGCCAAAGTAGCAAAAAAATAATAGAAAAATAGGCAAAAAAAATTAAAAAAATCACAAAGCCGATTTTTTTAAAAGTGAGGTTGTGAGGCTATGAGGGAGGTGTTATCCACCTTTCATATCTAGGACTAAGGTAGTATTAGACCTAGGTTATGAGGTTTATTGGACTTGTTTATAAAATTCGGTTCTGTTCGGTTAACCGAGGTAGAGAACCGAATTGACCTGCTAAAATTCGGTTCCTGAGAAGTGAGAACCGAATATGGAACCAAAATTTTTGGTTTCGGTTATTTCGGTTTCGGTTCCGGTTATTTCGGTTCGGTTCTCGGTTCTCGGTTATTTTTGCCCAGGGTTAATATTACGCACGCCGTGTGAATTGTCAAACCAGTCCTCTGTTGTTTCCTCTCGTTTTCAGAAGATCCTCTGCAGTCGACCCTCACGACTGCATCCGACAGTCGCTACATCTCTGCCGTTCCCTACCATCCGACGGACTAGCTAAGCCCGGCCGCTCCACCTCCTCCGCATGTCCTTCCGGCCCAACAAAACAGCCCGTTAAGCGTAAAAGCAGCAGCGTGTCTCTCCCGCGAGCACATGCGTCGTCCCTTCTCTTCTTCCTCCCGTGGAGTCCGCGTGTCCTCGTTCCGGATGCCCGCGCCGCCCAGGTAGACGCCTCTGGGTCGGTCCGCGCTTTGCCCGCTCGAGCCCTGCTGAAGTACGCCGCCACCGTAGTCGAGGTCCGCAACTCTTTGTCATCGTGAAACTTCACCGGATCGGCCTCGACGTGGAGCTACTACAGCTACTTGCACCGGATCAGCACCGACATCGAGGTTCAAGCTATGTGTGCATTCGCAGACACCTAACCACCCTCGGCAAGTTTCAGGCCGCGTTATTTTCATAAGATTGTGCTTGGTCTGGGTACGTCGAGGCCATCAAGCTTGTACTGGAGCATGGACGCTGCTGCACTTGAAAGCATTGTGTTCTGAAAATTGTGCGTGTACTGTGTTCTGTGAATTGTGCCATTGCTTACAGCTGTGCAATAACTGTAAAGAAAGCACAAGCTTTAGCAATTTGTGCAGGTAGACGACAAAAGTGGTAGCTAATTGTGATTGTATGGTAACAGAAAAGCAGAGAAAATTGCATAGTCTGTCTTCTGGAATGTTATGACTGAATAAATAGAGGAATTGCTGAATTTTTTAAACTTCAGAGGCTACACAACCCCAAGCATCCAATATCAAGACTGAAATTGGTGGTAAACTAGCTTCTGTACTTCTATGAAGCAATTAATCTGATTTCATGATGGAAATAAACACTCATGATGGAAATAAACAGCCATGATATTACACATCTATTTTCTTCCATCTCAAACATGCAGGTTTTGTTTTCCTATAGACAAAAAAAACTTCAATCAATTTCAACACATTTAGGTATGGCAAAAAGAACTAGATCAGAACATCGCAAAATATGAGTAGAGAGAAAGATGTAGGAGTGCAAAGTACAGAGTACTCCACTAATTTCTTGTATCAACGGCAACCAAGCAGTAGACGGATCACCGCCAACTACGAGATGTGGCGCCAAAAAAAAAACCCGACCCTGCTGCTTTTATGCTTAACGACGCTTAACGGGCTGTTTTGTTGGGCCGGAATGACGTGCGGAGGAGATGGAGCGGCCAGGCTTAGCTGGTCCGTCCGATGGCAGGGAACGGCAGAGATGAAGCGACTGCCGGATGCACTCATAAGGGTCGACTAGGGCCAGTTTGCTCTATAGAAGCTGATTGTCCGAGAGGAGTGATTGTGTGGCTGAAAGTGATTCTCTTTGATTTTTTAGCCTAAACTCTTAAAATCAGTATAGAGAATCACTTCACAGAATCAGGGGAAGCTACTTTTTCCAGCTCTTAGCCCCTTAGTTGTTCATTTTAGAGAATCACTTGACGGAATCAGCAGAGAATCACTCCATCCTGAAAAGCTATTTGACAGAGCTCCTGCTGGATTCAGCAGAGAATCAGCTCTGGCACCTCTGCCAAACAGGACCTTGGATCTCGTTCCTCGTTTTCTCCCTTTCTTTCCTTCCCCTGCTGGCTGGAGAACGGCGGCGAGCGGCGAGCGGTGAGCCCGAGGGGAGACGAGGTCACCGGTGACGCTCCTTACCTACTCCCTGTCCCAAGCTCCCGTGCCTACGTCGAGCCCTCTCCGCGCCCTCCCAGCGCCCCAGGCCGCCTCCCACAGACGCGCAGCACGCACGCTGCCTAGCTCGGAGGGATTCGGCCCCTTGTGTTCCCCTCCGCACCCCTCTACTGGCCTGTAGGGAAGCGGAGATCCACCAGTCTAGATCGCCGGCCCCTCGCTCGGCACGGCCATGGCGGCCGGCTCCGCGGCGTACCTCGTCATGGCCGCCATCTGCCTCGCCCTCGCCGTGCTCGCTTCCGCCGTCCCCGGTGAGTTGGTCCTCAAAATCATCGCCTACGCTAGTTGTTTAGGCGGAAATTGCTCAGTCGAATCGAGACGATCGCTTGCTTCCGTTGCTTACTCTGATATGTGATGCTGAAATTCTAGGTCAAATCTTATGGGCCCTAGGTTTTAGTAGGTCACAGGTGAATTGGGTAGTAGTTAGCTCTAAAGCTTTGGCAAACTCCTTCGTTGTTGTGCTGGTAACTTGAGACTGGAAGCTAGTAAAGCCTTGCTGACTCTTCAACTAACTGTTTCCACTGCTCGAGTACAGCTTAGGATTAAAATTGGTGTGAGTTCTGTTGTTAAACTGAGACCAAACAGTGGTTAGTTATGATTTTGGTGTATTTTTACCTAATGCTCGGTATCTGGGAGACAAGTGTGACATGTTTGGGGCATATGGCTGCTCTATAGCTCTTCATATTTCTGTACACGCCTATTCTACTGTAACTGGATGTTGCTATTGCCATTTCATTTTATAGGAGATGGTGCCACATTGGAATCAGTTCCGGACCTTGTGAAGGCAATGTACTTAAACATTGAAAGCTTCCCTTGTGTGAGGCTGCTGAATCTTTCTGGTGAAATTGGCTGTTCTAGTGAGTCTCCTCTCTACACTTTGTAGTCTGGCATCTTCTGCCATTACTAAACATGACCTCCCCCATGTCATTAAGAGCAACTGGTTATTGAAATGATTTTTATGCTGTCAGATCCTGGAAGTGAAAAGGTCATTGCACCGATTGTAAGATTCAGAAAAGGCATTGATCAATTGATTCAACCATCCACTGTTCTCCTTCCCTTAGATCAGATGTCAGGTTTCTTTATGAGGTACATGTAATCACAACTGCAATTATTTGCATGTTTTTGAGTTTGTATGTGCTTGTGAAACATGAGGTGTTGAAGTTTGCCTCTTTTCCTTGGTACTAAATTAAAAGTTAGGCCCTGTTTGGATGCAAAGTATTTTTAAAGTATTAGAGAAATACTATGGTTTTACAAAATACTTTGGTTTTTAAAAGTTACTAGGTGTTTGGATGCAACAAATCTTGTAGTCTCTAAAACCATGGTTTTGTCAAAATTGTAGTCTTTTTGGAGTTTTAAAAACTCCACTCATGACCTCTTTTTCTAAACCACGGTTTTGTGTCTCTTTGGCTTATAAAACTACAGTTTTGTGATACTACAGTTTTTGAAAACCGCATCATCCAAACAGGCCCTTAGGCTTTTGTTTTTGCCTTCTAAAGTCATATAGCCTTTGGGGTGTTAAGAGATGATGATGATAATAATAATAATAATAATAATAATAATATTTGGGTGTGTCCAGGGTATCCAATGATCCAGAACTCCACCAGAAGGTGGCGGGTGTATTGATTGAGTCAAATGGTGTCAACAATGGCCTACAAGGTTAGTATTCTGAGCCAGCATTTCTCCATTTTCTTGTGTGTTATTTGCATATTTTTGCTTGATCATCCCTAAGAATGTACTGTTTATTGCTATATAGAGCTGTCGCCTGATAGAAAATTTCCACAAGATGATTTTGCACCCTACTCAAATCACAGCCATGATTGGAATCCTGCTGTAAGTTACGGGGTTGGTTACACTGGTGCCACTGTATCAAGAGTCACACTTGCTGCTTCCCTGCAATGTAAAAGTTAAATCTCGCATTGAATGTGCCTCAGTTACTCTGTTATCTTGTAGGGATCAGGTATCATGTGGAACAGATATAACTTCCCTGTATTTCTACTTTCAGAAGAGAGTACAAAGACTCTTCAAAAGGTAGTTTTCTGTCTTATTTGTTGCATACCTTTTTTATATTGAAAGTCATGTTTGTCTAATCTTTTGTTCGACATTTATATATTGATGATGACTGTCAATAAAAGATTTCAGAAAAAAATGAGAAGACTGGCAATGGATATAGAGCAAATGTTGCAGAATTCGACCTTGTTATGCAGGTTTGTATTCTTTTTTAGTCCTTATTGTGTCGTAATGACAACAGAAGCATGACCTTTGATCAAATGGGACTACTCTTCTAATTGACATGAACTTCAGACAACCAAAGCTCAAACACATGATTCAGCATCCTGCCTCAAAGAACAATCATGCTTGCCCTTAGGAGGACACAGGTGTGTTTTTCCCCTTAGAGGTAGTTTGCAAGTTGCATAATCATGCATACACTGTACGCTAATACAGTAAAGTTCAAAATTGTCTGTCAGAAGCCACAATATGTACCTGCAGAGTGTCATGCCTTTATATTTAGTTTTTATATGTTATATCATTGTTTAAATCCTCATATTTGAAGGGCAGTGTATGGGCTTCATTCCCACCACTTAAAAATGGATCTACAGAGCCTCAGAAACCTTTAATATTGGCTATTGCATCCCAAGACTCTGCGTCGTTTTTTCGGGACCGTAGTCTTGGTTCAGATTCTCCCATATCTGTAAGTTGCTTGTTTGCTAACAGTTTGCCATTGTCCTATCCATATTATTTATTTGTGCCAAATAAATAATTTCTTGAGTTGTTTCACAGGGATTGATTGCCTTGCTCACTGCTGTTGATGCTCTTTCTCACATTCATGATCTAAGCAACCTTAAGAAACAGGTATGATATGACCACTGAAATTTTGTTTGCTAGTTGCTTCCTTGTTATTATGCTGGATATTCTTTTCTCTCTTACTTAGAGGAGGTATCCAGCAAATCTTATCCACCAATTTATCTTGTCTTCTATTATACTTGTGAGCTCCAAGCTACTGGTATCTTTGTTAATGTTATTATACCTTAGCTTACACATCGAATAGTACATGTAATGTGGTTCTTCATATTACTCTCACTGAAATTATGTATGATTGGTTCCTGAAGCAACATCTTCTTACTGACATTTTCCCCATTTTTCATACAGCTTGTGTTCGCTGTTTTTAATGGTGAAGCCTGGGGTTATCTCGGTAGTCGGAAATTCTTACAGGAATTAGATGAAGGTGCTGCTTCTGTGAATGGACTTAGTAGCTTAATGATTGACCAGGTGAGTGCTAGACAAGTTGATACAGGCAGTGGCAGCCTCTGACTATTGTTAATCATTTTTCATTTTTCAAACATATATAAAGGCTTTGTGTTTTCAGCACTTTTTTGGGTCTCGTGTTATGATATTTGCTTTCTGCAGAGTTTATGTCTACCAATTGTAATGAGTACTCTTTTCGGAGTTTTACTGATAGCTTTAAATCACAAGCAATATACATATATTTTTTAATACCATTCCCAACCTCACTTGTGTTATCTGAGCTCTGTCTTTGGACATATTTAGGTAGTGGAGATTGGTTCTGTTGGCAAGGCTATACTTGAGGAACATCCATCGTTTTATGTGCATGCTGAAGGGGTAAGGATTTTTGGAAGTGCACTGTAACTGTAAGAGCTGAAATGGCTGATCTTTATGTGCATGGTGCAGTTGGAATATTGCATTCAAATATCTTTTTGAGATGTCTTAGACTAGTGCTAGTACATTGTTATATGTCAAAACAATCGTACCATTTTCCTTGCACAGTGATATTTGAGCTGGCCAATTTTGACCATGGAGATTGTATTTGTTCTAAATTGTAAGTAGTTTTGGCCTTTTCTAGGTACATATTTTTTACTATGTATCTATATCTAAGACAGCAATACCTATGCACCTAGAATTCTAGAAAAGCCGAAAACAACTTACAATCTGGAACGGAGGAAGTAGTTATTATTGATATTGTGCAGCCTGCCAATGTAAACTTTTAGTATTGTACCAGCAGGTAGTTCACATTTTAAAGAATTCACTAATCAATAACTGAATAAAACATTTACTGAACTTTTGTGGTGAGTGTCTATGGGACATGTATACAACTAATTTGGTTGCACTCCCTTTGATTGATTGATTGTGAAGAAAAGAACCTCCCTCACAATCCCCCACATACATGAAGAGATCTACCAGAGTAATTGTGTTCGTTTCTTCAATGAAGTCATAAAGCACACTGGGTGTCCAAATAACGGTCATGCATGTATTCGTGATTAAAATTGCAATAAGAATGGTGCTTATAGTAGACACTATTCTTTCCTATTTATTATGCTTGTCCTATGCTTGTACAGAATTCATCATCTTCAAAGAAAATATTAGATGCACTGCAAAGTGCCAGCAATTCGCTTGGTTCTGATAATGTTAAAGTAACGCAAGCAGCTTCATCAAATCCTGGTGTTCCACCATCTTCATTAATTTCATTCATAAGGAAGGTAAAACCACTTATGCTTACTAAATATATGTGATTCATGGTTGCTTCCTTCGCTTGAGGAACACTTTTTTTTTTCTCTTGAACATCCATAACATTATTTTTGTCCCCAATATGCTTTATTTGAAGACTTCTGCTGATGATCTATTGTCATTTAATGAATGTAGAATACGTCAACTTCTGGAGTTGTGTTGGAGGATTTTGATTCCCACTTTTCCAACAGATTTTATCATAGCTATCTGGATAACCCTGGTGAGATAATGCATAAATCTGACAACATTGCTCTTGAAAACCGATTTGTTAGCATGTGACATACTTTTTTCCCTGCAGTAAACATCAATTCCTCGTCAATAGCTGCAGCTGCTGCTTTGGTTGCCAGGTCGCTGTATATTCTTGCTAGTGATGACTCGGTTGTCGATCTCATAACACTAAACACTATAAAAGTGAATGTTTCGTTGGCCGAAGAACTTATTGGATGTCTGCTTACATGCAATCCTGGTCTTTCTTGTGGCCTTGTGAAAAGATTCATTTCTCCAAGCAATTCCTGCCCAAGTCATTATGTTGGTGTTTTTCTGGATGACCCTTCTGGCACACAGTTTCCTTCATACGCAGATGACACGTCTCGGTTTGTATGGAACTTCTTGGCAGACAGAACTTCTAATTTAGCGGGCAATAAAAGCTCATGTACTGGAAAGTGTGGTGATGAAGGTGAAGTATGTGTAGGGGCAGAGGTGGAGGGTGGAGGTAGATGTGTTGTATCTACAACCAGGTAACCTGTGTTTACTAGTTATGCTTATGCAGCTTTTTTTTTTTTTTGCTTTTATTATATTCAGCTGCTGCTGAAGAAACAATTTATTGAATCCAGAAGAAACTCCAGTTTTAATTCCTTTTTATTTATGTCAGTTAGCCAACTTAATTCATTTATAATCCTTGTGTTCAGCAAAAGGTTGACATTATTTTTTCACCTTTTCTCCCCCTGGTGACCTACTGATTATTGCAACACATCACTTCCCAGGTATGTTCCTGCTTATTCAACTCGGGTGAAATTTGAGGACAATGCTTGGCACGTTCTTCCAGCAAACTCGTCAGATCCAATGGGTGCTGTAGATCCCGTGTGGACTGAAAGCTACTGGAACACTATTGGCCTCAGGGTCTACACAGTGCAAGATTCAGCTTACGATTGGCTTATTCTTCTTGCCGGTCTCAGTATCACTGCTGCATCTTATTGCGCTGTACACTTTGGCAGAACATACATTTCAAAGGTGGCAAAGCGTGACTGAAGCGTTAGTGAGCTGCTCCACAGATTCTGGGTATTCGAAGTTTGAAATAGAACTGATTGAGTTGGCAATTTGTAGAACGCAGCACATGAGACAGGCTGATTGAACTGTGAGAAGCCACAATGAATTAAGCTTTCCAGCTAAGGAGCCTGTCTGTGGATGTAGTCCATCATCATTATGGGGACGTCCAGGTTAGAAGCCTTGGGCCGATGCAATATGAAAGTGTGCCCCTGGCACGTTTTGCACTGAACTGGTAGGTAGATTATCAGACGCCTCTAGCTCTAGGTGGATGTTTCCAGGAATATGTGTTGTTCCTTTGTGGATGCTGCGTACTCAGTTTTGGTTGCGTATTACGTATACTGAAAGCGTACCCTGTTCCTCACGACCCCCAATGGATTTGCGCGCACCAACCAATTATTATACTGGTACTCGCATGCTGATTGGATCTTGTATCGTGTTTGGTCTCACCACTCCAGTTGTCAGCTTATCTGAAAGTTGCTTGTTCATTCCCTATCTTATCCTTCACCGACGATCGGATCTTCAGCATATCTGCCATGTGACCCATGTCCAGCGTTTTGCATGCATTCGCAGACTTAATTTACTTGCCGAGCCATTTTCTTCTTCTTTTGATAATTTCTTGCCAAACCATCTTGGTAGGATGATACCTTTTGCTTCTGCAGTTCTGACCATGCTGCATCTGCAAACTAGCAGGGTCCACTACTGCATGGAACGCGACGCGCAGCACAGATCCTGTGCCTGCCGGGAACAAGCGACAGATGGGATGGGAGGGAGATTCCTCTCGGCTCTCGCGGCCGCACAGCGTTGTTTGCAACGGCGCGCGCCAGCGCAGGACAACGAGGCCACCGCCCACCCCGGCCTCTTCTATCACCCAACCACGCTAGAATTATTTCTAATCAGAAGTGAGGTTAACAAGTACGGTGGAGAATCTGTGATGCTGTTAACGTCGTTTCTGATTCACACGGCAGCAGTATTTCTTACTTGCCAAATCAAGCTACCTTTTCACTTATTACAATCTGTCACCAGCTCGTGATTATCCTCTACAGAGTATAGGCTACAGAGTTAGGAACTCTCAGCAGATCAGAAACGTGCGTCTACCAAAAATGTCAGCTGAAAGCGTGTCAATGTGTATCGTGACATGCCGACTAGAAAATAGGTGCCGTACCCGTATTGGTACCACCGAGCCTAAATAATCAACGCTCGTGTGTTTAGGTCGGGCGAAATATTTTTGCAAGCTGGTATGTTAATGAGCTTGCATTTTAGTGTACTACTGTATTACGGTACAGTACATATGTTCGTGCAGGTTGATATCAAGAACGGGTTTAAACTTTAAAGTGGACAAATCCATAGAAATTCTATGCAGTCCATGAAAACAAGGCTAGTATTTTACAATATCTCTCTATTATCATATTATAAAAAAAGAAATGATACTAGTTGCCTCTATCTTTGTACTCCCTCCGTCGGTCCGTCCAACGGAATATGTAACTATGAGTTCCGTATCACCAAAAAAGTAGTTTACGTTTAATTAAATTTCTAGTAAATATTATTCACATTTACGACTCCAAATTAATTTATTAAAAAATACATTTCGTAACGAATCTAATGATATTTATTTAATATCATAAATATTGATATATTTTAATTAAATTAGAGATACTAAATATGACACTGTACTAGAATTGCATGTTTTTATGGACTGAGGAAGTATGGTCTATTATGCTTCGTCCCTACATGAAAAGGTGCTTTGGTGAGACAATGTCTGTTTTTATCATCAGACATGACACGGCAAGATGAGTCACGATATTATTATGTGCACGCAAAAAAAGATGGGTTACTGTTTGGATTTCCTTGCATTTAGCTGGACGAGCCCGCTAATAAACTACGGAGTATCATCACAATCGGATAGTTTGTACCGATTAGAATTTTTGTTTTACCGTCACGGTAAGCTCTGGTACATGCAAATTCCAAACGCACTTATAAAACACAGGCGTGCGTGTCTTTCTTCCTCATCCGTGATACTCCCACAGATTCTTATCAAAACAGAGGAACCCCTCACAAAAAAAAAAAAAAAAAAAAAAAAAAAACCACCGCACCATGGAATCGCTGACGCTTCGCGCCTCGACGGCGGCGGCGGCGGCCGCCTCGCCGCTGCAGCAACGCCGGCTCCCGGGGCGGCAGCGCGCGACTTACGTCCGCGCCACGGCCTCCGCGTCCGCCGCCGGCGAGCCGGACCTCTCGGTGCGCGTGAACGGGCTGCAGATGCCCAACCCGTTCGTCATCGGTTCGGGGCCACCGGGCACCAACTACACCGTCATGAAGCGCGCCTTCGACGAGGGCTGGGGCGGCGTCATCGCCAAGACTGTGAGTCGCTCCCCCTTGCCCCTTACCGGTGTCTCCTGTGGTTTTGCTTGCGTGGTTGCGCTGCGTTGGCACCCTTTTTTTTTCTCTGAATCCGTCGTCGTTACGGTGCACTTGTGTACGATCTGTGGGATGAGTGTTAATTCACTTCGATCACGTAAATAGTTGACGCCATTGCCTTTCGCTTTCGGTCTCATGATTCAGATTTGGGCTGGAACTTAGAAGATGCAGTGGGGCCGTGGGGGACCGATTTGAGGTTGTTGAGAACTACTAGCTCTTACGTTGATGTCCAACAAGCAGCTGTAGTGGTATGTATTTGGTTCGTGAAATCGAATCTTGGAATCACGGACGTGATGGCCACGCTACTTTCATTGGTTTCGGGACAGATCCTATGTGGGTATCCAAGTAAGAATTGGAAACAGTTTGACTTGTTAAGAAAGTGATGTATGCATATCATAAGCGGATTGGCTACAGTAGAAATATTTTGTTCATTTTGACCGCACTGGACTACTAATGTTGATCACTTGTCCTAGTGGCTAATTTTTTTTTCTTTCTGTTTTACCATTTCTACATTATTGGCAAACCTCACTTGTCCCTAGTGTCTTTAGTCGTTGATCTGCTGAGTAGAGTTGGATAGCCCAGTTTTTCAGATGAGCGCCTGTATCCTCAATAGTTACAAGTAAATATAAGAGTATGCAGTTCTGCAGTTCTCAGTAATGACTTTAATTTTGTTTGTCTCACCCTGCATAGACCTGTGTAGTCATCACTTTATCCCCAATAGGTTCTTTTACTCGCTTAACATTGTGGCTAATTACTGCTGCTTTGACATGACATTTAGGTGTCTTTGGATGCTGAAAAAGTTATCAACGTTACTCCTCGTTATGCAAAGCTTCGGGCAGAACCAAATGGGGCTGCCATGGGGCGCATCATTGGATGGCAGAACATTGAACTCATCAGTGACAGGCCTTTGGAGACCATGCTGAATGAGTTCAAGCAGTTGAAGAAAGAGTATCCTGACAGGATACTCATAGGCTCAATTATGGAGGAGTACAACAAAGCTGCATGGCATGAGCTTATTGAACGTGTTGAAGAGTCTGGAGTGGTACCTTTCTTTCACATGTTTATTTCGGTTCATCTGCATACTTGAACATAATGGAATGCAACTAATATCTGTTTTTGTTAGGATGCTCTTGAGATTAATTTCTCATGTCCACATGGCATGCCAGAGAGAAAAATGGGTGCTGCTGTGGGGCAAGACTGTGATTTGCTGGAGGAAGTTTGTGGTTGGATTAATGAGAAGGCCACTGTCCCTGTTTGGGCAAAGATGACTCCTAACATTACAGATATTACACAGGTTAGTTGAGTATAGCATCTATGCAGTACTTCATACTGACTGTGTTGACCTGTGTCAACAACTAATGAATTCCTATTACTCTCTAACTTGTTTGCACGTCTTTGTTCTTGTTTTCCGTTATTTAAGTAGCTCGATTCTCTGATTTAACTTTTGCTGATCCTCCAGAAGACCAGAATAAGTCAGATTACAAAATAAGTAATGTATTTTATCTGCACTATTTTTCCCATTCCATCTTTTTATTGGTTTTTGGATGATACCAAGTTGTGAGTTCTGGCCATGTTCTGTAAATGCAATTAGTTCTGTAGCAGCTAACTCCATGTTCTGTAAATGCAATCAGATATGTACCAGTGAACTTATAATCCCTTGAAATAATCTTATTTTTCTTTTGGACATTACACAATGGCCCGAGCCCCTTACATTATACTTCCTCCACTCCAAATTATAAGACGGTTTGGCTTTTTTAGATTCATAGATTTTCCTATTTGCTTAGATATACACTATGTCTAGATACATAGTAAAAGTAATGTATCTAGAAAAGCCAAAACGTCTTATAATTTAGAACTTGAGGGAGTATCAATTATTGAATACAAATTCCACATCAATAGGCTTACCAGTTTCCCAATGGTACTGTAGTACTTCTGAATTGTAATACTTCTATTTTTTGCATTAGGTTGCTGAGTAACATTTTTCTTTTTCTTTCTTTTATTCCCAGTATTAGATTTCATTCCCGCCATCTTGACTTGACATTTTGCAGCCTGCAAGAATATCTCTTAAGTCTGGATGTGAAGGAGTTTCTGCAATTAACACAATTATGAGCGTAATGGGGATTAATCTCAAGACGTTGCGTCCAGAACCTTGCGTAGAAGGGTTAGATTCAATTCCCTGAGTTATTTTTGTGACATGTTCATTTATCTTTTACAAAGTTGAAACATCATTGTGTTTTGCAGGTATTCTACACCTGGTGGTTATTCTGCAAGAGCTGTGCACCCTATAGCACTTGCTAAAGTCATGCAGATAGCAAGGATGATGAAAGAAGAGTTTGCTGATGGACAGTCTCTATCTGCCATTGGTGGTGTAGAGACTGGCAATGATGCTGCCGAGTTTATTCTTCTTGGTGCTGATACAGTACAGGTGAACTTTAAAAAGATAAACAGCATATTTGCTAATTAATCCAGGGAGCCATATAGTGACGCCTTTTATTGTGCATACTTATGTCTTCGTTTAGCATATAGTTGTGCTGAGCTGTATCGTTTTTCAAACATCACTTTCACAGTTATCACCTTGCATATCTTGGTAATTGTTTAACCATGACTAACAAGCATAACTCACAGGTATGTACCGGTGTGATGATGCATGGTTATCCCCTTGTGAAGAAGCTTTGTGCGGAGTTACAGGATTTCATGAGAGAGCACAACTTTTCATCAATTGAAGAGTTTCGAGGGTATGCAACCACTCTTACCATGATTGAAGTGTTTGGTATGGTGTTTAAAGCCAACTTGAGGAATTACTCTACAGTACATCCTCTATGTTACTCTTACCTTTCAAAGTTCAGCTCTTTGCCCCAATCTTCCAAGAACTGTTTCATTACTGAAGCATAGAAACATTATAAGTTTTTCCAGTAAATCATTAACATGAGATCTCAGGGCCTTCCAGTACTCCATTCCAAATCGTAAATCGTTTTGGATTTTGTAGGTACATATATTTTGCTATGCACCTTCATAAACGCTATGTCTAGATACATAGTAAAAACTACCAAATACATAGCTTTTGTTATGTACTTAGATATACACTGTCTAGAATCAGTGTAACTAGAAAAGCCAAACCATCTTATAGTTTGAAATGGAGGGAGTATGTATCTAGAAAAGCCAAAATGGTTTACGATCTGGATCAAAGGGAGTAAAAATAATTACTTGGGGCTATTGGCTATGCCTTTTTCTTCCATTTGTAATCTCCTGTAGTCACATGTTGTACTAAGTGGAAGGTGAGTCTAATGAAGACACACTAAGTCTTAGAAAAGACTTCTTTCCAGAAAGAGAAAATGATGATGTGTAAATGGGTTTAACGTAATCATTAAATGACTTCGTAACAATCAAGTCCTAATTAAGTATGCGTCCTATAGAAACATTGCTTGTGCCCTTCTTTGCACGCCTGGCCCTACTCTGTGTGAATGATGTGGAAGTGGAACAAAGTCTTATTTATAGTGTGATGATTGATTCCTTGACACTTTGACCTCGTTTTACTCTGTTGTCACCAGGAAGTTTCTCAGAAGCATCATTAGTCCAGTGCTAGATTGCGCACCACTATACCTGGGCTATCACTTTCAAAATTTGAGATAAACTTGCTTTATTTTCTGTTTTTTGTTGAATCACACGAACTAAAACCTGTCTTCTGATCATCTCAGGGCCTCACTTCCGTACTTCACGACGCACACAGATCTGGTTCACCGGCAACAAGAGGCCATCAAGCAAAGGAAGGCCATCAAGAAGGGCCTTCAATCAGACAAGGACTGGACAGGCGATGGGTTTGTCAAGGAGACCGAAAGCATGGTATCCAACTGATGCATCTCTGCCATCCCCCATCCCTTGCACCATGCTTCAACTTGTGACTAAATCATGTTCGAGGAGAGACAGTACGTGTCAAACATTTGTTTCGTCCTTTAAATAAGCGCGCCCCACCAGAATGCCATACACCACCAAGCATGTAATCCTCATCTGTACATGGTTCTGAACCTTGGGCCTTCAGTGTATAGAACAAGCCATGAATCGACAAGTCGTTTCCAGCATCTGATAGTTCGTGTCGTGACAACGGGTAACATTGTGCGATATATTTGTCAATGTGAACATGAATTGGGTCGTAGCACTGAGCTGAGGAATACCTGGACTTGACCTGGTAAAGCTTGGAGGGGTCTCTGGAGTCTGTAGGTGAGTGATGCGTGAGGACATGCTGGCCTCAGGTCCAGGTCAGGTCCGACTTCAAGTCTTCGTCAAAAGCTCACTCCGTTCAGGGCAGGGCAGCAATTGTTGGCTGTTGCGTAGAACATGCTGCTATTGCAAGCGACACGCGGTGTTGTTCTGTTGGATGGGTATTCAGATTCATCAGTCTTCTCTAAGAAGTCAGGTTCACATCAATATATGTAACTGTGTGCTCATTTCAGCAGGTTTGTAGGAACTTTAGCTCAAACATGTGTCTTCCTATTCATAAACGTAAATGGGGCCAGTGAGATCGATCTTTTCTTCAAAAAAAAAAAAAAAAAAAAAAAAAACCATTTCATACTGGCCATGAACATATGAACCCTACCTAGCATGGTGGTTTCTGAGTGCCGGTTAACAAGGCTTTAAACTAAGTTGAAAACTATCCTATGTTGGTAAGTACACAACACGCCATCAGTCAAACTTAACCCTTTTGTAAGCACGAGGAACTTCATCAGTTCCCACTAGAATCGCCACTCATGTCTCCTCCCCATGCCCATATATATAATAACAACAAGAATCGGCAACCTCATTCATTTCAACCCCAAAAAAGTAGGGGAAAGACAAGAAACATCCTTGTCTGATGAGAGAGAGATCCCAGTAGTTTGACAGCAAGAACAAATCCTTGACATCTATCCTCACGGCGCGCATGTAATAGCCACAAGTCAGTTGAGCTTCCTATTTCTACGACAGCATGATGCTTCTTGGCACAAGCAATTGCATTTCTATATACAGTCAACCAGTAGCAGCCTACCACCAACAGGACATGGCTGCGGCGGCAAAGCATATATAGCAGCATACCAGGCCGGGGGGGCCGGGCAGAGAGCTCCGATCCACCGTGCCCGCCGGCGAAGTCGCGGGATCGGAGATGGCCGTGGCGGCGGCCCAGAAGGCCGTGAGGTGCCTCGGCCGGGGCTTCGACATGACGTGCGACATGAGGCTCAAGTACTGCAAGGACGCCGGCGGGTGCCTCGTCGAGAGGAGCGGCGGCGACGAGACGGCGCCGCTCGCCGTGCCCGGCGTCGGGACCATCGACGGCGTGCCCGTCGACGTTAAGTGCGGCAAGGGCGACCGTGTCCGCCTCAAGTCCGGCGTGCTCCAGTTCAACAAGGTTAGCGCGCGATACTTACGTCGTACCATCATGTCGAGATTATTACTTATTCCATTTGAGCTTATGTTTGGGAAAATTAAGATTTGGTGACGGTCATGTATGTATAAACTGTAGGGAAAACTTTTCAAAAATAAGAGATGAAATTGAAATGTTTTGTCGTAGTTGGTATAAGTTCATTGTTCGAATAATCTAATCAAGGCGGAGTTTGCTGTTCGATCATTTGCAACCTATCTGTTTTGAAACTTTGGTTGAGTCTGCAACTCTGCATTGTCTTTAATTTGTCGGTGCCTATCTTCATTCCCTGGAGCCAATCTCATCTCTCGCTTTCTGCTATACTATAGAAACCTCAGTTTTTATAGCCAAATACAAGATATATAAATTATTTGAAAAATAGGAATAACCCAGTTTATACAGAGAGCCGATATAGGATCTAGGAGTATTTTAAACTATATGGTGACTTGATGAGAGCTAATTATTTTTTTACAGAGTCCAGATGACAGTTTATAATTCACCAAAATGGTAACACACGTACAAAACAATTGCGGTCACTGGTCGATGTGAGGGAAACTACGTGATCTCACGTCGTACATAAGCAATCAGCAACGTATATATCTTGAGCAATTTGGACGAAGAATAAACATTTTTTCCCCATATTTTGGCGCAACTGTCCATGTGAACCGTCAAGTATATATGCTGCAGATCAGTGGCATATTATATTACCAACCAGAAAGTGAAATTAAATATCAAAATATATAGGAGAGTCAAACATAATCTTCTTATTTGAAAACATCTGGGACAAGTGGTCCTGATCGTAAACTATCCATTCCATCTCTTAGTGATCGAATCAAATTTCGTGCAAGTTAGTAGTCCTCCTGCATTTATATATATATACTATTGCACGTCGAATTGGACGGTGCCTCGTTTGACTTTGACCCAAGAGATAGATCGATCGAGCCGTAGAGATCGTCGTGCAGTACGTGTTTATCTTTCCAGCTGATTCCTCCTGCTTGCATCGAGAGAGCACAACACGTACTATAGGTCACAAGCTGTACACACATAGAGTTCAATGCAAGTAGGATACCGGAAGATATACAGATATAACAAAGAAAATGCTCGCGGAGTTCTCAAAAGGGAAAATAAAAAAAAAACCCCACTGATCTCGAGGCATGCATTGCATGCTGGTACGGACGGTGTGTGTGTTTCAGATGTCGGAGCTGTTCAACCAGCGGAGCTCGGTGGAGGGGAAGATCCCGTCGGGTTTGTTCAACGCCTGCTTCGACCTGGACAGCGGCTGCTGGGCGCAGGACGCGGCCGCCACCAAGTGCCTCGCCATGGACGGCTACTTCATCTCCCTCTTCGACCTCCGCCTGGACTGCCGCCCGCTCGCGCTCGCCGACCACGTCCGCCGCCACGTCCCGGCCGCCTGGGACCCCGCCGCCATCGCCAGGTCCGTTTCGTTTTCGTAAAGGAATTGGTCGAATTTAACAGCGCTAGCTGCGGCACAGTAGTTGGCGGAGCCTCATTTTTTCCCCCCACAAGAACGACGATACACAAATATCATATCGTGAAGAGGAGGGTGTGGACTGTGGAAGTCGTCTGTTCATCAGTGCCAGCAGTTTCGAGTGGCAATGGCTATCTGCCGGCTGAAATAGTCCTGCCCTGCTGCGCTGCAACGGCAGCAACTTCCTGCTGGGAATGCATGGTTCCGACAGGCGAGGACGGACGCGGCATCACTACCAAGCCAACAGTAAGTTCGCACCGAAAACAGGATAAAACTTCGGAACCGATCGAGACATCTGTTCCGGGAGAATCCAACCGTGGAATCCTGTGGCACGGAGGCGGGCGGCGGCGGCGGATTTAGACGCGGCGGTAGTACCGGCCGTCCTGGAACGTCGGCCAAGGACGGACAGAGTTGTGCCGTGTGGTGCTGACATGGGCAGAGCTTGAAAAAAAAGGGCTCTGGATTCCTGCGGAACGACGACGTTGACTTAACAACAAGTGTCTTGGCCTTTCCATTTTTTCCAAAACCTCCCGACCACGCTACGTACGCTAGAGCTGCAAAGCGAACGAGAGCTCTCGATCGCAGGACTTGGAGATGTCTTGGACTCGTTCCAGGTCCGGACTGATCTGGAGAAGTTGAGCGAGTCAGTAATTATATTAACCGCGAGCAGCAGCAATCAGTTATCCTCTGCAACGAACTGGACAGGGTATGGGTATCACCATTGCCTCTGATTGCTTTACTTAGGGCATGTTTAGATCCTAAATATTTACAAGATTTCTCATCACATCGAATCTTTAGACGCATGCATGGAGTATTAAATGTAGGTAAAATAAATAACTAATTGCACAGTTTGTTTGTAAATATCGAAACGAATCTTTTGAGTCTAGTTGGTCCATATTTGAACAAAGTTTGTCAAATAACAACGAAAGTGCTACAGGAACTTTACACCTAAAATTCTTACAACTAAACACACCCTTAGCCTCCGGGGACAGCAGGTGTCCTCTTCATCTGGTTGGACATCATGTCATCATACGCGCCGCCGTGTTATGACCTGCAGTTCACACGCATTTTCCTCTCCTTCCCCTGCATTAGCTGTTGTTGTTGTTTGTTTAGCTCGTCCGTCATTGTTGAATCTGAACTAGTCTGAACTGAACTCCCGTCGACCCAACGTCCGTGCCGACAGACACAGGTTCGGCATTGACTAGCGAAATCAAGCACGACAGATACTATGCCTGAATTGTATTGTCAGGCAGACGCGTACTGTAGCTCTCAGACACTGAAGCACTGACGCTGACGCTGACACTGATCTGCTTGACGTTGTTTGTTACTGACATGATGCGATCTTCTGGTATTCCGGCGGGCGGCTGGGGGACTCGCAGGTTCATCGAGAGGTACGGGACGCATGTGGTGGTGGGGCTGAGCATGGGCGGCCAGGACGTGGTGTACGTGAAGCAGGACGGCTCGTCGGCGCTGCCGCCGGCGGAGATCAAGGACCATCTCGACAGGCTCGGCGACCAGCTCTTCACCGGGGCCTGCGCCGTGCCTGTGCCTCCCCTCCGCTGCAAGTCCAAGGACAAGCTCAAGGTCAAAACTGTAGAATTCCGAAACACCTGAAAAAAAAAACTGAAACTTTATGCTGAAATGAACGGATATACTTGAAATGCCCTGGTGACAGATGCCAGAGGCCTTCAACGTGTTCGATGCGCAGGTAGCGCAGCAGCGGCTTCAAGCAGGGATCACCACGCTGGTCTCCTCCAAAGAGGTCGGTAACAACAACTGTTAGTTACTGTCATCTCGATCGTGGTAAACTCAACTACGAGCGCTCTGAATTAATCTTTACTGAGGTTTGTTTTTTTTTCTTTCCTTTTCATTCTTCAGGGCGTGACGGTGATATACTCCAAGAGGGGCGGCAACACGACGGTGGGCAGCCACTCGGAGTGGCTGCTCACCGTGCCGGCGACGCCCGACGTGATCGACGTCAAGGCCGTGCCCATCACCTCCCTCGTCAAGGGCGTGCCTGGCGCCGGCTACCTGTCCCACGCCATCAACCTCTACCTCAGATGTGAGTAACTAAGAACAGCATTATATATTATATTGCTACACACATTTGGCCCAGATAGTTAATTAAACGACCATCTGTACGTTAAGTGCTAGCTAGTAGCTGTTGTAGTTTTGTCATAAGCAAGCAATATATATACGTACTCAAGTAACAAGCAGAATGACTGTTACTTACAGATAAGCCTCCTGTAGCTGACCTCAAGTACTTCCTGGATTTCCAGCATCACAAGATGTGGGCGCCGGTCCTCGGCGAGCTGCCCCTCGGCCCATGCTCCAACCGGCAGGGCTCCGGCCCGGCGCTTCATTTCAGCCCGCTGGGATCCAAACTCTATGTCAGCCCAAGTCAGGTGAGGGATCTGTAGTCTGTACTCTGTACCCAATGTGCTAGTGCTACCACTCGTTTGGAAAAAGTTCACTTTGTCTCCCTCAACTTTTGATGAAGTCCGTTTTTCCTCCCTCAACTTCAAAACTGGACAAACAATCTTCCTTAACTTTTGAAACCGTGCATTTTACCTCCTTGGCCGGTTTTGAACGACGGTTTTGCTACAGTAACTGTGGTTTTGCTACAGTAACTCTGGTTTTGTTTTTTCTTTTTTATTTATTTTTGCTGAATCTTTGAAAAATCATAGTAAATCACAGAAAAATCATAAAATAGAAAATCTAATTTTGTTAGATTCCACATGAGTAGATCTATACAGTGAACATATAATATGGTATACTTTTGTACAAAGTTTTTGTTGTGGCTTTAGATCTATGTTTTTCTGTAACTAAAAAAATATAACTAAGTTATACATGATCGAATGAGTATAAATTTTTTTAATATAATTGAAGCATACAATAATTAGCTCACCATAAAAATTTGACCATATTTAGACTATAGAAACTGCAGATATGAATTATTACAATTAATTCCATACAATAATATGTTTTTTCTGTAATTATTTGGAATAATTCATAGCTACAATTTCTATAGTCAAATTTTTATGGTGGGTTAATTATTGTATGCTTCAACTGTATTAAATCATGTATAAATTTATTTTAATTATAAAAAAGCATAGATCTAAAACTACAGCAAAAACTTTGTACTAAAGTATATCATATTATATGTTCACTATATAGATCTACTCATGTGGAGTCCAACAAAATTAGATTTTCTATTTTATGATTTTTCTGTGATTTACTATGATTTTTTAAAGATTCAACGAAAATAAATAAAAGAAAGAAAAAGACAAAACCGTAGTTACTGTAGCAAAACTACTGTTACTGTAGCAAAACCACCATCTAAAACCGGCTAGGGAGGTAAAGTGCACGGTTTCAAAAGTTGAGGGAGGTTGTTTATCCGGTTTTGGAGTTGAGGGAGGAAAAGCGGACTTTATCAAAAGTTGAGGGAGGAAAATTAGACTTTTTCCCACTCGTTTCTTTCAGAAATGACATGGTCACTGACAAAACAAATGCAGGTGATTGTCCCTAAATTACCAGTCACTGGGATGCGGCTGCACCTGGAGGGCAAGAAACACAACCGGTAAGACCACAAGTGTCTTCTGACCGTAGAAATAGTACGGTGTTTGTTCTTTTACTAATATTTACTGAGGGAGAGAGAGAGAGAGTAATAACTCGGAGATGAGGCTGTCGTCGTCCGTTGTCTCCACAAGTGCACAGCAGTACAGCACACCCTCGTCATGGTCTAATGGAATCCGTGATAGTTCTCGAGTGCCTCTGCGGGTGGTTGTTTGCCTCGTCATGGATGCTTAGGGCCATTTGGTTGGGTTTTTGTTTTGACTTTTGACCCCCAAGAGCTAAAAGATCAACTAAAAGGGTTGTTGCTGGAAACGATTTTTACAGAAGCAGCTATTTATCCGAGTGTATTTTTAAAAGTTGCTTTGATTTTGCTTTTAGCTTTTGGCTTTTAGCTTTTCAAAATAGGTAAAATAAAAAATATTTTCATAATTGTTTCAAGAAAAATAAAGCTAGAAGATATATTTTGTACTCTCTCAGTATAGAAAATAGACGTCGTTTAGGACAACGACACGGTCTCTAAAACATAACTTTGACCACTTGTTTTTTAAAAATATTCGTTGTAAAGTGGTATATGTATATTTTTATGAAATTACTTTTCAAAACAAATTTATTTATATGATTTTTACATCATTAAACTCAACAATTTAAAAGTTATTCATGATTTATATTCTTAATGTTTGACTTAAACCTTATTCAAAACGACATCTATTTCCTATATGAAGGGAGTACTTGTTTAACCAAACAACTTTTAGATTTTCTACAGGTCAACCACAGCTCAACCAAACGGACCCTTAGACGCTTGGCAGCCTTGTTCTGGATCGATGGGGGCAAGAACATGACACGATACTTTGAAATCAAAATGTTAATAAATTTCGAGAACATAATTGTCCCTAGATCAACGTGTTTGGGAGAAGAAACCTGGCCAATTTAGACCCGTTGGGTTTTAGCCCTCCCACAAACCTTAGTGGAAGACCTAGGCATAAATCTTGTTGTTTAGAAAAATTTTCTTCATCCAAACAGTCTGAATTATTTATTTTATAGTTATTTTACACTGTAAACTGCGCAGGCGGCTCGTCTAGGACCAGACTAGCCCGAGTCACCTAATGAGCTAGTCATGAACTGGATTTTTTCTGGCCGAAATAACCAGCCTTTTTCAGTCTGGCCTGACCTACTAAATGCTCAGATCTAGGCACTTGTCGTTGCCTGGCCACTGCTATGATAACTATAATAAAAATGATTCTTATAGACACCCTCATTTTATTGATACATTTTTTTTTTGGCGAAGGGACCCATTTTCCTATATATGGTTGTGAAAGTAAATCATCTCTGAAAATAGGAGGATTCACCTTATGAACCACCTTTGAAAAAACTGATGTTTTTAATCGACAGTTGACATGCAAATAGCTTTAAACGGTAGCTTTTTTCAAATAAAGTTAGAGGAAGACGAACTTTATAGTAAAATTATAAAGCTCGATAAAATCTACTCCCTCCATTCCAAATTATAAATCATTCCAAGAATCTTGGAGAGTCAAAGTTTTTCAACTTTGACCGAAGTTATAGAAAAAAGCACAAAGATTTATGACATCAAATATGTATATTATAAAAATATAACTAATGTGGAATCTAATGATACTTAGTTGGTATCATAGATGTTGTTATCTTGTTATATAATTTTGATCAAAGTTGAAAAACTTTGACTCTCGAAGATTCTTGGAATGACTTATAATTTGGAACGGAGGGAGTAGAACTTTGTAGTCAATAACTTTTTTTTTATCATTCATAACCTAAATTTTAATGGTTGGCACTTTAAAGCGTCAATCAAACCCTTCTAGTTTAAATACAATACAAAAAGTTTCAAAAAAAAAAATACAATACAAAAGATACATAAATGGCAAATCAAACCTTTTGGCGACTTGCTTACAGTGTGCCCGTGCTTGTGCATCAGGTTAGCCGTCCACCTGCAGCACCTATCGACCACCCCGACGTTCATCGCCGCCGCGCGCGCGCGGCACGACAAACCGCCGGTGTGGCGAGGTTCGGACGCGGCCTCCGCCTCCGACGACAGGTACTACGAGCCGGTCCAGTGGCGGATGTTCGCGCGCGTGTGCACCGCGCCGGTCAAGTACGACACAGGGTGGCGCGGCGCCGACGACCGCGACCCCGACCCCGACCCCGACCCGAGCGCGGCCTGCGTGGTCACGGGCGCGCAGCTCCACGTCGCGGCGCACGACGCCACCGACGTGCTGCACCTCAGGCTCCTCTACTCCGAGCTCCCCGGCTGCGCCGTCGTGCAGTCCAGGTGGGCGCGCGGCGCGGCGCGGCTGTCCGGGAAGTCCGGCAGCTTCCTGTCGGCCGCCTCGTCCCCGGGGTCTTCCGGCAGTGGCAGCGGCGGATCGCAGAAGGAGAGGCAGCCGCCGGAGGGCGTCGTCAACATCGACTCCGGCGTGCTCGCCGGCGGGCCGCCTGTGCCGGTCGCCGCGCAGAAGATGCTCAGGCTCGTCGACACCTCGCAGGTGACCATGGGGCCGCAGGACAGCCCCGGGTACTGGCTCGTCACCGGGGCAAGGCTTGACGTCGACAACGGGAGGATCTCGCTGCACGTCAAGTTTTCCCTGCTTGCCCCGGCTTCCTGACAAAGCCGTTCATTCATCCAGAGTTGTACAGCTTTCTGATGCTCAGAACTAACACGTCGTTCTGTTTTCGATCATTCTTTCATGTTCCAATTCTCGTTGGACTGACAATGAATGCAGGCGCAAGGTGAATGCAATATTTTTTAAGAAAAAAAAAACATAGGTGAATGCAACAAGCCAGCAACGCCAAACAATTTTGCAGAAACCAGAAAGCACATATACAATAGTCGACCCATGATAGACAGTACAGATACACCAGTTGACCCCATGATAGAGGTCCAATACTAAAAACACTTCAATAACTCAAGGTTCCAGTGGAAATCAAGGTATATGCATTTAGTTAAACAGCAGCAGCATCAGAAAGTTTTCAGACAGCACATACGCCAGACGTCAGCTCGTGGCAGTTTGCCTGTCCTAATTCATCAGATAATTCATGCACACCTGCTTGCAGTGCTGAACTCCTGATTGCAAAAGATCAAGGATATGTACAAGAGCAAACCTGCTGGCAATGCTCACTGGAATCTCAAGTTTTGATTCATGTTATTCATGAGACACCATATTAGGATCCATCTGCGTGAACAAATTCCTCCTCTGCTTGATGATCAAGAGCTTGTCATATACGCACCATGGGAAGCTAATAAGATGCGGACGATCATATCCTTTATGGTATCTGCGCCAGTACCGTGGATGATAAGTAACATGGTACCAAGCAGAGGCAATGGCATCTTGGTCATCCTCACCTGAGCTCATCTCATTGAACCATGACCTAGCTTCTTTCCTCAAAGATCTCACTGCCATTCTAATTGCATCAGCATCACTACTCTTGGTGAAATTCTTTGCCATCTTTAGAATACATCCACTTATTATCTCGGCTTCACTTTTTATGCCATAGTGGTCCATAAGATTACCCAACCTGAAATCATACTCTTCCTTGAACTCTATAGCCTCAGTAATATAATCTTCATAGCCATCAACAATCAAATCAGTGTCATATGAGCGCCTTGCCACTTCTCTCGTAAAGTGTTTTATGTGAGGTGTGTGCTTCTTTATTTCCCTGTAGAGCTTCCCGATCACACCCTCTGATACATAGGTGACCTTGTCGAGCTTCTCCATAAAATCAGGATACTCCTTGACACGTAGCTCACGTGGAATCAGAGCCGGCACTCCAGTCTTTGGGAAATCAACAGCTATAGAAAAGAGCTTGGCCAGTTGAATGCACTGCGGACTTTCAGCCTTCAGATATTCCTTATCTGCAAAGACCACATGCGCATTGGCGATAATCCCAAGACTCTCATTAACTATGTAGTTTGTGAAGTACTCCTCTATTTCCTGCACAAAATGACAAGATTGATCATTTTCATGCATGGTATGAGATTTGTTCATAAATTAAAGTTGATTCAATCTGTTTAATTTGCATATAACTGCTGCCACCACGAGCACAGAAAGTTAACTAAACTATGAGAAATACACTTTATACTTTGTTGTTCAGAAAAAAACGAGAATCAGGCCAATGAGAAAACAAGCCTTGCCCCTCTGTTCGCCACTTAGGATGGTTCTGGGGAACTCTGTCGCAAAATCGTTGTAGTTTCGAGTAAACTGTTTCTGCAGCACCGTTTGAGCTGGTGACCTTTGTTTTGTGCTGCCTCCAGGCGTTTCGGTACCTCACCGTAGTCGCAAGTTGGTTGTAATTCAAACTCTTACTTCTCTTAATGCAAAACGTGCATAGCACGAATCTCGAAAAAAACGCATAGACCAACACAAACTTAATGGCAGTATTGATGCCAACAGAATAACTGTTAGCATCAATGGCATAGAAGATGAACTGTTTCAATTAGAAAATACCTCAACAGTAACATCATGATCTAATGTTTCTGCTGGAGCTGGAGTATAGTCCATAGGATCCACCAAACGACTTGGAATAAGATGTGGATCCCAAGAAACAAAATATATGTCCCCATCAAGATCGCTCCCTGAACACTCATTAGGGTGCGGCCTGCATTCATGAATACCAGAATTTGAAACTGGTTTAGATATGAAAGGTCACAATAAATGGATTAGCATCCACATAAGACAAAATGGACAACGGATTTCCATTGGTACAAACATATCAAACCAAGAAATTACATGTTCTAAGAAAAAAGCTTGATGAAATTTACTAGAAAACATATGACAATATATTGTTAAAAACTTGCCTTGGTCCCTGCTGCGGAAAGACAACACAGTCAAACAAGTGGTGCAGATCAGGAATATCAACAGCCTGGAGGACCCGTATGTCACCAGGGTGGAGACAAGGATTTTTGGCAACAACTACTTTTCCAGTTACAACGAACCTGCGATGGTCATCTGCACAGTAAGAAGCTTGGATGAATACCTGGCCGTACTTTAGTGTTCGGGTTTCATCCAAGCAACCCATCATTGCTCGCCCTTGTGGGATGAATATCCTTGACCTTGTTTTCAATTCTAGAAGCTTGGATGCTCTAAAAGTTTGTAGCAGCATGGAAAGATACGGCTCATGATCAGGCTGGTAGCCACATGACAACAATTCTTTAACTACATTGGTTACTTCTCCCATGGGCATAAGTTCAACTGCTTCACGAGCAGCCTGTGGTTTGGTGACCATTACGTTCAACTGCTTTACGGCTTCCTTCTGTTTCAGTTCGAAGACATTATCGCCAACCCCAAGTGTTGAGAGAAGAGTAATCAACTGCCGATTCAGGTAGCATGGTTGGTACTTGCTGTATGCAAGGACATCAAGAGTGATATTTTCTGACTGGAACTTTGACATGCTTTTTCTCAAAGAAAGCTTACGGTTTGATCTTGGATCTACAGCTACAACACCTTTGTAACCACCATACCTTATCTGAAAAACAGAAGGAGCAAAGCGTTTCAATTCGCACTTCATAGCCACCTCCATTGCAAAATTACCTGAGATCTTTCCAACTCCATCAGAGAATATGTATTTTGTGCTATTTGTAATATCAGGAATTTGTTCCACCTCATACTTGTGTACTTTTAAAGTTTCTGTTGAGGAACTAAAAGATTGCCCAAGTCTTGCAGCATACTTTGCCACATTTCTGATATTTCGAAAGTCCCCCATCCACTTCCTTATGTCACTTGCAGTCAATCCCTGCCGAGAAGCAAACATCCACGCAGAGTTATCTCGAAGCTGGCTTGAAGAAAAGGCAAGAAACTCAAAGTGCTTGTCACCAATATTGATGCCATTTGAAAGGACTGACAAAACTCTATTATACAGAGCAGTTCTCCTGGCATCATTTCCAGAAGTAGAACGAGATGACAAATCAAGTGAACGGAGCTTCTCGCAGTCCTCATCAACAAATGAAATTCGAAGGAAGTTATCTATGTCAGCAGAGAAATGCCGCACAACACGATTGGACACATTTATCTCAGGTCCATAAAAATACACTTTAGCAGGGGTAACTTGCACCCTGTGGACATAGACCAAGCCATCATCCAGAGATATATTAGATGATCTTTGGGATGCATGGCGTGATTTCCGTATTCTTGAATATTGTACTGATAACCAATTTGTTGGATTCAAGCAGGTGCTTTTCAAATCTGACATCTTTAAAAGTGCCCGCTTTATATGATCAATAGGTTCAAATTTTGGGCTAACATGACGGAAGAAATTGTGATCAAGTGTTGGCCCACTGAGTGTCCCATTCTGAACCAAATGGTTGATTTTGAAGAGTATCTCATAAGGGACCTCTATGTGATCAGGAGATTTCACAATTGGGACAAGGCAGTTACCACAGGAATATGTATACCCATTCCGACATTCAAAGTCAAGATTTTGCTCTTTATAGTAAACAAAATAGTCACCAATTCTTAGTTCACACTGGTGTGGCACCTCCAGACAGAAAATAGATGATTGCCCGATGCTAGCTGATGGAGTAAAGTCAACCGTCCTGGTCCATTTTTCATCTATGTCGTCCCTCAACCAGTCACCTGGACAGTGTGGGAGCGGTTCATAAATTTTAGGAGCTGCCTGAACCTGAAACATGACATGTTTTTTTAGTCTATATGAACTCTAAAGCTCAAAAGACTCTTAGCAAATAGCAGCATTTCTAAGTAATTGAAAAATTGGCTGGCTATTGGTGGATCTTGGATGGGTATACTGAATTTTCAGGAAATATAAGAAATTATTTATACCCAACATGTCATTTCCATTCCACCAAAACTCAAAAATATGCTAAAATTCATTTAACAAAATTGTCTGACTCAACATTCACCTATGCTAGAAAGGATATAAAAAAGGTTGCCTAAATGAAAAGGCATACAATTCATAACAAGACAATAGTACAAACAAAATAGGAACATGCGAATACAAGAAAAACATAAGAAAGAACTCGTTCTTGTAGTTAATAATGTTTACATCAATTAATTTAACTTTTCAGATGATCAAGAAATCTTATGTGACTGGATTATATTGTATACTTGAGAGGATATAGCCATGAAAAGGAAAAGCTAGCCGGGATGTGTACAATTCATAGACTTATACAAAGAAAAGGAAGATGTGAAGACAAGACTAATAAGATAAGAAATAACTCATTCTTGTAGTCAGTAATGCTTAAATCATCTACTTTTGTATCTTTCATAGGATTAAAAAGGTAGAATCCAAAAAAAAACTGCTAAAATGCCCAAGGAGGGTAAATTGTATGAGAAACCAACCTGAATCAAAAGGAACTTCGTGCGTGACCTATAAGCAGGTGGACGGTGAAGCTGCATCTCCCATATACTTTCGTAAGAAAGTTCAAGTTTATATTTAATAAGGTTGTAGGAGAGGTAGAAGCAAATATTTTTCATATCAAATCCAAATTGAACCGAAACATTACTTGCACAAAAAAAAGCAGATAGAATATCTTCCTTAACCAAACATCCCAAATGCAGAACAGTGTCCTCCAGAGAAAACATTGGAATTCTTGGTCTTGGAACAATGTCTCGCTCTGCAGGTCTGGCTTTCAGATAAATTCGTCCAGTGCGGAGAGCATTTCTCCGAGCCGCATATTGTACCAATGAAGCACTTTCCTGTGTCTGGAACTGAACTATAGCAAACGCCCTTGAGTTGGCAGAGATGTTCCTTGGAGGCCAGAGCTTGACAGCACAGATGGTTCCAGTGCCAGCAACTCTCTCCAAAATATATTTGACAGACTCCGCACTGTCAGTTAGATCAAACCCATGGACCTGAATAGTTCTGCCAACCATGGTGCATATCACAACTACAATAACAGTAAAGTGGCAGAGTCAATTATTCATAAGGAAGGATACAAAACTCGAGATATTATGGCAGACACACACATTTTATTTTTCTCTTATTATTACTGTTACATTTTGAACAAAAAGAAGAAGAAGAAAAGAGCGTATAAAGGAGGAGAAAGATATGCGCACAAATCACTCAACCCTCACTAGTTCACCGGAGTTTTATTATACTAGGAATCGATCTTTTTTAATAATGGAGTATCTGATTTGATACCTTGATTCATACAGAATTATAATGTAAAAAACTAAAAGCATCTCATTTCTTCCTCGATGAGCCTAAATCACGACAATGCAGTAGCAGAAACATGACTATAAATGAAAGATGAAACGTCCCTCTTAGCAAGCATGAACAGACCAGGAAAACAAATTTCGTTCACAGCAAGAAAACTTCCACCAAATAAAACAATCATCAATCATCATAGGACACACGCATTACCCCAACTTGACATGGCTTTAATTTCAACTCAGAAATAAACAAAAAAATTGAAAAAAAGGATTTGTTATATTTCAAACGCGTCTGAAATATAGCATCTTTTCAGACGACGATTACAGCATTCAGATTCATCCAATGGTCTAAATTTATTAGCACAAATCATAATAAACAAATTATAATTTTTTCTATGTAAAGACAAAGACAAAAATATTCAGCTGGCTGAGATACAGGAAATGTAGAAAAAAAACGGAAGAGGTCAATCTATTATTAGCAACTCTACAACTGATACCCCCGCTTAAACCTCCCCAAAACCCTTCCATGAGCCAGTAAACCTCCACGAAACAACGAAGCATTACCAATGAATCAACCCACCTCACGCAGCCGGGAAGGGCGGAAGAGGCCAGGAACACAGACACAAAAAGGGACAACCTAACAATCTGCAGCAGGACGCGAAGACAACGATCGCACGCACCACGAAGAAGACGAGACAAGACTGCTCTACCGCATGCGCTCGACGGCGAGCCGGCGGGGAGCTGGAGCAAGAGATCGCACCTTCTGTTGCGCCGCCTGTGGCTCGCCGACGAGAGTGCGATGGTTTCTATGACCGCCTGGGGGAGTCGGTCAATGTGCACGTAACACTTAAACGGTGATGGGATGGTGGGTCCAGAGGTTCGGGAATAGGATGGGGTTGGACGTTGGAGAGGTGCAGCGCCGTCGATTTTGCTCTGAGAGTCGTGCTGGGAGGATCCCGACGAGTTCCGTGCGGGGGTGGTGATCTCGTGGTTGATTTTGCTGCCGAAAATTTTAGTCGTCTCACATCGATCCTTACGGTACTAATTTAGTCAATTACAAATAAACTAATTATACTGTCATATACTAATTAACAAGACAAATGTATTAAACTAAATGTAGCACTATATTATCAAATCATAAATTAATTAAGTTTAATAGATTTGTCTTGTGAATTAGTCTTCGGCTGATAAATTAGTTTTTTAATTAATCTATTTTAATAGGCTAAACTACAGTCGCAACATCTGATGTGACAGAGCTAAAATATTTGTCACGAAACAAACAATCCCTATATATCATTACTGCACAACAGGACTGTAGTTGTTTGTTTTGTGAATTGTTGTGAAGGGATGTTACGGCAACAACTGAAAATGCTGCTATATCACAGCCGAACATGATGTATCTCTCCGTATCTTGAGACTGTAGCTGTTGTGAAGGGATGTTACGGCAACATCCTTGCCGCTACCACAACTATTATTCATAGCTGGATATGATGTATCTCTTCGTATCTTGGTCCTGTATAGTCATAATTTCTTATTTAAGAAACACTTGCATCTTTTCTCTTCTTTAATTCTAACATCATATCATTATTTCACTTAGTTTGGTACTCTAATTAATAAACATAGAAACTATACTAGTTTTTGAATTAAGAGTGTCCATAGAGCTAGTTTGAAAGGTCTCTTGAGATGCGGCTTTGGCTTTCCCTTGTGGAGTGGCTCACCCTAATTAATAAATGTAGAAATCATCCTAGCTTCTGAGTTGAGAGAGTCCATAGTGTTAGTTTTGGCAAGTCTCTTAGGATGCAGCTTTGGCATTGTTTGTGGAGTGACTTATATGGTGCAGATGAAACTGTTTTGGAAAATATTTGGCAAAATGGTAACATTGGTAGATTAGTAATAATTTTTGTCTAAGTTTGTAAGGAGCAACGGAGAGAAACCATGTTTTTGCGGATCCAACTCCTTGTTACAAAAATGGCCTGCTGCACCCACAAGCGCCGACGACGGGAGGCAGCAGCAAGCTCTGGTGAATGGTGATTCCACCTTCCGATTTTTGGCAGGCCTCTTGGGATGCAGCTAGTTTGGCAGGCCTCTTGAGATGCGGCTTTAGCTTTCGCTTGTGGGATGACTCATCCTAATCCTAATTATAAAATATAGAAATAGTGCCTAATAATATTAGTTTGGTAGGCCTCTCAGGATACACCTTCAACATCGTTTGTGGAGTGGCTTATATGGCATAGATGAAACCGTTTTGAAAAACGTCTGCCAAAATAACAATATTGGTAGATTAGTAATAATTTTTGTCAAGTTTGTAAGGAGCAACCGGGAGAAACCATGTTTTCCTGGATCCAACTCCTCGATACCAAAATGGTTCCGGCTCATTTATGCTCCTTGCAAAGAGCTATTTTCTAGATGGTCGTTCGACAGATCTCTAAGGCAAGATGGTGAAATCGGAGTCATGCCAAAAGAACCTCAATAGGTCATAAAAATTTATTGAAAAAAGTTGTGTATAATCCAATTTGTCTCACGTCCATAGCTATCATTTAATGCTTGTGAGTGCGAGTATCTTCTATCTTGGAAAAGAATCATAAAACGATGTTGCAAAAAAATGATGTACAATAAAATAATGTGCTTAAAAAATAGAAGCCTTTGGATATAGGATGGATCACACAACGAGTAAAACACATCATGAAAAGTGCAAGCAGAGTATGTTTGATTATCCTAATCTCTGTAACAAGCGTAGCCGAAGGATTTAGTACTCCCTTCGTCCCTGAATAAATAGATTTCTAGAGTTGTCATAAGTCAAACTTTTTAAACTTTGACCGAATTTTTAAAATAATACGTCAAGATCTATGATATCAAATTAGTATCATTAGATATATCATAGAATATATTTTCATAATATGTTCATTTTATATCATAGATATTTTTACTTTTTTCTATAAAATTGGTCAAACTTTAAAAAATTTGACCAGCACGGATTCTAGGAATCGATTTATTCAGGGACAGATGGAGTAGTATTTTACCCCTGATATTCTCTCATTGGAAGGTATTCTTAGCAATAACAATAAATTCTTGGCAGGTAGTCGCATCTTATTCCAAAAGAAAAAAAACAAGAAGAATGCAACCACCAGGGCACTAGATGAACGCTTTTATCGCCCATTTGCAACCCAAGACGAACAGTGAGTTTGATAGCCATGTTTAGCGTGTTTCCACCAATCCAAGGACAACGAAAAGGCAACGGCCAGCGAGCCCCTGATCCCAATCGAAAACCTCTACTCGTATGCAGAAAGCAAGGACGAAGGGCCACAGAAACAACCAATTGTTAACACCCCTAGCGCCACGTTTTGTTTAGATGCAGGGCAAAAAAATTAGGGCATCTCCAACAAGTTAGAAAAAATGACTTGGTATATCATGAGTTTTAGCAACTTGCGAATTCATTTGGTAAGTAAAAAAAGACTCATCTCCAACAATTTGCTATTCCAACTTACTAAAATAAAAAAAACTAAGCCCACCTAGGCCGATCTACGTTGCCGCGGGAGAGGAGGGGAAAAGATTATTGCGCTAGGAGAGGTGGGGCAATAGCGCGCGGGAGCCGGCCACGGTGAAATCACGGGATAACAACCTCACCCGCGCGCGAAAATTTACGTGTGCGGCACGGAGAAATAGGAAGTTGGAAAAGATAGCAAGTTCATTTAGGGAGTTGTTGGAGAAGAATATTTGTTCTTTTACCAAATTTATAAGAATAGCAAGTGAGAATAAGGAGTTGTTGGAGATGCTTAGTCTATTAAAAATAGATTAATTATAAAACTAATTATACACATAATATTTAAAAATCAAAACTAATTATACTGTCACATACTAGTATTTAACAAGAAAAATCTATTAAGCCTAATTAATCTGTCATTAATATATATTTATTGTAGCACCATACTGTTAAATCATGGACTAATTAGGCTCAGTATATTCGTCTCTCGAAGTAGACTTTGGCTGACAAATTAGTTTTATAATTAGTCTATATTTAATACTTCATACATGTGTCCCAATATTTGATGCGATAGATGAAAAAAAATTGAGGTGGCATCCTTGTTTAGCTTATGGGTGAAAAGTTTTTTCATGTTACATCAGATTTTTCGGCACTAATTTAGTCTATTAAAATATACTAATAAAAAAATAAATTACATATTCTGTCCGAAAATCATGAGACAAATTTATTAAGACTAATTAATCTATTATTAGCATATGTTTACTGTAATATAACATTGTCAAATTAAATTGTGGACTAATTAGGCTAAAAAGCGCCTTACAAAGTTATCGTAATTTACGTAATTAGTTATTTTTAAATATATATTTAATACTATATATATATATGTGTCCGAATATTTGATGTAATGAGTGATAAGTTTTTTTTTTGTTGGAAACTAAGCAAGCAAATGAAATGGCAAGCTAGTACTAGTACGACTATACGAGTAGCTTGCATGGTGGCCTTTGGCAAAGCTCGCGACGAAGCTCGAAGCATCTCTCCTGTCCAAAACAGGCTCCGGAGATTTCTTCTCCACTCTCTCACTGGCTGGAGCATTGACTTGACCTCCAGTTTTGCACCGAGTTCAGAGCAGAGGGGTTTCCATGCGAAGCAACCGCTGCCGATTCGCTCCGTACGCTGTGTAATGGGAACAAAGCAGAAAAGGACACGAATCCACCGTGGAAAGCCAGGGAAAGAGGAGAAAATGGTCGCAAAGAGGCCTGGACAAAGAAATGCAACGGACGAAGATGCCTCCTGCTCCCCCATCCGATTATAGTAGTACACCCTAATACGCACACAAGCTGTACCAAGTGACAAAGATCGTCAAGGATTTGTCGCCAAGGAACCCAATGTACGACAGTATTTTTGAGGAAGCTTGCAGGCCACGGTGCAATCGAGTGGTTCTGATGGAGACCTCGTCGTCCGCTCAAAGGCAACGGAGACTCGGCGGTCAACGGGGGGAAACGTAATGCACGTCCACTTTGTAGTCTGCGCTTTTGCAAGGCATGTGATCTTCTAACCAAATAGAGTAGGGTGTGTTTAGATGCAAAATTTTTCCTATAGCGTTTTTATTGTTATTTGACAAACTTTGTCCAAATATAGACTACGTAGACTCCAAAGATTCGTCTCGACATGTACATACTAGAAGTACAATTAGTTATTTTTTTTACCTACATTTAATGCTTCATGCATACGTCCGAACATTGATGTGATTGAAAATTTTGTGAAATGAGGAGAACTAAACAGGGCCTAATTATGCTTTGGGACATCACCAAACAGGAGCGCAACAGTAAAAATGCCCAACACCTCAAAAAGTTTCAAACCATTTCATCCAAAACCTGCCATCTCCGAAACATGAACAGAAGCAGAAGTCCCATTTGCAGTAACAAATTCGTCCACGGCAGCAAGTGATATGTGCGTAACACATGGTCATGGTCGGGTCAAATGCAGGGCCATCTCAACTATTTCGAGAGACTTTGAGCAAGCCAGTAAAAATTTAGCAATTTAAATTTTTAATATGACAAAAAATCTAACATGTTTAAATAAATAAATATATTGATAAAGTTCAAATAAAAATAGAACTATATAATAGTAACATGGTACCATAAAAATTTAAAATAAATTACCTACAGTCTACATGCCTAAGCGCTTAGAAAATCTTCGGTTCTTGTACCCTTGATGGTTCCCTCACTAGATAAATGGATCAACTATACATGCAAATTGTTGGTCGCTTGATGCCTATATAGATTGGATCAAAAGGATACAGGAAGCAAATTGAAGTTGTCAACTCGAACTGCATTTGGCAATGGAACTAAAATCTAGACGTCCTGAAAGGATCTAATCAGCCTAGAGGGGGGTGAATAGGTGATTTTTGACAATCTGAAACTTCACAAACTAGAATTCGTAGTTAGATAACAACCGGTGTTGCCGGTTTGTTTGGGTAGGTACTACCGGGTGTAACACACCGGTACTACCGACACAAACAAACGACACTACCGGAATCCTAAAAATAAACTACAAATCCAATATGTGTGAGCTATGAATGTAATACAAGAATATGCCTCACTTACCTAAGTATGATAGATAGCGAATCTAGCCTTACCAAGCCTTGGTTGCTTCCCCCGGTGTGGATCGAGCCTTCTCAACCTAAGAAAAAGATAGGAAGAGGAAGAACACGAAGAACACAAGTAATATGCAAAGTAGAGACAACAACAAGCACACGGGACACAGCGATTTATCCCAAGGTTCGGCCAATCCACTAAGGAGTGCCTACGTCCTCGTTGTTGAGGTGACCACAAAGGTCGGAGTCTCATTCACCTCCTTGCCTTACTCAAGCAACCACAAAGGCTACTAGAGTTTCTCCACTAGAAATCACAGGGGTAATACAAACACTTCGGGGAGCCCTCACAAATGAATCAACACGGGCTACCACGAAGAACACCTAACCAGCTAGGGTTCAAAGAACCCAAGAGTAATAGACACAAACAAAGCCGGCTAGATGAAAACCAAGTGCTCAAGTCGTAGATTGTAGCTTCCCACTCTCTAATCTCACTTCCCTATCTCAAATCTCGCAAAGGAATGAATCTTGGAGCAAAGGGAGAGAGAGAGGGGATGAGTCAATGCTTGGAGAGGCTTTGTCTGAAGTTAGGTCGCAATAAGTGAGTGGAATGAGTGGGTAACAGTCAAAAGACAAGTGAAGAGCTATTTATAGTTCCCCAGTCCCGAGGCCGGTCGGTAGTACCGACCAGTCAATAACCGTTGCACAGATCTGGATCTGGCCTAAAATCAGCTACCGGCCTCAGGTCGGTACCACCGAGGGTCGGTAGTACCGGCCTTATGGCGGTACTACCGCCAGGCCAAACTGGCCGCGAACAGAGAGCTCCGCAGAAGGTGACTTGGTCCCTCGGTTACTACCGACCAGGGTCGGTACCACCGAGGGTCGATAGTACCGACAATATGGCGGTACTACCGCCAAGTCAAAAGCGAGCCAACACAGGGAGCCCTGCAAACTGGACTTACTACCGGCTTGGGTCGGTACCACCGAGGGTCAGTAGTACCGACTTTATGGCGGTACTACCGCCAAGACATCTTGAGCCTACACAGAGAGCTCCGCAAAAATGATCTTCCTACCGACCAGGGTCGGTACCACCGAGGGTCGGTAGTACCGACCTTATGGCGGTACTACCGCCAAGTCATTTTCGAGCCAACACAGAGAGGTTGCAAAAACTGACTTGCTATCGACCAGGGTCGGTACCACCGAGGGTCGGTAGTACCGACCTTATGGCGGTACTACCGCCAAGTCATTTTCGAGTCTATACAGAGAGGGTGTTAGAATGCTCTGAGTGCCCGGTACTACCGACCTTATGGCGGTACTACCGCTAGTTCAAAAAAGAACTCTACACAGAGAGCATTGCGTGCTGCAGTCCTGGTCGGTACTACCGACCCCCATGGTCGGTACTACCGACTGCACAGAAAAAACCTCTATGTGTTCGTGTTCGTGCGGTGTCTCTCAAGCAAACTTTAGTTAGTTGATTTGAGCACTTTTCTCCACATCTAGCCAACCTAGTTTATGATCCTCTTGATAGTCCGGCTTACCTATTACTCAATTTTAAATTTAAACTTTCAATCAACCACTTGAGCTAGGCAACTTATGTCCAAATGTATCCAACGTGCTTTGTCCACGAGATTTCAACATTTCAAATCTTTTTAGGAACTAACACCTGCATACATGCTTTTTATAGATCCGTTAGTCCTTAATTTGATTATCATTAATTAGCCAAAGCTCACATTGGGGGCAAATGCACTTTCATGTCCAAAGAGTCTACCGTCTCCTCTATCTTGTTCGGTTGTTTCTATTTGTTTTTTGCTCAGTGTCGCTGTTGCAGCGCCAACCGTCCGTGGAGATTAAGACGAGACAAGTGTCAAGAGTCGAGTCAGACAGAAATGACCGTCGCACATCATGCAAAGTCACGAAATAAAACTACATGCAAACATGAAAGGCCGCACGTGATAGGCACGTGTAAAGACGTGGAATCGTAGACTGAACCTAAAAGTAAAGTCTGGCATGATTGAAAAACATCAAGACCTATTGTACTTACTAATAAGTGGACTAAATAGATATCCTATATACATTTTTTGAGCAATGGATATACTATATATATATATAATATATATAGGGTAATTATTTTGTACTCCCAGGGAGTAGTTACTCCCATGCGCTATATCTTTAGATTTATGATGTATATAGTCTAACGAAGTATATGTACGCGGAGTATATAATCATACTAAAATATTTACAGCAATATTTATGTTGAGTATGTATGTATAGATAGAGTATATGGTTATACTTATTTTATATAGTACTGTAATGACATTTATAGTAATATATTAAAAACTATAGGCTATGTTAAATTTTTTTCAGGTAGTAAGTTCTCGAGTATCTTAAAATAAGTATGTAAACATACTCAAGGTGATAAATGAGTATACATCCATACACAATGTTGATTATTGAATATGGGAGTAACTACTCCCAGGAGTATATAAAATTTACCTTATATATATATATATAGACACACACATACATAATGCATACACATTTATGGGTCCCCGGCCATCGCACGGCCTGCCCCTTCCTCTGAGACAGACCTGGTCAAATGACAGACCACTTTTTTTTTTTGGCGGTGCTCTCAACCCGCTTCCACTCCTACTCCCCATTGCTAGCCATGTCAACGGGGATCTGTTTCCCGATTCCCCACGGGCAATTCACCCATTAGGGGACGAGGATGGTATAAATCTTATCTCTGTGAGAAAATAAATGGGAGAAAATCATCCTCATCGGGTATGACGGGGACGAGGATGGTATGCAGTTCCCCGTCCCCATTCCCCGCAGGGACCCGAAATGCTTAACGCTCATCTAAAAAATCCAATTTCTATGTATATATGCAAGACCATGTCTTATATGCATGCAGATTATGATAAATTGTTAGATATATATGTTTATTGATTATTTAAAATCATGTATTATTTACTCAGTCTTGGTGTTGGGTTAACCGAAACCGATCGGTTCGGTTCTTCGATTCTTGACACAAATTCGATTCCCTAAAAATAGGAACCGATCGGTTCTTCTCAATTCTTGGAACTGAGCAAAATCGGTTTCTGTTAGTTTAGTTCGGTTCTAGTTCCGAACCAAACTAACTAAAAATTTACCCAAGCGGTAAAAGATAATAGAAAAATAGGGGATTTTTTTTTAAAAAAAGCACAATACCAAAATTTTAAAAAGTAAAGCCGATAGGGCTATGAGGGGGGGAGTTATCCACCTTTTATATCTAGGGTTAAGGTGGTATTAGGCCTAGGTCATAAGGTTTATTGGACTTGCTTATAAAATTCGGTTCTGTTCAGTTATTTCGGTTAACCGAGGTAGGGAACCGAATTAAGCTGATTAAATTCGGTTCCTGAGAAGTGAGAACCGAACAAGGAACCAAAATTTTCGTCTTCGGTTATTTTGATTTCGGTTTCGGTTATTTCGGTTCGGTTCTCGGTTATTTTTGCCCAGGGTTATTACTTACTTATGTGTATTTGAGATCTATTGTCTAGTTTTGCTAAGTGTCTATTTTATTATCATGTAGTATAGTGTTGATGTGGGGAGGGGATCCCCGCGGGGATAAATCCCTGAGTGGGGATGGGGATGGGAAAGAAGTGTTTCCCGCGAGCCTTCACGGGGACAGGGATGGGGAAAAATTTCCCTGTAGGGACAGAGATGAGGTAGTAACCCCCGATGGTGAATTCCCCATTGACATATCTACCCATTGCTTCCACTCGCTCTGGCTCCCTCGCTCCCACTCCCATTACCCATTGCTTTCACTCCCTCTGCCGCCCCACTGCAGTCGCTCCCACTTTCGTTACCCATTGTTTTCCCTCTGTCGTCCCACTGCTTCCTGCACTGTTTGGTAGAGCTCCCAACAACCCAATGGCTCCTGCTCCCAATACGACGGAGAAAGGAGAAGGCAAGTTGTGGCGGTGCAGGGGTTTCTTCTGCTCCCCACCCGAAGGGAGCCGGAAGGACGCTTCCTCGAGTATAAGGTGTTTTTTTAGTTTTGGGAAATATTTGAGATTTACATTGTAGCACTTTCGTTGTTATTTGACAAACTTTGTTCAAACATGGACTAACTAGACTCAAAAGATTCGTCTCGATATGTACATACTAAAAGTACAATTAGTTATTTTTTATATACATTTAATGTTTCATGTATGTAGCTAAAGATTGATATGATAGAGAATCTAGAAATATTTGAAGGAAGTTGAAAAACTAAACAAGGCCTAAGTGGCGCGGCACGGAGGACTTGGGCAGCGCTCCCGGATTCTCACATGCAGAGGATGCCAGGGGGAAGACTATCCTCACCATATAGTCATAGGCATCCAATCCACCATGCATGTATGTCATGTGTCTATATATAATTATTTAGCATATTTTGATTTTTCTTTCTAAGTAATTTCTTCTTAATTTATGAAACAATTCACTGTTAGATGATTTTGTATGGACACATGACATAAATCTACGGTGAGTTTAAGTAGCTATAAATTATTCTAATTAATTACAGAAAAACGTCGCAGAAAGAGAGGCAGCAGCCGGCTAAGCCGCCGGAGGGCGTCGTCAACATCGACTCCGGCGTGCAGAAGATGCTCAGGCTCGTCGACACCTCGCAGGTGACCATGGGGCCGCAGGACAGCCCCGGGTACTGGCTCGTCACCGGGGCAAGGCTTGACGTCGACAACGGGAGGATCTCGCTGCACGTCAAGTTTTCCCTGCTTGCCCCGGCTTCCTGACAAAGCCGTTCATTCATCCAGAGTTGTACAGCTTTCTGATGCTCAGAACTAACACGTCGTTCTGTTTTCGATCATTCTTTCATGTTCCAATTCTCGTTGGACTGACAATGAATGCAGGCGCAAGGTGAATGCAATATTTTTAGAAAAAAAATATAGGTGAATGCAACAAGCCAACAACGCCGCAAGGGAGATGTGTCACTTCGCTCTTGGTAATGGAAGAAATAGACCAGGTGTTCGCGGTCTTCCATTCAGGAGCTCAGCACAAACCTTGTAAATCCACAACTGAACAGGATGTATGACATAACTGGCAACCAAACAATGTTGCAGAAACATCATAAGCAGCATATTTCTGGGTACTCGTACTAAGCAAAAGATAGAAAATTTACACACTTCAATAACTCAAGGTTCCAGTGGAAATCAAGGTACATGCATTAAATTAAACAGAGAGCAGCATCAGAAAGTTTTAAGAAAGCACATACGCCAGACGTCAGCTCGTGGCAGTTTGCCTGTCCTAATTCATCAGATAATTCATGCACACCTGCTAGCAGTGCTGATTGCAAAAGATCAAGGATATATACAAGAGCAAACCTGCTGGCAATGCTCAATGGAATCTCAAGTTTTGATTCATGGTATTGATGAGAGACACCATATTAGGATCCATCTGCGTGAACAAATTCCTCCTCTGCTTGATGATCAAGAGCTTGTCATATACGCACCATGGGAAGCTAATAAGATGCGGACGATCATATCCTTCATTGTATCTGCCCCAGTACTGTGGATGATAAGTAACATGGTACCAAGCAGAGGCAATGGCATCTTGGTCATCCTCACCTGAGCTCATCTCATTGAACCATGACCTAGCTTCTTTCCTCAAAGATCTCACCGCCATTCTAATTGCATCAGCATCACTACTCTTGGTGAAATTCTTTGCCATCTTTAGAATACATCCACTTATTATCTCGGCTTCACTTTTTATGCCATAGTGGTCCATAAGATTACCCAACCTGAAATCGTACTCTTCCTTGAACTCTATAGCCTCAGTAATGTAATCTTCATAGCCATCAACAATCAAATCAGTGTCATAAGAGTGCCTTGCCACTTCCCTCGTGAAGTGCTTTATGTGAGGTGTGTGCTTCTTTATTTCCCTATAGAGCTTCCCGATCACACCCTTTGATTCATAGGTGACTTTGTCAAGCTTCTCCATAAAATCAGGATACTCCTTTACATGTAGCTCAGGTGGAATCACAGCCGGCACTCCAGTCTTTGGGAAATCAACAGCTATAGAGAAGAGCTTGGCCAATTGAATGCACGGCGCACTTTCAGCCTTCAGATATTCCTTATCTGCAAAGACCACATGTGCATTGGCGATAATCCCAAGACTCTCATTAACTATGTAGTTTGTGAAGTACTCCTCTATTTCCTGCACAAAATAACAAGATTGATCATTTCAAAGCATGGCATGAGATTTGTTCATAAGTTGAAGTTGATTCTATCTGTTTAATTCGCATATAACTGCTGCCACCATGAGCACAGAAAGTTAACTAAACTACGAGAAATACAGCTTTATACTTTGTTGTTCAGAAGAAAGAAGAATCAGGCCAATGAGAAAACAACGCATAGAACAACACAAAATTAATGACAGCATCGATGCCAACAAAGAACTTTTAGCATCAATGGCATGGAACATGAATGGTTTCAATTAGAAATACCTCAATAGTAACATCATGATCTAATTTTTCTGCTGCAGCTGGAGTATAGTCCATAGGATCCACCATACGACTTGGAATAAGATTCAGATCCCAAGAAACAAAATAAATGTCCCCATCAAGATCACTCCCTGAACACTCATTAGGGTGCGGCCTGCATTCATGAATAACAGATTTTGAAATTAGTCTAGAGATCAATCACAATACAAGGATTAGCATCGACATAAGGCAAAATGGACAAAAGATTTCTATTAGTACAAACATATCAAACCAAGATATAACATGTCCCAAGCAAAAAGCTTGTTGAAATTTACTAGAAAACATATGACAATGCATTGTTAAATACTTGCCTTGGTCCCTGCTGTGGAAAGACAACACAGTCAAACATGTGGTGCAGAGCAGGAACATTAACAGCCTCGAGAACCCTTATGTCACCAGGGTGGAGACAAGGATTTTTGGCAACAACTACTTTTCCAGTTACAACGAGCCTGTGATGGTCATCTGCAGAGTAAGAAGCTTGGATGAAAACCTGGCCGTACTTTAGTGTGCGGGTTTCATCCAAGCAACCCATCATTGCTCGCCCTTGTTGGATGAATATCCTTGACTTTGTTTTCAATTCTAGAAGCTTGGATGCTCTAAAAGTTTGTAGCAGCATGGAAAGATACGGCTCATGATCAGGCTGGTAGCCACATGACAACAATTCTTTAACCACATTGGTGACTTCCCCCATGGGCATAAGTTCTACTGCTTCACGAGCAGCCTGTGGTTCGGTTACCATTCTATTCAACTGTTTGATGGCTTCCTTCTGCTTCAGTTCAAAGACATTATCGCCAACCCCAAGTGTTGAGAGAAGAGTAATCAATTGGCGATTCAGGTAACACGGTTGGTACTTGCTGTATGCAAGGACATCAAGAGTGATATTTTCTGACTGGAACTTTGACATGCTTTTTCTCAAAGAAAGCTTACGGTATGATCTTGGATCTACAGCGACAACACCTTTGTAACCACCATACCTTATCTGAAAAACAGAAGGAGCAAAGCGTTTCAATTTGCACTTCACAGCCACCTCCATTGCAAAATTAGCTGAGATCTTTCCAACTCCATCAGAGAATACGTATTTTGTGCCATTTAAAATATCAGGAATTTGTTCCACCTCATACTTGTGTACTTTTAAAGTTTCTGTTGAGGAACTAAAAGATTGCCCAAGTCTTGCAGCATACTTTGCCACATTTCTGATATCTCGAAAGTCCCCCATCCACTTCCTTATGTCACTCGCAGTCAATCCCTGCCGAGAAGCAAACATCCATGCAGAGTTATCTCGAAGTTGGCTTGAAGAAAAGGCAAGAAACTCAAAGTGCTTGTCACCAATATTGATGCCATTTGAAAGGACTGACAAAACTCTATTATACAGCGCAGTTCTCCTTGCATCAGTTCCAGAAGTAGAACGAGGTGATAAATCAAGTGAACGTAGCTTCTCACAGTCCTCATCAACAAATGAAATGCGAAGGAAGTTATCTATGTCAGCAGAGAAATGCCGCACCACACGATTGGAGACATTTATCTCAGGTCCATAAAAATAAACTTTAGCTGGGGTAACTTGCACCCTGTGAACATAGACCAAGCCATCATCCAGAGATATATTAGATGATCTCTGCGATGCATGGCGCGATTTCTTTATTCTTGAGTATTGTACAGATAGCCAATTTGTTGGATTCAAGCAGGTTCTTTTCAAATATGACATATTTAAAAGTGCTCGCTTTATATGATCAATTGGTTCAAATTCTGGGCTGACATGACAGAAGAAACTGCGGTTAAGTGTTGGCCCACTGAGTGTTCCGTTCTGAACCAAATGGTTGATTTTGAAGAGTATCTCAAAAGGGACCTCTATGTAATCAGGAGATTTCACAATTGGCACAAGACGGTTACCGCAGGAATATGAATACCCATTCTGACATTCAAAGTCAAGGTTTTGCTCTTTATAGTAAACAAAGTAGTCACCAATTCTTGGGAGCTCACACTGTTGTGGTACCTCCAGACAGAAAATAGATGATTGACCGATGCTAGCTGATGGAGTAAAATCAATCGTCCTGGTCCATTGTTCATCTGTGTCATCCCTAAAATAGTTGAAGAAAGGATCCTCAAACATAAGACCTGGACGGCGTGGGAGCAGTTCATAAATTTTAGGAGCTGCCTGAACCTGAAACATGACCAAAAAAAACTTATATGAACTCTAAAGCTCAAAAAACTCATACTACTTCATGCCAAATTGTAAGTCGTTTGACTTTTTTGAGCTCAACTTTGACCACTCGTTTTATTCAAAAATTTGTGCAAAATATCACTTTTTTATCGTGGTTTAGTGGTTTACTTTATTAATAAAATTTCTTCAAGAATGACCTAAATTTGACTATATTTGTGCAATTTTTTTGAATAAGACAAGTGGTCAAACTTGAGGCCAAAAAAGTCAAACGACTTACAATTTGAAATGGAGGGAGTAAATAGCAAAGTTTGTATGTAATTGAAAAATTGGTAACTGGCTCTTGGTGGATCACTGATTGGATGGGTATACTGAATTTTCAACAAATATAAGAAATTATGTATACCGAACATGTCATTTCCATTCCACCAAAACTCAAAAATATGCTAAATTCATTTAACGGAATCATCTGACTACACTTCCCTCTATGCTAGAAAGGATATAAAAAAAGGTTGCCTAAATGAAAATGCATACAATTCATAGACAAGAAGTCAAGAATACAAAGAAAATAGGAACATGCGAAGACAAGAAAAACATAAGCAATAACTCGGTCTTGTAGTCAATAATGTTTACATCAATTAATTTATCGTTCAAAAGGATATAGCCATGAAAAGGAAAACGTAGCCAGAATGAAAAAAGTGTACAATTCAGAGACTTGTACAAAGAAAGTAGGAAGATGCGGAAACAAGACTAACATAAGAAATAACTCATTCTTGTAGTCGGTGATGCTTAAATCATCTACTTCTGTATGTTTCAGAGGATTTAAAAGGGAAAGCCTGAAAATGTGCTAAAATGTCCAAGGAGGGCAAATTGTACAAGAAACTAACCTGAATCAGAAGGAACTTTGTCCGTGACCTATAAGCAGGTGGACGGTGAAGCTGCATCTCCCATATACTTTCATAAGAAAGTTCAAGTTTATATTTAATAAGGTTGTAGGAGAGGTAGAAGTAAATCTTTTTCATATCAAATCCAAATTGAACCGAAACATTACTTGCACTAAAAAGAGCAGATAGAATATTTTCCTTAACCAAGCATCCCAAATGCAGCACAGTGTCCTCCAGAGAAAACATTGGAATTCTTGGTCTTGGAACAATGTCCCGGTCTGCAGATCTGGTTTTCAGATAAGATCGTCCAATCCAGAGAGCATTTCTTTGAGCGGCATCTTCTACTAATGAAGCACTTTCCTGTGACTGGAACTGAACTATAGCAAACGCCCTTGAGTTGGCAGAGATGTTCCTTGGATGCCTGAGTTTGAGAGCATAGATGGTTCCAGCGCCAGCAATTCGCTCCAAAAAATCTTTGACAGACTCGGCACTGTCAGTTTGAGCAAATCCTTGCACCTGAATAGTTCTGCCAACCATGGTGCATATCACAACTACAACAAGATCATGACAAAGTCAATTAATCATTAGGAATGATACAAAGCTCGAGATATAATAGCGCATTTTATTTCTCTTATTACTGTTACATTTTAAACAAAAAGAAGCAAAAAAAAGAGCATAGAGAAAGATAATCGTGCAAAACACTCAAGACTCAACACTCAACCCTAACTAGTTCACCGAATTTTTTTTATACTAGGAATCGATCTTTTTTTAATAATGAAGTAGCTGTTGCGATACCTTGGTTCATATACAGAAATATAATTTAAAAAATAAAAGCATACCATTTCTTCATCAATGAGCCTAAATCACGGGAATGCAGTAGCACAAACATGGCTAGAAATCAAACATGAAACGTCCCTCTTAGCAAGCATTAACAAACAGACGTCAGTAAGGTACAACATGAACAGATCAGCAAAACAAATTTCGTTCACAGCAAGAAAACTTTCACACACAAAAAACGATCATCAATCATCATAGGACACGCGCATTAGCCCCAACTCCACATCGCTTTGATTTTAACTCAGAAATAAGCAAAATCATATATTGAAAAAAAAAACGCAAGAGGTCAACGCATCTATTATTAGCAACTCTCCAACTAATACCCTCTGCCTTCGCTGGACGCACCTCACAGGCCACCGCCCATACGCACGAGCGCCGCCGAGGCGCCAATCCTGCCCGCACCCGGCAATCCCACACGAACGCCGCCTCACGTCCCGGCGCACGGCGGCATGAGCACCACCGCCCGATGGGCCTGCTGCACCCACAAGCGCCGACGACGGGAGGCAGCAGCAAGCTCTGGTGAATGGTGATTCCACCTTCCGATTTTTGGCAGGCCTCTTGGGATGCAGCTAGTTTGGCAGGCCTCTTGAGATGCGGCTTTAGCTTTCGCTCGTGGGATGACTCATCCTAATCCTAATTATAAAATATAGAAATAGTGCCTAACAATATTAGTTTGGTAGGCCTCTCAAGGTGCACCTTCAACATCCTTTGTGGAGTGACTTATATGGCATAGATAAAACTGTTTTGAAAAACGTCTCGCAAAATTGCAATATTGGTAGATTAGTAATAATTTTTGTCAAGTTTGTAAGGAGCAACTGGGAGAAACCATGTTTTCCTGGATCCAACTCCTCGATACCAAAATGATTCCGGCTCATTTATGCTCCTTGCAAAGAGCTATTTTCTAGATGGTCGTTCGACAGATCTCTAAAGCAAGACGGGGAAATCGGAGTCGTGCCAAAAGGACCTTAGTAGGTCATAAAAAATTGTTGCAAAAAGTTGTGTATAATCCAATATATCTCACGTTTTATCTCACCGTGATTTCTCCCAACATCGAGAACCCTTATGTCACCAGGGTGGAGACAAGCTTGTGAGTGCGAGTATCTTGGGAGAAATCATAAAACGATGTTGCAAAAAAAATGTACAATCATATAATACGCTTAAAAAAAAGAAGCCTTTGGATATAGGATAGATCACACAACGAGTAAAACACATCGTGAAAAGTGCAAGCAAAGTATGTTTGGTTATCCTAATCTATGTAACAAGTATAACCGTAGATTTTTAGTATTTTACCCCTGATATTCTCTCATCGGAAGATACTCTTAGTAATAACAATAAATTATTGGCAAGTAGTCGCACCTAATTCCAAAAGAAAAAAAAAAGCAAGGAGAATGCAACCCACTAGATGAACGCTTTTATCGCCCATTTGCAACCCAAGACGAACAATGAGTTTGATGGTCCATGTTTAGCGTGTTTCCACCAATCCAAGATCGACAACGAAAAGGCAACGGCCAGCAGCCCCAGATCCCAATCCAAAACCTCTACTCGTATGCAGAAAGCAAGGACGAAGGGCCACCGAAAGAAGCAATTGTTAACACCCCCTAGGCCCACGTCGGAGAAATGAAATGAAACGGCAAGCCAGTACTCGCTCCTTGTCGCAAATAGAAGACGTTTTGGAAAAGGTTTCGGTCAAACATTGAGAATATAAATCATAAATAATTTTTAAATTGTTAAGTTTAAAAATGTAAAAATCATATAACTAAATTTATCTTGAAAAGTATTTTCATAAAAATATATATATATATCACTTTACAATAGTTAATTTTAAAGAAATAAATGGTCAAAGTTATGCTTTGGAGACCGTGTCGCTGTTCTAAACGTCTTCTATTTGTGATACGGAGGGAGTACTGGCTTGGCGGCCTTTGGCAGTTTGGCTCGTCACTCCTGTCCAAAACAGGCTGCGGAGATTCCTGCGCCTTGTTTAGATACACTCAAACTATCAACTTTTTTTCACTCTCTCTCAATCATATCACCATCATAACAATGTTTGGACGCATACATAAAGCATTAAATATTGGTAAAATAAATAACTAATTGTACTTTTAGTATGTACTAGGTAAAATACCTGTGCGTTGCAACGGGTAAAAATTATCAAATAAAAATATAAGTATAAACGTGTTTTTATTTGTTATAAAAAACACTTGAACTATAGAATTTTTGGAGTGCATTGATATCTAACTTTTCTAATACAAGAAATTTGCAGGCCAGGCCACATGCTCTTAAGTCTGGTGAATTTTTTCACGACGAGTTGTTCTTGCATCCATCCCCTGTAGATGGATTTAGGACGGGTAAAAATATGTCCCTGATCTTTTAACTGTCATTCGAAGTAATATAACAGAGTTCTAATTAAACACTACAGTACATTGAGCTAAAACTATGTCGTTGTATCCTTAGTCTAGGTAAAATGACCCTTCATTGTTTGCAGACATGCTTGGGTTTTGATTCTAACTCGCCCGAACAACGATTCTTCCTCCACGCCGTTTGAAGCTCCTCGTCCCTGCCGTGGTTGGCCCTTCGTTTCAGCCGTGTGCGCGGATGGCGGATGAAAGCGATAAACAGGAGGAGCGGCGTCGGGGGTTCACCGCGGAATGGAGGAGCAGCGACCGAGGATGGCGGCGCGAGACACACATGGGAGGAGCGGCGGCGCACGGGGGCGGCGCGAGGCACTGACGGGAGGAGCGGCCGCGCGGACAGCGGCGACCCGGGCATTTTTTTTACTGGAGCGAGCGAGCGTCCTCTTTTTTTTATCGGAACGCTGGTCGGAATCCAACTCTGTGACCAGACGAAAAGGGGTGGAGAAATTTTGCCTCAACAATGTTGTAAACAGATTAGGACTTCTAGTTATCTTTACATTCACAGAGTTAGTTATAGGAGGTCATACCAAAAAAATGGTACAAAAAAAGAGGCAGAAATTTTGCCTCTTTACATTCACAGAGTTAGTTATAGGAGGCCATACCAAAAAAATGGTACCAAAAAAGAGGCGAAAATTTTGTCTCTTTATTATTAAGGTATAGATATGTCGAGACGAATCTTTTGAGTATACGTAGTTTATATTTAGACAAAGTTTGTCAAATAACAACGAAAGTGCTACAGTTGAGAAAAAATCTCGTCGGTTGCATCTAAAGGCTGCTTCACTCTCACTGGCTGGAGCATTGACTTGACCTCCAGTTTTGCATCGGGTACAGAGGGGGTTTCCATGCGAAGCAACCGCTGCCGATTCGCTCCGTACGCTGTGTAATGGGAACAGAGCAGAAAAGGACACGAATCCACCGTGGAAAGCCAGGGAAAGAGGAGAAAATGGTCGCAAAGAGGCCTGGACAAAGAAATGCAACGGACGAAGATGCCTCCTGCTCCCCATCCGGGCCCTACACTACATTATAGTACACTCAACAATACTCAAGTGATGATCGTCAAGGATTTGTCGCCAATGAAGAATGAACCCAACGTAGAGATGACATATTTTTGAGGAAGCTTGCAGGCCACGGTGCAATCGAGTGGCTCTGATGGAGACCTTGTCCGCTCAGAGGCAACGGAGACTCGGCGGTCAATGGGGGAAACAATAATGCACATCCAGTTTGCAGTCTGCGCTTTTGCAAGGCATGTGAGCTTATCTAACCAAATAGAGTACCATTATGTTTTGGGACATCACCAAACAGGAGCTCAACAGTAAAAGTGCCTAACACCTCAAAAATTTTCAAACCATTTCATCCAAAACCTGCCACATCCGAAACATGAACAGAAGCAGAAGTTACATTTGCATTAACAAATTCGTCCACGGCAGCCAGTGATATGTGCATAACACATTTTTAGATAATGGATAAAAAAATATCCGGCTTCATCTATGGAAGGATAGACTCAGGCCAATTAATACAAACAAGTTCCAACCTCATAAACTGGCAACACGGGAACGAACAAAGTTTTGACAATTACAAACCAATCAAACTACTAGATAACCATCCAAAAGGTTTTAAAAATTGCAAGGCGGCGGTCTCCAATCTTTTGGCCGTAGCGACCAAAACGTCTTCATGCCGTTGTAGCTTTGCCCACTGCCGAAGCTAGTATGTTCCCCTGAATAGTACCTGCAGAAGAGATTTTGGTTTGCTTTTGTCAAAGCCTACTTTGTTTCTTGTCAGCCAGATACTCCAACAAATATACGACGCAGCGGTCAATACAAGAGCATTTACATGTCTATCCCCTCTCCTGGACCATGTGTTGAACATGTCGTCCATGGTATCTGGAGGGGGTAGACCAAAAAGAAAATGCCCCGCCCTCCACAAGAATTTGGCATGAACGCACTCAAAGAATAGGTGTTGAATTGTTTCTGGAGAATGACAAAAACCACATTTTTTATCTCCATTCCAGTTACGCCTAGCTAAATTATCTTTAGTAAGTATCACACTCATTTTAAGGTACCACAAAAAACTTTTATTTTTGAAGGTACTCTGATCTGCCAAATATTTTGTGGGACTCTCAGACCATTATTGATTAATGCTGCATACATCGAACTTACTGAGAACTTACCTGATGAGTGTAAAGACCAAACAAAAACATCTTTTCCATCCTGTAATTGAAAGCTCATTAGTGAGGCTACAATTCTATGCCAATTTGTAAGGTTCGCACCCACTAAATTCCGTCGAAACGAAATATTTAAGGGGGACGAACTTAATACTTTTGCCACTGAATCTTGTTTACGCCTCACAATGTTGAACAGATATGGGAATTTGTCTTTTAATGGCTTATTACCCAGCCAAGTGTCGAACCAGAATCTAGTCTGAGTCCCGTCTTTGATTGAAAACGTGCCAAATCCCATAAAGTTGTCTTTTACATTCATCAGGCCTTTCCAAAAATGCGAATCTGTTGCCCTCTTTTCACATTTCCCCAGCGGTTTATCTTTCAAGTATTTGTTTCTAATTAGTTCCTGCCATAACTCATCCTCATTTAACAACTTAAACAATCATTTACTTAGTAAACATTGGTTTTGAATTTCGAGATTTTGTATACCGAGACCTCCTTGGGGCTTAGGCTGGCACAAAATCTCCCACTTTGCTAGTCTATATTTCCTCTTGTGCCCGTCACTCTGCCAAAAAAAACCTTGATCTAAAACAGTTTATTTTCTCTAACACCCCTTTTGAAACCTCGAAGAAGGAGAACATAAACATCGGTAAGCTTGAGAGCACCGAGTTTATTAAAGTTAAACGACCACCGACTGATAGGAGTTTACCTTTCCATCCCCCAGCTTCTTCTCCAATCTGTTCTCTAATTCTTGCCAGTCTTTATTATTTAGTTTTCTGACGTTGATCGAAAGGCCTCCTAGTTTGCATCCAAACAGTGTGCATAACACATGGTCGAGTCAAATGACAGACCACTTTGGCGGTGCTCTCAACCCGGTTCCATTTGTCAAAAAAAAAACCCGGTTCCACTCCTGCTCCCCATTGCTTGCTTCACTCCCTCCGGCTCGGCGGCTCCCCCGCTCCCACTTCCGCTACCTAATGCTTTCACTCCCTCTGCGGCTCTGCCGCCCCCACTGCTCCCTGCACTGTTTGGTAGAGCTCCCGACGGCTCCTGCTCCCAGCCCGACAGAGAAAGGGGAAGGCAAGTTGTGGCGGTGCAAGGTTTTCTTAGGGTGTGTTTGGTTCGTGTATGCGTAGAGCCTGACTCGTATCTGAGAGCCTGGCTCCCATGAGACAGGCTGAGTGTATGCAACACTGTCATGTTTAGTTGACTGAACCTACTCAGTCTGGCTGAGAAGAAATGTTATTTGGTTGTCTGTATAAAATTACGTTGCATGAGATAAAATTAATACAAGGTTATAATTATTGATTTTTGTTTTGTACAAATACACTGTTAAAGTTCATAGATTATCTTATTATATCTTAAACTTCTTTAAAACACATTAATATCACTTAATATTTACTAATTATACACTAATAACATCATCAGTCGAGTAATCACTTGCATCCCGCGAGCCTGGCTCTCCAGAAACGCCCAAAATCTGCGTATCTGCAGAGCCAGGCTGAGAGACGTCTTTTGCATCCCGGGAGCCAGGCCCAGAAGACGATACAGGCAACCAAACAACATAAACTTGCATCCCACCAGCCTGGCTAGAGCATATGCGGGCAACCAAACAGGCCCTTATGCTCCCCACCAGCAGCGCAAAAGGAAGGAAGCCGGAAGAGCGCTTCGTCGACGATTCTCACATGGTGATGGAGGAGCGGGAGAGGCTTTGCTAAAGGGGCCCTGCAACTCCATTCTGGTTCAGCTCGGCGTTGAACAAGACCGTAGCCACACACGGTGTCCCAAGAGCCCGGTCCAGCCCAACCACCAAGGGCAAACAATTTGAGTAGAAAGGAGAAACCACAGCAGAATACAATGATATATTCACAACCCGGACATGCAACGCAAACACACTAGCTCCACTACATTACATATAGAAAGGCACAGGATCGTCCAACCTATACAACCACCAAAGCACTGCCTCGACAAAATGAGGGTGTGCCACAAGGTTAAACCTCACCCACCGAAGGATTTACCTTCGCTACATTAAAAGCAAGTCATGTCAGATGAAAACCTACTCTTTTTCCCCCATCTAGGTATCGCAGGGTCATCTGTGCTATTTGATCACAAAACGAATAAGAACAGGAGAAGAAATATAATGGAAATGAAGCCTATCGACGAATTCCATGCCTGCCTGAAGTTAGATGTATGCTATTGGAGGTTGCGCGTCAATCCACCCCGTGGTGCAGTTCTGCAGCATTAAAATGAAGGTGTAAATTAAGATAGCACTTGACAAAAACAAACTATGTTCCAGTGTTATTCATATGAGTTGGCATGAATTACAGAATTAGTCAACAACATATAAGAGCCAGTCTGCTTATATAGAAGTATATATTAAGCAAGACTGTAATTGAAAGGTTAATATTTATTAATACTACCTCCGTTTCAAATTATAAGTCACTTTGACTTTTTTGGTACATCCATTTTGCTAAGCATGTAGATATAACTTGGAACCCAAAAAGACTAGATACATATAGCAAAATAGATGTACCAAAAAAGTCAAAGCGATTTATAATTGGAACAAAGGGAGTATATGAATCCATGGAATTGAAGTAGATGGCACATTGAGGGTTTACTAATCTTACAATGTACGGAGTATGTAGTATACATGTTCAAGTATTCAAAGAGAAGGTCAAGTCGTCAAGGTCTCATATAAACCTTATAAAAAATATTCTTGTATAAAACATTTCAAAGGGCATACCTTCCGGAAACCGTCTGAGAAGTTCCAGGTCCTCTCAAATTACCAAGTCGTTCTTGTTCAAGGCACACCGCGGCAAATTTTTTCTCCAAAGCAACTATCTCTTGCCTCTTCTTTTTAGCCTCCACTTCCTTTGCTTTATGTAATGTATCTACTTTCTTTGCTAGCATCTGTAGACAACAGTTGGTAAGCTAAACCATACAACCACAGCAGATGTCTCCTCACATGCAGTATCCACTATGTCCAATCTGACTTAGGGGGTGTTTGGTTCCCACCCCCTAGAGTTTAGCCACTAAAGTTTAGTCACTTTTAGTCACTAAAGTTCCAAACACCCCCACTAAAAGTCACTTTTAACACTACAACTCTAGTCACCTCCACTAAACTTTAGTGGCTAAACTCTAGGGGGTGAGAACCAAACACCCCCTTAATACTGCCCAGCACATGGGCTCTAATTATTGTCGGCAAACAGATTAACAATCTCACTACCACACTACTCCCTCCATTTCAGAAAAGATTGTTGTCTTAGTTCTATCCAAAGTCTTAACCTTGACCATCAGTTTCTAGAAATTTGTATAGTTTATCATCATAAGATAGAAATTGATAGGTCCACCATGAGAAATACTTTCATACATGTTAGACTATACAAATCTAAAAGAATTGATGTTCAGAGAGACAAATGTTTGAATTCGGACAAACCTAAAACTGCAACCCTTTGTGAAAGGGCCCAAGATGGCCGAGCCTGGGCTGGTGTCAAGCCTATAGCAGCCAAGTACGCTATGGGCCTACTGGGCCAGGTCTGGTTTAGCCCGTTAGTGTTAGGGCTAATTAGAGATAAGAGATGGTTGCTTGGGAGTCAAGTAAACCTCTCTATATAAGAAGAGGAGATGTATCAATCTAATCAAGCAATGAAGAAAGAACAAACAATCCAATTACCCAAATACTCTAGTCTTCCTCCACGCCTACTTTGCCCGGCCATCTTCCTGGCAATGGTTATCCCTCAAATGAACTAAGGTTTATAACAGGGTACTACAATTTCATGTGAGAAATCTAGCAAACTAGGAGAGAATGGAGGTACTCCCTGTCCCATATTAGATGACGTTTAAGAATCTATCACGAAAACCAACGCTGAAACCAAAAGATAAAAATGCCCCTCAAGGAGTAAATACAGAGAGAATAAATACAGAAATGTATTGGGAAAAGAGAGGTTCATTAGGAAGTGAAAAGATGAGTGTTTGGGACAAAATTTGAATGCTATAATGTCATCTATTTTGGGACAGAGGGAGTAGTATTGATTACGAAATAATAAAGCAGCATCTTAAGTTTGGTGATAGTAGTATAGCCTCATATCCATACCTCTATTGCATCTTCTTTGTCCTTTAGAGTTTGGTCTTTGTCATGGCATGCCTTTCTCAAGGAAACTACCTCCTTTTGTAGCACGTCATAGAGCACACCAGCGACCATATCAGCTGAATCATTGTTTGTGGTTTCATTACTTTTCTCTTCTGCATTAGCCTTCCAATTATCAGCTGTTTCACAATCTTTAACCGCATCCGTAGATCTATCGAGTGAATGAGGTCCACTCCCAAGAACTTTCCCCCGGTCTAATGACCTGGTACCACCATCGAATGACTTTGAAGTTCCTTTTGCATGCTTGAGTACCAAACAACTGCTGGTAGAGAGGGAGGATCTTGAATTGAAAGATGGAGACCTCCTCATTAACACACCGTTTGGAGAGATTTTGGATATACTATCAACACCACCTAGTGAAAGTCGACGGGGAGGTCCATTACTTATACTCTTTCCTTCCACGGGAGGACGACTAGAACCACTTGGAGGACCCCTCAAACTATCTTCTAAAACTTTTAAGCGCAACTGACACTTTTCCTGAGTTCAAACAAATTTAATGGTCAGTTGAAAATTAATTACTCCCGTGCTTAAAATATTAGCTCCAAATCAACATTGTGATTAACCTTTAATTGAGCTTCCGATCGAGCAGTTCTCTCTGCAATAGCAAGTTTGTCACGAAGTTGCTGCATCTCACCCTGCAGAAGCAGTTTTTGTCAAAGACATTAGAACATTTCACTCTATTGATAACTGTGGATGTCCTATATCAAACAGGTTTAGCATCCTACCTGCAGGAACCTTCGCTCTTCAAGCCACTGTTTAACAGGCATTACTTTGTCATTAGCATCTTTCCACTCATTTGCAACCACAACAGCAACCCTGTTTGCAGTAACTTTCGCTCGAGCAAGTTCACGGTCACGAATTTTCTTTTCTTCCTAATTGTGTCATGAACAGAAAATAGCACAGGTCACACAATTGTGTAAAGAATCAATAATTGCAGAGTAAGGGCCTGTTTGCAAGGGAAGATTGATCTACAAATGTTTAGGATTTAGTTCAACTTTGTACTAAACCCTATGGATTTGGATCATAAAACTACCTTTCCAAACAGGCCCTAAGAGATGAAGGATAGTAGGTTACATTCATTTCTTGAACTTTCCGTTGGTAATCTCTAACAACATTGGCAGCTGCACCACCTTGCAGAACATCCTCTTCAAGCTCTCTCACAGTTTGACTCAGTTTTTCTACTTCCGCAACTTTTTGGCGGTGCAGTCTATCCAAGATCTTATTTTCTTCCTGCATTCCAGGAAGGTAACCAACAAATAAGTTCAATTGAGATGACTTTACTGATTAATTTATTGTATAGGCCTTGTAAGATACAATAGACTCTACTTACCTGGCAAATTTCAATTTGCTTCATCAACTCTTGGTTCTTATTTTGCATGTCATCAACCATAGCAGCTTTAGCCATCGCGATTTGTACAGTCCTTTCCGCTTCTAGCAGTGCTGCCTCCTTTTGCTTTGTCAAACGGTCCAAAGCTCTATTGTCATCCTGGAGCTTTGCGATCTGAAAAGAACCAGGAACTCTTTTGTCAGGTATTGTACATATGTATCCTCTGAATTAAAAGGAAGTGCAACAATATTTCAAGAAGTATGAGAAAAACATGATGACTTCATCACAGATCAAAAACAAGAGGTAGGTTGTAAGTATTACCTCCTTCCTAGAAATCTTTAGCTCTGCTTCAAGTGGTGCAAGGATGGCTTCAATAGGTGGCATATCATCATCTTTCTGAGCTGCATGTACTCTTCGTAGTGTTGCTTCGGCTGCAAACTGAGCAGCCATAGCAGCCTTTTTCTCATCATTTGTTTTCTTCAGTTCTAGGTTCTGCAAAACTCCAGTTATCAGAGAGCAACCAATAGAGGGGGAAGAAACAACAAAAGGAAGTCATAGGATATATATATATATACTTTGCTTTCAAGGAGAGACTCTGTCAACTTGAGTTTCTCATCCACCTTCTCTAATTCAGCAGTGAGCTGCCATCAAAGTACAACATATTAATAGTCATATTAACAAAGGAAACTAGCCATCTTTAACAAAACACAAAGAAAACACCCCCTTCTTTCCCTTTATTTTAATTTATTTATATATGAAAGAGCATAGCTCACTAGCCCAGTTGCCATCATGAAAACTAATGGCAAAGAGCATAGCACAAGGTAGATCTTCAACAACATACTAGTCTCGATATGAGTCAGACCTATATATTCACTAATGGCATGCAAAGCTACAAATGAATTGAATTCCCCCTGGAAAGATCATCACCACACCAGTTTAATATGACAGGTATCTTTGATTTGGAAAAAAAAAGGCCTTAGCTGATGAAATAGTTATTTTGAGGAATCTTTAAACACAGAGAAATGCAAGAATAAAAATACAAAAGAACCATTGCCTTGGCGCCCAAAACAGAGCAAAATCTCAATCACAGGATTGATTTCATTAACTGATCATAAATCAAATGTTGATTTGTTAATGTTTCAGGAGCTACATTGATTTGCCAATAAGCAAGTATTATGTTATAAAAGCCATACATAGTGTTTACTTGCTAAGAAACCTATGACATGCTGAGTTCCAAAAGGACAAGACGATAAGCAAATGGGAGGACCTTAGATCCAGACAAATAATAACAGACGCCCACAAACAAGATATATCATCTTACAGAAACACAATAGGAAAAAGTAAGATCATACAGGATATGGTTCCTCATGAAATTAACTCCAAATTAAATTGGACAGGCTCAACAGACATTTAAACTGAAACTATATGTTTAAGAAACAAACAGATCACAGAAAGGATCTCAACTGATAATACTAGCTATAGGCACAGTGCGCTGAAAGTACTTTAAATCTCTGTCCTTAGCTGAACAAAAAAAAAGCCTCCATACATGGAAAATGATAATCAAAACTCAAAAATTGTAAAAGAAGCTTCAGATTCGCCAGACCAGATTCTATTCACTTCAGTGGACTCCTAAGTCTCCCTAACTAGACCTGAATGAACAGAAGAAAGGCTTTTTCAGCAATTATTGACACTCTGGATCATACATACTATGCCTTGTTGATAAACTAGAAAAATGGGGGGAAATGAAACCAGAAGCAACATGGTGCTATGGACTTATTCAGCTGTCCCTCAGGCGGAAAAGAAGTGCCCATGAAAAGTTAAACCAAAGTTTTGAACAAAATAGCAGACACATGCTGGACCGAGAAAATAATGCCACCAGAAATGAACCATATCATTAGAATTAATCGGACCAACTGAATACTACCAGAAACAAACACGGTTCAGATGCCTTGCGCTCAAACTCCTGCTAACCCCAGCTTAGTTTGAGACCGAGTTTCCCTGAAGGGCTATTTGCCGATGCCTACCAAATTTTGCACTTAAAATCTGGCGCGACGACACCACCCCAGTCCACAAACACAGTGAAACGACCATTCATACAACGCTCTTACACAAGCATGAAGAAAACACAGAAGTTACCTCCTCGACGGCCTTCTCCCGCGCCCTCTCCGACAGCCGCAGCGCCTTTATCTCCGCGTGCGCCTCGCCCAGCTCCCTATCCTTATCTAAAACCCCATCGAAGAACCAAACATTGCTCAATAAGACCCCAAAAATCCTGTGAAAATCAACTAAAATTTGAACCCACGCAGCAACAGTCGCCAATCAGCTCACCCCTGACTTCGTTCTCGAGCCGGTTGAGCTCGACTTTGACGGGATCCGACCCGTGCATGAGAGTGAGGAGGTCGTCCGCGTCCAAGCCCGCCTGCACCAGGCCCCGGCGGCGCGCGGAACTCTTGTGCGCCGAAGCATTCCCCTCCTCGCTCCCGCCGTCGGCCATCTCAGATCTGAACCCCAGCGGGGCAACCCACCATCCAAATCAGCAGACGCCGCCGGGAGAGGCGCCCCGCCGCCGCCGAGCTCCCGTTCCGCCGCGCTGTGGCGTGGCGGAACTGCCTCCGCAATGCCCGGTCGGCGGGGGAAAACCCTAGCGGAGGTGTCTTGCTGCTGGCCGATGAGCGCGTTGCTCCTCCAGTCCTCCACTAGCGATTTGTCTTGTCTTGCTCACAACGGTGTGTTCAAAAAATGGAGAGAGAAAGGGGAGGAAGGCGTTTCCGGATTATTTAAAGCGGTGCGTTTCGGCGGCGATTAGTTTTACGTCAAAATTACGTAGTACGGCCAGGTAATCATGGAGTAGTAGTAGGGCTTGTTTAGTTCTCCTCGTTTCCCAAAATTTTCCATCGCATCAATGTTCAGACGTAAGAAGTATGCATGAAGCATTAAATGTAGGTAAAAAAATAACTAATTGTACTTTTAGTATATATATACATGTCGAGACGAATCTTTGAAGTCTACGTAGTCCATATTTGGACAAAAATTATCAAATAACAACGAAAACGCTACGGGAAAAAATTTGCACATGTAAACAAGGCCGCAGTAGGAGTAGGAGTACCAGGAGTACTAGTACAGGTATAGCCAGCCGTATTGGCGTGGGCGTGTGGCGGCACCGTGGACAAGTTTTCCTTGCAGCGTGCCAACGTTTGGCGTAATTGCTATGATTACTCTTTCTATTTTCAATTATAATTTTTTAAATACACGCTATATCTATAATCGGTTCTATTCGCTTGAGCAAGCTATAAATCGATTTAAGTTCGTACAAATTAATTATAGAACATTATTTTCCTCTCACAATAAATTAGTTTTATAAATTAAAATGTTTTATAATTTAAAATGAGTAAAATATGTCTCTATTTTTTTCTCTATCTCAATCTCCAACGAAACGTTTGTTCTAACCATTTTGTATTCTTATAATATCCTCATTACTGTCTATCATCTAAGTTATATTAAAAACAAAATGTCTCTATAAATATTTATATATATCTATTTATATGGTTTGCATTACTCTATGTCTCTATCGGTACCTATCTCTATTTCTACCCAATATTAACCACGTAGCTTTTCTTTCAATCTGCTTTCTTTACTTTCCAAATTACCATTTTCTATCCTGCTTGTCTACTTCACAAACTACATTTGCATGTGGCCTATATTCTAAAATATATCTACCTCTCTGTCTAGCTGAACACATTGCTATATAGATGGTATAGTTATAGCCACACCGACAAACATTCTTCAAAAACTACGAGTCCACCGATGAGATCACTTGTTTAACGTCACTACCTCAGCGCTCCTAAACATTGACGCACAACCTGTTCGTTTGAACTTATCAGCTAAAATTAGTTCTGTTTTTTGGTAATATGTAATAGTGTTTTTCTCTTACATGAATCAGCCAAAAATAGAGTTTTTAGACGTAGAAACGATTAACCGAATAAGGCCACAGTCATAACCCTCGGATGTATAAGACATGCACTTTTGAGGTCCAGGAAACATCCGACGCCAATGCACCTATCAGCATCAATGGACTTATTGTTGATATCACCATACACGCCCTTCACGGTCACTACAAGAGAACAGGCCTTTGGACGATCTATCGATTGAGCTTTAGTCTCGGCCAAAAATTATGTCCGGGGCTAAAGATCTTTAATCCCGGTTGGTAATACCAACCGGGGCTAAAGGTTTACTAAAGGTCCTTTTAGGTCCTTCCCGTGTGGATTCAAAAGGAAAACGTCCACAGAACTACATCACGTGAAGCGTGCCTGAGGCTTGAGGTGCTGAGTTCAAATCTCACAGATGCACATTTATTTTTTTCTCCTAGAACCTTTAGCCCTTTCTCTAGTGGTGGGTGATGAGCATTGAGATGTTATAACTATCACATCAAAGAAGTCTAGGCCAGTGGAGCCATCTGAGAGCGAACTCTGCTACCGTGGCAAGTAGATACACTACTATCGTTGCAATGGGTGTTGCCCAAACCATATAGTCGCCCGGTGACGTAGGTGAACATGCTGGTGGGAGCCTACCGACGTTCTTGTGCCGGAGAACGTGCACCTACACATTCTCCACATGAGGCATGATCAGCTCATGGGAACGTCAGCCATCACCGGTACGTTGTGCCCAGCGTGAAGCTTATCGTGCATAGCAGGGTCGTTCCGGTGCCTGATAACTAAACGAGTTAGAACAACTCAGCAGCTTTTGCAAAAGTCACAGCCCAACCAAACAAGGCCTTAGTCATTTTACACCATGCATTAATCCTGGACAGGGTGCCTTAGTCATTTTACACCATAGGGTGGTTGGGAGTTGGCGGCGGCTAGGGTTTTCCCTGGGTGGTTGGGAGGCCGCCCAGCCCGCCCCGGCGGCGGCGGCGGCACGCGCGTGTGGCTCCCCGGTTCTCCTCCTCAACTTGTCTATTTAAGTTGATTGCCCTCTTAGTGATTAATCCATTTGGTATTAATCACTTTTGCACCTAACACTAACCGTGAGCCTTTGAAGTTTATTGATAAATAAATGGGCTTGGCCCAATTATTCTAACAGCAATAACATGGAGTTTGACTCTAAGACGCATATATGATTGTTGAGTTTCAAAGCGCGTATTAGAACATATATGAGTGTTGAGTTTCAAAGCGCGTATTAGAACATATATGAGTGTTGATTATTGTATAATAAATCTCCGAACTATAGATCGTTAGGTATTTGTGCAACAAATTATATATTCAGTGCAGACACATTTGCTAATTTCAAAAATATAAAATGGAACCAAATCTAAATGACTCATATGTCTAAATTTGCTTAGCCGCGACTCACCAATTGGATTAATAATGAAATATATTTTTATAATAAATATATTAGAGAAAAATGTTAATATTGTTTTTTTAAAAATCTTATTCAATTGAAAATAATTCTTTAAAACATGAGATGTTCAGTTATTTTAGAATGGAAGACATACTACCTCTATCCCTAAATGAGTGCAAATATAGATTGTGTGTCAGTTTAAGTGTTTTATGTTGGACCAAGTTTTTAGTAAAAAGTATTCATATTTATGGTTTTGAAATAATTAATTATAAAAATACATTTCATAATTAATCTAATGGTATTTAATTGATATTATAAATATTTATGTCTTTTTATTTATAATTGGTCAAATTTGATGATATACTAAAATATAACACTGTTTTAGAATTGTATTTTTTTAAGAGATTGAGAGAGCACATAAGTACATTGATATAATCGTGTACTACTTTTTGTTTTTGTTTTCGTCGCTCGGTTCCAAGCAAATGTACCATAATTTTGTTTTTTCCAAACATATCTTGATTACTAGTTATTTTTTTTTAAAAAATATCTACGAATATTATTTTTAATAGACTAAATTAGCATTGAAACATCCAACGCGGCAGAAAAAATTCATACCCTGAACTAAACAAGGTCTTTATAGGTTGGCCACAGTGTGTTAGCGGGTAGCGGCAAGGGCATCATCGACGGATGCATTCTCGAGCCACTTTTCGTTCTGATGGTTCACCTTGCATCATCACAATTCACATCCATCGACATGTGGCGTGTTCCCTGCAATCTTTGATCGATGCGATGAATCGCTCCCGTCTGTGTAGTTCCCCTGGTCGATCATCATTTTGTCCTGGGAAAAGGAAACACCAGTTGTCCATTTTTTGGTGGCACTGCGGCATCCTTTCCGCGTCTCTCTTTTATGGAGCGCGATGTGGCACACGCGACGCAAGGCTGTCCTCTTGAGAACACCCACTTCAATTCGCCGACGCGGATGGACACACGTTGTTGTCGCCGAGGGTGTTGGATGATGTGGACAGGAACGGGGGATAGGCTTGCTAGGGTGCAATAGAAGCGTGATCGTCCTGATGTGCACTGTGATGTGCAACGTTTTCGTTGCCTGCTGCTGTCTGTTCAGCCACGAATGGAGGCTGTGTGCTCCGGAAGGCACGTACGACTGTACGAGACGAGATGGGAGGAATAACATATACTCCCTCCGTACCCATATTAGTGGACGTTTAGGACAACGACACGGTCTTCAAAACACAACTTTGACCTTTTATTTTTATAAAAATATTTATAGAAAAGTGATATATGTATACTTTTATGAAAGTATTCTTCAAGACAAATCTATTTATATAATTTTTATATTTATAAACTTAGAAATTTAATAGTTATTGATGATTTATATTCTCAATGTTTGACTCTAATTTTTTCTAAAACGTCAACTAATATGGGTATGGAGGGAGTAGTAGTAGCTAGGTCAAACTTCGAGTGGCAACGATCCAATAGAGTATAAGAATATATGTTCCTACTCTCGATAATGGTAGCATGATGGTGCATAGTTGCATGCTTATGGAAGAATTCGTGGTACCACGTGTGGACCCGCGAACGATGAATGCAGTGTTTTCCTCTCAAGAAATCAGCCGCTCATAGCCTCGGTAGAACTTAAAGTGATTTCTGCACATTTGTACATTAATTTGTTATAAAAAATACTATTTTATGACTAATTGTACAAATTAAACACGATTTATAGCTCAAGCGATGGAGTAGATTAAAGACGGTTTATAGGTCGAGCGATGTTTGGATCTCACTCACTAAACTTTAGTCATCAAACTTTAGTCACTTTTAGTGGCTAAAATGTCAAACACTCCCACTAAAAGGGACAAATCTTTTAAGTTCTTTTTAATCTCTTTTAGTTAAGATGTTGTTACTAAAATTTAGTGACTAAAGTTTATTGGGTGAGATCAAAGAGGACTAAGTCCTCTCATAATCCAGGCGCCTGAAGCTACGCGGTACCCCGTACCTAAAACTGGACCAAAAGCTCGCAACTCGGTAGCTCGCTCGACTCGGATCGATAGTGGCTCGGCTCGTTTAATTTTTCGTACGAGCTGAGCAAGAAGTTTAGCTCGTGTCTTAATGAGCCAGCTCGCGAGCCAAACGAGCTAGTGCAATTTACCATGGGCCAGCAGCACTACAACAAGCGAACTCCCACATTTTAGCCCATAAGCCCATTACGGCAGCCCACCATAGTGCCTAAACCCTAAGAAACTAAGCCAGCGACCCCATCCCTTCGGTGGCTCCGCAGACCGCAGCATCCGTGCGGTGTCGGTGCGCCGCTCTCGCTCCCCGAGTCCCCGTCGCCGCTGTCGTCTCTCCCCGTCCGCGACTGTGAAGCGCTGAAGCCGGCCTCGATCTAGGAGCGGGGGACTGGAGGAGGCAGGCAGGCAACGCACCTAGGCCCTAGGCCCTAGGCCCCGTCATCCATGTCGGACATGGAGGCTGAGGTCGAGGGACAGGAACAGCGAGCACCTCCGGCGCCGACAAGTAAAGAATCAAGATGCCGAGTGCGGGGTCGCGTCGAGAAGAGGACATCTGTGACGGAACGACCCTAATCCCATGGCCCACGTGTCCCTGTCAACCTCTGACAGCCGAACCCATGTTCCATGTGATTAAGACCTGTTCGCCACCGGGCTACATCAGTGCCCAATGTCCGCAGGATCATCTCACAATTCGGTTACAGCATTGCATACTTTTACAAATAACATCGGAATAAAGAGCGGAAGACTTAAATAACAATAGTTTTACAAAGCAGGGTTCCAAATAGAAATTAAGGTGCAGTTATTACAAACCAAGTTCTGATATTAGAAATAGACATAGGCAACATAGTGGAGAACAACAAAGATACTTATAATCACCCAGCCCGAGGGTGTACAACTATTCTTCGGCCTCATCGGCCTCTTCCTGGACGATGGTCACGCAGCAGGATACGAGACACATCGGGGACTCTGTCATACCTGCAGCATGGGTAACAAACCCTGAGTACTGGGGTACTCAACAAGACTTACCCGACTAAAGAAAAAGGGAGAAGAGTCAGAAAAGCATTTTGTAAACCTTATTTTATTTTGGAAAGATTCAGTATTCCTCAATTCTTCATCGTTCATGATTCATTTTACATTTCAAAACATACCTAGTTGAGAACCACTCTCCGTTGACAGTTAGTGACCAAGTCTCCATAACCGAGGAGCAACGTTAATCCGGATAAATAATAATCAGCTGAGGATCCCTATCCACACTGCATATGTAGCACCCAAGCTTGCATATGCCAACTCATCTACCACGATTCCTCCAAGATTGGGCCTGGTCCTACGCCACCCGGAAGTACAGTACACCACTCCTATCCAGGTACGACGACCACGTGGGTACATGCTACTTCCGCCATCTCTCCACTCCCAGTGCGCGGTTGTCGGTCCAATAAAGGATTTCTCGGAGCCAGAGCTTTTCGAAGTATGTGAATAGTTACAAGTCTTGACCAGCAGGCCCCCATACGGATGGTCCCTAATTTTCCAGCCAGAACTATACCTTGGTTATATCTCACCCAAGCGTAATAGTCCTGTCAGTTTTTCAACCCTGTCCCGGTCGGTGTCAACTGTTGAGTCCCGGACTACAACATGACGGCACCGTACGCTCGGACAACCTCTTCTCGACAATGACCACATGCTAGCTAGGCAAGCAGTCATCGAACGGGAAGTAAAGCCAAATTCCCATAAAGATTCTTAAGTGATCACACTTTTGAAAATGATATTTTATTGCAAGTCTAATTCAATAAGCATTGCTAAGCATTTTGCAAATACTTTTGAAAAACAGGTATCGGGTGTATCAGTGGTCAAGGTGGATAGTGCATCAATTAGGATAGCACACAACTCCTATAAACCTAATGCAATAATTTAACTCCAAAGCATTTAAGGAAATCATTTTATAAATTCAAGGAAAGGGGTTAAATGCACCGGGGCTTGCCTTGAAGAGCAAAAAGAACGGACTCGGGGTTGGTGGTGTAGGTGTCGGAGCTCGGGGTCGCCTCGGGGGTAGGTTCGTCAATAGCGGCCTCGACTCTGGTACCTTCTTCGTCGGTCACTATACGGATGCAATGATGTATGCTTATGAGGATGCTGGCATGAACAATAAGGTGCAAGACAATTCCACTGATTCAAGAATATAAGACTTTTCTATATAGAGTTATTATTACTTCTTTCCTAGCAATACAAGTTAAAACTATTAACCGATCTAAGCATCATCAAAACATGGCATCACAAAATATCATAGACCAGAGGGTGGGATCTATGATCGACAAACAAATCCAAAAGTCACATCACAGGTCAATCAATTTAAACCCTAATCATTTTTCTATTTTCTTTAATTTATTTAAAAAGGTCATTTTTGCAGTTGCTCCAAAAATTACCAAATTAATCTCATAAGTTCATCATGGCATAAATAGTTGGCAAAACAAATTTCATAATTTTTGGAGTTCATTAAGGTGCTCAAAGAAATAGAGACATTTAATTAACAAAAGGCACTATTTAACAATTAAAATAAATGCTCAAAAATCAACTTGTTCTAAAAGACTTCAAAATTTCACCAGAGACTAAACATGGCATAGGAAGCTCACAAAAATTTATCTCATGATTTTTGGAGTTATAAATGATTTTCTAAAAATCCAAAACCATCCATTTATTAATTAAAAGAGGGATTTTACATTTTCAAATTCTTGTATAAAAGTCAAGTTTCATATTTTTCTAAAATACTACATGGTATAGAGAGTCAATTGTAAAATTTTCAGAATTTTTAGAGCAATACAGAAAATCATACAAAACGATGAAAAAGCAATACTATTCACATTTTTTGAAAAAGAAAAGGAGCACTGTGCTCCTTTGCAGAGGGCTCGGACGGATCGCGGCGAGGCGAACAGCAGGGCTCGGGCGAAGCGGAAACTCTCGGCCGTCCGAGACCTGGCTGGTAGGCTCGGGCGAGACGGAAACAAAGGTTTCGTCCGAGGCCTGGCCGGGAGGCTCGGGCGAGACAGAAACAAACGTTTCGTCCGAGGCCTGGCCGGGAGGCTCGGGCGAGACGGAAACAAACATTTCGTCCGAGGCCTGGCTCGGCGAAGCGGAGGGTGCACGAGTCCGCTCGAGGCCTGGCTCGAGCGAAGTGGTGAGGGTCTGTCCGCTCGAGGCTGGGCTCGGGCGAGACGGAAACGTGTGCTCGAGGCCTGGCTCGAGCCAACAGTGAACGCGTGCGCCCGAGGCCTGGCTCGAGCTTTGCGCCGTTAAAAGGCAGAGACCGAGGGGGCTTCGAGTGCTTACCACGGTCGGAGACAGGGCTCGGCGGGGCGGTGGTTCGGCGGAGCGCTCCCGGCGGCGAGCGGCGTGCCGGCGGCTCTGTCCACCAAAAGAGATGGCCGAGGAGCGGTTAGGATCGCACCAAGATGAGGAAGAGAGGGCAGGGATCAGATGGGCGGAAGGAAAACCCACGACGACGAATTTCACTTCTTACCGAGGCGAGGTCGTTTGCCGGAATTGGGAACGGAGCACCTTCGCCGGCGAGAGGAGGGGCGGAGGGGTGAAATTGAGAAGGGGAAAAGCTTCGCGAGGACACGGCGGAGCTTCTGAGCTAGGTGGTGGAGCGGCGGAGGCACTGGACTGGCCTGGCCACGGTGGCGGAGAGGATGAGGGGCTCTGCCCACCGGCGGTCCCTTTTATAGCCGTGCGCGGGGATGGATAAGCGTCGCGTGCAGGCGGATAAGCTTGGCCGAAGCGTGCGCAATCGATTGCACGCTGGCGGAAGGACGGGCGTGCGCGCAGGGGCCGGGTGTGCGTTCGCCGGCAACGGCCACGCGGCGGCGACGCGCTGGGAGCAGTGGGGGACGGGAGAGAGAGAGAGTCAGCGCTCGCGTGCGGGTGCGAAAAGATGGTGCGGGCGCAGGCGACAAGTCGGGGGCGGGCGTGCGGCTGCCAGGCGTGCGGCGCAAGCGGCGCTGGCGCGCGGCTATGGCCGGGGCCCCCTAGCTGTAGGTTGAAGATGAACAGGGCTAGGTCTTAGGGTTTGACTTTCTGTATTTTGCAAATTACCCTCAAAATTTGAACTGGGCAACAAAAACTCGAAACATCAAAGTTGTGCAGAAAAAGGAGATCTACAACTTTGTCAATATGAATATTTTGAAAATCCAAATAGTTTTTGGACCACATTTAAAAACAGAAAAGGGAACACTTTTGGGATTTGAATAAATTCAAAATTACTTTTGATTTTACACTGAAAGTTGGAAATCTGCAAATATGAAAGTTGTTCCTTTTATCAAAACCTATAACTTTGCTAATATACACTTTTTCTGAAACTCAATAGTTTTTGAATAAATTTTGAAAACTGTAAATGGGACAAAAACTGGAATTTGAATGAATTTGGATTTACTTCAAACTTTGTACAGAAACTTGAAAATTTGTAAATACCAAAGTTGTTTCTCTTGGCCAGATCTACAACTTTGCTTTTTGGACCAACCTCAAATTTTGAATAATTTTTGAATTACAAAAAGAGGGGTAAAATCCAGGGTTTGGAAATCAGGGTTTTGCAAAGGGATTTGAAATCTGATTTTGATTTTTGGAACTTTGGCCAACACAACAAAACTTCAAGACGTCCAACTGAATAAGAATTACACAAAGCTAGGCACAGAGGTGAAATTACCATTTTTGCCCTTATAGGAAGATTTGGGCTTTTAGAGTTTTTGAAAAGAGATTGCTACACAAGTACTAGGCAACATAAATGGAAGGCAAGAATGATTAATGACTAATGATGATGACATGTCAGGTTAATTACAGTTAAACACCAGAGGTGTTACAACATCCATGTCAAGCAAGCGCGAGCGCGGTGGCCGGGGCCGAGGCACTAATGGTGGAGGTTCTGCAGCTGCAAATCGTGCGTCGCCTGCCACGACTCCGCCGGCTTCAGCTTCCCAAGCTACTGACACGGTGTGTATGAAAAATCAAAATATTTCTTTTCAGCATGATTTTGTTGAGTACGTGTACGTTGATCTGTAGCCTGTAGGATGCTTTGTGTGCCAAATTTTTTTTCAGCATGATTTTGTTGAATGCGTTGATCTGTAGCCTGTACGATGCTTTGTGTGATTTCATTAGTCTGAAGTGTAAACCGTAGGACAGTAGGATAAGAGTTCATGTTTATTTATCTATATACTACTACCAAATCATGAGAATGAGAAATTTATCAATTTGTGCAGCAAATGGATCCCTTGTTAGACGAAGAGGAGGAAGAAAATAGCATTGACATGAATGATGATTCATCAGTAAGCTTACCTACAATGGATGAAGAAGGTGAAAATCAAGGGGACGATGGAGCTGAAGTGGATCAGCAGGAAAATAAAGGAGGAAAAAGATCGAAGACTGGTATTCAGTTGTCTCCTTCCAAGTGCAAGATACAGAGAGGAAAGCGGGTTGGCTGTTGGAAGTACTTTAGGGTGATTAATGTGGCATCCAGTAAGGAGTTTGGTGTTATGGTAACAAAGGCAAAGTGCAGGTTCTGTGGAAGAAGTTATGTGTACAATCTAGGGGGCAACTTCACAGTTGAACCGACATCTTAAAAAGTGCACTCCATATTTGAATAAATTGGCTAAGGCTACATCTCAACTAGCTCAAGGTACACTCAATCTTGACCCAGCTAATGGTTCTGTTGTTGTGAACCCTACTGAATATGATCATGAGCACACTCGACAATTGATTGCAAAGATGATAATTGTCCATGAGTACTCATTTAGAATGGTAGAGCACAAATGGTTTAATATATTGATGAGATGGATGAATAGTAACTATGAAAGTATTGGTAGGAAGGCTATAAAAACTGAGTGTATGAAGGTTTATGAATCTGAAAGGGAACTCCTTAAGAAGAGCCTTAGAAATGCTGAATCCATGAGTTTGACAACTGATCTTTGGACATCCAATCAAAATCTTCAGTACATGTGCTTGGTGGCACATTATGCAGATGAAAATTGGGTTATGCAATGTCGTGTCCTTAACTTTGTTGAATTAGATCCTCCCCATTCTGGTATTGTGATAGCCCAGGCTGTTTTTGAGTGCATGGTTGAATGGAAAATAGAAGATAAGGTCGTGTCAATCACTCTAGACAATGCTTCAAACAATGATAGTGCTGTAACAAATTTGAAGGCCAAGCTTCTTGCCAGAATGTAAGTGCAATCAAGCCCTAATTGTGAGTTTTGGTGATAATGAACACACGATTGGAGAACTAATGAGATTCATGAAGTTGATAAGCAGGTTATGATAAGAAAGGATGGTGTATGTACGTTGGTGGACCCCCCATACTACATTTCATCGGATCCAGACTCAAAGTGATATATCAAACTTTTTCATTTGAATTTGAGTTATAGGAATGTCGTACTATCAAGGGGGAATGCAAATACATTGCTATGGCTGAATGACATGTGCTCAAACCAACCCAAGCCATCCATGTTTCTAACCAAAGACAGCTGCACTGAATTCCAATCCAACCCTGTCTGATTGGTAGGCGCGGTAGTGCCGCTCTTGTCGCGGCAGTGCCGGGCCGCGGCACTGCCGGGCTTCGGCCGGCACTGCCGCGACTTATTGTAACCGTTGGCAGGGAGGAGATATTTACTCCATCTCCCTGCCACCCCAACGGTTATCCACGACCATAACTCGTCACCTACCTCCAGACAAGCTTCTCTCTTCCCCATTGAAGGCTCTCAACTCCCCTCTCACCAATCCTTCGATTTCCATTGATTCCAAGTGATTGAGAGGCTTAAACCTTCATCAAAGAGAAGCCCTAGCTGAGATCTACTTCCTAGAGCACTTGATTTGAGCCATAGCCGGTGGATTTGCTTCTATTACTCTTGGGTTCTTGGAACCCTAGCCGGCTAGGCGTCACCCTAGAGCCTTGCCAACTTGTGTGGCGGCCTAGGGAGGTTTGTAATCGATTGTTCAGCTAGTATTATTACCCCTCACCTCAAGGATTTGGTTCCTTGACTTGAGAATGAGGTAGAGTTGCAAAGCTCATGACCTAAGTGGTCAACCTCAACAACGTGGAGGTAGGCAAGCCTTGGTGGCGAGCTGAACCACGGGATAAATCACTTGTCTCTTGTGCTTGCTTAGTTTCATTCTTCATATTCATGAGCTTGTGATAGATTCTAGGGTTTGGCTCGATCTACTTTATTCCTCTTATTTGGCTTGGAGTAGTTGGTTCTGCTGGTTCATAGAACTTGTTGTAGCATTTCTATTCATATAGAATCAGTTAGTTGTGGCTGGATTTCGAATTGCAGCTTCTGGTCTCACACTGCGCGGCAGTACCGCGCTGGGGCCGGCAGTGCCGGGCAGCGGCAGTGTCGGGCACAGAGCGGTAGTGCCGGGCTTATCTAATTAAGTTTTGAGTTGTGATTTTTGACAGGCCTATTCACCCCTCCCTCTAGGCCACACAGGTCCTTACATAGAAAGAATCCACAATTTGACCCAATTTATTTTGATGTTCGTTGTGCTGCCCATATACTCAATTTGGTGTTTAATGATGGTATGCAGCCATTAGAATCTTTGATAAGTGACCTTAGGAACACAGTGAAATACTTCAAAAGGTCTCCAGCTCGTATGTATAAATTTGTGGAAGTTTGCAACCAATATTCTGTTAAAGTAGGAAAAAGCTTATATCTTGATGTCAAAACAAGGTGGAGTTCAACATATAAAATGCTAGATTGTTGCCTTGATTATAAGGATGCATTTGAGTACTATAGTGAAGTAGACACCAACTATGAGTGGAAACCTACAGAGTCTGAATGGGAGTTGTATGGGAAATTGAAGCCCATTTTGGGAATAATGGCTGGAGCAACCACTGCCTTTTCAGCATCAACCTACCCCACTGCCAATATGTTTTATCCTTACATTACATCAGTAAAGATTGAACTGAGGAAGTGTGCAAAGTCTACTGATGTATATTTAAAGAGTATGGCTACAGCAATGTTGGAAAAATTTGATAAATATTGGGAGGAGAGAAACAATGTCATGGTAATTGCTACAATCCTTGATCCTAGATTCAAAATGAGATACATTGAATATGCCTTTGCAAATATTTATGACCCCTTAAGGTGTCAAAGGGAGTTGAATGACATCGAAAAAGAGTTGGAAGGTCTATACAAGAAGTTTGAGACAGTGTATCGTCGCAAGATGGGTGATGACAATAGCTCAAACAATTCTCAAGCAGCCTCATCTTCAAAGGATACAAGCAGCTCTTTGGCTTCTATTGTTCCAAGTGAATTTCAATCCTTTTTGGAATCCACTGCTTCAGAAAGTTCAAAATCAGAGTTACTCATTTATCTAGATGAAGCAAATGTGTCGGTACATGAAAAAAAAATTCAACTTGCTTAATTATTGGAAGGTGAATGCTCACGGGTTTCCTGTTGTATCAAGCATGGCAAAGAGGTTTTTGGTTGTCCTAGCTAGCAGTGTATCTTCAGAGTCCACCTTCAGCACTGCGGGTAGAGTTCTTGATGACTTTAGGAGTTCTTTGAAGCCGGCAACGGTCCAGGCATTAGTCTGTGCTTCTAGCTGGATACGGGGTTCTCAAAGCTCACCTTTACTACTGGTATGTCAACATATCATCCACTGATCCACATTTAGAATTTTGGACTGTTTTCAAATTAATTTGTTCGTGCTAAGATTTTTTATGTATAAAAATTAATGTTGTTTTTTTACTGTAATTTTAGGGAGAAGATGATGATCAAGATATTGAGTCTGTGGAGTTTCCAAAATGTGTGGTCGCTAGCAATTAGTAAGCAATCAGGAACTTTTGCATGCTCTATGTTTTGGATTGATTTATCACTATATGTAACTGTTGTTTTCTTGTGTGCTATCCATTTAACATATCCCCTACATTTTTCAGATCTCGAAGGGTGTCTGTTTTGTACTTTTGCACAAGGATCTCTAAGTGTCAAGACCAAAGACGAAGTGCACTTGCTGCTGTGTGCTGTCTGCCTGTCTTTTAGTATTTCCTAGAACTTTATTTTGTATGGCTGTAAGTTTGCTATGAACGTCTCAGTGCTTTGTGCCCTTGAATCCTTGTTATTGTATGCCTAGATGGACATATAGTATGGTAATGGTACGTTGGGATGATGCTAATGGTATGTACATATGGAAGTTGACATTATTATGATTTTTATAACCTATGGATCAGGCTCGCGAGCCAAACGAGCCAGCTCGAGCTTCCAAACGAGCCGAGCCGAGCTGACCTTCTGCCTCGTTAGGATAACGAGCCGAGCCGAGCCGAGCTGGCTCGTTATCCAAATGAGCCAGACCGAGCCGAGCCGAGCTGGCTCCTTAGTCCAGCTTTACCCGTACCCCATGATCATCGGATGCTCGGCGCCCATCGGCGCACAGTGCATCGGCGTGCGCCCATGATTCGAGTGCGGTCTCCAGTTCAGAGCCGGCCAGGACGCTATCGAGCCAGAGCAATCTGCCAAATCCCCGCTGCCCAAGAACAAAAGCTAGGGCATGGCATGGCCCATGGCCATGGGCATCACGGGCACGTGAGCAAAAGTGGCGCATCGGTAGCATCCGGTTCAGTTCCCAGTGGGCAATGGCCGGTTAAAAAGTGCTGAACTGACACTACTCTGGTGCTTCCTGTGCTACTCCAACATCTTGTTAATCAACACCAGCAGTAGCTCTCAAAACAGGATCGCTACTTTTTATTTGAGTGCTTCCCTTATTTTTGAGGGTCTTGTTTTTTTGACTGCACTCCAGCAATGCCCCTCAAAATAGAGCACTCAAAATTATTTAAACTGTCAATGACATGTGGGGTTTGGTTGTCATAGGCTAACTTGGTCATGAGAGGTTAAGTCGGGGCTTTTCACATAAACTCGCCCGGTTGCGGGAGGTGAGGGAGGGATGAGAGCGCAAAATCACGGATGAGAGCCGAACTATTGGCCCAACAGGAATGAGGACTGAGGGAAGAATCTGAGAGCCCACTCAAATTTCAGGACCCTAGTAGGGGCCCTGCTGAAGCTCGTTTTTTTACATGAGCTTTCATATTTAGCTATGAGGGCCAAAGTAGGGGGCCTGCTGGAGTTGCTCTAGTTCGGGAAAAATGTGGCGAAATGTTACTGTAGCACTTTCGTTGTTATTTGACAAAATTTGTCCAAACAAGACCTAACTAGACTCAAAAGATTCGTCTCGACATGAGCAGACCAAAAGTACAATTAGTTATTTTTTTTACCTACATTTAATGTTCCATGCATGCGTCTAAAACGGATATTGCGTAAAATATTTGGGGATATTTCATGAACTCAAGGTGCCCTGAGTGGATGGTCACAAACGAAGAGAACCTATCAATATACCATTCTTGGTCACGTTCCCACACCGTTTGTTGCGCGAGTAGGGGTGGTGAGGCCGTGAGGTGAGGGTCCTCCAACCTGCACGGAGAGTGGGGAAACACGGGTTTGTGCATCCTGCTCCCTCGTATTCGCGTTAGCCCAACGGCCAACACGGGCGCGCACGGCTGGACCACCCCCGCCCCGTAATCACGCGCGGTACCCCCCGGTGGCCATCCAAGTACGCAAAGCCAACCGTGCCCGCTGAACCCGAACCCGGCCGGCCCACCAGTATCCGTCTATAGTTGCGTCGCGGCTGGTTCTATCCGCATCCGCATGTGACCGCGGGCACGGCAGCAATCCTCGGTCAGATCCACGGCCGAACGCCCCTGACGCCCTGCACGAGAGCGGTGGTACAGCCCGCGTTGCGCCGGCCGAACTGGCCCGCGTGAAGCGATCTTGACTTGTTGCTGCATGCTGCCGCCCCTCCAACGTCCAATCTCTCCACCCACCCGCGCGGCCGCCTGCCGTCTTGTGAGCTGTTGCTGCGACCGCCCGCTAGCGAGGACTACGGCCAATAGGGCGGCGCCCCTAGGCTCGGCTCTGGTCGGTCGCTGATCCGCCGCCTGACTGCCCCGCTGTCGCTGCCGGTTGCCGCTGCGGCCACATGCGCCGGTGCACGCACGCATGTGTGGTTCCAGTGCACTACCGTGCTCTCGCCCCTGTCGCCCAGCCTCCGTTCCGTGCGGACGTGAACCTGACCGTGTTGCCCTGTATGGTGGAATCGAAGTGAGGGATGGATGGATCGAGCCAGGGCATGTTAGCCTGCTTCTACACGCAACGTGCACGCCGCATCAGAGGACGTTTGCTTCGGCAAGGAGCCTGGTAGCCAGGACGTCGTTGTTCGTTTCCGATCGCACAAACGCTTCGTACCCCAACAACAATGGAAACCGTGGCCAAAGCAAGAAAAGCCGCCTGAACCATTGCAATTTGCAGGCGTTGGATAGCAGCAAAAACTCCCGATCATCTGCCTTAGCTGCTTCGCTAAGATGTACGTAGCCCGTGTTTTGATAGTTGAGCCGGGGTTGTATTATTGTACCTGCATGGAGTAATCTGCAACACTGATATGAGTTTAGGCGCCTAGGATCCATCTTCTTGTTTCAAATTACTACTAGGAACTTTAACACGACTGAAGCTCCCCAAATGTGACAACACAGAAGGACCCCAAAGTGCTCTGATGCACTGATGAAAGACACAGAAGCCTGGACCCATCAGTCAGCTAGCAAAGTACAGTACCCAGTGAGATAGCTTGGGTCTAGCTCGCGGAGGGGATCCGAGGCGGAAAAAGGCTCGCGTCACATCCATCATAGCTAGCGATGAGCACAGCATCGGTGCTTCCTAATCTCTCGTAGTCGTAGCCAGCCGCCAGCCGGGGTCCCCAACGTGAAATGCTCAAGGATCCTTTATGCGACAGGTGTTTATCAGTCCACTTACAGTACATACTGTACTGTACATGAGACTGGATCCATGCGCATTTTCGTGCCAGTGGTTGTTGCTATCAATCTATACCACGTTAGGTGTGCATGTGCACGTCAAAAGGTGTCGCTCTTGGATGCACTGCACCAAAGTTCCAGATGTTAGCACGTCACGCTTCACTATAGCAAATCCATGCTTTAATTGTCTCTGTGTTGGTCCAATTATTATCCTAGTGAGTGAGTTTAGCCTAGTACGTATTCGATGATGCCCATGTCTGTGTGTTTATTGTGTTTGCTAAAGGACATGGTCTTTAAACCTAGCACTGTGCAAGCAGATTTCAATAATCGGTAGATGCAGAATTGATGGTCGATGGAGAAGAGAGTACAAAATGATGGCGTCGTCATGCGTCGTACTCCGTACGTACAAACTAGTCAATGATGAGCTATGAATGAAGAATGCGACGGCGTTATTAATTTTCCACTTAAAAATTGCAATCCACTGATCTAGTAAGTACTACACTGCTCCGTACTAGATAATCGGAGTAATGAATTTGGTAGTTGGTAAACAAACTTTCCTCCCGTCACCATTAGATTGCCTGCTTAGATTGCGTGGGCCCATGATTACCAGACTAGTAGACTACCTACACGCATGAACCAAAAGCTGAAGCCAAAGAGCACACAGCACAGTAGTGGTTGCCATCACAAATCAGTCATTAGGGAGTACTAGTGACATTACAAATGACATTTCCCCCCTCTAATCCAAAACTTGTATAGTGGGGCCTGGACCGGAAAGCGATAGATAATAATGCTGAAAAAAACAGAGGTAATGCTGAAAAATAAGAGCAATGATGGACGCATCACTGACACTTGGCATGCTTGTGTTTGAAGGCCCATTGGTGGAGCTGGCAGAATGCATACTGTATGCGTCAACCATCATATCATCATTATCATAGTCATAGTTTAAAGCGCCTCATGGGGCTTGGATTGCATACGTGAAAGATGCATGCCTCCAAACCAGAGCAGAGCAAGCAATCAAAAGCCACTGCACTATCGACAGGCACCGTTCATCACCGGCCAACTGCCACATGATGTGTGGAGGAAACATGAAAGATAGATAGCCCCCACTTTGCTCAGCCCACTAGCGGATAAAAATCATGTGAGCTTCATTATGCCTGTACTCGGCCTTCCGTTTACAGGATAACAATAAACTAAAAAAAAAGAACTGCAATAAACTAAAAAAAACTGCACAGCACAGGTCAACAAATATTGACTCTATTCGTTTGAATTTATCAGACGACTTATCAGTACGATTTATTCTCTCATATAGAACACTCACTATTAAAACAACTGAATTTAGCCGAAATAAGTTCAAGCCGACAGAGCCATACCGAGAGAGAGTTTAAATGGAACATCATAGATGCATTATACTCTATATGTAATTGCATCATATTGTTGCATAAACTAGCCTATCGACCTGTGCTCTTATAATCATTGTATGCACCAAACTTCTAAAATATGCCAACAAAGTTCTTTTTCCTGCACCATACTGCACTGTATGCACCTGCAGCATCGATTGCCACGATTAAAAAAAAAAGCTGTAAGGGCGTCCGCAATGGTGTTCAAATCGCTAGCTATTTGGTCTCTAGAAGAATGCTATTGGCTCTCAATGACAACTTACAAATAGCTAGCTAGATGAGACATATAAATAAATACTATTTTGATGAAACAACTTACAAAAGTAGCACTCTTATTGGCTATCGAGGAGAGAGATCAAATAGCTAGCTATTGGGAAGTCGCTAGCTATTTGATCTCTCTCCTCGATGGTCAATAAGAGTGCTACTTTTATATTATTTTTATACGTCATCTTGCTAGCTATTTGTAAAGTGCTATTGAGAGCCAATAGAATTCCTCTTAGCTAACTATTTGGCAACCATTGCGGATGGCCTAAGCAGTACGGCAGTACGCACGGACTGTCAGAATGTAAAATGTCGGCGGTCAAGAGTCAAGGTGCGTCAGTAAAATAATAAATGGGCTGACACAGCAGAGGCCCATATACAGTCTGTACATGACGGGCGCACGCGGCAGCGGCACGCCGCTCCAGCTCCAGTTCACTCGGATTCCAAGCTTGTTCGTGTTGCTTCCGCGCAGCCGGTCCCTGAGCTAGACACAGCTAGTAGTGATCTGGAGACTGAAGCTAGCAGCAACAGCCAACAGGGACAGCCATGCATGCGCCTGCGCCTGGCCTCAGAGTTCGGGCGTAGTAGGGTGAAGTGCCAGGGCAGGCGAGGCCAGTCCACCGCCACCATCGTCGCTTTTCCGGAAAAGATGGCGCGGCGGCGGTCCCTCTTGCAACAGTCGTGCATGCATGCTTGGGAGCCCCAGAGCCCGGGCCGTCTCCATTCTCCAAGGAATCCGATGCTGCTGCTGTTCTGTTCACCGGTTGGGTTCGCCGGGTTGGTGAGGCACACCGAGCCACCCGCACAAGAAGGACAGCGACGGGCGACGGGTGGATGGGCATGGGCGCCAACCAACCGCGCCCAACTGCCGAGCGACCGCGAGCCGGCCAATGGCACAGCGCAGCAGCGGCTAGCGGATCAGGCAGGCGCGCCGCGCCCATGTGCGCGGTGGAGGACGACGTAGCTTGAAGACGCGGACACCGTAGCCAAACGGAGGCTTCGCGGTCAAGGCTAGCCACCGCGGCCGCGCTGCCGACTGGCCGGGGCACCGGCCCCCGGGGGTGCCAAGCGCGCGCGCACCTGTCACCAGTGGACGTCGCCAAAGCAAAAAGCACGCGGCATCAGGTCAGCAGCTGTTGGCCGTGCTTTTCGCCTCTAATCAGTCACGAGCCGATGTGATTTACGGGTGCTTATTTCGCCTCTAATCTCAGTCACGAACCGATGTGATTTAAGGGGTGCTTATTATGTGTGTCTCGTGCGCAACTTATGAGGACGGGCTCGGACGAGACGATCTGGAAGGAGACCGACCGTCTGGGTCGTGATGGCGCATTGGCGCATCTGGCATCTGGCATCTCCCGGCTCCGGATGCATGTTCGCAGGCCCCCAAGTACATGTTCCTATCGGCTATCGCATACAATGATGCCATATAATATTTTTTTGCTAACGCGGACAAAAAAGACACGAGAAAGAGAGAGAACAAACTTAAAAGACAACCGAGTGTATGATTTTTCTTGCAAATATCTTTTTTTTCAAACAACTTTACGAGCGAGTTATTTTTTCTCCTCTGACAAAAAGATAAATTAGAATAAAGTTGAAAAGTAGTTTTTTACGGTTTATTTATTTCTCTCTTTCAATCATGCATAAAGTTTTTGATAAAGCTGTTTTGTCAAACCGTTTTTCTAAAATAACTCATCTTCATCAAAAAAAAGTTGTTTATGAAACTTTTTTTTTAAAAAAAACAACCTGAGCTGTGATAAATGAGACTGACATGTTATCTAATAAACCGTTTTTAAATTACCTGATATTACATAAGACCATTTAGGAGATAGCTACCACCTACAGACCTACTACTACCAGTGAGCTATTGCCATATCGATGATACGTTGCTTTCGGGCGTACTATACTTTGTTTAGATGACTTCAAACTATCAATTTTTTTTCACTCTTTCTTCATCACATCACCATCACATCAATGTTTGGACGCATGCATGGAGAATTAAATATTGATAAAATAAATAACTAATTACATAGATTAGTTCTAAATTACGAGACGAATCTATAAATAACTAATTACATAGATTAGTTCTAAATTACGAGACGAATCTTTTGAGCCTAGTTAGTACATGATTAGACAAAGTTTGTCAAATAACAACGAAAATGCTACAGTTGAGAAAAAAAACTCATCGGTTGCATCTAAACAAGGCCCAGGTGGGGTTCCCGATCAAGGTAAGTTGGAGTGGCGAACGTCATTGTGTTTAAAGATTAGGGCCGTTGTGACCTATCATGGGAGTACTTTTCAAAAAAAAAAAAAAAGCACTCTTCATCATCTTTTCAAACAAAGCTGTTCTCAGAAGCTGAAATTTCAGGACGCTTCATCTACAACTACAATAATCAGCTTTCGCTAATTGGAAGGCAGACAATTAACCGTACTAGCGAGTATTGACGATGTTATTCATGGCTCTATTCGTTTAAACTTATTTACGGTTGATTTTGGTTGTTAGTCATACCTCTCAAACTTATCCATTTTGGCTGTTCGCTTGAACTTACGGAGTATTTAGAGGGTGTTTGGTTTCACCCCACTGAATTTTAGTCCCTAAACTTTAGTTATTTTTAGTGGCTAAAATGTCAAACACCCCCACTAAAATGGACTAAACTGGTTGTTTAGTCCCTTTTAGTGGAGGTGTTTAGAATTTTAGCCACTAAAAGAGACTAAAGTTTAGTGAGGTGGAACCAAACACCCTCTTTAGCGGTAGAATTTTTATAGGAAATGAAGCCCAAGTCTGACGCCTGAACCGCTCCCGCGCCTGACGAATCTCGTCCGTCTCGTCTTTAACTCTTTCCTCTTCTGGTTTGACAGTTGACAGTTTGACACCCTGATCTCGAGCCGAATTAGCGCCGGACGATGTTTGGGCCGCATGCATGAGCGTGTGATGAGCTTTGGGCTTTCACATTTTCTTCTCCCTGCATCTAGCCATCTACTACTAGTTGCTGCAATAAAAAAAACTACTTTTTTTTAGCACATGTGATCCAGGGGCTAGTAGTAAACTAGGCCTTGCGGACTTTGGGCCCTAATTCGGCCGCATGCGCGAGTGCGTAACTGTAGCGGGTTTTTCTTTTTCACGAATGCAACTGTGTACCAGATAAAAGTACTTGCGATAAGCTGCTACCTGTTTCTGTTTTGCTTTGGTGACCAATTTGTGGTAGCCGGTGCTGAGTGGTATGTACCGTGCATCCGGTTTTATTCCCAAAGAAACTAGGCAAAACACTCTTATCTTCTTCTAATCTAAATTCTAAATTTTGCGTTAAATTAAACCTGTGCCGCCTCCACTTTTTTTTTTTTTTTTTTACGAAAATGTATGAGCTAGCTGCAAACTGCTAACAACCCAATGGAAAATGTGAGATCAATTTGAATCTCGATACTCCCTGATATGTTTGCCGGTTTTTGCCAGCAAGGTACAGCAGCGCTTGCGATGCGTTTCTGTGATGGACCTCCGAGTAGGCTATAATAGCTCGTACAAGCAGCGTCCGGGCCGGTAGGCTATAATATTCGTAGGAGTTTCTGCAATCCATGTTGCACGCGGTTGCCGGTTGGGTTGGGCGACTGCATCGTCGGTGTGGTGTACTGTCCATCGATCGAAACCTCAAAAAGGCTGTGGTTGGAGATGAGTAGCTGACCATTTTTTGTGTTGGGGGCGCTTGCGCCTTGCATCGGGAGACCGCGTGGGGTAATCGCCTGCCTAACCGAAATTTATCATAGGAATGTCCATTGACCAGGATTGATATGATTTTTTTTATTATTATTATATTGCAGGTTTCATGGATCATATGGCCACGCGAAATACTAGATTATGCTGCCGGATAGCGTTGCAGCGCAGCTGGCGTATTCGGATACGGCTGCACATACACATCATAAGTATTCGGATATGGTCTTGTGCGCTCTGTTTCCATCTCTGTCGCCCTCGTAAACTAACCTGCACGCTGTGTTCGTGGAGACAGCTTGAAACTGACTCCCCTGTACTTTACACAGTTACACGTTTCTTTGCTCCCGCGATTTCATTTATCAACTTCCAGATCAGGGAATACAACATCATTCATCGCCTCATCGCCATCGGTATGGTTGCTGTTGAGCGCGCTTTTCTCTGCTCCCCGCGCGTGCATGTGCATGAGGAGCGCGGAGCAGACAGAAGGCGAGAGAAACTGGATCGATCTATCCATATGGACAGCGAGGTTCTGCAACGACCCCGCTTGTTATGGCCTTATGGGCCTGAGCATAAACGAACAACAAGCAGCTGTACGTAGACCTGAGTATGCTACGAGCAACATGCGCCCAAGTCAAATCACTCCCAGCTCCGGCCGGCTGTTTACCTTACCTGTGGGCACGTTCAACGCGATGGACAAGAACGATCCACGGATCGGACAAAAAATCCTTAAACAACGCCGTGCCGCCGTGTTGGAGCTAATCGATGAGTGATCGATCGATCATACGAATAATATAACATGTAGCCTTCCTAAAGCAACTGATGCTGATTGGCAGTTCAGGCTCTATAGCAGCAAGTCACTACTGCAGCAACTGATTGACGAGGCGCTCCCTATATAATCTAACAAATTATTAAACTCTGAATTTTCGCTCTCGTCTCGATGACAAGCACTGTCGACACGAAAACGGCATATTATGTACGTACTCCAGTAGAACGCTACTTTACCTTGCCAAATTAAAACAAATACGCACCTGCTACAATGTTGAATTCCAATTTACTTCACGGAATCACTACTATTAGCACGGATGCTGCTCGCATAAGGATTCCGTGCTCGCACGAGCCGCTTCGCTCATCGCAGCGCGCTGCCACCACACTGCCGTTCCGCGCCGCGCAAGACACGGAGCCCAGAGCACAACGTACCCGCGGAATCCACTCCATCAGGCTATGTTCGGTTCACAGGGGTTAAATCCTCTAGAGGATTCTATCCAGGCAGGGATTGAGTGGATCCCTCCCTTATCACTCAATCCCTTTGGGGGTTGAATCCTTTTTTTTCCCCTCATTCCCTCTCCAAATAGCATTCGGTTAATCCCTGTCTTTCCTAAAACTGTCTTTCTTTGTTCTCAAACACAGTTTATTATTTATATGCAGATACACATTCATCCACTAATCATCACATAAAATAATGAATTGAGCATGGTGACAACATTGATCTAGAAAATAAGCTAATAAATAAAACCACAAAAAACATATAGGAGTGGTCTTCAGAAAATAGTTAACCATGCAATAAAGTATTTGTTCCAATCATAGACGATTCATCAGCCACAGATTTAATCTCTAACATCATCTGCCACCTATCTAGAAGACCACGTGCCAATAGTTTGATATGATCATCACCATAAATTACAGCAGTTGCATAGACATTCATGCATCAAAAAAGGCCTAGACTAGGTGTATGTGCTAGAGATACTTGTGTCTTGTCATTCACATTATGTTGTGTTTGCCTAGGAACTCCCTGAGCCACAGAACCTTGTCCTCATAAGACATTTGCACAAAAGCTAGAGCAGGGGCTTTGTTGTCTATGAAGTATGAGAGACTAAACATCAATTGCTCCCTTGTGAACCCAGGAATGTTTATCACATGCTCATAGATGTTTGGGCATGCTTCAGCGTGGACTGTTAACTTGACAGCATCAATAACCACTTCTTTATTGTCCACATATTGCCCTCTCTTCTTGGTAGGTGCTTCTCCCCTGCTGTCTTCATGTGTGAACTTAGTCTTCTCAGCATTAGGGGCTTCAGACGACTGTCCTAGTGCTTCCTTGGTTCCCATGGCGAACTGCTCGGTTGCGTCACCATTGCCAAAGATAATTTGCATTGGGATATAGTTGACGATTGGTTTGTTGAGAAATTTTGCATCCTTTGGAAATTCCTACAAGAAATTAGATATTGTTATCAATGAAAATTGGATATGAATGTTTGCTGAAACATGAATAAGATGAAAATAACAAGGACATACTTGCACGTATTTTGCATAGTGAGACTTCTCTATTGTGATCATGTAGTATGTCTCATCCCAGCCAGCGCCGCTCAGTTCCTTCAGCTTGCAGACCTTGATCCAGCGATCTCGCCACATCCTTAGGTGCTCGTAGACCTGGTTGCTCGTGCAAGGTTGCCCACTGTACTCAGCCACATCCCTTGCCACCGAGTTCAAGTGCACCTCCTTGAATCCCTTCTTGGTCTTCACACCCTGTTGAACAAGTTGCACAAAACGGCGAAACATGAAACCTGAAATTGCATCGGTCCATTGGAACCTTGTTGGTCCATGTGCCTGAGCACCGGGTGGGACCTCAACAACATCAGGTTGGGCCTGTACATTGACCACAGGCACTTCATGCCCACCCATCTCAACCATCACAACTGGGTAAAAAGTTGTTAAAATAAATTTACGAAGCTATGCATTACAAAATGTCATCACATATTGCAAACCAATAAACTGATGAAATTAAAGCAAATAATTAATTTGTATCTCAATGAATAAAAAATGGCTTCAGATCAGTATCTCAATGAACGAATAAAAAATGACATCACATATTACAAAAAGCACTATCATTTAATTATTGTAAGGCCTCATGAAATGAATGTTTCAGCACCTAGGCATACTTGAATCGACTGAACAAGCAACCATTAAGCAATTGGCAAAACATAGATAATGATACGTACACTGAAACAACATCAATTGACAAAATTTTGCTCTATAGCCTGTGGTGATGGACTGGAAGGAACTTTAGAAAACAAATAATGTAGCATAAATAAAATAAAACTAGCATTGGAGAAGCTACATGTTTCCACGTCCTGCTGCAAGATCTCATTATATTATATATACATATCCCTGGATGCTTAAGGAGCTAAGAAACAATTCAGTGAGTGCATCAAACTAGATAATTACATGGGGCAAGTACTAGCTAGTGCCTCAAAGTCTCGAACTGATTGGAAGATTCCTCCGGCGAAGTACGACCTGACATTCTAGTTTAATTTTTGAATCCTGACCAATGAATTGAATCCAGATACATTCATTCTCCATATCACGTAGTGGCTGGTGATCCCAAATCTCTCAAATATTCCGAATCTCCAAGAAGAGAAAGAGACGCAAGAACCTAATCAAGAACCCTAGATGCGATAGAACAAGAAAGGGAGGAAGAAGAATACTGGTGAGAAGGCAGTCACCGGAGGAGATCGATGCTGGAGAGAGGAGTCCAGCGACCATGGCGCCGTCGCCGGTGCGTCGTGCCGCCGCCGCCGATTGTCCTTCGCGGCTTCGCGTGCGCTGCCCCACTACTTCTTCGCGTGCGCTCGAGGGATATATTCCACTCCAACAGAGGTCGGGCTTCATTCCCGGGCCGGGGTGAAGGGAAAAGACCAGGGTAGGCCGAGTTACACTCCACGTCGGGCTTAATCGAATGCGTGTTTTCGCATGGGCCGGAAACTTTTCTGGGCCGGGGTAATCCGCGGGGGTTGGATCTTGACCCCGCCGGTTTGGCCTAACCGAACAAGGCCTCACTAGGAAGGACGGAGTTGACCACGCGTGGCTTCCACTCCTGCAGCATCAATGCCCCCGGTCCCACTCCCACGCCTTCAGTTCAGCCACGGGAGCCGCCCCGGCCGTTTATTTTTAAGCACGCAGGGCCAGGTGGCCGGCCTCCCCTCCCGTCCCGTCCCTTCCAATCTCCTCCCCCACCGCCGCTATCTCTGTCACCAGTGCAAGTGTCCATGGACCCTCCTCCAGCGAAGGCAGAGGCGGCAGCGGCAGCGGCAGCGGCGGCGGCGGCAGCCGTGACCGCGCCAACGGTGAAGCCGGAGAAGAAGGCCACCACGAAGGCGGCGAGGCCGACGACGCTGCTGGACGTGCAGGAGGTGGAGTGGATCACGCGGGAGCTGGAGCGGCTGCTGGCGCGCGAGCAGAGCGGCGACGCTGGCGCGGACGGTCGGCACCGGCGGAAGAGGGCCAGGCTCGGTCCCGCCCCCGCGGCACACAAGGGGGGCTTCCTAGCCGACCTTCTGGGGAGGCACGCCGTCTCGATCTGCAGCGGGGACGCCGTGGACCACGGCTCCGCCGCCGCGGACAGAGGGCGCCGGCGAGGCGGCTTCCGCGAGGTGGAGAAGGTGTAGATCGTCGTTACCGACTTTTTAGCATGGTTTGTTGGGCACGGAGGCGTAAGTCTCGTTCTTCTGTAATCATCATCACATCAAATTGCTCCGCCGCTGGACTCGCCCTTCTGTAAATCGTCCCTTGTTACCGCGCGGTTAGTGGGTTTGTAATGGATAATGATAGTGCTTCCAGAAAATTACGCTACCGCTCATATAGATGATGTATCCATGTAGATATATATAGTTCTACACTTTTATAATTCAAGCAGCTTGATATCTGTAATTTGGGTTTCCGTCCCAAGAAAATTCAGACGACTACTACTACTAGCACTGTACTTTTTGCTGGCTGAATGATGCACTATGGCAGCCGTAGGCAGTAGCAGAGATCAATTTGAACTTGTCGCATTCAAATTCAAAAAGTTGCAGTTGTACAGCCCTTTCACGAGCAACGACGCAACGCAAGTCGGGCTGCAAAAGCAAAACTGATGGCTGCCATGTTCCCAACAAACAAGTTTTAGTGATGCAGTTTCGATGCCACTTGTGAGTTCTGATCAATGTTAGTACGTATACACGTTAACAATGAGAGGTTGATCTGAAATCTACAAACGTGCTACGCTACGCTTTCTCAGTTGTCACCTACAAATAGGCAGCACGCAGAGACCCTCCTGACAGGCTGACACGAACACGACGAGCTCTCCTGGAGTCTGTTCTGGACCGTGTCCCGTGGTTTGGGCTTGCCAGCTACAGCCCGAACTGCATCAGGCCCAGACTAACCGCAACATGCTCATCGATCCGTTCGGCTGATTGAACCCGGCCCAAAACGACCAGAAGCGAGCGAGGAAGCCTTTGGAATTGGAAGCATAGAGAAGCGAGACTCGTGTCGTGTGGTGTGGAGTGTTGTGGAGCTGGCAGCCGAAGAGACCCCCCGACTCCCCCAGACTCCCAGAGAGAGAGACCGTGCTAGGTGTGGTGACCCAAATGGAGGCGGCCGCCACGTCGCCGTCGCCGGAGCAGCCGCTGCTCCGGCCCCCATCCCCGCAGCCCAACCCCCGCGCCGACGCCAGCTCCGGCTCCCCACCTTCGCCTTCTCCCTCAGCGGCGAGGCCGAGCCGCCTCGCGGCGCTCATCGGGCGCGCGGCGGGGCGACGCGGGCCCTCGATGCTGGTGCGCGAGACGGCGGCGCTGCAGCTGCAGCGGAGGCGCGCGGACTGGGCGCACTCCCGCCCCGTCGTCGCGCTCGACATCGCCTGGAACGTCGCCTTCGCCGCCGCCGCCGCCGCCGTGCTCGCGTGCTCCGCCGAGGAGAGCCCCGTCACGCCGCTCCGCCTGTGGCTCGTCGGGTACGCCGCCCAGTGCCTGGTGCACGTAGGGCTCGTCTGCGCCGCCACCCGCCGCGAGACGCGGCGTGCCCGGGGCTCGGCCTCCGACGTCGAGTCTGCCGGCGCAGGGACGGACAGCTCGGACGCCGACAGCGAAGATGACGAAAGGGCGGAAGGAAGGAGCAGGTGGGGCACGATCTAAACCTCAGCCTCTTATGTTCGTGATGATGTGCTGGGATTAGGATTAGGGTTTATGCAATAGACTCGAAACCATGATTCCTTATGTGCATATTGACTTTTTAACTGTTCTCCGTTATTTGGCTTACTCTCACAGCCGTACAAGTCGTTGTGAGACGATGAACACGTTGATATCATTTCTGTGGTGGATCATTGGATTCTACTGGCTAATGTCAGGTGGGGAGGTGCTCGAGTACGGCGCTCCAAGGCTGTATTGGTACGTTACCTTCATTTTGCTTGCATCTTGATTCTCCAATGACAACATGCAATTAGTTTGGTTGATTATACCAAGGTTTGAATGAAAATGTCATACTCATTTTGATTAGAATATGGGAAGTGCAATATATATCTTATGACAGGTCTAAAAACCGTTAAATATGTATCTAAGCTGCTTTGTTTTCATTTAAAAAACATTTCAGTCAATACATGCATCTATATTTTCCCATAGTTAAGATGTGAGCTGGTCTACTTGTCACCTAAGTTCCTAACTACCTGCTTTGCAATTCATTCTGCAGGTTGACCGTTGTGTTTCTGTCATTTGATGTGTTTTTCGCCGTGTTTTGTGTTGCTGTGGCCTGTTTCATTGGGATTGCGCTGTGTTGTTGCTTGCCTTGTGTCATTGCTATTCTGTATGCTCTGGCTGGCCAGGTAAGATTAATGAACTCCGATCTCAAGAAAAGTAGCTGTATCTTGTATCTGTACTGTTTCCTTATGTTATCACAGAGTGCTTAGTTCTTTTCATATTAATATATGCAGGAGGGTGCATCAGATGCAGATATTAGTGTTCTTCCGAGATATAGATATTCTGATCCAATTGAGGATGGTGAGAAGGGGGCCGATGAAGGTCTGATGATCCCTATCCTGAATAATAGTGGAATGTCAACAAGTGAGCGTATTCTGCTTCGTGAGGACGCCGTGAGAACTTTTGTTCCATGCTATATCCGTATTACTTCAATGTCTTTTTCACTATTTTACGATCTTTCTATGCCTATTAAGGCACGTTCCAATTTTTCCCCAAAAATGATCATAATGTTTATGTTGGCATTTTGTAAGGCATCAGTGCGCTTTAAATTTTGTTTCCCCTTTGTTCATATTGGCATGCTGGAACAAAATTTTCAGCAATACGTTTTTTGGTTAATTCTTCAGTTGGCAAACAGATTGAATAGTGCTTCTGTTCCAATATGAGTGCCTTTCTTCATTTTCGACGTTTCTCGTGTGCTTTTCTGACAGATCCTTTGTTCCTTTAGGAATGTTGTGTCTGTCTCTCACCATACGAAGATGGAGCTGAGTTATCTGCTCTCCCCTGCAATCATCATTTCCACTGGACTTGTATTACCAAATGGCTGCGCATGAATGCGACGTGTCCACTCTGCAAGTATAACATTCTCAAAGGCTGTGACAGTGCATGACCTGCTGACATAGTTTCCGTACACAGCCTCCTTTCAAGTGACATTCTCAAAGCAATCCCATGTCTTTGTGATTCTGATCTGGTTGTATGCTGTTTTAACAGCTGTGTTTTTAAATGAAAGTGATGTGGGTTTTCCTGTTTAGGAATGGTGATAACCTGTAAATGGATGAAACCTTACAGTTGCCCTTGCTAATTTCGCTTGTAAATACCTGGAGTTTTCTGTTAATGATGGAATTGGAATTGGTGAAATACTTTGTGATTCTGATCTAGTTGTATGCTGTTTTAACAGCTGTGTTTTTAAGTCACAGTGATTTGTGCTTTGCTGTTTAGGATGTGGTAACAACCTGTAAATGGATGAAACCTAACTTACAGTTGCCCTTGCTAATATCGCTTGTAAATACCTTTGGAGGAGTTGTTTTCTGCGTATGTTGGAATTGGAATTAGTGAGATACTTTGTGATAGATTCACTGTTTGTAAACTTATTTCTGACGTGAGCAGGTGGACTTTGTGAGTGGCCGCCGATTGGTTGCCTCTACTAGCGGTGCTAGGACGAGCGGCCGATGCTCCTCTACTATTTTTTCTGGCCAAGTTGTTTTGGGTTGGTATATGAACGCAGCCATGCAGACAGCCTTCCCGATGACTGAAATTGAATACAGTGAAGATTGTTTTCATTTGATGTGTGCAATTTTCAGTAAGAAATAAATGATTTCATTTATGTTTTTTGTTTGGTAAAGTCTTGAGCAGGAAGAGATGAAGAAGCATTTGCATTTGCTTGTGCTTCGCCATGTTTTTTCGGTGCCTCTGAAGATGGTCTGCATTGACCGATTTGAAATGATTTCTTTGCTCCTGGGTCCTGAGAACATGGGTGTCTTCTCTGAAGATGATCTGCATTGACCAACTTGAGAGGAATTTCCTTGCTCCTGACAATATTGTAGACATGCTACGACTTGCCAGTTTGTGTGACAGTGACGCGCCCCAGCTTCTGCTCGTCTGTACCCAGATGATCATTGGAGATTTAAGAGATGGGTGGAAAGTAATGAGACGGGTCAATCCAAGTATGTAACTTTTGTCCAAGCTTCAGTGAGTTATCTTTATTGATTATCTTAGTATTGTTTGATCATTTCCTACCCTGCTTGCTAATTCCTATTTAGAAGCTACTCCCTCCCTCCAAAAAACTCGGAGAATCAAAGTATCTCAAGTTTGATCAAAATTATAGAGAAAAATGCAAACATTTATATAATGGTAACAACTCATATAAAAATAAATTATGATTCTTTAATTTATGAATAGAATAAAAATAAATTATGAGTTGTATGACAATAACAACTCATGGTAGAATAGTTGTCTCATCGTCCTAAATTTTAACTCATGAAGTGGTTGTTTCGAGAAACAACCCTCTCTTCGTCTCTCATCTCTCTCTTTCCTCCACATCAGCAAAAGTCTTATATAGTACTCCCTCTGTATCACTAATAGAAGACAGTGACACGGTCTCCAAAGCATAATTTTGACCATTTATTTCTTTAAAAATATTTGTTGCAAAGTGATATATATATACTTTTATGAAAATACTTTTCAAGATAAATTTATTTATATGATTTTTACATTTTTAAATTTAATAATTTGAAGGTTATTCATGATTTATATTCTCAATATTTGACCGAAACCTTTTCCAAAACGTCTTCTATTTATGATACGGAGGGAGTACTGCATAAGATGACATACAAGACAACTGACATATAACAATGTACTTACCATTAGGCTGCCTCTTTGTGATTGTAAAAGATAATCAATGGTAATAAGAATGAAATGACCATTTCATCACTATTAAAAGAATCATTTTTCTAATAGCACAACACACGTTCGAATTTAATTGTCTGTGATATTATTTTTGTTTTCGTTGTAACCGTAATATCCTAGTTTACTTTTTTTTTAAAAAAAATCTAGTCAGAAGAAAAAAATAATATTGACATCGGTGGTTTCCTCATTTTCCCACCTTGCAGCGACACATTGAGGCCCAATGTCCAAAAAGCCCATGTCGCACTCACAATCCTAAGTTCCTAGCCAGCTTCTTCAACACCAGTACACCACCCGCCGGCCGCCGCCCCGCAGCGCCGATCTTCCGGGAAACAAGTCGAAAAGCCCTAGCACTCACAACCCTAACCGCTGTTTCCACCATGGCTGCCGCTGTCGCCGCCGTGCCGTCCCGCAAGACGGAGACCTACACCGACACCAAGCGCCGCGATGACGTGCGCGGCGCCAACATAGCTGCTGCGCGCGCCGTCGCCGACGCCGTGCGCACCTCGCTGGGCCCCCGTGGTATGGACAAGATGATCTCTTCGGGCGACCAGGCGCAGGAGGTCATCATCACCAACGACGGCGCCACCATCCTCTCCCGCATGGCGCTCCTCCAGCCCGCCGCGCGCATGCTCGCCGAGCTATCCCGCTCCCAGGACGCCGCCGCTGGGGACGGCACCACGACTGTCGTCGTCCTCGCTGGATCCCTCCTCCGCCGCGCCCAGTCGCTCCTCTCCGCCGGCGCTCACCCCACCGCCGCCGCCGACGCCCTCCACCGCCTTGCCACGCGCGCTGTTGAGATCCTCCACGCCATGGCCATCCCCATCGAGCTATCCGACCGGGAATCCCTCGTCAAGTCCGCGTCCACCGCTCTCAACTCTAAGGTCGTCTCCCAGTACTCCACGCTTCTCTCGCCCCTCGCCGTTGATGCCGCCCTCTCTGTGGTGGATCCCGCTCACCCTGGCCTTCTCGACCTCCGTGACATCCGCATCGTCAAGAAACTTGGTGGCACTGTGGACGACACTGAGCTAGTCCGTGGCCTCATCTTTGACAAGAAGGCTAGCCATGCTGCTGGGGGGCCAACTCGGGTGGAGAATGCCAAGATCGCTGTCATACAGTTCCAAATCTCACCACCCAAGACTGACATTGAGCAGAGCGTCATTGTGTCTGACTATGCACAGATGGACCGCATCCTACGGGAGGAGCGCAATTATATCCTCGGGATGGTCAAGAAGATCAAGGCGACTGGATGCAATGTCTTGCTCATTCAGAAGAGCATCTTGCGTGATGCCGTCACTGACTTGTCTCTGCACTATCTTGCTAAGGCAAAGATTCTGGTGGTGAAGGACGTGGAGAGGGATGAGATTGATTTCATCACCAAGACTTTAAACTGCCTTCCCATTGCCAACATTGAGCACTTCCGCACGGATAAGCTTGGGTATGCAGATTTTGTTGAGGAAATCTCTGTTGGGGAGGGCAAGGTTGTGAAGATCACTGGTATCAGAGACATGGGTAGGACCGCAACTGTACTTGTCCGGGGGTCGAACCAGTTGGTTATTGATGAAGCTGAACGCAGTCTCCATGATGCCCTCTGTGTCATAAGGTACAATTCATCTTAAGACTTATGTTGAGATAATAATCCAATGCTATATTCATAATTGTTTCTGAATTCTTGTCTGTCTTGTGAAGTTCTCTTTGTTTTTCATTGGGCCAAATCTTACTGTTTATGCTGTATTTTCACCAAATTATGTATATGTTCTATATTTGAATCGAAAATGTATCCAAAGGTTAGCAGATTTGGTCTTCTTTGTTCAAGTTTCATCAACAATGTTTTTCTAAACTGTCTACTGAGTTTGATTCGTTGCCGCAAATTTTTGCATATCTGTTCTAGAATCTATATTTTCATGAACTGAAACACAACAGATTTCCTCAATAGATTGTACAAAAAAACACCATGATTGCTTAATTAGATGGATTAGGTTGGGGATACACATGTGACATTAGTATGGAAATTGTTGTGCGTTGGTGAAGCTGTAAGAAGACTTGCATGTTGTTTCAATTTGATTATTTGGAAATGTTTACCATGATGTATTTACATTAATGTAATTTATATAGAATGGGAACCTGCAATGTCTCGAATATAGTACACTGATTGCCAATCTTGGTATTGGTAAAGCCATGACGAAGATGGAAGGATGCCATCCTTGATTGTGGTGTTGATGAAACAGTGCTATAGTTGTTTCTTTTTTTTAATGATGGGTGAGGTTAGGAAAAAAAATGGTAGGGTGCATGTGGAAGAAACGGACAGAAGAAAGTGGGATGGAGGAAAATTACCTTCTTTTTAAGCTGTAGAGATAGAGATTGTGCGTGCTGGAGGGATTCATGTTTTGCATTTTACGTGAGAGATCCATGTATCAATGGTGGGCTTCTGGCAGTTTCTGAAGAAAAAAGTGTGTGATGCCTGTTTGATCAGCAGTGCATGTTAGCACAAGTCTGTGTGATATGTTGACTATTGATTTTCCTTGGTCTAACATTGTAACAATTGGGCCTATGACAAAATGTTTGGTGTTTTCTAGTGATTGGTTTAAGAGAAGCTGGGTCCTTGGTTGAATTGTACATTTTTGGGTCCTTGGTCCTTGGACACTGTACATCTTGTAATTTGGAATGGAGGGAGTAGCAAACAATTCATGGACTTCCTTTACCTAGTTCATGGCAAAGTAGGCTTGGAAGTGTGTGATCATTGTACAGTGTCGTTCTGCAGTGTGGACAGTGTTTTGATGGTTGTTCTTGCTTGAATGCTTTGGGTTTGTGTGCTCTTTTTGTTTACTTGGACTTGGATTTAGTATGTCAAAGCTGGGGAAACCATTATGATTATTGGTGACATTTGTTCCTCATTTAGTAATGCTATTTTCATGGTATGATTGCTATAGTGACAACATTGTAGCTGTGTGAACTTTTAAAATCCCCCACCCCCCAACTAATCGACATGCTTAAACATTTGCATTAGTAATGCTGTCCAGATTTCCTTAACCAAGTAAAAGGAGTTTTATGTTATACTTCTTTTGATTCTTCAGGTGCTTGGTCAACAAGAGGTTTTTGATTGCTGGTGGTGGTGCTCCAGAAATAGAGATGTCAATGCAGCTGGCTGCTTGGGCAAAGGAGCTTCGAGGGATGGAGAGTTACTGCATCAAGGAGTTTGCTGAGGCACTTGAGGTCATCCCTTACACACTGGCTGAGAATGCTGGGCTCAACCCAATCTCCATTGTCACTGAACTCAGGAACCGCCATGCCAGAGGTGAGAAGAATGCTGGCATCAATGTGAGGAAAGGGCAGATCACAAACATCCTTGAGGAGAATGTCGTGCAGCCCTTGCTGGTGAGCACAAGTGCCATTATGCTAGCCTGTGAGTGTGTCAGAATGATATTGAAGATTGATGATATTGTCACCGTTAGATAAGAACGTAAGGTTGATGTTCATGTCAACGAGCTCTGTTCTGTTGATATTACTTAGGTGTACTACTTAATTTAGATTCATTGGCATGTTTGTACACTTGGATATTTTGAATACGTGATTTTGATGTTAGTACGGAGATGACAGTAATGTTTCTTATACTTGCATTGTTTCCATCGTCGCTTACATGTACGGCATGCTTTTCCATGAGAAGGATGCAGCGCCATCAAAAAATTATTCTCTGGCCTACATAACATTGCTGATGAATTCAGACAATATAGAATCTTGGAGCTGCTCGTGTCCAACTGGATCCATTTCTCTGATATAATCTAATATAATCATCATATCTACGACGAGATTACTTCTGCTACAATATGGTTCTATTCTGGTTTGCAACTGCAGGATCGCATGCAGTATCATTCAGCCGTGATCCCAGCTCTCTTCGCTTGATCTATTCTGCTAGTATGTACAAATCAGCCGTGGGAATAGTGTTTCCTCTTATAGCCGTACAAATCAGTAGAAGCGGCTTGTAGCATAGCCGAACATAGTTCATAGCAGGGGCGGATGGTACAACGTTGATTTGATAAATATTTTAGAACTAATGTATTAAGAAGCTGACTTAGAACATAGATAAATATGATCACATTCACATCTAAAAAGAAATAGAAACAGATGCGGAAACACCTGTTAACCAGTATGAACACAGAACTTGATAAACAATATTGGTGAAAATATACTTTTCTTTCCTCTCATGCCTTTGTCGCGGTTTCTTAAACAGTCACAAGACAACATACAAGTCACTGATGTTAGTGATAAAAAAAAAACACTAAAAACTACTAGTTCTTGCTTACACCCAACAAAGTATCTGCATCTAAGATGTCTATCCACAGTATTTTGCATATTCAGACTAGTGCATAATGATGCATTCTATTGTCCTCAGATCAAGTAGTCGTCTCCATAAATCTTGAAAAATGCTTCATAAACATGAGAATTCCTCTCGCTGATCAAAGTGCAAACATTGTGAGCATCCCGCCATCGTCTACACTTGAAGTACATATGAACAAGCAAAGTCTGTAATACAACATTCATTTCAGAACCTGTCTTGATGAGACGAGCATGTATCTGCCTTCCATAACGCAAAAGCCCTTGGAACCGGCACAGGTTTAGAAGACCCGCCAAAGTGTAATGGTCAGGCCTAACACACGCCAGCTCCATCTGACGGTAAATGTTTATCGTGGCAACAGGCTGTCCATCCCCAACGTAACCTGAGAGCAATGTGTTCCATGATATCAAGTTCCGCTCATTCATCCTGAGAAACAGTAACTGAGAGACTTCAATACACCCACACTTTGCGTACATATCGATAAGCTCAGTTTCCAGTACTACATTCATCTGGTTTATGACTCTTATGGCATGGCCATGAATTTGCCTTCCGTATTCTCTGTACCTTCTATCACCACAGAGCCTCAGAAGGTTCGCGAAGGTATGCTGGTTAGACTTTATATTTGCGGACTCCATTTGTCTAAAAGTGTCAAGTGCTGAATCAACTAGCCCATTTTCAACGAACCCAGACAGGAGTGCATCCCATGAAACATAATTCCTCTCATCCATCCTGTCAAATACCAATCGAGCAAGATCCATGCAGCCGAATTTACCATACATGTCAACAAGTGCGCTGCCCCGGATGACATCAGTATCCAACGCTCTTCTAACCAAATAGCCATGAAATGCACGGCCACTGTCTATGTCAGCCAAGTGGGCACATGCTGCGACTCCGCTGCCGAGGGTGAAACGGTCAATCGTGAAACCAGACTCCTGCATCTGAACAATCATTTCTAGCGCCTCTTCACAAAATCCAAGACGAACATAGCTTGAGATGATCGTATTCCAACTCACTTGATCCCTGCTGATAGTTGTGTCAAACACCCTCCTGCAACCCTCCATGCTGCCACATTTTCCATACATGTCAATGAGGCAGTTCCACACGGTAGCATTCCTTTCAAATCCAAGGACAACTGCCACATTGTGCATCTGCTTCCCTCGGACCAGACAGCCCAATGCACCGCACGCCTGAATTGCCATGACAAGAACAGAAACATTCGGAAGCAAGCCCGAACACTGCATGGCCGAGAATGCATCCCAGGCTTTGTCCCACTGAGAAGAACGGGCATGGCCGCCAATGATCACACTCCAAGAGACCACATTGGGCTGGCTTATGTCATTGAACACCTTACTAGCATCATCTGCCAAGCCAAGATCAATATACGCCGCAGCCAGCGCGGTGCCTACGACCACATGCTGACACAACGAGCAGTTGATGACCAGACCGTGCACGGCTCGGAGCATCCTGCTGTCCCATAGGCTGGCGCAGGCTCTGAACACACTCGGTAGCACAAACCTGCTCACCGGCCCCCCCTCCCTCCGCATACTGCGGAAGAGCTCGACGACCTCCGAATGCCGACCAGCGTGCGCCAGCGCCACGAAGGCCGCGCTCTCGCTCTTCCCGCCGCCCTCTTGAGGATCACGTCCGCTTGCTCCCTGGTCGCCCGTCCGAAGCCTTTCGTCCAACAGGTCACCTGCGCTCGGAATCTTCGTGGTGCTCCTCTCAGGCATTCTGTCCAACAGGTTAGGTGGGTTCGCTGGGCCGGGGTTCTGGGTGGTTCTTGCGATGGGCAGAGTGATGAGTTCTCGCTGCAAGGTAGCCGCGGAGGCGGCGATGCACCGGAGAAGGTGGTGGCGCTGGCAACGGCGCCGGCGGCACAGGTCCCATTCGAGGCGGGTGGGTTCATGGGAGGCGGGATTGGGATCGGCGCGAGGGGGAGGGAGACCCGGAGGATAAGGGCGCAGGAGACAAGCGGTCATATCTTGTTGCTGTTTGGCTAAGAGTAAGAGCAGCACGAACCCGCGAGTCCCGACTCCCGACTACAAGTAGCGCGTGCTCGCTCAGCTCCAAATTATCAACTTCCAAAGTTCATCTGAGCCAAACTATTTTAGATTAAATTAAATTTATAAAAAGAGCATTAATATTTACTTATCAAATCAATATTATTAGATATATTACAAAATATATTTATTTGATGTTATTGATGTTACTATAGTTTTTTTTAACAAAGTTGGTTAAACTAAGATAATTTGACTTAGACCTTGTTTGGCGTTGCTTTGGTTTCGGCTACAGAACCACACACCAAATGGACGAGGGGGAGGAGCGCTTTAGGCAATGGCAGAAGAGGAGTCGGACGGTAGCCTTCGGAGGTGAAGCCACAATTTGGGTACTTATGCTCCATCTCTAACTTATGTGATACGAGTATATAGGAGCGAAGTCGGAGTGACGCTAAATGCGGCTTTAGAATAATTTATAAATTGATTTATTTTGAAATAGAGGGAGTACTATGTTATCTTTATTTTTGTTGTTGTTATTGACGGTGGTGCTGTTGGTAGATATATGACGGGAATAAACCACAAGTTAAATTCGGTATTGTTTGCCAATATTAGTTAACCAATGGCCATTTGCTATTATGCACTGACTTTAATCCCTACCCGCACGTTTGCCATATGGCGGGAACAAATCAGCAAATCAAATTTGGTATTTTTGTCGGTATTAGTTTAATCAATTGGCCATTTGCAATTATGCACTAACTTTTATATCTACCCGCACGTTTGCCAACTTTTCTTTCTATCAAAAGTAGCAAAAGGGCAACAATGTGTTGACTTGAGTACTTGACCTGGGAGCAAAGTTGAAAAAAAGAGAGCAAAGATCGTGTAGAGGTTTAAAGTGAATGCAGCATCTTTGTAATTATTCTTTGGTCAAATTATGTGTATTGTATGTATAAAGGTTAGACAACTACTCTGTACATTTATAATTCAAACTACTTTGATAGATGTCTTAGATATAAACTAGTACTTAGAGCGTGTTTAGGACAGGACAGATGAACTAGGTTTAAATCATTGTTCTTGTGTCCTATACATCAAGTAATCTTCGCTCGAGAGAGTACATATTTTCTGAGAAAACAGTGGTTACAGTCTTTATGTTTAGCATGCCCTGTACACTCAGTAAAATTTTGTCTTTTTTACATGCCCTGAATAATTTCGTTTCAAGTATGCCTTTTTTACATTACATTTTTGTTTAAAGGGGGAAATTATATGTCACAACGTATAGCGAATTCACAAGCGGCAACAGTTTCACGCATGCTCAGTACACGGATAACATGGTCATAACACTTGCACATTCCAGTAGGTGCAGCTCTTCATTCTTATATAACACTGTATACACGAGAAAAGTCTAATTGCAGTTCCTCACCAGATCTAAAAGCCCAAAACAGCTAGACCAAATATGTACATTAACCATTTGTACTCTCCCAATTGCCTCTTCTCAATGCAAGAGTAGCTACTGTTACACCTTCCTACAGGGCATAGATCTTCTTCTCATGATCAGAGAAGGCTTCCAGATCTGAAAAATCATCATGGAGTGACCAGGAGAAGGACTTGCTGCCACTTGCCCTCTTGATGCGGCGCTGTCTGTCTTCGCCAAACTTGAACCGTGGGCGCAACAGCAGATAGGCTAGGAATAGGAGGGTTCCAATCATGATCGGCCCTCCGATGGCTGATACTGTGAAGGCCATCCAGGCATGCTGCGGACCAACTACAACATAGGCCAGCGAGATAAAAGCCGCACCTGTGCTGAGGCATGCTGTCCACATGAGCTTATTTACAATCTTGATAATTTGCTTCTGGGCACCAGTTTCCCAGGCAACCAAGGTGATCTGCACAACGACCACCGCGAGGGAAATGAAGAGGGCAATGGCATTCAGAAGGCAGAAGAGACGAAAACCAGTAAGTTTGGCTATGTGAGCCTCACCAATGTCTCCCCCACTATTCACATCTTGGAAGTATTGACCTGGCAAATTGAATATGGCAACAAAGGCAATGGAGGCAATCAGGGTTGCTACCATAGTGACTGAATTGATGGTGTTCTGAATAGCTTCTCTATGCAGTTTCTGCAATTCTTTGCGAATCCCAGTCACTCGTTTATTGGTCTTAGCATTCTCGCTAAGCTGTGCCTGAACATTGTGCTTGATATCACTCACAGTTCTCCTCAGTTCTGATGCCTCATCAATTTTCCCCACATTTCTGGCATTCTTTGCACCAGCCTCTGTCAGCCACTCTATAATTTCCGTTTTAGACTCACCATAAGGAACTTTGTCAGCCAAATCCATAGCTGTTTCATTTTGACTATTAATAGCATTAACTTCAAGTGTTTCATCATAGCTAAGAAGAAGCTGTACCATCTGAAAACAATAGTGACCAGCAAGGTAAAATAAACTTGGGAAGTCAAAGCAAAGCATGCTTGGAATCAAGTATGAACAATTCCCACAAATAATATAAACATATATTCGGAGTTTGAGTAAGGTAACTTAGAACGCTAATTTCTGTCCCATCATTAGATTATATTTAGTCTAGCTTCCATACAGAGTTAAACCTTAAATACTCCATAAAATAGAAAAGCAACCCATCATTCTGTAAGTTTGTGGATGCCTATTTCGTGTCTTTCTTTAATACTCAAGGTTCATTTATATAATATTTTAAGCCTATGTGGAGTGGGCTCGACTGCTAGAATAGTGTGCTGAGAAGTCAGCCACACTTCCACTATAGTGAATTAGTGATACCATCCAGAATCCAGATACATTCCTGCACCTTTGCACTGACTTAGTAAGACTAGTGCCAGACAGTTAAAAGAAGCAGCAACTAATGTCTTCATAGTGCTCAATATAAGATGGTTATGTGTTCTTAGATATATGGTTGCACTTTTTATAGATGCTCTGTTCCACTAAGAAACCGCCATTGCTTATGTACCGCATGTTTTTCACATTGAGAAATTTTGAAGAAAAAATACTGCTGCAAAATTCGAACAAAATTTGGGAAAAAAACTACTGTTGGACCAGCTCTAACAAAGAGAAAATCGAGTTTCTGGCTCCACCCATAAAAACTGAGCATGGCATTCTAAAGGCTCTAATTCATATATTACTCTCTAAAAATATTATGTTTACATTTGGTATGTTGCATCTAACAGATGCATAATATTGTTGATCTCGGGTTACCCTCTACATATCTCCATGTACTGGTATCCTCTGAAAGATATAAACAGATCAGAAGTCCTATCACCCAGCATGCACATCATGTTAATAGTCCTGATCTTCAAATGCCTATTCAAAATTATTGTGTGCACCTCATCTCATACCGGTCTTAGGCTCTAAATATTCACAACAAGATATAACTTTTGAAATTTTTACATTAATACTCCCACAAACTCTACCAATAAGAATTGGAGTTGCAACTTGCAACTAGACAGTATACTCTATAGTGTACACACCAAGTCACCAACGAGCAAATAACAGTGTGGTGATGAAGTAGCAGCTCAAGGGGTGCAAACTTTTCAAAAGTGAGGGCAAATAAATAACAAATTGGTTACACACTGAAACCACACCTTACAGATATAACAGTGCTATAGCTCTCATCTCTCAATGCAGGTTATAGTGAACTAAAACTAAAATAGCAAACTACTTGTAGAAGACCCTTGGAAAGAAGCATACCTGGGGCCTCCATTTCCGTGTAGCTATGTGCAAAGCGGTATTTCCTTTCTTGTCCCGCACATTGAGAATGGAAACATCAGCCATCAGTAACTCTTCCACTACATCTGTATTTTTTCCTTTCACAGCCATGTGAAGAGCAGTTTGTCCCTTCCTATCCTTGATCGGAACAATTCCTGGATCCCTCTCTATGAGTGCTTTGACAATACGATGGTATCCAATTCTTGCAGCAGTATGTAGGGATGTCTTCCCATTTTTCCGCACAATCCTTATGCAGCTATCATCATTGTCCAGTATAGCATTTACCACATCCAGGTGATCCTTGACAGCAGCAGAGTAGAGGGGACTAGTGTTGGAAGAGTCACAGACTGAGCAAAGCCCTGGCCACCGCCCCAAGAACTCTTTCACAACCCCTGTTACCAATTTTCAAGTCACCTATAAGTTACTTTGATCAAGGATAGTGGAAAAAGAATACACTGGCTACATTTCATATGATATTGCTCATGATACATGAAAATCCAATGCATCATTGACATGTGTGACTCGGATGGATATATTATGAAGATTTATTAAGATTCATATTGAAATTATCAGTGCCAGCCTACGCAGCACAGTTAGCATTTTATGATGACAACAATATGTATTACTCTACTATCAGTCTATTTACAACTAGAGAAGTGCATAGGATTCCTTGCTAAAGTGTTACAGTAGCAACTGCCTCATCAGCGGTGAATTTGAAGTACTAGCTGATAGTGAATCAGCTTAAAACACCCAGAAACAGTTGAACTATCAGCAGGTTGGGGATCACCCACAACAGTTTCTATTTCCCCTTTGTCAACTGAAGTGCAGGACTTGAAATTTTTCATCTACAGCCCGCCCAATCACTGCCAGCAGCTTGAACTTGGAACCTCCGGATATCAAATTCCAGCCCTAGACCAGCTGAATGGTGCTAACTGTCAAGCCTACTATCACCTGAAACAACAAAGAGTCCTACCAGTCCCGTTCATAAAAAGCAAATGAATCCCCGCTGATGACCTACTACACTGTACATAATTCCCAATTCACTAGACCCGGGCCATCAATCCGCTCCCACAACAGCAACACACGAGGGGGCCGAAGGGGAGGAGCTCACCGGTGTGACCCTGCTTGGCGGCGACATGGAAGGCGTCGAGGTCGAGGCGTGAGCGGACGGTGGCGGCCTCGAGGTCGTAGAGCGGGAGGAGGAGGCGCACGACCTCCTCGCTGCTGGCCTCCGCGGCGACGTACAGCGCGGTCTCCCCGGCGTCCGTCTGCGCGGCGGCGAGCGCGGCCAGGGAGGTGCCCGACGCCTCGGCGTCGGCCAGCAGCGCGCGGACGGCGGCCGCGTCGGCGGATCGGACGGCGGCGAAGAGCGCCTGGTGGGAGAGCGGCGGGAGATCCATCGGGGGGTTCGGCTCCGGCTCCGGCGCCGCGTGCGTGGGCGTGGTGGGGCGACTGGTGGAGTTGCCGCCGCTGTCACTCCACTGCCTGATTGATTGGTGCGGTAGCGGTAATGGTCAAGTGGACCCACCCGAGGCGCTGCCGGTGGTGGTGGCGTGGACTCGGTTTGCTTTCCTGGGCACTGAGGGCATCCGCAGTGTATAGCATCACCCAAGGTGCTATACTTTGCCACGTCAGGTGATGCTTGCTAGTTCTATTCTGCTCCAACGTATAAAATCTGCTAGCACCATCTAAACATGACCCGCAAACAATAAACTACTCTTTTTTAACTCGCACATCTCTTCCCAATCTTCTTTTCCTTTCTTCTCTTTCCTCTAGCACCGGGTGCTTAAATTGGTCACAGGTGCTAAGAGGTGCTAAGTTAGCACCAGCGCCACAATGTATAGCGTCTGCCTTGTTTCTTTCTCTCACCTCCTAGCGCCTCCTTAGCACCAAAGTTGGAGCTGCTCTGAGGTGCGAGGTGCTTTGGGGCTATTCCTTTTTTTTCCGCAGAATTATCAGCAAATGGGCGAGAAAGCGAAAGGAGCGGCACGCCGCACGCGGCAGGGACCTACAGGACGAAAGAGAGAGATCGACGCGATCACCCGGTGCCGGTGGACGGCCGGGACGCCGGGCACCGATGCGTTCCATTTCGAGCAAAAACAGATTCAGAATTTCAGACTGCGAATCACTGTTGTGGATCTCGTATGCAGGTACTGAAGCGTTAGTGATTCCCGGTGTTCTTATCGAACTACAATTCTGTTCGTTCAGTGCTGGCATTTGCAGTTGACAATTGGTGTTTTTTTGGACTAATCTGCCACCTTTAAACTTCGCTGGTCTGATTAATTTTTAGAAACATATTATTATAGGTAAGTTCAAATAAATAAGAACGTATCTAGTGTAAACCACAGCCTTTGTAAAAAAACCGTGCAAACCACGATAAAAAATCGTCTAAATTCACCAAAAATATCACACATGTAGATGGTATGATAATACACAACCTTATAAAATATCTTGTCCAAACTCGACTTCAATTGTGAGTTATAAAAATAACAAATTTCAAGCCAGAAAGTTTTCCACATGATTTGTTAGAAAATTGTTATTTTTGTATCTCACAAATGAATTCGATTTTCGACAAGATATTTTATAAGGTTGTGTATCATCATATCATCTATATGTATGATTTTTTTATATAAATTTAAACAACTTTTTTTACTGTGGTTTGCACGGGTTTTCACGAAGGCTGTGGTTTGCACTAGATACATTCCCCAAATAAATATACTGTTAAGATATGCATCCAAATAATTTAATTAAAGAGTACTAAATCGATGTTGGGCCTATAATTTGGAAACAGATTCACGCTCAACTTGTTCCTCGTATGAGATCTAAGCTCTTTTCTTTCTTGTTCCTTCAAATGCACATCAGTAAAAATGCCGACTAGCCTGATTATAAGATAATTGTTGTACTTGCTCTTATAAGATTTCAGAGTTGTAGGCACGAACCGAGCAACCTTGAGCACAGGTGGTCAGGTGGAGGTTGGTGAAATAGTTAAAACTTGTTCTCCTCCACTAGCACATTCAGAATCTTATCAATCTCAAGAAGTCAAGAACCACCGCCAGCAAAGATCGTCATGAGACTACACCCGCAGATGAGCCCGAGGCCTCAGGCCATGTTAGCCACGACCCACGACCACAATAACAGGTGTATTTAGGGCTTGTTTGGTACAGCTCATCACTAGTGAAGCTGAGCTGTACCAAACGGGACCTTAGTTGTTAGATGAGACTTGCATCATATGTCCTAACAGAGGAGATATAGGTTGAGTTTAAATGTATTTTAGACAAGATGTTTGGTAGGATGAGGGGAGGGTTATATGGACGGATGTAAAAGATCTAATATGTTGTTTGTTACATGCATTGGCAAATATAGCTAGTCTAGCAAGATACAGTTTGTGTGGTACATCATCCTCGTCCTGCATCCACCTAGGTATGTCCAAGAGTAAAGCGTTAAAGCTCAATTTAGGCATATCTAGGTGGGCTTAAAGTCAAATTGTGCCAACGGCAAAGCTATGATTTTATAGCAAAACTAAGGTCTAAATCAACTATATAATTTTCTATAATGGCCATGTTTGCTTGAACTTATCAATGTTTGTCAATCCTACTTAGTAGTCATGGTACAATATTTTTCTCACATAATATCAGTCGCATCAGCCGGTCATACTATTCAATAAATCCTGTCGAATAGGCCCATTGCCAAAATTATCTATACCATATTATATTATATTATATTAATATATATGACATTATATATATGACATGACGCAACTCTACGTTTAATACTCTAAATTAGTGTCTAAATATCTGATATGACAAAGGATTAAAAATTTAGTCAAACGCCCTTGAGTGTTAGCGATCTGGGCCTTTTTTCTAACTGGGCTCCATGGCTTTTCTTCCATGTAAATTTTATCTCAAATTCAATTTGGGCCCAGTTATTTGCTGGCCCAAAAGTCATGGTTCTACAGCCAGCCTTCTGAGAAAAAATTTAGGAGGGGCTTATGGCGGCTCCGCGGGCTTGAGCCCCCTCCCCCCACCAGATCCTATACCTACCCTCTTCTTTTGTTCTGCTTTTCAGCTATCCGTAAATATATGTGATCAAATGCAAGTTTAAAGTTAACGACGGTGAAAAACAAAACAAGTAAACAAATGCCATTGTCACTACAGCCTTCAAAGTTCCACAAAGGTTATGTTTGTCGCAGCATATCGTCATATCATTGTCAACATTGTAGCTAGTTGATACCTGCTATGGCGCTTGCTCTTACTAAGGTTACTAGCCAAGTGATATGCCAACATATGAAATGGTGGTCACCATACAGAGTAGGGGAAATAAAAAAATGCACTCCTAGCTGTCCAAAGAAACCTACAACTCATGAGAAGAGATTCTTTCACTGTATAAACTAACTAATTATTTGTTTTATTTAACTACTTAATTGATATTCTACAACAACACTCCACTATATCCTTGAAAGAATGTTTTTCAGCAATCTCAGTTAGGGGCGGATTTATAAACTTATGAAAGAGGGGGCTCAACTTCCCTTTCTTCTTTTCTCCCTTACCCTCTTCTTTCTCTTTCCTACTCTTCATGCATGGCTCGAAATTTAGAGGGGGCTTTAAGGGGCTCCATGGAGAACAGGGGGTAGGGGGCTTGAGCCCCCCAGTCCTCACGTTGGATCTATCCTTGATCCTAGTTACATATGCTATTTGTTCGTAGCCTAATGCAGAGAGGAGACTTAGGTCATGTTTAGTTTCTCCAAGTTTTTCCAAATTTTTCAAGATTCTCCGTCACATCAATATTTAGATGCATGCATGAAACATTAAATGTAGGTAAAAAATAACTAATTGTACTTTTAGTATGTACATGTCGAGACGAATCTTTTGAGTCTAGTTAGTACATGTTTGGACAGAGTTTGTCAAATAACAACGAAAGTGCTACAATATGTTTTTCAAATATGTCCCCAAACTAAACAATTCCTTAAAAAATTCAATGTAAACTTTAAAATTTGTTGAACGAGAATTGTGTACAAGCCTAAAATGACTATTATAGAAAGACTCCATGTACACTGCCAAATATCCGATATAACAAGGTACCTTTAAGCAAAGTGTGACTCATCAATTTTGTTTACGCAACAGTAAACAAAATCTACAACTCTAATAAACCTAATCTTCGTTAGAAGATTTCTCTCTTCATGTAAGGCGTGTCCACATCATTCCCACTAAGTGACCCCCACTAAATATTCTATCTTTTCATGTAAGATGTACATACCATTCTCTACTAAGTCCATGTCATCCCTTATTAATTAAAAAAATATCCATAACATCTCTATCACGTGAAATACTTTAAATCTTTAATCTATTAACATACAAGTCAGGGTGCATATGTTATTATTGTTCCATCACCTATTCTTCCATAATTTAATCAAATATTATATTCTTTTTTCTATTAGCTTACCGTTTTTTTATCAGATCTAATACAATAAAATAACATATAAGTCAAATTCATATATAAATATATATAACACGTTATACAAAATATCATATAATAATGTTATGTATATAAAAAAATTTTATAAAAAATCCTACAGCAATGCATGGGGTATACTTCTAGTTTAATAATTTTGGAAAAGCATAAGAATGTACAAGAATTTAGTGAAATAAACTGGAGATGAACTAGGATAACTGCGTACCAGAAGGCCTTGGTGTTGTTGAAGCCGATGTTGTAGGACAGAAACAAAATGTAATAGAACATCTATGATACACCAAGCAAAGAAAAGGGTTGGTGTTTTAGTAGGGTATAGATAGATTCGTCTCGCGAATTATCCTTGAGCTGACAAATTAGTTTTATAATTAATCTATTTTTAATAGCCTAAATTAGGGCCGCAACATTCGATGTGCCAGAGACTAAATTTTAGTTCCTCTGACCAAACAGGGCCGCAACACAATTGATTTCTCCGCTGAATTCAACTCGCTCAATGCCGAGATCTCGTACGAACAACAGTTCCGACTCGCTCCGCTATTGGCTGCTCTGGTTCCGTTTCCCTCTTCGCCGCCTTCAATTCACTGCTGGGCCATCCGACCATGCATGAATTATTGGGAGGGCCGGGCCGGGACCGGGACCGATGACTTGCAGCCACAGTTGCTGGAGGCAGGCTTGTGAATCCCACGACAGGGACACACGGACGGACCGACCGACGACTCGTCGCCAGTCGCCCGTGATCGACCACCGGACGCCACCGGCAGGAATACTGTGAAAATTAAGAAAAGGTGCAGCCGATCGATGATACTAACCACAAGCAGGAATCGATCAGGATCCTCCTCCTTCTAGTTCTACAGACCTGGGCTTAATTTGTTCTAACCAACTGGCGATTATTCCCTGTACGTCCTCCAAGATAAAAAGAGTTTTGGAAAATCGGTGCTCCCGGCGACGTATGTAGCTTCTTTCCAGGGTACACTTCGTAGGCGATGCGTATCTGCATCGGCAACCCTGCGGAGACGGACAGACGGCGACACCGGCGAGAGGAGGAAGGAAGGCGATGGGTTCGGCGGCGACACTGGACCGGAATGTCCCGGCGGCCCGGTCCATGAGACGCCCACGCAGAGAAACCACACGAAATTAAGGAACGTCGTCCCAGACATCTTGATTCAGATTCACTGCGAGTGAATTCGGATGCTGTCATGCTGATGCGCGCAGCGATGGCTGCAGCCTAGCTAATAATAATGTTCATTAGGGTTAGGTATATATATGAAATGAGGCGAAGGACGATGATGAAAACAACTGAAACTTCAATGTCTCGAACAACTCTCGCTAGACATGTTTAATTGGTCGTTGACTCCAAGATGGACGGACATATGAGCGGAATTACTAGCAGCATATGGAAAACTCATCCATCGATCGATCCAGATGATGATGATAACATTGTTAATAAGAATTACGATATATAACTGACAACGACACAGCTGTGTCTTGCCAGAAAATCCTACTACATATACATACACAAGGCGGATGGTGCTATACATGAGACTGAATTATATATTTTTCAGTATTTGTTCCAGCTATATATTCTCTAACTCGCTCGTTTATACAGAACAAGCTCATAACGGCGTCTGCTCATAAATCATAATGTAAGGACATGCAATACGCGTACCTACAGTTTTCCTTTTAATCATGGAATTGATTCGCCAACAGATTTTGTATCTGGATCTAGGAACCTTTGTCCGGGTTTTCTTTAACAAAATTCAGATCTCATGTATACCTGCATTATTCTATGAATTACGAGGGAATGAGCGGCAGGTAGGTAGTCAGATCACAACACTACTCATCACTATTCACCAGCACAGCACATCCTTTCGTAACCTACTGTACACAGTACAGAACAAAAAATATACGTACTGTACGTGTGCATGTGCTCAGGCTCTGCAAGCGAAATGTTCATAGGAATAAATAAAAAGAAAAGAAAAGACAGAACGAAGTGTCCATGCGACTCGCGTCGGTGAGGGTATAGTGCTCGGAGGTCCAGATGCACACGTAGCCAGCCTTGGACTGTACGAGTAGCTTGCAGGCAACTGCCTGATCCAGCGCCATGCGTGATGGCCTGTCGGCCTGGCCCCATCTTGCAGAAGCTCTCTGCACACAAGAATTACCACATTTTCAGCCAGCGTCTACGCACTACCATTGTACAGTACACCCTCAGTGCATCAGCGGTTACAATTCATAAATATTTGATGCCGTTGAAATCAAAGACTAAAGAAGTCAAGAAACCTATAAAAACAGAGGGAAAGCAACGCCAAATTAAAGCAACCCCCTCTTGTTCCCTGCACGAAGCAAGGAGCTCATTGGCAGCACACAGACCAGATACTTGTCTAATGATCGCAGTCGTAAGCCGTGAAGGAACTAACAATGCATATTCTATTATAAAGTTTAAATCTATTTATTATCCTCATATTTATAATATTTTACTGATATTGTATTATATTTATTGAAGAGGGGAGAAAAAACAAGACTCTAAATCTATGTTATATTCGAGATAATAAATAAGCTTATACTTTATAGTAGAGTCAGTATTGTGAGTGACCTAATGTGACCAAACGAAATGGAGGTGGAGCTGTTATTTACAATGGACGCAGCTGCTAGCTAGTAATCCACTAATCCCATGTCATCAGCGGACGTTAGTTATGCTTCCTAATAAATAATAAGATAAGGGCAAGTACATTGGTCTTATCTCGTAGGTGGTCTTATATAGTGCCATGTAATTTTAAGACGACTTAGTAGACGACATGTACAATAGTTTGTTTTTTAAGTTGTCTCGTAGAACCTCGTGATTCCTTAATTTATGGATAGAATAAAAATAAATTGTGAGTTGCATGATAACAACAACTCATACAATGGTAGAATAGTTGTCTCATAGTCATAAATTTTAGCTCATGAGGTGTTGTTTCGCGAAACAACGACCTCTTCCTCTTTCGCTTCTCTCTTTCCTCCACATCAGCAAAAATCCTATATGGCACTGCATGAGATGATGTACGAGACAGCTGACGTGTAGCAATGTACTTGCCCCTCTAAGAATAAAATGACTCGGTAATCACTGAATCCGTCAGCACTGATTCAGTCCAGTAGTGACGTCCGGAGTGATCCCCGCCCGAACAGAGGCTGGTGGTGGTGGGTTAGGGATTCATCTAGTCAGGCCGCATTGGCGGTGCTGCTCGCCGTGTTGGAATTGGAATGGGGATCCACGACGCACCGGTGCGGGAGTGATTCCGATTCAACCGATTCCCGGAGTTGCGGCACACTCAGCTACCACACATGGAGGCCGGAAAGCAAATAAAGGGGACAACATGCCAATATGCCATGGTACCGAAACGCTACTTGTACATGTGCAGAGAAGAATCATGCAGCGCGATAGTAGTCGTCGGTCGTCTGTGTGGTTCTCCATGGAATCTGGTGCCATCCATTTCTGAAATCCGAACTGAATTTCGCGGCGGGAGATTTTTGGCCATTATTCAGGATGCAATTGCTGTGAAAGTCCACCAGAGGAAGGAGGATTACTGTGCTACCAAACTCCACTGCACGCTTCGTCATAAATCATAATAATTCAAGTGTCGTATCAACTGCGAAAAAGTCGAACCAGACGAAAGTGAATGAAGCTATGATCCCTTCCATTTTTTTTTTGGCGTCCTTCTCAAGGATGATAGATGGCTTTCTCTTTCTTTTCTGCTCCTTTCTTGAGTGTTTTTTCTTCCTCCTTTGTGATGAGATATTATCGTGGCAGCTGCCGGGCCTTGCAAAGTCAGGGCGTTCATTTTATGCACGTGGCCATATTGGGTGATCCGCGAAAATACGACAAGGGTGTGTACTCAGCTCCCTGCGTTCCAAAAATAACGATCGTGTTTTGCTCTATGAGAAACAACTTTGACTAAATATATTTTAATAGGAAATTTTTAAATCTAGCTTTTTTTAATAGACTTATTTAAAAATATAAAGATTGTAATTTTTTTTCTACAAATCGAGTTAAAATTGTTATACGAAAACTAAAAATAATAGTTAATTTGAGATGGAGGGAATACATGCAATCTCTCTCACTGAGGACTTTGGTCATCTGTGCAGGAAACGACACTTCGTCAACCAAAAGAAAAGAGCGAGATTTTAAAAATGACTTATACTCGGTGAGAGAGAAGGGATTGCATGTACTTCCTCTGTCTCAAATTAACTATTACTTTTGGTTCATTTTTATACTCCACATGCTATTCATTCGCTCCACGGGGTGAAAAATAACATCGCAAGCCATGGACAGCCAAAAAAAAATGGTTGTTGCTTTCTCCTAAAACAACCGCATGACGCATAGCAAATCTCTTTTTGAATATGGTATTTCCTTCATTTTAGATTATAAGCCGTTATGATCTCGCAATGATGATAGTAGTACCAAATATGAAATATACTCTCTTTGTTCTAAAACATTTAACTTTATAGCTCTTAAATTTTGTCCCGGGATATACAAACTTTATAGTACCTCGACTTTCTCCTTTTTCAAATATATAATTCACTTTTCTGAAAACATATATCTTTATTTATTTTCTTCTTATTTTTTTTGTTATGTATTTTACTCTAAAAAAATCTCACACCGAGACCAATAAATCATGTATTTTGGAATGGAGTACACCAATAATCACCACATGCAGCGGTTTAATTAATAAGCAACCAGGTACTGTCATTGATGCGCTGGCTTAGTACACACCTTTTCCTTTTTCTTACACACCACGTGCCTTCGGTTCATAATTTGTATACAAACAAATTTATCATTAGACAAAACGCTATTAAATTCTAAAATAAATCAAAAAGACCGACGTCAATCAAGGACTTAAGCTCGGTGGATAACTTTTATCACAAGAAATCTAACCAGTCAACCAAGACTTAGTTCACATACTCCCTCCATACTTGTAAACGAAGTTATTTTGGACAAGATTTAAGTTAAACATTTAAAATATAAATCATGAATAATTTTTAAGTTGTTGAGTTTGAAAATATAACAATTATATGAATAGATTCATCTTGAAAAGTATTTTTATAAAAATATACATATGCGAATTTTTAATAAATATTTTTATAGAAATAAGGAGTCAACGTTATGCTTTGAAAACCGTGTCGCTATCTAAAATGACTTCCTTTATGAGTATTGAGAGAGTATTATTTAATTTGCTCCAAAGGGTGTTGGTTTTGTGTGATGGTAGAGTCTCACCAACAAGTAATCTAACACACTACTTTATATTTTATTTGTCCAAAAAGAATAGAATTGTTATTTCTAAATCCAAACAATTTTAATTTTAATTAAATTTATAAAGAAACACTAATATTTACAATACAAGATAAGTATCATTAGATTAATCATGAAATATATTTTATAGTAAATTGTTTAGAGACATAGATATGAATACTATTTTTTTATGAATGTAGTGAAATTTCAAAAAAACTTGACTTGGTTCAAGATTTAACATTGTATTTTTTTTGGACGGAGTTAGTAGCATAATACAAAATATTGAATGAACATGAGCAACCAATATATTCTATGTTTAATGTAATCTTAGCAAACTTTAAAGCTACACTTTGAATACCATGTCTGCATTACAATTTGTTTTTTTCCTTCTCTATAATTTTTTTTAGAACCACTAATGCTAGTAAATAGAAACTAGTTGCGTCCTCTCCAATGCACCAAATCTCCAATGGGTACATTAAACTATTGGTTTTACAAGATTATGCTTAGTGTTTTAAAAAGTTTAATGATTTTAGAATAATAAAAGTTTGGTTTTTAGACAAATCTACACATAGAATTTATGTGTTTCCAAACTTGAGCCATAGTCAAACAAAGGTTGTTTGTAAGTGTTAACGTCATGCTTTATTTTATAAAACTAGAAGGATACTCAACCTAAATTATAACAGAGGATTTGGAACAAAATTAGACAATCCAAATTTATTTGCATCCAGAGATGTCATAATTTCATGTGCTAGTGGATTGTCAATGTACTTGGATAGCTTGCTTGTTGAAATAGAAAGCTTGTAGAGTTTATGATTATAATATATAAAAATAGTGATATAGATGAAGTAGGAAGCTAGTACAATTTATGATTATAACATATAAATTAAATGTAGATATACGTACAAATATTGACAATTTATCAATAAAACCAAAATAACAAGTAATAATACTAGATGGAGGGAATAAATATCTTAGAAATTACCGCACTCTAAGTTTCATCAGTTTGACTAATTTTTGCGAAGTTCATATGAATACTCATGATTCTTCTATATAGAAATCTCACTATGTAGTATATACTCCTTTCGTATAGGAAATAGATGGCGTTTTGGACATCGATATGGTCTCCAAAGTATAATTTTGCTCCCTTTATACAACAAAATATTTATCAAAAAGTGATATATGTATATTTTTATGAAAGTATTTTTCAAGATAAATCTATCCATATGGTTTTTATATTTTCAAACTCAATAATTTAAAAGTTATTCATGATTTATATTCCCAATGTTTGACCAAAACTTTGTCCAAAACGTCATCTATTTTCTATACGGAGGGAGTATTAACGCATTTTATAAAAATCAGAACAATAGCTTATTTTTCAGACTTTAAGACCACCCGCATCGGCATACTCTATACCGTCCTCTAAACCCGTTTACAGGAAATCAGAGCTGCAGCAAGAGCCAGTAATGAGTACTGTATGCGCGGGTGTGCGGTAAAGGTAGCAGGAGCCGCGGCATTTAGCGGAAGGCGAGCAGCGCCTTGCGTGAGAGGGAGAGGAGAGAGTACGCGTGGGCTCCATTCAATTTCGTTTCAAAAAATATTATATCTCACAAATCGAAAACCCAAATTAAATTCTAATTGCACCATTGAATTTGTTGCAATTAATTCTTTAAAACTCGATCTCTTATGGATATAATTAGATAAAGTGACAAGTGGACCCACAATAGATAGAGAATGATATAGAGGATGAGTGAATGCGGAATAAATGAGTATAAAGAAGAGAATCTTGATGACGAAGGAGTATAGAGGATGAAAATAGAGGAAGCGGATAGTCCACAGGAATTCTGCAAATGAATGACCCAAAGCCACGCTAGCATGGCACTGAGAATCCGGTGGCCATGGGAGTCAGATATGAATGCACCATGCGTCCAGTCCATGTTCTGATGCGCATGCAGAGAACAATTGAAGGCACTGTGTGCGACTTCCAGCTGGGGTAGGAGATCCCTGGCCCCACGAAGATACCTCGAATCTTGAGTGCCATTGGTAGGTACAGTAAAAAAAGCTGCCCCTTTGTGACCATGAGATGGCTTTTAGGAAGGACGAGCATGATTGAATTGAAAAACAATTTACGAATTTTAAATCAACTTGCTGTCCCTTTGGGACTATCCCCAGACATCGGAAAAGTTTCAAATTTCTTTACGCTCGGAACTCTATAAATCAAATCAACCACTTGTAGCGGTAAAGCTGCATCGCCGAATTCAATATTTGCCCACGCCAACCGCTCCACGTCCGAGTCCACGTATAACTGACAGGTGGCCTCTAATAGGCATGCGGTCCCGCATGTCAGGCGTTGGGGCTGGAGGCCTTCATCGTACGCGGTGGTGCCCCTTCGCTTACCTACCGCGTCGAGGAAATAACCGAGTAAAATATACGCGGAACTCCCAAGCTCGGTCGAGCTGTTCCGCTGATTTTAAAATGTAAAAATCAGTCATAAAATTATTTTTTTTCTCGTAAAAAAATCAGTACTAAGAATTACGTATTTTGTTTAAACGAACAGCGTCTCGCCGTGCTAGTATTTGTACGTGTAAAGCGTATATGTATACGCACGTATTTTTGTTGGGATCAAGGGCGGGCGAGCTGGCCGGACGCGGACGGCCAACTTGTTTCCCATCCTTGGTCGTCGCCACTATATTAGGCGCCCTCCTCCCGGCCGATCCCTTCGTCTCAATCCCCACACCACATCCTCTGCCTCCTCTTCCTCCTCCGGTCCGCAACCCGTGTGCACCGCCGCCGCCGGCCATGGCCTGCCTGACCGACCTCGTCAACCTCAGCCTCTCGGACACCACCGAGAAGATCATCGCGGAGTACATATGGTACGCCGCGCGTTTCCCTGTTATTAATTAATCTGCACGCAACGCTCTCTTTTTTTCTCTCTGCCTCGTCAGTCAGAAAGAATCGATCTTGCTTGGTGCTCGGCCGCCTTCTCATGGCGTCTCCCCGTCCGGGAAAGGAGGGATTTGGAGAGGGGGTCTCTGTTTTATTTTCGCGATCAAGCGGAGAGACAGACTTTATTTGTTCATTCTTTCTTCTGATTCTGAAGTAAAAAAAAAATCCGTTATTTTGGCTCGTTCATTCGGCCATGAATATTTTCGGATATGCTTGTTTGTCCTGCTGCGGGAGGATCTCAGCAGCGGCAGTCCGTGGCTGGCTCTCTGTTCACCGGGTCCCTCACCGGCCACCGCACCACCGCTTACACGGTGTTGTTATTACTGTATCATCACTGGCCACCGCCAGATCAATCTCTTGTCTACGCGTTAATTGACTCCCTGATGCCGCATACCAGTATTAGTAGTACTCAAAAGATGCAAGTTTTTGTTGTTGTATAAACTAACACGTCTTGGGTTGCTCCCTGACGCCACATACCAGTATTATAGTACTCAAAAGATGCAAGTTTTTGTTGTTATACAAACGAACACGCCTTGGATTGCTCTGCTCCGAGGAATATGGGGAGCAGTTATTCAGTTTGTTGGCGATCTGATCCCATCTTAATAATGCATGCCTTTTTTTGGGTTGCAGGATCGGTGGATCTGGCATGGATCTCAGGAGCAAAGCCAGGGTAAGATAAAAAAAGATTCCCAGCACCAGGAGGGTACCCCGGGATACTACTGTTTCTTGTGGCTCGTCACTGATCACTTATCTCTTATCTCTGAAGTCACCATCCGCTGAGCTGTTCTTTGGCTTATATACCAGAGCTCTGCTCACCACTCACTACCACTGCAATTAATTTTTTTTTCTCTTCTATTTCGTAAAATCATACTGATCTGGTTGGTGCTGGTGCAGACCCTATCCGGCCCGGTGACCGATCCCAGCGAGCTGCCCAAGTGGAACTACGACGGCTCCAGCACCGGCCAGGCCCCCGGCGAGGACAGTGAGGTCATCCTGTAGTAAGTGTCATGGCCTGCCAAGCTTGGATGCATTCTTTTGTTTGTTTGTTTGTTTGTTTTACTTGTTTTACTAGCAAACACGGAACGATCCTTATCTCTTGGGCATGTGCCGCCCTGCAGCCCGCAGGCTATCTTCAAGGACCCATTCAGGAGGGGCAACAACATCCTTGTAAGTTTTCACTTTTACCATCCAAGTGGCATGAACCATATATTTCTGTGTTACGCTGCTACAGTTCATCATCGTAGGGGGAAAAAAAAACTGTGTTGTTTCACCAAGTAAACTGAAAGTTATACTTGCTGTATAAATAATTTAGATTTTTTTAAATATGCCTTGAAGAACTATCTTGATGCAGCACTAATGGTTCTGATGCAGTTTCTCTAGCCTGAATCTTTGTTCAGTTATATGCAATATGTATAACACGATGACTCGGTGTTATTAGCTTATATAGGTTTTTATTTTTGTAATTAGGTGTGACTATATCCATTGCACCAAACCTAGGTTTAGGAATCCAATTGGTCGTTTCATCAACTTGTCTAATACTCCCTCCATCCCAAATTATAAGACATTCCAAGAATCTTGGAGAGTCAAAGTTTTTCAACTTTGACCAAAATTATAGAGAAAAATATGAAGATTTATAACATCAAATATGTATATTATGAAAATATAACCAATAGAGAATCTAATTGCACTTAGTTGGTATCATAAATATTATTATATTTTTATATAAATTTGGTCAAAGTTGAAAAAGTTTGACTCTCCAAGATTCTTGGAATGTCTTATAGTTTGGGATGGAGGGAGGAATAATTAATAATAGGAACCACCCCTTTAGGAATCCAATGAATTCGTTTGACCTGCAGGTCATGTGCGATTGCTACACCCCAGCTGGCGAGCCAATTCCCACCAACAAGAGGTACAACGCCGCCAAGATCTTTAGCAGCCCTGAGGTCGCTGCCGAGGAGCCCTGGTATGCAAATCTTTCCCTTGGTATTTGTGATGAAAGCTGAAACGATCTATTCTGAATGGTTGACTGACCGTGATTGTTCTTGCGAATGGCAGGTATGGTATTGAACAGGAGTACACCCTCCTTCAGAAGGACACCAACTGGCCCCTTGGGTGGCCTATTGGTGGCTTCCCTGGCCCTCAGGTACACACACGATGGGTTCACTAATTTGCTTGCTTAAGACTTGCTTCATCGATTCGGTCCTACATCTGTTGAAGTGTCACCTAAATGATGATCGCTGTCATTGTTTAGGGTCCTTACTACTGTGGAATCGGCGCGGACAAGTCATTCGGGCGTGACATAGTTGATGCCCACTACAAGGCTTGCCTGTATGCAGGCATCAACATCAGTGGCATCAACGGAGAGGTCATGCCAGGGCAGGTGAGATACTACTACTACTACCTCACTTGGCACACTTCTTTTGTATCCCTGAAGGCTACCATCTTTCTGACCATGGCGAACAAACATTGTGGTTGGTTTCAGTGGGAGTTCCAAGTTGGACCGTCCGTCGGCATTTCTTCGGGCGACCAGGTCTGGGTTTCTCGCTACATTCTTGAGGTATGATGTCACATCTTCTTCCCAGCTCTACATGTTGTACGATCCAATATAGTGCCATCTTAACCAAGCATGACTTGCATCACTTATGTGGTAATATAAATAATAATCTCTGCTACTTTTGTTTACAGAGGATCACCGAGATCGCCGGTGTGGTGTTGACGTTCGACCCGAAGCCCATCCCCGGTGACTGGAACGGCGCCGGCGCTCACACAAACTACAGCACCAAGTCCATGAGGAACGACGGCGGGTACGAGGTGATCAAGGCCGCCATCGAGAAGCTGAAGCTGCGGCACAAGGAGCACATCGCGGCCTACGGCGAGGGCAACGAGCGCCGCCTCACCGGCAGGCACGAGACCGCCGACATCAACACCTTCAGCTGGGTACGTCCCCCGTTCATTCCTATTGTGCTGCTGCTGCTGCTGCACCGTGGAGAATCGGCAAACCCGTGTGCCAACACTGTCTGTGTGTGCCTGTGCCGTGCAGGGAGTGGCCAACCGTGGCGCGTCGGTGCGCGTGGGCCGGGAGACGGAGCAGAACGGCAAGGGCTACTTCGAGGACCGCCGGCCGGCGTCCAACATGGACCCCTACGTGGTCACCTCCATGATCGCCGACACCACCATCATCTGGAAGCCTTGAGGCAGCAAGCTTTCCCTCTATCCAGCTCGCCGCCGTGTCGTGTCAGTTTGTTCCGCGGCAGTGGCCATCCGGTCCGGTCCGTCCAGCGATTGCGCAACAATTGTTCCGTTCCGTTCCGTTTGCTTATACTCCTCTACTACTACTAGTACTGCATTTTAGCTAGATCTGGGTCAGGTCGTGGTGTGCCAAAACAGAACACAAAAAAAAACATTATTGTTGCTTTGACGCTTCCCGCTTCCATGTCATGCCGTTGTTCGTCCTCTTGGGTTGGGGTGGTCTCTTCTCCCATCTTCCTTTCTTCCTTCCTGTGTAATCCTCCAATAATGTCCGTACCACACTTGTGGTACCTTTCAGTACTTGCTGCTGCATCCTACTATGCATTGTATAATTCCCATTCATTCACCAAGAAAAAAGTGGTCGCTTTCCTACGCCCTCCAATGTTTGTCTGTGGCTTTCCTAGCTGCTGCTGCTGATGCGATAAGGGAATCGTTAGTGGGTGGGTGGCAGCATTATTGTCATCGTCGCCCATCGGTCGATTGGATGAATAAATTATTAGCCTGTTTTAGGTCAGATTCTGATCGTTTTACAGTAGAGATGCTTGTTTTTCGGTCGACCAACTCTATCACTGCTCATCGTCGCCCATGGGATGAATAAATTAGTCTGTTTTAGGTCAGATTCTGAACGGCCGATTTTTTATTTTTGTTTCTCCGAAAATTCAGCACCACCGGTCCGATTTTTTATTTTATTTCTCCGAAAATTCAGCACCACCGGTCATCTGATCTCACACTAATGTACGCAAGTTTTTTTCGTGGACTGGCTGATCAGCTGAGCAGGAGAGAATTGGATAGCATGCCATACCGTCTCATGGAGCTCTCACCATTCACCACCAACCCAACTACTACTGCGAGAGAGGATGGGCGGGCCTTGCTTTCTTGACGTTGACCTGACCTGTGCGCACCGGCGATCACGGCACCTTCACCAACTCCGGCGACAATGCACGGGCACAACAACGCAACCACTCTGGCTTGAATGGCGACGCCGTCTTCTTCTCTCCAGTCTGTCCGGTCAAAAGCCGGGACGGCCCAGTGCCCACCATGGCACACCAAACCAAAGGCATTCCTGAAGTGTCTCTTACTCCAGCACGTCTCCAAGCTGAACTTTGTTTGTGCAGCATCTCAACTTCCAACGGCATTTTGGGGCGCTCCCAAGTCAAAATATTACCACGTACGTACAGTACAGTGGCAACAGTGCAGATTGGTTCTCGTAGTCTTCGTCTAGTGACCCAAAGGCACGGTTAAGGCCAGCCATCCTTTTGCTGCCGGAAAAGGCTGATTGGCCCGGCATGATCGGTCGCCATGGATTCATACAGTATGCAGGAGAGAAAGCAACAAATCAGCAAGCACCACTTCGTGACGCGAAAAGCTAATCACGGCTCACTGCCTTGGAGTAGGTGTAGCCTGGGTTAGCGATAATCTCACTATAAACTACTCTGTTTCCGAGGAGCGCAATTGTTTATCGCATCAATCTGCGTCTCGCCGTCTCCGATGAGAGAAAAATCCAGCGGAAGCGACACAACCAGGGTGCGGCCTAATCACTCGTGAGTCATGACGCTATCAGTACCAGGTGTTGCTCCATTCAACTCTACAAAATACGGTTGCTGCTGATGGAAGCAAAGCTTGTCTGCTGGCCGTGTGTGGCATCGACGAGAAAGCTGAGATATTATTGTTTGCCATGTAGTACTATACTGGCGAATGATGGTGCAGATTTGGAATCCTGACTAGTAGATGTCATATTTGCATACGAAATAATGCGCCAAGAATTCATTTATGGACGGAGACAAATACACAAGTACATAGGCACATCAAGAAACCAAGAGAATGAACGATGCGTGGTCATCTTTTGCTGAAAAAGCAATCATGTCCCGGTTGAGCCATCAGCACTAAGACCACCCGCAACGGGCTCCGGTGAACGGACCACTAAAAATCTATAGCGTAAAAAATATCAGCAACGGGAGCCTCTACGTCTTCCGGTACATGTACATGTTTGCCAAATAAAGCGGAGAAGCCAGTTTTAGCGGAAGGCACATGTTTGCCAAATAAAGCGGAGAAGCCAGTTTTAGCGGAAGGCCACAGGGTGTGCGGCATGCACACGCGTCGCACGGAGAGGGCGGGATTGCTGCACAGAATGGGTCCCACCTTTTTAAGTTTTTTAAAAATATTATATCTCACAAACCGAAAATCCAAATTAAATTTTAATTGCACCATTAAACTCGTTGCAATTAATTCTTTAAAACTAGATCTCTCATGAATATATTTAGATAAAGTGACAAATGGACCCATAATGGATAGAGGATGATATAGAAGATGGATGGATGCGGAAAAAATAAGTACAGAGGAAAGAATCTTGATGACCAGACAATATAAAGAAACGTGAATGCGGATAGTCTAATGGACTAAAACCACACTGGGAACAGAAGCTGATGTCAACCAACAATTATTAACAATACATGGACTGCTTTATTTCTGTTTCCTAATCACAAATGAAAAGCAGCTACGCTTCTGCTTGGGGAACGAAGAAGGTCCACGTTCGGCGTCGGAACAACTGGAAATCACGAGGAGCAAAAGTACAGTTTAATCTTCCAGGCTTCTGGACCACTCAACGCCGATGCACAGGCCGTAACTAGTGCAGCTAAGAAGACCGCCCAACCCTTTGTGAGGCGTTTGAAACAAACAGAGGAGTAAGTCCCAGAATCAGAGGAAACCTTCAGTGCCTTGGCCGGCACTAACCTCCCTGTACAGTTCCAGTGCCTCGTTCATGACACCGGCTCGCGACAGAAGCTGCGCTCTCTTCTTGCTGGACGGATGAGTCGAGAGGTAGTTACTCAATGCTGAATCTCCTCCGATCTTTCCTAGTTTCTCATAGACCGATGGTGCAACACGCGGATCGTAGCCAGCAGCAGCCAGCAGCAGGAGCCCAATGTGGTCAGCCTCTATCTCCATTCTGCGGGGACATAACAATGTCAGAAGAGCTTCCAACAGGCAGCAAGGTAGATAGATGAATGGCACACAAATCAAAATCGATTCTTGTCATAGGATTTTGTCAACCTCCTGAGCAGCCAGTTATTTTTTAATAGCAGAAGTAAACAAGCCCTCTACTGGAGATGGACAAACATGATCATTCAAGCAAGTCATATGGCAAAGGTGTGAGGCAGCTAACTAACCAATCCTAGCAATGAAGAAGCATTACTTCAGTACTTCTCACTTGATGCAACATTTTTTTTTCTCGAGCTGCGTATCATTGTATTAAGAAAAGAAAAAGAGAGACATACAGAAAAAGAGAGACATACATAGAACCGAACCCCACACCCATCCACCCACCACTACAAAGACGCGGTATTTTGGTAGCCAAACTATGTAACAGACACAAAGGCAACCAAAACTAACAAAAGTAATTGAGCATACAATGAAGTTGAACAAACACTGCATTTAAAGTTTACTCGGGCCTTTCCCATCTTAATAGAGGATGGATAGGTCAAGATCTATTAGCATTTATATGCTGAGCCTCCTCACATAAGATTCCAGTTCATCACTGTCCAAGCCTCAAAGGCCAAGTGTATCATGATGCACTTGGGCATGTCAGTATGAGAAGAGAAGATCTAACCTCTCTACTTGGCATGTCCGGACCAACTTCAATCCTGGCTAAAACAGGAGAAGTATTAAAGCTTCAAACTCCTTGCTAACAATCCTACTGATTAAAGTAATAATGTTTCAAGGACTATATGACTAACTCTTATGCGAGTTCCTGCAGTCCTGGTAAGCCACTGGCATAAAGTACTCTGCTCCCCTTGTGATCTTAGTAAATAAGCTTGCTCTGACGTTATCTTTCCTTCCTAGCTTTGAGAGCAATTCCAAGTGCCTCTCCTTATCCTTCCTTATTGATTGGAATAGAGATTTTTGTGAAAAAATACCCTCCAACATCTTCTTTAATTAGTTTTTCAAATATTGCCATCCTCTATTCCGGATTTCTTGCTAGCCAAAGAGGGAGAGCGGAGTTGGCTCTCTAGAGTGCGCACAAGGTATAGAGAAGCTGTTGGAGGGTGGAAAGATATAGCTAGCAGTTTTTGTTCAAATGACTCCAAATGATGATTTAGAGAGTGAGTTTAAAGCCCCGTTTGGCAGGGCTCCTCCACCGGCTTCAGGAGCCGTTTGGAGCCGTTTTGTGCCAAACGGGGTAAAATAAAACGGCTTCACCCAAGAAGCCGCTTAAATCGTGCTCTCACAGCGGATTGAGGTGGGATGAAGCCAAAAATAGTGGCTTCACCCCATCCTACGTGGCGTTCTGTGAAAGCATGTTTTAGGAACTTTACTTGTTAAGCTGTTTTGCCAAACGATTTATCAAAACGGCTTCAACTTCACAACTAGAGTTATTCATGGAGCCGAAGCCCAAAAAATGGCTTCACTGGTGAAGTGGAGCCATGCCAAACGGGGCCTAAGAAAGACTCTTGGAGATGCTCTGAGTGCGATACTACCAACAACACAACAGAATAAAACTATCCTACTTAGAGGACAGGCTGGAATAAAGGAATTCACCATGGGGGATTGATCTTACCTTAAGTAATCATGGAAACCTATTGCCATCAAAGTAAAATCCATGCATCTCAATTATCCCTATAGGCCTATAGACTAGTTCATCTTCCAAATGGTCAATTTTTGCATACTTTTTTTTTGAAGCATCCAGCTACAAGAAAAGTTGTCGGAAATTGAGATAGCATACTTCGATTATAAATACCTACTAGTATATGGTGACGCTCCAGTGGTTGAGTTAAAAGGATGTCACTATAACTGTTTTTGCCAGATTGGAAGCAAAGTCATGCCAAGACAAGCTGCCGAGCACATTCCATATGGTACTTCCAAGCTTATGGGATCTACTTCCCAAAGAAAAAAGGGAAGACATTTGAAGATTTGTCTGAAACTTAGACACGGGTCTCTCTCTCTCTCTCTCTCTCTCTCCAATGTCCCTGTTGACCTATTGGGGCAATAACTAGCAGTTACGACCTCATTTCTAAGAGTGCCAATCACAAGATTCATAATAATGTAAGAGTGACTATATTAGTTTATCGAAATGAAGTGGTATGTGCTGGGTCCTAGAAAAATCATCTGAATAACTTAATTTGTTATGTCCACTGCCTATCCATAAAAGGGCATAACCTAAAAAACGTGAATTGCAATTAACAGTCATCTTCAAAATTCAGAACCGTGAATTGCCGATATGCTCATTGACCTGTGATACAACCATACAGTGAGCTGACAATTTAAGATGGCCCTGCTAGTTTATTGTGTGTGTACTTGAAGGAAGCTGACCCAATGCATGGCACATAGCAACATTGAGGTCTACTTATAAAGCTCAATTTTGCATTTTACTTGCTTTTAGAATATTTGGTGTGCCTCATTTAGTAACACATGCAACTTATCACATCCAGAGTGCATCACAAAGAGCAACAAAAAATGCAGAAGCCATACCTTCGTGAGAAGGGTAGCCTGAGTAGTAGTGTTGACACTGTATTTATCAAGTCCGGCATGTAAATAAATTGCAGGATGACAATCTGCAGGATTGCCACCCAGAGGTTCTTAGTGATCTGCTCAGCGGAGTGCCTTGCAATAGCATGCCCAACCTGCAAAAATTGGCCACAAAGTTAGTTTGAATCCTCTCACCCAAATCCACACATTAACCTGCAGACCAGGGATCGCACCTCATGCCCAAGCACAGTGGCAACCTCGCCATCGGCCCTGAATTTGTTAAGCAATCCAGTGAAGACTACAATCTTGCCACCGGGCAGGCAAAATGCATTGACAATGTCATCTTTGACAACGATCACTTCCCAATTAAGCCCGTCCAGGTGATCCGTCTGCGGCTGCGCCCCACGTGCCTTGCCACGGCTCCGGCTCTCAGTCACCCACCTGTCATCCAGAACCTCGTCGTCTCGCTGAGCGGCCACAGCAGCACTGGCGTTCTTGCCGGGGGAAGCACCAAGCATCGCTGTAGTAGCGTCGGCATCGCGGTTCTTGATGGTGAGGTCGTCGGCGATGCCGCCGTACCCATACGAGGCGTCCTCTCCGTAAAAGGCGCCGCGGCGCTGGTGGCCGGAGAAGCCACGGTGGACGGCGCGGACGATCTCCGAGGCGATGAGGCGGACGCGGATGCTGTCGGGGTGGAGCGGGGGCAGGATCTTGGGCCCGAACTCCTTCTTGAGCTCGGCGAACTGGGTCTCGCCGAGCTGGCGCTCGAGCCTCGGCGAGAGGACGACGAGGTGGGAGCGGTTGGTGTAGGGCACGGTCTCCAAATGGCCGAAGTAGAACGCGACGGCCCCGCCGCCGGTGACGAGGACCGCCGCCGTGAGCTTCCGCTGGTCGTGGTACCACCGGGACCCGCCGCGGCGGCGGTTGAAGTGGATGACCTCCTGCCGCCGCGGGGATGTGTAGTAGTGCCTAGGTTTCGGCAACTGCGGCGGCGGCGGAACGGGTCGGGACACGGCTGGCTTGTTGCGGAGGACGCGGGAGGCGTAGCAGTAGTAGTACCGCGAGGCCGGTGACTGCGCCGCCGGCGCCGGCGACGGCGGCGCGGCTACGTGGGGCCTGTGGCGGAGGAGACGCGAGAGGACGGAGCGCGAGTTCTTCAGGCAGTTCATGCTGTGCTATTTTCCCCTTATTTTTTGAGGGATTTTTCCGGAGCGGCATTCGATCGCTACGGGGATTTTTTGACTGGAAATGGGATTTCAGATTTGCAAAAGAAGCTGCCAGATGGCGCCGCCGCCGGGCGAACCGTGCCACCTGGCAGTCTCTGGAACTTCCTGAGAAACTTCGCAAGGCCCGTCTTCGCGTGCCCCCCCAGTTGCGTAGGCCCATATATGACATAAAGATAGGTGTTCTTATTGGGCTTGGGCTTGCACGACGAGAAACTAGTCGAGAGCAGCCTCGGCTGCAATTTTTCCGCCAACTGATGAAACATGTCAGCAGTCAGCGTGATGAAGGAAATGAACCAATGAGCAAAGGGTATCGTTGGACTGGCTCATGATCCATTGCCTTGGTGAACATGATTTTAACTCATGTGCATTTTTGGTTCGTCTCTGTTATCAAGACAAATCTGTTGAACTCACTAGGAGCGACGCCTGTTGATATTGAATCATATGAAATCAAGATCAACAGCAGTTAGAGCATCGCGGCGCACGGCTGATCCGGCCTTGCAGCAACACACTTGCCCGATGTAGTCGGTGACCAACTGTCAGTGGCGGAGGACGAAAAAAAAAATAAGGTGCGGCGAAATCAATAACATACTCCCTCCGTTCCAGGATATGTGTCGTTCTCGCTTCCCGAGAAAACACTACCGTTAATTATATATTAAAATATATTAATATTTATATTAAATGATTAGTATCATCGGAAAGATCTTTAAGTCTAGTTTTTTAATAAAATTATTTGGAGATATAAATGTTGCATATATTTTTACAAATTGAGTCAAACTTGTGGCACGAAAATTTAAAACGACACTTATTTTGGAACGGAGGGAGTAGATGTCAAAGATTTTCCAGTATATTAATTTATACATATATAATATATCATGATCGTCAACTACTATATAAGTAAAAGTATTTAGAATAAATAAAAAGATACATATAAACTATATGGGAGCGTATGCTATGGAAACTAACAACCTATGAAAACTATGCAAATTGTAACCAGAGCCTTTTAGATCTAATCTGATGGCTAGAGAAAGAGGTGAGTTATTTTTCCACTTAAACCCCCCACCAATCCTATCAAATGTAACCTTTTTTTGCAAAACACCCCCCTCCATCGATTCCGCTCTGTCTCCCGACGTTTTGTTTCTTCGGCGTTCCACTTTCGCGGTCTTCTTCCTCGCGAGGCAAGGCCGCTCAGTTCGTTGCCTAAACCGCTGGCAGGCCGAGGGCGAGGCCGAGCCGCCGCCGCTGGGAGGCCGGGCGGGAGGCGAGGGCCGCGCGGCCAGTCGCGCCGCCAAAGCTGGGGAGCCGCCGGGCACGGTCGAGCGCGCCAACCGTCGCTGGGGAGAGGCCGCACGGCCGAGCGGCAGTGCGCGCGCCGCCTCCGCTGTTGACACCTTGTGGGCAAGCGCATCGTCGGCGATGCCGAGGCCGCGAGCTCTGGTTTCCGCCGCACCATCGACCAGGGCCTCTGCTCCTGCTCCGAAGGCGATTTTTACAGGGCAGGGCCAATAACACTAGAAGATGACGACACGGGCATCAATCCAAGTGAAAAGGATGCAGCAACAATCGTGATGCAATTGAGCTGTTCTTTGAGATGCATCGGCTTGGTTTGCATCTTGACAGTGTAGCTATATCCAGTGTTCTGAAGTGCATCAGGCAGTGTTCTGAGTGCCTGCAGTCTGACCATATTGTAGCATCCTCTCTCATTTTGGTGTAATCTGTGAATATTGCATTTTGGTGTAATCCTGATGCTTATAAATTCAGCATTTGTCTGTGTCTGTAAATTCAGAGCAGTTGTACATAAAAGAATTGATGAGATTGAATTATGTTCTGATCGAATTGAATTGTGCTCTGTCATTTGAATATAATTGATGAGATTGAATTGTGTTCTGATAGGATTGAACTGTGTTTTGTCATCTGAATAGAATTGATGAGATTCAATTGTGTTCTGATGAGAATGAATTGCACTCTATCATTTGAACTGAATTGATCCCTTTTTACTAAATTTTGGCAGCATGTACCCATAACAAGAGCATGTATCATTCACGAACACAGCAAATACAGGGATACAGGTTCATAATAGCAGCAATCATGTACACTTGAATTCATATTTCAGAGGTAACATGTAAAAGGTTACATAAACTTGAAATATCAGCCAACAACTTTCTTTGGGTAGTTGCATGCATCATGGTCCGCAACTTGGTTACATGCTCGACATTTCCGTTTATTTTTACCCTAACTTCCACTTCCAGCCTTCTTCTCCTCCTTCCCCTTCTTAATTCTTTTGCATCTCCCTTTTGACTTGATATCATTTTGTGGATGTATAGCAACTTCATTTGGAATTTTATTACTCAGGAAAGTTTCATATTCCTCCTGCTTATAAACTATCACAACAGGCGTGATTTCTTGGAGAGGTCCTACTAGGTTGGATAAACTAGATATTAAAAAGTCTATCCCTTGTTCTGAGTTCTTCGCCATTTGGATAAGATTCTCAAACTTGTTGCGTGTTTCTGAAATCTTTTTTCGCATTGCCACCTCTATGGGATCCTTAGGCTTTTCATCTAACAGGTTACCTTCGTCATCAAAGAATAGTTCCCTGTACAACGAAACAGAAGGATTATTTGCTTATACAGAACTAAACACAGCAGCTATATGAAAAGAAAAGAACGAATACACACCTTTTACATATTGCCTCCCATCTCTTCATAATATAAATTGATGGTATTTCATTTTGTTTCTCGACTCGAAGCACTTGTATGATATCACGACACAGAATGCCAAATGACTCATAAAGTTTACATGAGCACCTACCAAACATGTTTGACTTGTTCATATGAACAACTCGATCTTTTCCAGTTAGGCTACTGATGGTGAAACATCTAATATCTTCAGACTCTGAAATACCTTGAATAAGGCAATGGTCTCTTGCAGCTACGATTTGTTCCTGAAATTTACTAAAAACTTCATGTGTGTATATCCCTCTACATTGCTTCTCTATGGCCCATGGTGTCATCAATTTCGGATTGCTGTGAAGACTTGCATTGTCGGCTTTCAACTCTTCTTCGCGCTGGCACTCCAAAGCTGTGTCAAACCTTAGCCAGAACTCAACAAAGGTCAATTTTCTATGAATGAAACGGCTAAAAAAAGAATTTGCACTCTCCGATCGTGATAAAGTCCTAAGCATTGCTGCTAGAGGTATGTCCAAAAAGTATACCGAAATCCATGATTCGCGAATGGCAAACCTAGTGGAAAACCACTCATTTCCTATGAGGTCATAATCAGTTATGATAGAATTCCACTGTGACACAAAATCATCTGAATTATCAGTCCCCCAAACACACTTGTTTAGTCTTTTCCAAAAATTCTCATCATTTCTTATAGATGGCCCGACCTTCTCAGGTACCTTTTCCATGGTATGTCACGTGCAAAATCTATGAGTTGTATGTGGTAGAATCTAAGCAATAGCAGCCTTCATGCTCGCATCTTTATCTGTTGTCATTAGATGAGGTGGTACTCCACCCATGGCCTTAAGAAATGTGTTCAACAACCATACATATGAATCGATTTTTTCATCCGCTAAGAATGCTGCCCCAAGGAAAACACTTTGCAAGTGATGATTGACTCCAGTAAATGGCACAAATTTCATGTTATACTGGTTGGTGGTATATGTTGCATCTACCGAAATCACATCACCAAAAACAGTATAGTTTTTCCTGCATATAGCATCTTCCCAAATTACACGAACAAGTCGTCCTTATTCATCCACCATAAACTCATAAAAGAAGGCAGGATTTACTTCCTTCTTTCTCTCAAGTTGTGCCACAAACATTTGTGCATCTGCATCCTTGATTTTTTTCCCGAGGTCACTAAAATAGCTTTGCAAATCCCTCTTTGTGCACCCAACATTCTCAAACTCACCCTCACTGACATGGAGAAGTCGATATGCCTGTGATGTGTCAATGCTAGCCTTATGACAATTGAACAAAGTACTCTTTGCTCTCTCACTGACACTTCGGTTGGACCGCAGCAAATGCCTCTTATTTGGCGACACAAAACCATGGCTGTGCTCCTCAACCATTGAATATATTCGATACTTCTTATCATTGTCAAGCCTGGCAACAATGTGTCTGACAACCACATCTGGTTTCCAACACATTTGGTGACTTTCTTTTTTTCCGGATTCAACACTAACTTTTTTAAGACTCTCCTCTCTGTACCCTTCCCTTGAACAACAATACCGCTTGAATAATATTTCATCATTTTCCTTCTTATGCTGGCCAACACGAACAGAGAAACCAACTTCGTGTGCATAGGATTTGTAAAATGATTCCACATCTCTGAGTGTATCAAACATCATTCCAACCATAGGCTTCAAATGTTCTTTGTAATTTGTGTCCTATTAAAATGTAAAATTTGTGAGCAAACGAGCCAAACTAGTTCTTTGAAAAAAAAGTTCCATGCAACTTACTTCTAAACTCGGAGCAAGTTTTGGCTTAGGTGTGCTTGGTTCTTCAAGCTGGGCTACAACTCTGGCGTCGACCGAGTCAATAGTGATGACAACGTGATCATCGGCGACAACGGGATCAGCGGCGGTCTTCATGGCAACAGCTTGGGTCTCCATACCGGCCTATATGGGGGAGAAGCACTAATGTTAATACTATGCTATTAATACTATGCTGCTCTCTTTTCTCCACGAACACGCATGTAGTACTGTAAGTGTTTGAAGTTTGAACACAGACAGAGACATACCTGTACTGTTTCTCGACGTCAGTGAGGTTGGAGGCTGGTAGCTGGCGGACAAAGAAGGTGCTCTCCCAGTCGACGTCCTTGGCATCGGTGCCCTCGTGGCCGGCATCCAGCACTTAGGGTTTAGGGAAGGTAGGGCTGGCGCCAGGAGAGTGCCGCAGCACGGGCTGTTGCCGCGTGCCTCCGACCCTCTGGAAGACGAGTGGCGTGGACGTGGAGGCCTCCGATCAACAGCGGAGGCGCGCGCGCACTGACGCGCGGCCCGCGCGGCCTCTCCCCACACTGACTGGCGCCTCACCCTAGCCGTCTGCTCTCCCTCTTTTCTTCTCTCCTTTCCGTGACTTCCGATCTCCTCCCTCCCGTCCGGCCCTCCCAGCGGCTGCTCGTTGCACCTCCCTGCCCTCGGCTCCGCCGGCGGTTTTTGCAGCGAACAGCTCTTTTCCTGCGCCTCGCGAGAAGAAGAGGCCTCTCCGCAGTTGAACGCCGAAGAAACGAAACGTCGGGATACGGAGCGGAATCGATGGAGGGGGATGTTTTGCAAAAGGTTAGATTTGATAGGATTGGTGGGGGGTTTAAGTGGAAAAATAACCCACCTCTTCGTCTAGCCATCAGATTAGATCTGAAAGGCTCTGGTTACAGTTTGCATAGTTTCCATAGGTTGTTAGTTTCCATAGCATACGCTCCCCAAACTATATAGACTAACCAAGTGACGATGAATATCAATTGCGTCTAGGAGATATAGGCAATTGCACTTGCCTATCTTTTTTCTGAAATGATTTCTTAATCCTCTTAATCCTCAAGATCATTTCCTTTGAATACTCTCTGCAATGTAGCACACCAATAAATCATTAAGCCAAGCATCTCACATCTTGTTGAACTGAGTTGAACTGAGTTATAATAGTACCTTCAACCTCTGTTGCAGCTGCCATTTCATTTTCCATCTTCTCTTCAATCGCGGCAACAGTCTCTGCAAACTCATCCGAGTCATATTCATCCTCATCTTCTTCACGTTCTTGAATCTCTACTTCAATATTGGACAATTTGTAGCTCTACCATCACTAGCAAAAAGATTGGAGGTGCCACCATCGGACCAAAAGGTCCTCAAATCTGCAAAATTACCCGAGTATATTATACTATTAAATCAGACATGTCAATTATTTATAACAAATTAACTTTTCCATCTACAAAATTACAATACGTACCTCTTGTTTTGGCATTACCCTTTTTTTTCTTTTGGATACATCCTTGATCCTTAAATAATTTATGGCCACACTGTGTTTGATCATAAATTAATCAAACAAACTAAGCAACTAATTAATTGATAATCCAAATATCACATGAATAATAAAAAATATTTAACTTTGTTCGTATCTGATGGCCGATGTCCTGATCTGATCAGATCTTGATCGGTCAGAGGTCGTTTTGTTTTAGGCCTTCACGGAGACGCTGCCAGGCGCTGACTGCTCCATGACGCGCGCTTGGCACTCGCGGTGAACGGCCGGTCCACGTCCACCGTCGCGGCGTCGTGGGAGATGATGGCCCGATGCCCAGATGAACAGACAGCTGAGATGAGACGCCGGCGCGGCGGAGTTTGTTGTAGGGCAGACACGAAACGACGATTCACATTGGGTTTAGAGTTCAGTCCAACTAGCTAGGAAGCAGTCGTGTAGTCCACCAGTCCGTATGTGCCAACAAAAATACTAAAGGGCCCATACGAACACATAAAGTAGCAGCCCACAAGCCCAGGTAACGGTTCATGCGCTTCTGTTCTTCTTTCTTGAGCTGTTGAGCATCTGACAGTGAGTTCTTTTCAGCAAAACTTCATTTTCTTTGATGTGTCCATGGTATAGAATGATTTGGGGGTAAACTTTTTTACAGAATTTGAGGTATGGCGAGTGCCATACCTTGCTACATTGAGCTCCGCCCCCTGCCAACTGTATAAGACTTTGTTTGGTTAGACCCTCTAAAGTCTAGTATTCACTCAAGTTTAGTGATCATATTTTTTATATAGTAATTAAAGACCACTACAGTTTACGCATATTTAACTACCTCTTCATGACTAAAGACCTCTAAATTCTAGTGACCTCTGAATTTTAGTGACCCCTAAATTTTAATTTTAATGGAGTGTTTGGTACTTTAGGACTAATTTTAGTGACTAACTTTAGAGGGCCTTAACCAAACACCCCCTGAACCTTTGTCGCAATGGGAATGGGTCCATGTTCGTTTATTGTGGAAGCCTGCGCTGTTTAGGACCAACATGTGTTATAGACCACGAGGAAGAACCGTTAACAGGCTACAGACTCGTTTTTAGTTCCCTGTGCTTCAAGCGGTTGTCGACGTATGCATCGAAGGCTTCCTGAAAAAATATATCTGCACTAACAAAAAACTGCAACAGACCAGAACCAAGGAAAAGGACAGATAACTGTACCGAATCAAGTGCTGAAGCAAAAGAGCACAGGTCCTCTTTCAATGTTATTTAGTTTCTCGCGAATTCGCTGGGTATTGCAGCAACATTCAGATAGAATTCGCAATATGCCGCAACATCCAAATCCACGATTGACTTCTTCGGGGCAAAATTTAACGGTCTCCAGCCAACAGAATGCCAAACACACGAAAAACCTAAGATACCTGCCTTAGGGAACTGGGTAACTCGAGACAAGATTTGTTACAAGCCAGGCTGCAAATATGCAATTAGCGAAAGACAACATAGCCATATGCTTCCAGGTTGCAAATGCAATTAGGGAAAGACAACATAGGCATCGACCGGGATAATAGCATTTTATTTGGCAGTGTCCTGTTTGGGTACAACAGCTAAATTTAGCTGATAGCCATCCAAAAGCTAAAGTTTAGCTAGATTTATCCAAACAGTCTAAGCTAAGTTTAGCTATTTCAACCAGTTAAAATCAACTAAAATTTAGCCGAGTCTACTGAAGCATCCAAACACTCCAAAACACTCCAACTAAAGTTTAGCTGACAAACTTTTAGCTAGCTAAAGTTTTAGCTTAAAATTTTAGCTAGCTAAATTTTAGTTGGGTACATCCAAGCAGGCCCTATATCCATCATGTTATCAGACAAATAACTATATCAAATTGTGACACAATGACACGAATGATGATGGTGAAAGCGGAAAACATTCAAGTTTTACACCTCCACTTAAAGCATCCAATTCCTACACCTCCATACAAACTCATTGCAACATTAAAGGTGAACACACAGTTAATGTTATTTCTATTATTGTATGGAAGTAGTTACACAATGCAAGAGGGCAGTTTCTCGGCCACGGCGGCAAGGACATATATGATGAATGCAAACAATATTGGAAGGAATTAATTTTTCTATTAGTCATTGTAGAAGGGAATGTAATTTTGTTGCTCATAAGTTGGCTAGGCAAGCTTTGGTAGATAAAAGTTCCTTTGTTTGGATAGATGAACCCCCTACCTTCATTCTTCAAATGCTTGTAAGAGATGTAACTATTTTGTTGAATTGTTGAATAAATAAAGCAGGCTGCAAGAATTTCAAAAAAAAAAAAAAAAAAACTCATTGCAACATTAAGGGTGAACACAAAATGGATTCCAAGAGCTTGTGGCTATTCAGCATCCACTAGGTAGCCTCCTGCCTCCTAACAACTACATCCCTCTACCTCTCACGAGGCTTAACCCAGATGGCTGCGCAGCCAACCCTAGACGACAACCCTCTGCACCAACTCATTACACCATCCGACTGGCAGTGCCACCACCCTTCCTTGCAACCCGCCACCATCACCACCATTTGGCTAGCCACCGCCAACCCTAGACAACAACCCTCTACACCAACTCTTACACCATCCGACTGGCAGTGCCACCACCTTCCTTTGCCGCCCGCCACCATCACCACCATTTGGCTGGCCACCGCCACAGCCATACCTCAATAGCCCAACCCTCATCTAACCCAAACCCAACCCCAACCCCACACCACTCTTCTTCCTTCTGGCCAAGTCACGATATGTGATGTGCTCAAAGAAATCCAGTCAGGTCATTGATAACCTATATAAGCATTCCAGTCCAGAAGAACACGACTATACATCCAGGTGACCTATAGAAGAGAGAACAGCACATGACTCGCCATTCAGGTCACCTGATCACTAGATAAAAGGTCTAGAAGAGAGAACAGCAACATGAATCTCCTCCATTCAGGTCACCTGATCACAAGATAAGCATCCCAGTCACTAGACCTGATCACTAGATAAGCATCCCAGTCTAGAACTAGAACAGCTACGCGACTAGCTTCTGATTTGGAGCTAATTTTTAGATAAAGGATATAAAATTCAGCCTCTAATGTCATGTTATTATGAACAAGAACTATCTCATTACAACGTGAGCCCAATCACATGATAAAAGCAGCACTAGTTGCTATTAACCAATATCTCAAGGACGGCAACTGGACCGATATCTCAGTGTACCTTGAGTGACACCAACCAACTCATGGATGAACACATCAATTACGAAACCATTTGTCCAAACATCCTAAATATATCATCATTTCCATGAGCGTTGTTCTTTTTATCTGAAGACAAAGTAAGGCAAAAGGAAGCAGAGTCTACCAGCAGGTCTCAAATTACGATCCGAGATCTAAAAACATCCGCAATACAACATAATAAACCAGAAACACAGGGCAGGCAGAGGAAGAACGAGACCACCGGATGGATGGATGGATGCGGATACGGGTAGGAGGACGCGATCCATCAGTCGTCGCGCTTCTTGAGCTTGTCGACACGCTGCTGCATCTGCTCGAGCCTGACGACGAGCTGGGTGACGGAGAAGAGGATCCAGTAGAGGAGCAGCGCGGCGGCGATGAGGAGCGCGTTCCGCTGCGACTTCATGATGGACTTCTGGTGGCGAAGGTGCTCGGAGGGGGTGCAGGCGTGCTCGTCGTCGCAGGTGGGCCGCGTCTCGTACTTCCAGTAGATGTCCATGAGCAGGAAGAGGCAGAAGGGCACCACCGACATCATGGGCTTGAGCGCGCCCCGCACCACGGAGATCATGCCCCGGCGCAGGCCGTCGAGGCCCGGCAGCGTCAGCAGCAGCAGCATGATCGCCTCCGCGCCCGCCGCGTAGCCTAGCACCACCCACTCCAGCGCCATGGCAGCCGACGACGACGACGAATCGAGCCCCGGGTTTCGATCTGGGTCGGGAGCCGGGAAGAGGAGGGTTTGGGGGAGATTTGGGGGATCTCGGGTGCGCGTGCGATGTGGGGAAGGGATTTCGGCTTACGGCTTTAGCGAGGGGAGCGCCGGAGCGGAGAGGAGGGCGGTGGATCGCTGAGGCGTTGCGTGGGACGGGTCTATGGGCTAAGGCTGCGGGTTAGAGGGGGAGGCTAGGCGAGGCTCTTGTGGACGCGGCGTAGGAAGTTTGGTTGGGTGTTACACGGACGACACGTTCGAGGAACGCGGTGGCTGAGTCATGGGTGTACGGGAAGGACCGGATGCGCAGGTGGGCTCGCCAAATTTGGTGCCGACCACTGAGATGAGATCCTCGCGCTCTCACGAGTCACGACGCGTGTGGAGAGGTTTCCGTTGAACAATCTGAAATTCTTCAGATAGAAAATGAGGTTTTGTGGTTTGGTTCCTTTCGTTTGACACGAAGATAACTCGTGGAGATGAGCAGCCGAAGCAAAGAAAAAGAGAGGATTTCTTCGCCGCTAAGGTTGCATCGAGACACACACTACTGTACCAGCTCCTTGCGTTGGTTTTGGTCTTTTGGCCGATGTAATTGTCATCGTTGCAGGAAGCCGTCTACAGATACCACCACAGTTTGGTTTGACCAACATGATCGCAAATACAGCAGCAAAACGCTGCCCAACCATATGGCACGGTTATTAATATGGTGGTTATGCCATTCTCCGCAAAAATAAATGAGACGATGGTTGGCAGTTAATTTAATGTTTCATGTTGGCTACTACGGGCATGTTTGGATCCTTTGTTCGGAACTGTATTGTCTAGCGAAATAAGTAAGGTTGGGTGTTTGGTTTTGTTTACAAAGACAGGAGCCTGTGCCGGCAAGGATTTTTTTTTTTTTTCTAGCTTGTGTAAGAGAGCCGAGCGAGTTCCAGTGAGAGAAACCCCAAGCCCGTGAGGCAGCGACACGTTTGATGCCCATCCGGTGGCACCTGCCTTTTCTTGTTCGGTCCTGTTTGGATCCATCTAACTCAGCTAGAGGTAGAGCTATTTTCTAACTCTAAACTAATCCTGAACTAACTCTAGCTCTTGTGGTGTTTGGATGAAAGAGTTAGATTGACAATAAATGTACTTTTTTAATCATTTGGTAGGATGGAGGTAGAGAGAAAAATAATTTTTGTAGTGGTCCCAACTAGAATTAGCTCAAATAATCACCTCTTGGTGGAGATAGTTTTTTTGGATGAGTTAGATGCAACTAGCTCAAATGAGTCCTCATGTTTAGATACTTTAGGGCTAATTAAGCTTCAAATAGTTCAAACTAGCTCTGGCTCTGGGATCCAAACAGAGCCTTCGTCCAGCGAGCAACGACACATGTTTGGTCTTTCTCCTCGCTCTCGCTATCTTCTGCACCAGTTTGCTCCTCGCCCCCGCCGTTGTTGAGCTATTGACATGTTCGGTTCTTTTCAACTAATTTGCCTCACTTTACTTGCTTAAGATCTTGGTGAGGACATACAGTGCCAAACATGGCCGTAAATTACATATATTTTATCAAGATCTTGTTTTTATTAGCAAAGATCTTGTTCTTTTTATAATAATAATAATAAGTATATAGTAAATAAAAAACCAAAAACATTAGAGGGTACTCCCTTCGTATAGGAAATAGACGGTCTCCAAAATACAACTCTGACTCTCTTATACTAAAAAATATTTGTCAAAAAAACTATATATATATATATATAAGTATTATTCAAGACAAATTCATTCATATAGTTTTTATATTTTAAACTCAACAACTTAAAAGTTATTCATAATTTATATTACCAATGTTTGACTCAAACTATATCCAAAACATCATCTATTTTTCTATACGGAAGAAGTATATGCAATTTCCTAATTTGTGGTGTATGCCAATAGTAAAAGGATGTGGCGCCCCGTGAGGCCCTGATGACTTGTCTCTCGGCTCTCGCAGTTGCATATGAAGGCCTTCCCGCGAAGCAGGGCCCAACACCATAATACTTGATCCGGCCCACCTATCCGCTGTCCCACGAAGTCCGCAATCTGTCGTCCCAAGTGTCCATTTTCAGTAGGGACGCTGGGATCTCTTGGCAAATTGGCAACATGCACTGGCGCTGCAATCTTTTAGCTTGTCCGGGACGCCGCTGGTGCTCCTTCTTTTGACCATTTACGAAACCCAAAAGGAGGCCAGAATGATAGCAGCAAGCCAGCAACACGACAGTCGGCAGGCGAAGCAAAGGCAAGCCACTACTGCCCGGTTGATCCAATCATAGCTATCTTGCAACCAGCCTTTATGTGCAGCATTTCAAAGTAGCTAAAGGTCGAGCTCACTCTGCAGTGTGCACTCCTGCAAACCAGAGACTAGAGTAGAACGGTGCAGGAGTACTATGATCTGCAAGAAATCGCAAGTACTTCACAATTCAGAGAAGGCCCACCGCCAGATCGATCAGATCTTCTGAAGTAGGCGATTCAGGTAGTAGACGGAGCTATTACTACGTACTGCCGCCATGAGACTGCTGAAGTAGTGAAGTCCTGACGATGGCTACTACTCACCATTACTTTCGAAATTTGAACAGAAATGGCAGAGAAATACGAAGTACTATGCTGATGACATACAGTGGAGTTAACACTAAGCTTTTTCCAAAGTAGCAACAAGCTAGCCTAGTAATTAGTGAAAGAGGCCCAATGCTGCTGTGCTGATAGCAAAAGCTTACAAAAAGCAATCAACACGCTGCTACCGTACAGCGGAGGCCACATAGATATCCCTTCATTTCAAATTCTAGTCACGCAAAAAGCTGAATCAGTTGAATCCACTCTCAGATATACTAAAACCCAGCTGGGCGAAAAAAAGCGAGTCCACATCAAAAGCTAAGCTACAGAGAAAAAACAAAGCTCCGAGCAAAGGTAAAGGCAGGCAAAACTAAAGCTCTTTTCGTCACTCGTGTTGTGCCTGCTGTCACATAGTGACTTTGAACACAGCATGCATGATGAGCTGCTGACACCAGGATCAGTATGGCCTTGCCCTCAAAACCAAGTATTAGCACTACTGGATTTTGTAAACAAATGCTCGTATGCTTTCGATCTCTATCCACTTTGTTTGGCTGTCATCTCAATCTCTTCTAAACCACATATATGAATTAGTGCGGATTATGTGCAACCAAACAAGCCCTTAATTTTCCGTCTCAATTTGCACCTCAGTACATTTGGATCAGAGTGGATTAGATCAGAGTGGATTGAAGTGTAGTCAATCAAATAAGCTCTAAATGTACTTGAGATTTCGTACATGCGCCATCTGCTTTATGGTTTCGTGGGGTAATACCGTAGTACGTAGCAGTGCAGGTATACTCACATTACTAGTATCTGAATGTTTTCAGACTCTGCTTCAGTTTTGGATGTGGTTAACGATAGGGCAAGATGATCTTGGCGCCTCATGGTGTCACCCGGCCTACATCAGTGACAATCTATAGGAGAGATCATCTTGCCAAACTTCTCGGTAGGTAAATAGCATGGATAGCCAAAGCTGCAGCAAATTCCATGGCATCAGACCACATGAAACTTAAGATAAGATTATTGATGAAAGCTGTAGTGAAAATCTATGTATACAGGATTCAGCATAGTTTGCATGCATACAACAACCGTGTAAGCAATTTACAGTTACAAAGACTTTGAGAGACCACATAGTTAAGCTACACAAGAACACCATTTTACCATGAGCACAAGTGCAAAAACTGAACTGCATCACAACACTCAAGCATGATGACAAAACACAGCATAGCTACTGCTCCACATCACGGTACGGTGCAACAATACCTATATGGCTATATGGCAAGTGAAGCATAAGCCAAGGAAACCAAGAAACCGGCGACGACCACGTGGACTAGACCAAATCCATGCCGACCGGCGTTGCTGCTGAAACCTCCGCCGCCGTTGGCCCAGAAGCGCGCGTAGCACTTGCCGAGGTAGACCTCGCCGGCCGTGGCGTAGCCGCACCCGGCCTTGAGCTGTGCGGCCGCGGCCGAGACGCAGTCGGAGCAGGACTTGGCGCCGAGGTCCCCCACGCACTGCGACATGGCCTGCACGGCGCCGGACCCACCGGCACGGTACCCTCCGCCCGCCGGCGCCGCCGCGGCCACGAGCGCGCCGAGCGCCGAGTCCCTCATGGCCACCCCGCCGGCGTCCCCGGGCGTGCCGCCGCACTTCTTGAACAGCACCGCCGTGTCCTGCTTCCCCAGGAACGAGTCGTTCCCGTAGCGCACGAAGCAGGCCCGCAGCTGCACCGCGCCGCCGACCGCCCAGGCGCAGAGCGAGGAGAGCCTGGAGATGGCGGAGCGGACGCAGCCGCTGCAGACGGAGGCCGGGAGGTCGGAGCGGCACTGGTAGAGGCCGACCACGGACGAGTCGGTCGGCGCGGTGAAGTTGTCGTAGGGGGCGTAGGGCGCGCTGTTGGCGACCGAGGTGAGCACGGAGTCCACCCCCGACGCGTACTGGGAGTCGGCGCTGTACCGGCCCTGCGAGCACCCCGCGTACACGAACGCCGAGTAGTCGTCGGCGCAGGTGCCCGTGCGCAGCAGCAGGAGCAGCAACGAGAGGACGGGGAGGAGGAGGACCGTTGCTGCCGTGACGCGCGTGGCCATGTGCTTGCCTGTCCACCGGCCTGCTCGGCTTGTGCTCTCTCTCGTTCAGGCTTCAGCGTCAAGTATGCGGGAGAATTCGAGAAGGCGAATAGGCGAGCGAATCGAGCTGCTGGGATGAGAGAGACCACAAGAGGTTTTAGCATCAGCGCGGGTAGTGGTGGTGGACTGGTGGTGACTGCTGAGTTGGGTTTAGTGGGCTACATTGTGGTAGCTTAGTCTGAGATGGGTATAATGGGCCGGTACTGCGTGGGCTCTCTGCAGATTAGCCAGACGCGGTATTTTGGTTAAAAAGGCCCAGCATCTGGCAACTGCAGTTTTTCGTTAAAATTCCACAGAGAATTTTATTTGGGAGAATTATTTATTTGGTCAAAAAAAAACTCTGGTTACTTACGTGATCTTTTTTTTTGAAGTTGTGTATATGGCCTCAAAATGAATTTTTGTTACTTATTTGACCTTCCGTTAGATTTGAGGGCATAACGGTGTTAAGTGTTTAATAAAAAGACCATTTTGCCTCAGCGCTTAAAAAATAAAAAAACTGCAGCCTACAGCCAGGCAGCCGCCCGCCCAAAAATGTTCATACATTTTTATTCTATTATATACATATAAAAAATAAATAAATACAAGACTGTTGTTATTTTTTTTTAAGTGCAGGGTAAAATGGTCTTTTTACCCAACACTTGACACCGTTATGTCCTTAAATTTAACGGAAGGCCAAATAAGTAACAAATTTGGTTTTGAGGTCATATACACAACTTTTTTAAAAAAATAGGACCACATAAGTAACCAGAGTATTTTTTGAGGTCAAATAGATAATTCTCCCATTTTATTTTGAAGCTCCATAATTTCTTTTTTCCAGCAAAACTATATGCCTGTGTTTACATTTTTCAAATATAACCTCCCGTGGCCTTTTCACTAGGCGATTTTTCTTCTCGTACACCCAAAGTGGAACAAGTGGCGCATCATGGCTTTTTTCACAAGTTGAATGGGGAGACATAAAAATCACAAGTCCAAAGGACGATTTATTCATGTTCACTAGAAAGTGTATAGTAGAAAATAATATTTTTATAGAAGTTCAAATGAAGATAAAGCTCATATCTAAAATATACATCTTGTTGAGATATACAACATTGTAGTATCATTTTTTTTAGTCTGTTTGGTTTCTAAACAATTGCTATATATATATATATATATATATATGTTCGGATCTATAAATTGTACCATTTTTTGCACATCTAAATGACCCAAATAAAAAAAACAATTTGTCTTTATCGAAGCTCATATGAGAAAAGATACTACCTCCAGTTGGTCGCGTTCCAAACACGCGAGGGGGCGGGAGGCTCATTTTGCATCTGGCTTTTTCCGAGCGTCAATTAATTCATGCCGATGGGGGCATGACATTTGAAAGAAATATTCATATATTGGGCCCAGAGAAATTAAATAAAACAGCCACTGAGAGGGCCATAGAGCAGCAAGTAGTGATCAGATGCGTCTACCGAAGAGAATCCACCAGACACTCTGATTAAACAAGTGCGCTGTGTAGAAGCCCCGCCTTGTGCCATGATTAGGATTTTGGAGCTGATAAGGTATTCCCTTGATGCACGCGAATACGCCATCAGCCAGCTAATAGCCTAACACTACAACCAAATGCAATCAGCAGTTAACAGCGCAGCATCACAGATGATTATTTCCTCCGTCCTTAAATAAGTGTCGTTGTTGGTGTGCGTGTCATGTGTTTGACTCAATTTATAGAAAATATATGTAATATTTATATCTCCAAATAATTTTGTTAAAAAACTAGATGTAAAGATCTTTCCGATGATACTAATTACTTAACATAAATATTAATATATTTTAATATATAATTGCTGACAGCTTTTTCTCGGGAAGCGAGAACGACACTTGTTTATGGACGGAGGGAGTATGAGCCTGCAGATGCCACCTGAAGAAGAGACTGAACTGTGCTGTGCAGTGCAGCAGATACGAACATCTCTCCGCATAGAGAGAGACATAGGGCATGCTCGTTTTAAGGCAAATTTTTTTTCCCCTATCACATCGAATATTGTGCCCCCTAGTTTAGCCTATTAAAAATATATTAATTTTAAAAACTAATTTGTCAGCGGGAGACTAGTTCACGAGACGAATATATTAAACTTAATTAGTTCATGATTTAACAATGTAGTGCTACAGTAAACATTCGCTAATGATAGATTAATTTACCTTAATAGATTTGTCTTAGTAATTAACATATGGTCCTGTAATTAGTTTTATAATTAATTTATTTTGAATAGACTAAACTAGTACCGCAATGTTCGATGTGGTTGGCAAAAAAATTTTGCCAGCGAAAGGAACACCCTCATAGTATATACGAGCACGGCAAAGTGCAAACCTATCCAGCGAACTGCCCGGGTTTTCATCATAGGACAGCTACAGCCTGACAGGCATCACAACGTCACGGACAGAAAATGCCAAGCATTCAAATCCATTGCCACTTGCATACGTACAGATTACAGTACGTTCATCTTCTAATCTTCTGATTGTCCTATCGGCAGATTCTGTTCACACTTCACACCACCCTTTTTATAATCTGATCTGAAAGAGTGTTCACACGCCCGTTCACACTCGTTCACACCGCTAATACATGTTGCTTGACAGCATGTTCAGAGGAGCCCAGAGTCGTCCTTATCTTAATCTGATTTGCCTGTACCAATAAGCAATGCAAGCGAACGCAGATGGCACGGCCCTCTCGGTTCAGTTCTCCCTGATCACGCTTAGTCTCTCCTTGTCGGGAGATTTCCAGTTGGGCGCGATCCTGTGGAACAGCGTCCCGTCGTAGACGCTTCTCGCGACGTCCTTGCGGAGGAGACCGTCCTTGTCCTTGCCGAGCCTGTAGAGGATCTTCCACTCCGCTTCTGCGCCAGCCCTTTTGTTGATTTGTGAAAGCAAGGACAGAGTACAGAATTAGAAGAAAGAAAACGGAGAAGTGAGAACTGACGCTGTAGGACTGTAGGAGCAGTGTTAAACATTGTTAATCTTGGGGCTGGGAAGTTAATTACCATCCGCTGTAGTCCCCGGGCTGTCTGTTTGCTTCGAGCAGCTCGTCGATCTCGTCCGATGTCAGGGCGTCGGGGACAGTCTTCGCGTGCTTGGCGAATATCTCTTCGAACTTATCAGGAACAAACCTGCAGAGTTGCAGTGTTAGAATAGGATAACCGACGCATCTAGGTTCTTGTTCTATCGTTCAGCAGTGGAATCAGAGATGGCCGTCAGTTGGATCCATGACTCACCTTCCTTCGGCGTCAAATGAGCCTGAATCGCTTCCGTGTTTCCCTTTTTGGATGTCCTCTATGTAGATGTCCAGCTTCGATGACGTTGCATTTTGCTGCATGTGTGCTCGAGGATTTAACACCAATTTATATATATTTTGTACTAACAAAACGAATTAATAAGTGTGTAAAGCAAGAGTCCATAAGACAGGTGTTTCCATGCAGGAGGGTGGCCAGGCAGCTAATCAAGCCAGAAAATCTTGTAATTATCAGCTAACCAAAGCCAGCAAACAGCAAGCTTGTGCTATCACAATCTGCAACTGGGATTATCCAAGAATACCTTTCCTAAAAAAGATTACCCAAGAATCTTGAGGCATTTGGTGGTTTGACCCGCATCCTATCAGACTCCATGGTTGCTTGCGTGATACTACTATCGTGACTGAAGTTTCATGGAGCCACTACATGATCTATGGGCTGTTCGGTAGAATTTATTACGGTCGATTCTGCAGCTGATGTTGTTTCGTTGTGAGAAAAAAACACCGACTCTATTCGTTTGAACTTATGAATCGTACTTCAGCTTAATCTCCTCACAGAACACTATTCAAATAGACGAACTCAGTTATAATAAGTTCAAACGAACAGAACCCTGTTTTATGGCTGAAAAATAGGGTTAATTTTGGTTGATCCTTCGTGAAGTAAGGCTTTTCTGCAAGTCAACACTCACCAGCTAAACAAAGATAAAGTAAAAGATTAATATAACGAAAAAAAAAAGGGGAGGATTGGGTGTCTTACAGGTCTGCACTTGCTGCCAAGGGCGCCATTGATGAAGGCAGCGCTGACGCTGGACAGGCCGAATCCAAACCCGAGAGCCCGAAACGCTGCCGATGCAACGACCGAACGAGGCCAAACGAATTACAGGCGAACCATGAAGGAGACCGAAGTAGTAAATGGGTGGAGGGGACAGGGACGCTCACCGCCGTACGTCTCCTCGAAGGAGACGACGCCGTCGCCGTCGCGGTCGAAGAACGACGCGTGCTTGTACAGCGCCGTCGCGCCGGCGCCCTGCGGGTCGCCGAACGCCGCCGCCCGGCCCGCTTCACAGAACCAGGAACGCACGAATTCAGCAAACAGAGTTGCTGGAGAAGACAGAGATGGGCGCAGATGCGCGGCGCAAAGCAGATTACGACTGGTGCCCCGGGCGGCGGAGGCAGAGTGACTAACCGAGCAGAACGGCGAAGAGAAGCAGCGAAGGCACAACCGCCGCCGCCGCCGCCGCTGGGGACGCCCGTCGTCGCGGAGCCCTGCCCATCCCTATTCTCCGGCCGGCGACGATTCCCCCTCGACTGGACCCTGTCGCGCGCGCTCAAGCTAACTGCTCTCCCCCCTTTCCTTCCTTTTTGGCAGTTTGCTGCTCCGCTCGGCGGTCGTGGCCCGTGGGGGTCCTGGGGGCTGGCAGTGCAGCAGCCTCTTGTAGTCTTGTGCGGGTGGCCGTACCCCGCCCGGCCGCCCCTCGGGCCCCTAAAATACAGGTGGACAGACCCGCACTCCGACGCAACTGAAGCGTGCCGTGCCGTGCCGGCCCGTGGGGACGTGCGGTGACCTCGCCACTGTTCAACTGAGGCGGTTCGATCGACGACGCCACGCCAATGTTCAACTTCTGCTACTAAAAATATTTGCGATTTTTGGAAGCGGAGCATGGATGATTGCTTGGATTCAAACCCCTGAAATTTCTTCGATGAGAATGAGAACATGCAGGCGACTAGTAGATAGCAATGCGAAAAAGGCAACGGAGGTTTCATTTTAGTTTTATTTGTATTAAATATGCTGCCACATAAGCGTCTTTGATGACATGACATTGTATTTAAGAAGAGAGAAGAAATAAGTTTCATCTAGATTAACTCTCTTGGCACGAATACCAACTCTATATGAGTCATGAAATTTAATGTCTATGAAACTTCAGAATAAAACTCTCACTCTCAATGAAAAGTTTCATTCATGTTTCATTTTGTTGTTTCCAAGACTACCATTTCATATGAAATAAAATGAAATTTAATGAAACTCTCCATTGAGAGTGAAAGTTTCATAGACATTAAATTTCATGACTCATACAGAGTTGATATTCGTGTCAAAAGAGCATTTCTTCTCTTTTTTTAAAATACAATGTCATGTCATCAAAAACGCTTATGTGGCAGCATATTTAATGCAAATAAAACTCAAATAAAATTCCTATTGAGATTGGCCTAACCGTGCGTCTGCAATACTTACCAGATACTACCCCGTAGTAGTTACTGGAGGTCTGGAGCAAATGCCCGATGTCTACCGTGCGTCTCCAATACAGTATACTTCTTCCATTCAAAATTCTAAATTATTTTTTGATATTTTTTATAATATTTTTTTCTATGTATCTAGACATATAGTATATCTAGATACGTAGCAAAATAAATGTATCAAAAATATCAATATAATTTATAATTTAAAACGGGTGGAGTGTATTTAGCAAACAGGATAGATAACTGGAGCAACTGTAGAATGTAACAATAATAATAATTTATTAGTATTATACATCTCTAAATTTGGTACTTTTATTTATAGTGAAGCCTAATAACCAGCCACATTTAATATTAACATCAACATTGTATGGATGCCTAACTAACTAGTGTAACCAAAAAAAAAAGGGGGGGGGGGGGGGGGGGGTTACAAAGATACAACTACTGCGACTTGTATCGGTTCAACACAATTTCCAATATTGTTGACAAAGAAAAAAAAGTTTTGTTTGACAAGGTTCCAAATGACTTCAACTTTTTCAAGGTTTTTTAGGAGCCGAGATGAAGGTAAAAAAAACTCACTAGATTCTTCTAGTTTGTGGCGTATAGAAGGAAATAGCTTCACCTCACAATGGTCGAATGTGACTGATCGATTTATCAGGTCGGGATGATGTTGGCCCAGCCGACCCTTCTTATTTCATCGCATCCTAGTCTGACTACTTATTTATCACTGATTAGAGCTGGATATCGAGCCAGCTCGGCTTGTTGTGGCTTATTATACAAATGAGGCAAAGGACTAATTTCACTCGACACGTTAGTGAGCTCGAGCTAGATCGTTTGGTTCGTGAGCCAAAGCAAAAAAAAAAGGATAATTATCAAATACCAAGTTTAAGGGTACCCAGTTCAGGTGATAGTCGAACGCATTAAACCTCGTCCCCTCCCCCCACCGAGGGCTACATGATGCTTCCGCCTCGCACGACCCCACGACAGGGTCTTGGGCGCTTCCGAGCCATCAAGAGCAATTCTCCGCCACGCCTGGCTTCACAGCAGGACCTCGGGCGCTTCCGAGCCATCGGGCTCTCGTCTGATCCCCATGATGTCACCATGGGGCGTCCGCCCTCTCGATGGAACTTCGCCTCACCTGAGGGTTGCAACTGGAACTCGGGCGCAAGTTGGGAGCCCTACGAGACCCCATCATGTCGCCTACTCTCACGGATAAGGCTAGCACGTCGTGACGCAGGGTACGGTAACGTAGAGCACCGTGCAATATAACTCGATATGACACTGATCATTCTACCATGACTCGTCGCCCACACCGCCATAGTGACAGAGGTAACGACAAATGTTCTACATTTCCCTCCTTTACGCAAATATAGGCACACGTTTGTCCATTCTCCGCAGGACAGAAGTACACGAGTCAAAATATGGCCACAATGCACCGCGCCAATGGATGGAGAGATCGGGACCTTGACAGTTATTGCGTCCTTGCGCTATAGGACCAACTGCAGCAGCCAGATAAGGAGAAAGACGGACTCCTGAGCCCCTTTTTTTCTTTCTTCGTTTTCTCTTTTAGCTTCCATGCAAACATTATAACCTTTGTATTATCCCTTCGTCTATAAAAGAAAGAGGTTGACCCTATGAAGGACAAGCCTAATCGAATGACAACTCATTTAAAGCCTCAACCAATCGCAAAGCACACTTGAACACACATACTCGAGCCTACAAACTAGAGGCTTGGGAGCTTGTTCGCTTTCTCGTCCGTTTGTATCCCTACTACAAGCACCTTTAGTGCAAGGCAACACGAGTCGCATATCTTACTAGACGTGCGACATTTTCAGCTCGTACCAGTATACATCCTTGTGTCCGTTTTGCATGTCATCCAGTCCCAGACGTGCAGATACAAATTCACTCGTTGATTGTCTATAAGTCGCTGCTCTAGATACCGACAATAATACATAGAGATTATAACCACGAGTTAGCAACAAACACATCAAATGTATATTTAAATTAGAATAAATAAAATACATATGAATTTTGGTCTCGTCTCGTGTGAATATGATGTCGTGGGATTGGTCCGTGGGGTGACCGGGTGGCCCGTGGCCCGCGGGGTCTATTGGCGTAGAGTTTTAGGCCTTGTTTGGATACAAAGTATTTTTAGAGTTTTAGAAAAATACTATGTTTTTTTAAATACTTTGGTTTTAGAGTGCCATAAAGTGTTTGGATGCAATCAATTTTGTGATTTTGAATATCATGGTATTGCTAAAACTATTGTCTTTTTGGAGTTTTTAAAACTCCACTCTAGACCTCTTTTTTCTAAACCATGATTTTGTTTGTCTCTTGTTTCTAAAACTAAAGTTTCTTGATACTAGAGTTTCTCAAAACCGCATCATCCAAACAGGCCCTTAGTGTTTAATTATATTGGACCATAGAGAGATTTATAAACTATTTAAAGTTGTATTGGATTGGATGGAGGGACATATAGGCCACTGGCAGTTGCAGACTTATTGTCATATAACCTTGCGTCGTTAGGCTCACGAGCAGCTCACGAGCTGACTCGTTAATTGATAATTTAAATGAACCAAGCTCGAGCTGAGCCACCAATGAGCGAGCTAGCGAGTTACATAGTTTTTCATCCAGAACTAATCATGAACCACATATCCAGTACTCGACGATAATCTCGTATGGGAAAGAGCTAAGTAGAGAGAGAGATGGCCAGAGAGATGGAATAAAATGATTGACCAATGACCATGATTCGATTGTAGCTCACAAGAAGAAACTAAGATAACACACACACACACACTTAATTTTGGTGTATTTGATAAAAGACAACAATCTGGCCAAGCGTAACTCGCCAAATGATCTGATTTGCAAACTATGCGGCAATGAGCCAGAAACTCCAAGTCACCTCTGCAAGGATTGCCCATATTCACAACAGGTTTGGTCCTACCTATGAAGATGGTTAAACTTATCAGTATTAGATTCAGTGGATATGTCTGGATCAATCCACACGTATTGTCGTAAATGCCGTACCAAATTTGACAAAGCACAAAAGAGGATAGATGGAATCATGATTTATTTATGGTGGCACATTTGGAAGGAACGAAATAGAAGAACTTTTCAAAATAAATTTTTATCATCAAGCCAGGTAGCGCAATTATGCAAGGATGATATCTTACAATACCAATACGTTACGACCACGGGAGGACGCGAAGATTAAATGTCACAGTCGAGACATGCTTGTAATGTTTTTTTGGATTCCCCTTTTTTCACCATAATGTTTCTAGAGCAGCGGTCTGCGAACCGTAGTAGTCTTTAGTTGTGTTTTGATTTGCGTTTTTAGTTGGTTCAGTAGAAGTGGTTGTATCTTTTGTGTTTTTTTCTTCGTCTAATAAAATTACGGCAAAGCTCTTGCCGTCTTTCTAAAAAAAATAAACATCGGAATTAGGATCACGGGAGTAATGTTGTTGTTGTAGCGGTACATATATCTCGGAATCCTTCCCGGTGCAGCACAACCGCAACATGCATTCTCAATTTTTCTCTCAAATAAATGGATCGAGAAACAAATTAAATCTGTCATGCGGCAGGCAAGCATATCCTCCTCCTCCTCCTCTCTGTCTGTCTCTCTCTCTTATTAGCTTTGACCATGCATGTTTGTCGTCCAGCTCGGAGGCGCACGATAACTGTGTTTAGCGTAGAGTATCTTTGATGTAAAACAAGAGACTCGGGAGACAAAATGAGAGTGAGAACTGTCTATTTCATTGATCCATGGTTGTACATATATATACATGAAGGTCAGTAGCAACTGCCACCATCCGAGAGAGAGATCGAGAGAAGGAGAGAGCGGATGAGATCAACCGTCTCTTAACACTCCCCCTTTAATCGAATCCATCTTTGAGATCAATGAATAGTATTAATCCTCCAAAAAATCCTGTAGGATAAAAATGAGAAAAAATACTTGATAGATATGCTACTTAAAAACTCCTTTAAACCCAATGGGAAAAATAAGGAGAAAGTGATACAACATATAATGATATTGCCTCATTGTAAACTCATACGAGAAAACCTTTGCAGGAGAAAATCATAGATAGTTTAGAGGACAATATATATATGTCATTGGTATCTCCTTAAAACCCCTGTGGGGAAAAAATAGAAACGACATATATGTTGAATTATTGTCTCATTGTTAACCTATACGGGAAACCTTGGAAGGAAAAATCCGTAACCAAGTTTAGAGAACAATAAATATGATCTGATGATCATAATTGAAATTATTTGATACCCTCTCAAAAACCTTTGTGGAGGAAAACAGAAGATATGACATAGGCTATGTCTTAGATACCCCATACAAAAAACCCTGGTGAGGAAAATAAGAGATATGACATATGATTTGTATTGATATTGCCTCATTAAAAACCTTCTTGAGAAACCTGTGTGAGGAAAAACTCATAGAGGAAAAGAGTTCAATATGATGTTTTGAACAGGTTCTAGTTTCAAGAGGAGTCTCCCCCTGAACCTTGCAATTCTCAAAGTCATCGCATACCAAACTTAACAACACATTGTGAAATGTGGAAATTGGTACGGACTTTGTGAATAAATCTTGTGGAGTTATCACATGATTTAGTTTACAAGGTGTTTATCTCCTCACTTTCGTGAGAATAAAACATTTCTAGAAGGCAATATAGTGATATTGCTCTTATGTAACCTGTTGACATCCAAGCAACACAAGTTGCATTATCTTTGAAGATAATGGCTGGTGATTCGATAGAATCAAAGTGATCATTCAATGAAGTTATACATGTTCATGTAATACTTCAGAACGAGGAGTGGAAGTAGCCACTAGAGTCGAGTTTAATGACCTCTATGATAACTTTACCACTAACATCAGCATATGATCTGGCATTATAGGGATTAAATAGTCAGTACTTTCATACTCCAAATGATCATATCTTAACTTACATAATGATAAATCAAGATGCTTTGTGCCATATAGATATCTGTGGATATCCTCATTAACTCCCACCTTTCGGTGTATAGTTTGCGCTTTTTTGAGCTATAGCAAGTATCTGCAAATACAATATCAGGCCTGCTGCGATATGCAAGATACAAAAATGCTTTGATGGCACTAAGGTTATCATCCCAGGGTCAGCATGGATATTGATCCATATTTTAGGGATGAAATGACCATCAGTGTTGGTAGTATGGTTGTCCCAATATTATTTGGATATTGGTATACAATATCAATTGAATATTGGAAGACTGATGTTTGCTCAAGTTTTAGACTTAAGCATAATTTGGTATTAACCAAATTTCTCATCTCAAATTCCGTCTTATACGATGACTTCCTGTTTTGATATGTTCATATGAGATGTATAAAATCCAATTGAGATTTCATTATGAACACACAGGTGATATCATCAAGATGGGAGACATCCTTCTCTGGAAGGGACTCACCTAGTTAGTTGTACCACAAACACTTAACTATTTCAAGTCATGGAGTGACTTGATTTATACACAATGTATGTTGCGATTTATGTTTTGATTCAGAATACAAAGTCCATTGGGACTTATACTCCAAATCTATCCAAATCAATTTTGATCTGCCAATTATCGGTATAGGAACATAATTTTCACACATACCAATGGGTATATTATGCTAGGTCTCTGCGTGAAACCATGTACTACAAGCTCTCACTATTTCACCACCTTATGGATTTGGGAAATCCAAAATGCTTCCATAGGGAATGCATTGTGAGGAGAAATCATTAGAATGTAATGTTCTTCTCACCTTTGAGTGAAAGCATATCTCCTTAATTGCCATATTTGGTTGACCCAATGTGAGTGTGTGAACACTCTGCCTAGGACTTGTGGTCTGGATCCAGATAAGGTATATGGCAACTTTGAGGAGTATGGCAACTACAAATTGTTATGGGAAATAACTCTGTTGTAGTCTTTTGAATGATTGATTCAATGGAACCAATTTAAGCATGTGGAAATGTTTACCCTTTGAACTCTATGTTATTTCCCATAATAACAGAGTTAGGGCGTTCCAATGACCCAACGCCTAAAGTTGTGCACAAGTTGTGCTGGGCTTTTGGATGTTTAACATCCATAGGCTTTGGATAGTAAATATTCATAATGTGTTTATCAACTTGATGTTGATGTGCATGTAGTGTCTTGGAGAATTCTCTCCCCCTAATCCGAGAATGCTTGCAAGAAGCTATATTCCCATGTGGCCATACTTCTCCCCCTCTTATCAAGATTTCGGGAGTTGAGTGGTTTTGTTAGGTACCTCCACTCTTTTTTGGCACACTGAACGGGAATCGGATTGGGTGACAACATTATGATAAGTAAATGCATTTGGCAGACTATTTGCAATGTGTTGCAAATACAAGATATTCTGAACTGCTGGTTCAGATTCTTTGGTACGTGGATATGAGGATCGAACATCAGTAATGATATTCTCTTTTTCCATTCCTGGCATTCCATGTGGTAAGTGTCTCTCTTTGATGTAAAGCAAGAGACTCAGGAGACAAAAGAGTATGAGAACTGTGTCCGATGAAGATCGACAAGAATAGATCAGCGATTAGAAAGGTTTGAATCGCAGCTGTTACCTCAATCTGGTTTCTTCACGAAATTGCAATCGATGTTGCCGTGGAAGATTTCCAGCAGGAGATGTAGATCACGTCTTGATCACCAAGAGGAACTACTTGTTTTTTTTTCTTTTCTTCAATCTTCTCGAATCTCCATGCTGCGAGTAGCGTCTGTGTTTTCTGTTCGTCTGTTTCCAGCGAACAGAGGATGAGCACTTCGTGCTGATAACGTGTTTAGCGTAGAGTATCTTTGATGTAAAACAAGAGACTCGGGAGACAAAATGAGAGTGAGAACTGTCTATTTCATTGATCCATGGTTGTACATATATATACATGAAGGTCAGTAGCAACTGCCACCATCCGAGAGAGAGATCGAGAGAAGGAGAGAGCGGATGAGATCAACCGTCTCTTAACAAACTGAAGTCCCAACCCGCACTCCTGGACAACGTGACGTGAGGGCCGGTGCCGTGCAGTTTGCCTCCCGGCGGCCCCGAACGAGTTTGTTCGGTCTTCGGTCGACGCTACCCTGTATGGTTAACTAGTGGTTGGGTGCGCGCCATCGCGCGCCTGTGGGTCTATTGTTTGCACGATGAAACTGAGGATAAATTGTTTTAAATTATTTAGCTAGAGGTTAGTGTTTCTTGGAACAGTCCATTTAGCGTTATCCTGGTAATATGACCAGGCTAATTATACATAGTAGGTACACATAGTATATATTACATAGTTGAGTAACATAACTGCATTAGCAGAGACTGAACACAGTAATAGATATATTGGATAACACAAGTCATAACATGTGAGTTGGACATAGCAAGTGTCGTCAAATATAACAGCTGAGGTTTACATACTTTAAGTTATACATATTAAGGATATAGAAGTTCAGAGGTACGTGACATGATTAGAAGTCACACATCTAATTATACATAAAGTGCTCAACAGACCATAGCGGTACTTGGTGGACCACGGTGCATTCATATTTACATAAACCATGCGGACCCTGATGCATTTATCTTTATATTTGCACAATCTTGCAAGCCCTGAAATTTTGTAAGAAAGGCAAATATAGTGAGTCAACATTGAATACATAATGGCAATATGTGCAAGCATTTCTGTTGATAGTGTTTGGAAGTAAATGGCAAGATAGTGTGATTGGCCCTGTTTTTTTCGTTGGTGTCTATGTTGTCTGCATTTGCATGATCTCTATTTGTTTGAATGTATGGCGATGCGATAAGAAAATATTGAGATAATAATATAAGTGGTAAGGTATGGTGTGGTAAGTAACCAGTAATTGTTACCTAAACTTAGCTAAGAGCCAGTTTTGCGGAAACCGCTTTTTGCAGTCGATTTGGTGGCACTGGTTTTGCATCTATAAGAATTAGCGTTTTTTGTTGTTAGAGTCTCACATAAAAAATGTAATGGCAAACTGTTTTTCTGACTGCAGGTGTACCTTTTGGCTCTAGATTTGGACGAATCGCTGTCTTCATCTGCAACTTGATCCACAGTTGAGAATTCACGTTCTTTGTCAAGATCCTGCTAAAGGTAAACTATGTTATTTAAATATATTGTTGTTTCAGGATCCACATATTATGATCTATATGGGCACGACTGGTTACCTTATCTGCATTATCTAAGTGACTCAATATGTTCCTGCGTGCAGTCACTGAGCGCGGCGATGATCTGTTTTTTGTTGCTCAAGAAATTAGTTATACAGTCGAATCGCGACGAAAGAAATTGCATTTCATCGGTCGAAATGTATGTTTGTAATATTTATTTGCCTGTAGAGTTAGCTTATGTCAAGGTCCTTTGCATGCATCTCAGGAAGATGAACTGACACTGGAGGTGTTTCCTATATAAGAAATAAACTATTTAGCAACATCATAGGTTGTTTCAGGAGGTCGAGGTGGAAATCCAATCTCTACACCATATAAACCACTTCCATCATCTACGATCTGGTGTATAACTGAGACATAAGATAGCCGACAGTGGTTGACAACAGCCCGTGGAACACCTAAATATGATATCCTAAAAGTAAACATTGTGTGGAATATACCGTCTTCTTTAGGCAGCAATAGAAATTAAATAGCCCTACTATCTGGTGCTGTTGTTTGTTTCCGCAGACACACACAAAAAAAAATTGTCAGATTTTGTAGTTTTAGAAATGAAAATAACACACACGAGCCCACAGGAACTTAAGTTCCACGCAGGCGAAACAAGAAGAAACAACGAATCAGTACACACACAGGATATAAGCAGCTATAACGAACGGACGACAATAAAGTGAAGCATACCTTTTAGCGACGACTGCATTAAGGACACCTAATGCCGCAAATTTGTGGAACCCAGTACAAAGCAAGAAGGCCACAGCAGCTGCCGAAAATAAGACACACGAACTTCAGTTCCACGCAACAGACAACAAGAAACGATAAATAAGTAGACGCGCAGCATAACCAATAGATGGAAACAAAGTGGAGCATACCTTTTAAAGACGACTGTGTTCACAAATTTATGGAATCCACTACGAAGCAAGAAGCCCACAACAGCTATCCAAAATAAGACAGACGAGCTGTAAGGAACTTCAGTTGGGCAGAACCAAAACAGTAATAAACGCTGAATTATTAGACGCGCAGTGTAACCAATAGACGATGCATCCAAAGTCGAACATACCTTTTAACGACGAGTGTTTTTAGGGCACCCAATCCCCAAAATTTGTAGAACCCAATAAGCAGCACGAAGCAGACAACAGGTACTGGAAATCGGTGGAACTCCTAAATGAATAGCAAAGTTTGAGAACATATGAGAATTGCAAGCACAAACGAAAACTCATACACTCAATGCACAGATCGAATCCGTGGAAGGCAGGAACCTGTTGACCGCCCCGCAGCCACCGCACCCAAAGCACGGATCGAATTTGCCGAAGGCACGAAGCCGCTGAACGCCGAACGAGCGGATGCTGAACCAACCCGTGATGTGCTGGCGAGAATAAAAAGTGAGGAACTGGGAAGCACAGAACAGGCGTAATGACCTGGAGCACAGACGAAGTGCAATGGCAGTAGCGTCACCGAGGTGTTCGCAATCAGCAAGCGTGGCAACCGTCAGCCTCCCTCCGCCTCCGCCGGACACCGGCGCTGTCCGTCCATGAAGCAACCCGCGCCCTTCTGCGCCGCGCACCCCCTTCCTCCTCCTTCGGAAGAAGCAGCCGCACAACAACCAAGATGCAGCAGGCTGTAGAAGCACGGAGAGGAGATGGCCGCCGGCAGACACACCGAGAGGCGAGAAGAGAGCGGCGACAGCGGAGAGGCGGACGAAGGAGCGGCGGCGGCGCGCGTGGGCGGAGGAAAAGGTAGAGGGACGAGGAGCGGTGGTGAGAGGAAGAATGAGCGTTCGTCTCGATCGGGCAGAAGCCGAGGCTGTCATCATTACGAAGCCCCGAGCCGGGCGCCGGTAGCATTAGGAGGTACATACAAAAGCGCTTCATGGCAGAAGCCGAATCAGGATTGGTAGAAGTCGAATCAGGATTGAGCTGCGTAAATCAACGAGAACCATGGATCGCGAAATTGGACGTTCCATCTTATTTTGGGCGACGTGGCTCAGGTTTCTTTCTGAGGAGTCGGTGAGCCTTGTAACCTTTTAATTAGTTAATTGGGCCTGGTTTTCGAAATGGCCGATGCTTATTTCCTGAAAAATCCCTTGCACACGATAGAATAGAACCACCCCCGAACGCCCAGCGGCAGCGTGGCGGCTACAGCGCACGAAACCGAAACACTCGTGGCCTCGTGCGAAAGGGTGGAGTGGAGTGGAGGCGGTGGCAAGTGGTTTGGCGATCGAAAGCAGCAAGCAGGCATTCATCCTGCCTGCGTGCAGTCTGTACATACAGTACGAGTACATACACGCGGACACGGCCTAACCCGGCTGCCTTTCGAAAGAAATTTTGGATCCAACGCAACTTCTCTGAAACTGTCGTGATCCAAGGAAATTTTGTGGTGGATTCGTGGAGGCACTGGCGCGTCGTTCCCTTTCGTAGGGAGGGAGGATATGAGTACGATAAGAATTGAAACAGAACCAAAATATAACACTCCTATATACGTGCCACTCTCGGTAGAACCGACGGGTTAAAATAAAAAACCGTTGCCATTGACTCTATCGCTTTCATTCTTACGGAGGCAACCATTCAAAAATGGAAAATGTTGCTTTTTATTGAAACGTAAACCGATCAACCCTTATTCCCATGCGCCGCCAAACGGTAAAAGAGGTCTATTGTACACGACCCTCTTCAATTCTTTCTATAATTTTTAGACAATCATACACAATTTTGACACTTGCGACCTCACAAGTCCAAGAATTATCAGAGATGGTGTCAATGTCAACCTAGGGGGAGTGCATGCGTGCATTGGTTGATGCATATCAACATATCATATATATCCCAATTTTTCCATCAGAAAAATCAGAGTAGGATTTACCATCCTGTGAAGTCATTCTTCTCGTAGTTATCCTGAAACATCTCATCCAATTTTGCGGGAACAAATCTATAGAGGTCATTCAGGTGCGGATCTAAAGGGAGCCTTGCATCAATGGAAATATGTAGAGGATGAGGGAGGAAAAAGGTAGAGAGAAAAGAAGAAAAATGGAGAGATAGAGGAAGAAGAATAGACCAACATCTCCTTCAATCATGTTGTGCATCCGTCACTGAGGTCATTCTAGAAAGGTTAGAAAATCAACTAAATTACACACACTGCAATGCCCAACTATTTGCATTACTACACGTGCACGGTGCACACGTGCCTTCTTTTAGCATCTATTGTTTTGCTATGATAAATTATTTTAGGAGAAAAGCAGCCTGGTATTTAAAACTAAAAGAACAAATAGTGACAAGAAGGGCTAGAATAGATAGTTTTAGTGAAATAGGCTCTTATGGTATAAACTAGATTATTTTGATTTTACATTAAAGCTTGAATAGAGACTTGCAATATTAATGTTACGAACATTATGCTCGATGTCATTTTTTCGTAACAGTATAATAAATGTGTATATTTACATTATCGTTTTTTTTTTGTTGCAATGCACAGAAATTCACCAAGTTTAGAGAAAATTGTGGTCGACTCAGCTCGCTAGAGGCAGTGGGCCCTCTTCAATAGAAAGAACTAAGGACCAGGACAGAAGAACCGAGGGAGCACGGATCTGTGGAAGAGGCAGTCTGCTCTCTCTCTCTCTCTCTCCAAGAAATCAAAAGAGCATAATTATCATTGCTTGGATTTATACCACTAATAGTTAGTTGCCAAAAAATTAGTTAAAAATTTGTTTGGATTCTCGGCTATTAAGTGCAACTAACATCTTACCTACCAATAACAATTGGCTACTAGTTAATTTCTCCTAGCTAACTTAGGTAATAGTTAGTTTGACGGATCCAAACAAAACCTTAATACATGAAACTCGGTAGAACCGACCAGTTAAAAAAATGTTGTCTGCCATTGACTCCATTCGCTTTCTTACATAGAAAGTCATTCAAAAATGAAAAATATTGTTTTTATTATAGAAACATAAAAAAAATCAGCCCTTCCTCTCATGAAGGGCCGCCAACTGGTAGAAGAGGGTTCCATCATACACTGCCCTCACAGTGTCCTTTGGCAGGCGCCCATCCTTGTCCTTGGCAACCTTGTACAACATCTCCCACTCTGACTTGGCAGCCAACCTGTGATTTGTGCAAGGCGCAAGACCAAGAATTATCATAGACGGTGTCAATATCAACCTAGAGGGAGTGTATGGGATGCATGCCACAATTTTTCCACCAGAAAAGAAATCAGACTAGGATTTACCATCCTGAGAAGTCCATACTCTCTCGGTTATCCTTGAGCATCTCGTGGAGCTCGTCTTCTGTCAGGGCATTGGGTACGGTCTTGGCGTGCTTGGTGAACATCTCGTCCAACTTCGCGGGAACAAACCTATAGAGGTCATTCATTCTAAAAATGTTAAAAAAAATCAACTAAATTACTCACACTGCAATGACAAAGTATTTGCATTACTATTAGTCGAGGGCATATATGCACTTGCCTTCCTTCAGCATCGTAGGCGCCTGTGTCACTTCCATGTTTACCCTTTTGAATGTTTTGTATGTAGATATCCATGCGTGAGGTGTTGGAATTGTCCTGCATACATTTGACTAGAGTCAACATCTTTAACAATACTATATAATGCTCTTTTATTAACATTCAATTACTTCTTTTTTAAAATTGTCATTTTCACCTTCCTAGAAGTCAAACATAATCAATTTCGACTAAATATACACGAGAAAAATAACAATATTTATTACAGTACATAATTAGTATCATTAATTAGTACATAGATCGTCGTTGAATCTACTTTTATAATAATCATATTTTGAGATATAAATATTAATAACATTTTATATAATCAAATTTTAAAAAAAATGACCAATCTGAATATTATAGGCTCTATAGCGACACTTAAAATGGACAAAGAGAGAGTCGTTTGGTTAATGAGGCGTTGAGCGAGATACAGTACAGGTCTGGTCTTGGGTCCGAGGGCGCCGTTGATGAGAGCGGCGCTGGCTTTGGCCATGACGTCCCCAACTCCGACGTCCTTCAGACCTGTATGCATGTCACACCCACCACCACCACCACCACCACCATCCAAACACGCGCGTCAGCAGTCAGCACACAGAAAACACACACAGCAACGAAACGAACGGCGTGGCACACAAACAACAAGCGAGCGAAATGCGCGCGGCAGGATCGCCGGGCGGCGGGCGGGCGCGCACCTTGGTAGGTCTCGTCGAAGGTGATGATGCCGTCGTGGTTGCGGTCGAAGAACGCCACGTGCTTCTGCAGCTCCGTCATGCCGGCGGTGCCAGATGTGGCCGGCGGTGGGACGACGGCTCCATCCGCCGCATCAGCCGCAGCGGCGTGGCGATGACCCCCTCCTTCTCGATCGGAATCGAATCCACAAACAAACAAACGCAACAGCAATGAGCAAACGTTTTGCGCGGATCCATGAATCAATCAAACAAACGAAGCTAACAAATGACGTGCCTCCCGGCCGTATTAGCGCATACCGAAGGACACCGCCAGGAGCAGCAGCAGCAGGAGAGGCACGGCGGCCGGCCCCGAGCACGACGACGGCGATCGTTGTCGTCGGGCGTCCATGCCTCCGGACGTCGTCTCGCGCGCTGGCGGCCGCTGGTTTATTTGCCCTCTCCCGTCTCCTGATCGATGCCGCGTTCTCCTCGGAGGCGTGTGGTGTGCGTGAGGCTGTGTGTGTGCGTTCAAGCCGCGCGCGCCCCAGTTATAGGACGCGGGGCTTCCGCACCGGGGCAAATAAGGTTAGCTGGGCAAGTTTGGCGTTCATTAAACATGAGTATCCTCGTAGCAAGAATGCAAGAAATCCTCTCACTTATTACTAGCATCTCACTGCTGGATTGACTGGCAATCTGGCATATGCCAATGCACGGATGCGTTGGCAAAATTAGTTCTTTTTTCCGTGTAAAAAACATGCCTGGCGAAAACCATCCACCACGAACCGGATCTGCGCAGATTTTGGGTGCCGTAACTGCTGCAGTAGCTAGAGTTGGTTGAGAAGATGAACCAACCACTCCTGGGAAAGAGAGAAGCAACACCAGCTGTTGCCGAGGAGCAGCAGAGGAGCAGGCATGAGGTGGCTTGTTCCTGCCAGACACGGGCCATGACCGTTGCCGGGACGGGCCGTCCAGTTCTCGTTCGTTCGTGTGCCGCTGCTTTCCATGGTTTGGTGATGGGTTTCTTGCGTCTCAGCAAATGCAAAAGCGGACGCCGCACGCATTTCGTGTGCAAGCGGATGAAGCTTTTGTTTCTCGCGGTCGTGGAGCCGTTTGACAAGGGCTTGTTCACCTCAAATTACGGAGAAATCAGTGTTAGGTTTAGTCCCACATCGGTAATTGATGGTGGGGGGCACAACATATAAGGCGGGGGCAGTCCTCACCTATCAGGCTAGTCTTTTGGGTTGAGTTAGGCCCAATGCCTGATATGTTGTGGGCTCGAGGGGCGCCGGCTCGTGGGTATAGCGAGCTGGGCCAGATTCCGCTGCGCACTCTAACAAGTGGTATCGGAGCCCATGGTAGGTAAAACCTAAAAATCTCAACGGCCTGGGGGAGTCCGTTAACCTCATGGAGGTCACACGGGTTGTGTGCGTTGGGTTCAGGACCTGGAGAACTTCTTCTAGAGATCGCATGTGGTGTGTGATATGGAGCGTTAGGCTCAGGACCTGAAGAACTTCTTCTGGAGATCGCACAAGGTGTGTGATGTGAAGAGTTTGGGTCCGATGTGTGACAGGGGGAGATTGTTAGGTTTAGTCCCACATCGGTAATTGATGGTGGGGGGCACAACATATAAGGCGGGGGCAGTCCTCACCTATCAGGCTAGTCTTTTGGGTTGAGTTAGGCCCAATGCCTGATATGTTGTGGGCTCCGGTGGACCTGGGCTCGAGGGGCGCCGGCTCGTGGGTATAGCGAGCTGGGCCGAATTCCGTTGCGCACTCTAACAATCAGAAGCACTGCAAAGAGGGCCGAATTGCATCATCAGCACACGGAGCCCGTGCCGATTTCAGTTCTCGCACGAGAAGAGGCCAGCCAACCCGTTCCAACTCCTACAGCCCACGGCCCACGAGAATAACACACATGGCGAAGGCCCATCCCACGACCCCTACTAGGTGGTCCCCGTCCCCGTCCGTAGGCAGCGATCCGGTCCAAGACTCCAGCAGTCGAGCGGCTTCCTCCAGCCGGGGGCCCATCGCTGTTGCTCGTGCACCAACCGCGTCGTCGCCGCCGCCGTCGCCGAGGACGCCGTCCTACTCTTTGTCCTGTAGCTTGAACTTGTCAAGTGGCCGGCCTGCCCTGCCGCCAGTAGGCAGTAGACTAGGACCAGGACCGCCCGAACTGGCCCCGTCCGGCGTCCGGAACCGACGACAAGCTGATAGACGAGGACGCCCAGCTGCCTTTGCTTGAACAGGCTCGTCGTCGTTCCCCCGCCCAGACCAACGACGCTTTCTGGCATTCCGCTACGGATCGTGTATCGAATGATGAGCCTGCCCCGTCAAGCTGTGGGCACACACACTGCTGACCGCGCAGCCACGCGAACATTTCGTACGTACTAGACGCCGCAGCTGCATGCTCTGCCAGCGAACGGATCGAGACTGATAATGCAGGCGCTTCTGCGAGCAAGTTGCTGATCGGCGCATCGTATGTATGAACAGTCCCGACGAGCAACGCTATCGCTACCATGAAAGTGAGCTTGCCGAGGCGCAGACGAAAGATATTCTTATCCTCGGCAGCCCACAGATCGTTTCTTTTACCTCTCTCTCTCTGCTACCACCAACCCCCAAGATCATTTCACCATTTCCGGCGACTCGACCGCTTTGTCCCGTTGCTGTTCCGTATCCGCCAGTTGCACGTCCCGTTCCCGTGAACGTGAAGGGAAAAAAATCACCGCGCCCCGCCAAGCTTTCACCGCCGCAACCCGCAAGCCAGCGTCGCGTCCACGAGAGCAGCAAACCAAACCGAAACCGCCGAGCGCGCGGCCAAGGTTCTCGCTCGCGTGGCGTCGTCCGTCGTGGCCGAAAATTCCGCGGGCGATGCATGGTGGCCCGTGTTTTTTTTTATCCGGTCATCAGATGAGATCCTTTCATCACCCTCACCCCCATCCGGCGCCGCACAGGGAGCGGCACAGGCGGACGACTTGTCGCTGGGTTTCACTCACAGTCACGGTTCACGTCCGTGCGTCTCCGCCGCGCGTCACCTAACGCTTTGACAAACGGCGGCACGAGCACACGTGGCAGCCATAATCAATAATCATCGCAGCATTTTATACTCGTACAACGCAACCCCCTCTGCCCCACAAGCCCACAATCGCTTCGTCAGCCTGCCGACCTGTCGCAATAATTTTTTACCGTCCCAGAGACAAATCTGGTGGTGTTAATATTATTATTGTCCCGGCGGGTGGTGCCCCGGGTCAAGTCAGTCTCCTCCACGGCAAATTAATTAAAAATCGGAAGAGGGTAACATTAACATCAGCAGCAGCGGAGGAGGAGGGGGTGTCGCCGTGTGCCGGAGTAGCAGTAGTAGTTTTACTCATTGCGGCAGCGAAACGCGGGCGCACATGCCCCCGCGGCCGTTCTTATCGGCGGGGCCACGGCCACGCTTTAGAAAAATCAGCGAGCGCGACGTCCCCGCGCGCAGGACACAGGCGCACTGCTGACAGCTGCGTGATGGGCGCTGCCACGGTGAGCGGGCCCAGGAGCTGTCGCTTGCTCGGGACCGGATCGACAGGTCAGTTTCTGGCACGGTGTGTGGGTTCCTCCTATTCCTGGCTCCTGGTTGCGAAGCGAATCGCGAACTGTGTGTTCGTCTGATCTGGAAATCCGATCACCGAACGCCGCCAGCCAAGGATCCAAGTTCTAGCATGTTTCGGGCAGCGAGTTGGAGATGCTGCGAGTAGTAGTACCTTGAGATGTTGCTGTCCCTGAGCAACTTTACCGCAGAAATGAGCAGTAGCGCGCGACGAGTATTAATTACTTATCAGTAAGTGAAACTTTTTTCTTTCTTGAATTGAACAGCTTTTCGTACCAATTCTGCCACCGAGGAACGAGTTACTACGAGTAGTAATTTACATTTTTTTTTTTTTGCAGTTACTCGAAAGAATCGTGAGCTGTTTTGGGACGCGCTGCTGTTCTCTTTCCTTCCTCTAGGAATCCAGTTCTGGTTTTTTGTGTACACTTCGTCCAACACTCCAACCACCATTTTGCCCGCTAAAAAAATAGTTTGATTTATTTGCCAGCGACGACTCCGCGACTCATGTGGGGTCTCAAGAAAGCACCGCCAGAACGCAAAGCCGCGCGGTGCGCCGTCGTCGACTCTCCGGTGAGGGCGGCCAAATCCGAGCCCCGGGGCCGGCCGGCCGGCCTGCCGCTGCACCGAGAGAGAGATCGAGCCGTGGCGTGCGCACACGCTGCCGTGGTGGCTCGCGCTGCCGGTGCTTTTGTCGCCGGAGTGCGCCGCGAGCTCATCTCCGCCCCCGCCTCTTTTGTTGCATGCCGATCGGTGACGATCAGAGTGCGGACTGCAGCACGGCGTGCCGCGCGACGAGCCGCTCCAGCGCCTCGCGCATCCACCAGTGCGAGCACCCGTCCATCACCTGCTGCACCGTTGCCTGTTGTTCCATTCAGTCGCGAGCGCACGGTGGTCAGATGACATGTCTTAGATTGTATGCATTGGCAGCCGGTACGTGCCGCGACGTGAGCAGCTGTGAATCGACTCGAGAAAGCTAAGAGAAGTGAGAACTCACCCAGGTGCGCTTGCGGGACGCCATCTCGGGCCACTGGAGGAGCTCGTCGGCGACGCGGAGCGGGAACATGAAGCCCTCGTAGGTCTGGTCCACGTAGCGGCGGCTCTGGTACTGCCAGAGGCCGAGGACGGGCTCGGTGTCGCCGAGGACGCCGGCCTCCTCGAGTGCCTCGCGCCGGGCGCCCTCGTCCATGGACTCGTCCACCTCCCACCCGCCCTTGGGGAACATCATGCCGTGCCCCTTCTGGGACGTGATCACCAGCACCTCCAGCTCGCCGTCGCACGCCCGCACCCGGTACGGGATGCAGCCCACCACGATGCGCCCGCCCGTGCTCTGGCTGTACCGCTGCAGCTCGCGCCCCTGCCTCGCCACCAGCACGGCCATGGTTGTTCGTTCTCGGCGGGCTTCTTGCTTGCTGCTTTAATTTTAGAGCTGGAGGAGAAGAGGGATAGAACGGTGATGGATGATGCTGCAGCTGCTGGTTTGCGGCCATGGAGCTGGGGATCAAGGGATTTTATAGCGTGTCAAGTCAATGGAATGCTGTTGGTGGTGTAGGTGCCCGAGCCCGATCGAGTGATTATTAACTTAACTGATGAGTAACATGCGTGGGCCTGGAGTATGGACGCGAGGACTGGCTGCCGACGTGGACAAGCCGAGCGGATCTTCTGCGGCAGATATGTTGCTGCCTTTGCCTCAGCGGCTCAGCCTCAGGCTGGGTTTCACTCAATCAACGACGATGGTGGTTGTCTGAATCAGATATGTTCAGTTTTCGTACAAGGCTTATTAGTTTTTGTTGGATATTTTTGACTTTTGTGATGTGAAAAGTAGCTATAGGCTGATTGGCGTTCTAGAATTCTCTAGTATTAGTGTTTAAATTTACTAGACCACATGTTGTTTTCGGTTCTATTCAGGATAGAAGTGGCAAGAGTTCTCCTTGGGTAAGCCACTACTAATCCGGCTTTGATGTGTGTACATAATAAAAGAATAATAGTCAGAGCTATTTATTGCAAGGAATTAACTGTGTTTCATCATTTTTCAACTTGTGACGTTGTCTTCACACCCACGTTTAATTTATTTCTTTTAGATAATCGGCATCCACATCAGCTATACCGTGTACCGATGGCAGTAACATTTTATATTTAAAATACATACACTAGCTAGAATGCGAAATCTATGATTGCACCAAAGGGTATGATGGATTTCACATGTGATGATTTTGTGAAGCTAGCATCCACAGTAAGAGAGATTTAACAAGACCAAAACTACTTTGGTATGGTACTTCTAAAAGGTAGGGAACCTTTCGGTTTATCTTCTAGACGTTATTGAATTGGTGTGTGAACTTGGTTGATCTAAATCACGTCCTTTTTCTATCTAGAACACAAGGGTTGGGCGAATGGGCCTGTGGTCCAGTGCTAGGTCAGTCTAGTGGGACGCTACCCACCAAGGTTCAAACCCTGGTGCTCGCACTCTTTTCTGGATTTTTTTCCAGAATTTGCATGTACACGCACGCATGCGCATTCGGTGGTACTCGCGTTTCCCGCGCACCGGAGGCGGCGAGTCTCCGAATCTCTTTCTTTTGCGTGTGTATATGGACGCGCACGCGTGTGTGGCGTGTGGTGTGAGTGTGGAGTGTGTGTGGGTTGTGTGCGTCCAATTTGTACCTAATGCTCAAAAAATAGAACACAAGGGTTGGGATTTTATAAATAGAGCCAATCAACTACATTTAAAAATCTTTCAAAATCTGTTGTATTATTAAACCACCAGCAACCACGTGAAAGGTCCTAGTTTGGTTTTGGTAATTGAGTGACAACTTAGGTGGACTAATATATGTTTAAAGTGAATTACACAGGTGATTAGTCCACAGGTGATCATGTGTGAGCAACATATGCCATAGAGGAGAAATGGCTTGGAATATGTTGCAACGCTCACACATGTGAAGAAGGAGCTTAATGCACATGAAACATGACATGTGGTCATGTGGCTAAGATGGTGAAGATCAAGGCAAGACTTGGCTTGATGGACCGGATGCGAAGGTGAAGGGCAAGTTGAGGCTTTGAAGCCGTTGGTACCGAGTGTCGGGAGGCTTAAGCAAGACTTGGCGCCGAAGGACCGAAGCGATGGTGAAGAGCAAGTGATGTCAAGATCGATGGACCATGGAGGCCATGTGATGATATGAAGTGGATCATATCATTTGATGAAGAGGATTGGTGCATGTGTTGCATCAACACCGGAGGAGATGGAATGGAATGCGCAAGGCAAAGGTATACTTGTAGGGCATTTCATTTCACCGGTCATAGGTGTGTAGAGAAGATTATGACCGGGTTTAGGATAGATGGTCGTACTATTAAGAGGAGCAAACTTGTTTGCATATCGGTCATCTAGTGCCACTAGAGCGATCTAACTTTGCGATGTTACTAAGATCGAGTGGCGTTATGAGTGAAAGAGAAAATCCTTTGAAAATGATTGTGAAAATGCTAACACACATGCACATATTGTTGTTCTCTTGGTGGTGTTGGCACATTTGCAAAGGAGAAGTTGTTGGAGTTGATTTGGATCAACACAGAGAAGAAAAGGGAAGTTTTCTGAGTATGGTCGGTAGAACCGCCCAGGGGGGTCGGTAGTACCGCCCATGGGTGCTGCGTGCAACCTTCTCTGTGTTGGGGCTGATTTGGCCTGGCGGTAGTACCGCCATAACCTCGGTACTACCACCGGCGGTGGTACCGACCAGAGGGTCGGTGGTACCGTGGCCCTGAAGGGTTTTGCAGGCTCTCTGTGTTGAGCTGAGTTTGGCCTACCGGTAGTACCGCCATAGGGCCGGTAGTACCGGGCTCGGTAGTACCGACCAGGGGGTCGGTAGTACCATGGTATGGAGGAGTTTTGGATGCTCTCTGTGTAGATCCAAAGTTGGCCTGTCGGTAGTACCGCCATAGGGCCGGTACTACCGACCGTCGGAGGTACCGACCAGGAGTCGGTTGTTCGTTTTAGTCAACGCGCCGTGTGTAACGGCTATAAGTGAAGCTGTCGGTACTACCGCCCAAGGGGGTCGGTACTACCGACCGAAGCGCAGAATGCCCAGTGAAGGGGCATAACGGCTAGTTGGCCCTTGGGGCTATATATAGTCGTTGAGGCCGGCTTTGGGCTGGCTGCTGGAGCACCCTTGGGACTTGGTGTCCATGCTTGGGGAGTGCTTAGGAGCCCTCTAACTCGCTTGTGCTTGCTAGTGTGCGAATCTATTGCGAGTGAGCGATTCTAGTGCGTTGCTTTGAGAGATTGCATCGAGTGGCACTAGGTGTTCGTGTTGCAAGCCGGTGGTGCTTGTTACTCTTGGAGGTTGCCACCTCCTAGACGGCTTGGTGATCGAGTCTCCGTCGTGAAGCCCGCGTGAAGATTGTGCGTGGCTCCGGAGAAGGATTGTGAGGGGCATTGTGCTCGCCCCGCGGGGATCGCGAAGAGCAACTCTAGTAGAGCGTGTCATTGAGTTACCCTCACTTGTGGGTGAGTTCTTGCGGCGCTCGAGTGTCGAGCTAGGTGTGGTGCCTATTAGCCGCCGAACTACCAAAGTGTGTGGTCGACACAACGGGGACTAGCTTGGTGGCAACCAAGTGAACCTCGGGAGAAAAATCACCGTGTCAACTTCGTGTTCATCTTCTCGGTGGTTTGCAAACTCCATTCACTAGCTTGTATTTATTTGTTCATATACTTGTGCTAGTATAGTTGCTCTTGTAATTAGTTAGCTTGTGTAGCTTGCTAGTTACCTTCCTTGCTTGTGTAGCATAGAAGTTGATCCCATGAGTGACTAGTTGACTTGTAGTCTTGCTAGTCACATTGCTTAGTTTGTGTAGCTAAGTTGAGCTCTCTAATTTGGCTTGTGTAGCCTTGTTATTGAGCATTGCTAGTGAGCTTAGGCTTTGTGCTTTTGCTTAGTGGCATGTGTAGGAGCTCCCCGGTTGATTGAGTACTAGTTGCTTAGGTTTGTGTAACCTTGCAAGCTAGAATTGTTTAGGTGAGCCCTAGCTAGCCGGACACCTTATTTGCATTGTTTAGAATCTTTTATAAGGTGTCATAGAGTATAAGTAGAGGGGTGTAGTCTTGGCTAGACCGATAGTTTTAATTCCGCATTTGTTTCGGTTAGCCGGTGCGATTATTTTTATAAAGGACTATTCACCCCCCTCTAGTCCGTCATCTCGACCCTTCACCACGGCTACTTTTCACTGAGACATCACTATGGACCATAATAGGTAGATGTATAGTCAATTCGTAACAGAAACATAATGAATCAAGAGGAAATATCAATAAGGCCTTGTTCGGTTCCGTCGAATTGGGATAGAGTCCAGAACTATTTTAGACCGGCAATGAGTGAATCAAAAAAATTCACTTGATCTGATTATTTTTGTTCCTGTCCTCCAGAGATGAGGAACAAATATGGGTTTTAGAGTAATAAGAAATAAGCTAAATTCAAACCAGATCATATTAATCCGTTCTGAACCAAACCTCAACCGAACGGCTATTTTGCTATGGATCGATTCAATGCCGGATGACATCAATTCGGCCGGAATGGCTCCGTTCCGATACAAGGCCTAAGGGAGTTGAACGTAGCCGTAATTCACAAAATCAGGTAGGAGCCAATACACATAACCCATCAGGATCATTGGCTGATGATGGGCGCCGCCACACAACAATTCGATCGTATGTAATTGTAAAGCAGCCTTTTTTTGCCCCCGTTTTGTTTTGTTCATTCAGTGGCCAGTGGTGGCCTTCGTTTTAGCCTATGACAAAAGACACATAACCACCACCCATCAGAGGAAGCATCACCATCACCCAATCAGGTCGGCATCGCCTGTCCACATGGACCGCGTCCACCGAGTCAGAGCAGAGAACGAGACGAAGATGCTGCCCCCGGCCCTGAGAGCGGGGAGAGGTAGCAGATGATGGCGAACAAAAGCGCGTATCTGCAGGACGAGCAATGCAGGTATGGCGCGCGCGATCGTAACCCGCCCTTCGCAGCTGCTTCATTCTCTCGCAGTCGCAGCAGCAGCTCTCGTAGTCTCGTCGTCGCTCGTCGGTCCAGCGGCCAATAAGCCGGCGCGTACGCGCATGCACGCACGCACACGCACTCTCCGCTGCCGAGCTCCTCTTCCTCCTCCTCACCTGCCTCTGCCTGCGTATCGATCAGGCAGCATATATGGCGGTTCCTTGCCGTAGTTGGCAACCTAGCTGAAAGTCCATGGGCGCATGGCCAAGTCCATCTTTTCCATGGTTGCGGCCGACATGCTCGCTCGCTCTCTCGATCGTATAGTATAGTATAGTATCATCACTTAATTCCATTCTTTATCACATCTACTCCGTATCCGTACGTGTCGTCACTGACGTCGCTACTATGGTTCCGGGACTAAAGGTTTGGAATAAAAACGAAAAAATATTGTGGCTGTGGAGATTTCGAACTCAAGACCGCACAGTTAGCCTTCACGTGTGTTACCAACTGAGCTACACTACACATCTGACAAAATAGGATACTACTTCTTTTTAAATTGTGTCTGGAATGACCTTTAGTCTTGGTTGGTGTTACCAACCGGGACTAAAAGGTCCTATAGTCCCGGTTGGTAATACCAACCGGGACTAAAGAACACTGACCCTTTAGTCCCGGTTGCCTCGAGGAAAAGGAACCTTTAGTCCCGGTTGGTGCCAACCGGGACTAAAGAACTTTTAGTCCCGGACACAAAAAAAAATTCGAGACTAATGGTCGAATTTGTCTATCGTCCAAAGGCTATTTCTCTAGTAGTGTGTGTTACCCGAGGCTGTGATGCTAGTTTTGTTTACTGATTTTATTCGTGGAAGGAAACCATTTGTGCTCAGGCAGTGATCATGCTTGCAAAGCAAGTACGTTGCATCATCGGTTATGCTACGCTACGCATGCTCGTACTTGGTTCCCACGTGTGCTCGATCACTACGTACGTATGCCACTGTACGTAGTATGTGTGTTTGTGTTGCTTTGTGCCAATGTATGTACGTGCTCTGTTGGTTCTCCTTGCTTACTTGTGAATGTACGTAGAGAACTGGAACAGCTGCGCAGCCGGCCGATGAGACACACCAATTCAAACGCACTGGCTGCCGCCGGAGGCCGGTACGTACGTTCTTCCCCTTCGGAATTGAAGAAGAGCCTCTTTATTATTACTTGGATCAAACAAACTTGCATTGGTTAGCAATGGCGCAAGCAAACAATTATAGTAATACTAGTACACACTAGTCTCTCGTTGTGGTTGGCCTTTATTTGGCCACGTGAGGAAAATACATACACGTACTGTACCACCGTGTGTGTGTACTGTCTAATAACCTTAGCCGTCATTACGTTACGTCGTCGTCTCCCGGTCAGGATGTGAAAAGCCGTTACGTGCGGACGACGAGACGCACGTGCGCGGGTAATACATTTGCTCCACCGTACCAGGGTGCGATGATCTGCCGCCGTCATTAATTTCTGGCGTTGTCACTGACACGTACGTACGTGAAAATGTGAAATCGTGCATGAAGTAGTTCGTGTACACACGCCCATGGAAACTGGTGGCCATGTTGCAGCCAGGTCCTGGGATAAAGGCGCGCGCAAATGAAAACAATCGTTGGAGTTCCCCAACAGCTAGTAGGCCGGCCGGGGTAGGGGTTGGTGGCAGCTAGTCTTCGTCCGGTCTTCCTTGCTTCAATTCAATTGGTAAATGGCTCCGATCGAAGTTGCAAGAATACACAATCACCAAATAAAACCGCAACAACTCAAGCATGATCACCGATGTGATCGATCGAGTGTGACGACTGACGGCCCAGGGACCAATAGTGCAAAATCTTTGCCGAACGAATTCAATTCGCCGGTGCGGCCGGTCACCGGTGGCAGGGCGCGCAGCAATACACGCGCGCGGTCTGCGTTGCTAGCAGCAATTACTCGGCCGGCCGGCCGGTCGATCGCGTCCTCGTGCTGGGGACCAAGCAAGCCTGCCGTTCATCAGATCGATCGGTCAGAGGAGCAGGCCGGGGGGGACATACCCAGCGGCGCGACCGGGTGATCCCGGCCTGCAGCTCCACCCACCGGAACCGAATTAAACACCGCCGTCGCCGGGGCGACCGATCGACGGCGCGGCCGGTCCGTGGTTGCAAAACCATCGACAGGCCATGCGTGCCAAAAGTTGACCCCGGCGGCCCGGCCCGGCCGGCAGGCAGCCATGTCGATCTGGGCCAGTAGTGTGGCGTCGTGCACGGTCTCGGCCACCGCGGGCACGCAATGATGGAGGCGATCGAGATTGATGGCTGCAGCCTGCAGGGCCGGCCGGCCGGTATGTAGCTGCTGCGCGCTGATAGATACGTACATAAGCTAAAGCCCTCAGCGCCCTGGGGCCACCGCCGGCCGGCGTGCGTACGTGCAGCTGTTCGACCAGTGTGGTTGGGGGTGTATCTCCGCTTTGTTTCCTTTCGGTTTCAGGTCATGTCGATCGTGTCGTCGTCCTCCTCTGTCCTCTATGTGTCCTCAGCTCTATGCGCTCTCTCGTTTATTCATCGTTTCGTTATTGTCTCCGTTGTTCTCATGAAATTAAAGATGATGAAATTTCACGACTAGCTTGATCCATCAGACTTCCAGAGCTGTATTTTTGTGCTGGAAGCAGGACGTTGTGCAGTACGTACACAGGTACATACTCTGGTAGTATTTTGCGTGCTAGGATAGATGACTGTTTTAGTCTAGATGTAGCTGTGTGAAGACTGACGCGACGACGACCGACGAGAAGACAGTAGATAGAGAATAGAATATATTATGCAATGGCGCACGGTTGTTGGCACGTCCGTGCCGAGCGTGTGAACGCGACGACATGTATATGTGCATGCATGCGACCAGTGCGTGTGTAGTTTATTTTCTTATCTTAATTACTACTTATCGGGCATGGAATAATACTGCAGAGCGAGCGCGGCCATGCATGCATACTGATTTGCAGTCCTGCAGATATCATATAACTGCAATTTGTTATGACGCACACACGCGATTCGTGATGGCCGCCGGTCTCAGTTCATACATATATGCATGCATGTATATCGACCCAGCAGAGAGTCTGAAAGTCCAGCTTGAAATTGCGTCGCGTGTACAGCAGCAGCCAGCAACTCGTCGGAGTATGTATGTATGCACCACCGCGCCCAAATGTTCTTTTTGCCCTCTTGATTACCTCATGCATGTCTAGATCGGCACACAGTAGTCTAGATAGGCTTCTTCTAGGGTTGTTGGCTGATCCAGTGCCCTTTTTTTTTCTCATATCTTACCTCTAGCTTTTATCAGTTTTTCCACCGAACCTTCCATTGTCTTGAAAGTTCTCTGGACAGTCAATCTTAAGTAGTCTCATGCATGCTGGTTATATTGTCGTTCTCAACTCACACATGCAGACTACTGATCAGCCAACAAACGTATACTGCTGGTGCTGGTAGGTTTTGTCGTCGTTCACTTATGTTTAGACCCATATGCATGGTGTTGGTGTTTGAACAGTATTAGTGCAGATTTCAAAGAACGGCAGCTCCGATCCGTGGTTAGTTAGAGCTAGGCGCTGCGTGCTTGCAATCGTGCTGCATGATCAGTCATGGCCCTGAAAACGCAGTGTTGTTTTCATTGGGAGAATAATCTTGATGATTAGTCTCAACGAGAGGGCGATACTTGCTGATCAAAGCCTTAGTTTAATTAGTCCCACCGATCGAATTTCGTGAGAATCTCAGCGCGTAGGTCGTCGTTAGGGAGGTATAACCACCCAAAATGCTATGCATAATAGTACAATTAGTTTTGAAGCTAACCGTCCATGATTTTCTTTGCGATGGATTCGCGCGAACTAACGATCTCTCTAATGATGCACCAACAGTAGCTCTACATGAGTGAGATTCGGTCAGACCATCAGTTGTTAAATCATTGGCAGACGCCGCGGGAACCTTAACTGCTCATCTCTTCATATACGAATATTCTATTGCCTACATAAATAATTAATATGGTGGAGCTAGCTTGTTCAACACATCCAACTTAAAGAAAGGAAATCTCTGCATGTTAGTGACATTAAAACATAATATTTTCTGAATGGTCACTGACCAGGTAGCAACTCCTGTTGTCTCACTAGCTCTCATGCTGCAGTATATACCTTCTTCATCGTGTGCACGTGGGGTAGGAATCCAGAGGTTAACAGTCTGTGTAACTTGGGCTAAGAGAGACTAGCTGAAAATGGAGCAGAAATGTGGCTAGTGATTTTCCATGAAACTGCAGAACTAACAATCAATCTATAATGGATAATCGCAACAATATAATGTGGGAGTTGAGGTCAACGAGATATGACGAATAATGATAGCGATCGGTCGATGCAGCGAGCTATTACATATTGTATGGTTTTGCGAGTAACATGAGTTTGTGGTCGATCATATAGGAGTCCCTGGTATAGTCTTCAGATGTCACAATCGGATCCAATCAATAGTTTAGCGACCCATGTGAGTTACCTGGAAGGTGATGACGGCCTGATTATATTCCTTACCAGTGGCCTTTAGAAGCACATTGAGCTGCCCTGTAGTGTACATACTACTACGGCACCAGCGTCAGGCAGGTGCAGAACATTATGCAGTTCATCAGTCTTCAGATGCAAACTGTGCAGATCTTGACCGCTCTGATTCACACCGATCTAAAAAAGAAAATTGGTGCCATGTACAGTATTGAATATTTCACACGCATCTCTAGGCGCATCTCTGAATGTCTCATCACTGGCATATGCATACTCCCTCCGTCCCTAAATAAGTGTCTCTCGATTCTGTGCCCCCCTTTGGACTACTAGGCATTATTGGGTTCTCCCTGATCTCGAGCTCTCGACACTCTAGCTCTTCCATACGTACTGCAATCTTTCGGCAGCGGTAGCTGTAATTAGCTACCACATCCTGACTAAACAAAAGCTGGTTACAGACTTACAGAGCCAGGGGAAGCCATGCCATGCATGCATATGCATCTAGACTATCGAGGCGAGTGTTCAGTGAGAACTGATGACGACCGCATCGATCGACGCATGTTCTTCGGCGAGACAATATCCTCAGCCACGTGCATTGTTTGACAATCGCCGCTCGCTACCTCATTTCGTTTGCCTAGCACGCATATGGGTCGGCGCCTCGGCGGCTTGTGCAGCTCTGGGATGCCTCTGCAAAACAAGAGACCAACACAAACACAGCTGTGGAGCATCCCAGTTGTAGATAACCACCAAACCATCGTGGCTGGAGCCGCTCCTGAAGGGAAAAAAAATAACGGGATATGTTCAGAGTAGTCATCGCTCGCCATGCATTCACCGGAGAGATCGAGTCGCCGAAAACGGAGAGGGAGGACAGTGACATGCAGCATGCCCGATAAACATGCCTGAGCACCGCAGCCACACATCTGGCAGAGTAGAACCAGAACGGCACGGTTCCCTGATCGATCGATCGATTTGGAGCGAGCAACGAACGCCCAAATGCAGGAGCAGGGCCAAGACCCGTCACCCCGATCCAGACCGATATGGACGCCGCCAAATTAAGAGCTCGAGAAGAGAAGGATGGACGACACTGACCCTCACGTTCTTTTGTGGGTGTCGTAGTTACTGCACGCCCTAGCTAGTAGTAGCAGTATCTATCTATCTATCTATCTATATACGAAGATAATACAAGAAAACGACAGCAAACGTACCGTTCCTGATACGAATGGCGTGGGCGAACAGCGACCCAGTTGAAGAGGCTCGAAGCGATCGCTTTTTTGGTTTTCCAGGCCAGTAAGGCCGTCCATCCGTCCATGCATCATCGAGGGAGGGAGAATATTCTCCGGCCGCCACAGCTCTGGTTATTTCCGCGCATATCGGGAGAGGGATCGGAGCTCTCAGTCTCAGACCACCACAGAATCGCGTGGCTCCCGGCGTGCTCACGTGGCCGCGCCGCGTTTCCACGGTCCACCCCGCATGCATGGTCGATCTCGGGCTCTCGCCTCTCGGCCATCCAGCTCCGGCGCATGTGACGGCCCCGTGGAGTCCATGTCATCTCCACGCGCGGCGCGGCGGGCAAATGCATTCGCAAGGAGCCAAGGAACCGGAGCCCCGGAGGCCGCCAACTAATAACTGCTACCGGCAGAATCCTCGCCGGAGAAATAAAAGGTTTGGTTAGTTTGCGTCGAGACAAGAAGAGGCAACCAACACGTTGGGCACGTATCCTGGAGCTGGGGATAGGACAAGTTCCGCGGCGGTCAGCAGGGCAGCGGCGCGACTGGCCATTCGGCTGGGAATCGAGAGTTCCAGATAGGTTTGCTGTCTTGCTCGATCGCCTCGCACTTTTCGAGCCATCCGCAATGGTTGTCAAATACCTGGCTGGTGAGAAATTGTATTGGTCTTTAATAACATTTTACAAATAGCTATCGAGATGACGTATAAAAATAATAAAAAAGTAGCACTTTTATTCACTATCGAGGAGATAGATCAAATAGCTAGCGACTTCTGAATAGCTAGCTATTTGATCTCTCTCCTCGATAGCCAATAAGAGTGCTACTTTTTTAAGTTGCCTCATTATCGAGATATTTATTTATATATCTCATCTAACTAGCTATTTGTAATTTGTTATTGAGAATCAATAGCATTCTTCCTATAGATCAAATAGCCAGCGATTTGAACACCATTACAGACGCCCTCAGGAGCGAAATAATCAATTCGTGGCGAACGGAACAGGGCCTGTCTTTTGTTGGCGCCTCGGGACGAGCGCTTGCTGATAAGGGCATCCGCAGTAGTATGAGCTAGCTGCTAGCTCTAAGTCAACCTTTCAAATAGTACTAACTCTTAGGAATAGCTCATAGTATAATTAGGCCCACATTTCATTCATACATGGTCTTGAAATGTGTGTATGAGCCTAGCTCTTGAGTAAGTGCTAACTTTTCTCAATCTCCTATTAAAATATGACAAATATTTTAAGAGCTAGCTTATGCGGCTGCCCTAATGAATAGATCAAAGCAGTCTGTTGGACTATTAGCGCGGATAAAGGTCGGGCACCGGCCACGTCGTCTCCTCCTTTTTGGAAGGCAAGGCCCCGCTGCCGCACCGTTGGTGGGCACCACACTCGTCCACACCCACACCTGAGACCTGATCGACCCAGGTGATGCAACGCAACAGCGCGCTGCCACACGGCATGCCTCTGGGTCATGTGAGGCCCAGCTAGGACACTGTACGGGGAGGGGGGTCGTCGTTGCATTGGGGCAGGCGCTTGAAACTTGCCTGCACGCGCTTGGTACGTGCATGCACAACACAAAGCCCGTATATTTGAATTGGCAGATCTCGACTCACCGCATTCAAATGTTTGAGTTCCGAACCACTTTTATTAAATCGTGCGCCACCGTACGTCCGTACGAAGAGTATATAGACGCCGACCGTTGAGGGTGTTTATTTGATGATCACAGGAGCCTATGGATATGATGATCGGCAGGGTTGGTGTTGGATTCCATATAAGATCTTGTTTAGTGTGCAAAATTAGCATTCTGTAGCGTATTATATTATTTTGTTTGTATTAGGTAAAAATTGTTCAAACATTAATTAATTAGACTCAAAACGTTCGTCTCGCAAAGTACAATCAAACTATACAATTAGTTTTTTTAATTTCATCTACATTTAGTATTACATGCATGTACCGGCATTTTGATGTGATAGCTAATCTTCTTTTTTTATAGTAAAATTTGACTCCAAATTGAAGAACTAAACAGGCCTAAGAAAGAATGATGGACACCATACAACCTTCTCCACCCCCCCCCCCCCCCCCCCCGCGCTGGACGTAGGGCCTTCTTTGCCCGAACCAGGATACAACATGTGTTCATCTTGCATCGCCATCTGGATTAGTGAGCACACAACATTTCACTCGTTGGTCTAGGGTCCCCAGGTCCAAACACCGACACAACTGTTACGTTTTTTTAGTTGGAGTACCCATTTGGGAACCACCCAATAGTTTAAATACTTATAGTACAATTTACTAAAAAACCATGGAACACTAAATAGTCGTCCAAGACAATATATCATAGAATCACATTGCAGCTGAAAGTCACCGGAATCAAGCATGATCCAATCCAAGCCACACCTGATGGTCAAGCAATGTTTCATCAGAGAAGGGCCCGGATCGATTCATAACATTTTGATTCAGCTAAATAGCATAAGTAGTGTTCCAACAGAGAAGGGCCCGGATCGTTCCATAACATTCAGCTAAATAGCATAGGTAGTGTTCCAACAACTAATTCTGGATCAAAAGGAAATTTTGGCAAAACAAAGTCACATTAGTAAACGCCTAGCTGCATAATGTGGGAGGGTTAGAAAGAGCAACTGAAACCATGGATGTGTGTTTGTGAACATGAGTTCACCTAGTAGGGAATTAAACAACTATAAACCCATTCTTGGCTCATCTTGTGAATGTCATACTCATGAGACCAGCCAATTGGTAATCCCCGAGCATTTTAGTCGATGGCCACGCTTCGGTTGGTTCAGGTGAGCCGATGTCACACGACCAATTCGCCAGTCCTTCAAGGAAAATCAACCAATGCTTGTCAGACACCAAGCGTGGTTGAGTATTCACTCATGAGTGCCAGCCAAGAGGGGCTAGGAAAGTGCACCGAAGGACCAGCAGCTTCGGAGCATGACACTTTTTATCCGACACTCGTGAGCGAAGACTCAAAGTCAAAGACCGTCGCATCAAGAAGATCTGAAGTCAGAGACCTCTGCTTGAATAAAAGTTTGAGATGAAGAACTCTACGCAAGGCGAAGTCGAAGACCTCCGCATCAAGAAGATTTGAAGTCGGAGACCTCCGCTTGAAGAAAAGCCAGAGAGGAAGAACTCTACGCAAGGCGAAGTCGAAGACCTCTGCATCAAGAAGATTTGATGTCAGAGACCTCCGCCTGAAGAAAAGTTAGAGATGAAGAACTCTACGCGAGGCGAAGTCAAAGACCTCCGCATCAAGAAGATTTGAAGTCTGGAGACCTCCGCCTGAAGAAAAGTCAAAGATGAAGAACTACGCAAGGCGAAGTCAAAGACCTCTGCATCAAGAAGATTCAAAGTCAGAGACCTACAATGGAAGAAAAGTCGGTGATGAAGAACTCTGCACGAAGCGAAGTCAAAGAATTTCGTGTCAAGAAGACTTGAAGTCAAAGACCTCCGCATGAAGAAAAGTGAGAGATGAAGAACTTCACATGAAGTAAGATCGAAGACCTTGGCGTGAAGGAAAAGCAAAAGACCTCCACACCAAGAAGGTCCAAGAGCTAGAACATGTATAGGTTAGAGTCGTGCATGTGCTCTTTTCTCCATACCTTTTTTCCCACAGGGTTTTTGGGATGAAGTTTTTAGTGAGGCGTGCACGCTTGGGTTGCAAAGGACATCCTTGCAACCAATTTCGAGTTGTATTGTCTCTTCTTGTATGAGTAGCTACTAGGCTATGTTGCACCAGCCGTATCCTAGTAGCTGAGGGGCTATTGTTGGAAAAGCCCATATGGATATGAACCGACTCATCCTAGAAGAGGCCTAATAGGGCTCTAGCAGTCACGTGTCATTTTCACCCTTACTATGGTTGCCCCATATAAATACAAAGAGAAAGAGTGCAAGGGGGGCTCTCTCCCCTTTCCAACCCCTCGTCCTAAAAACCTAACTTCCACTCTCCTGTTCAGAAACCACAGTTTCCAACACCACCTGAGGAGGCAGAGCCTTTAAAATACATGGAGCAGTAAAAGGGTAACGCCAGATTGACGTGCATAGAAGCAATATGGATGTTTAAAGTAAGAGAGTTTTGGAAACCATGCTCTCCAACTGCAACTTCTCTTGAGAGATTGCATGGAACACATATAACTAGAATATGGAACAATATAATTGGAACACATAATATGAAAAAAAATGATCGATTGATCGTCGTCCTAATTGCTTTGTGTAATAAAGCATTATTGATGCTTCTTCCTGATACAAACAAGAAGAAAACAATGATAGTTATGTGTGCAAGTCATCGTAGATCCCATGCATCTATAAATAATTCATCCATAGATCATCAAACATTTTTTTTACAAGCAATAATCGACCTCTGCCATGAGGTGCGCTGATCCTGCAGGATGCTCCAACTTGCATGGCGTGTAGACAAATCTCTCGTAAATGCCTTGGGGCTCGTCATAGGAATATGGATCAAAATGTGTAGGGTATATATTGCCTAAGTACTGAAACTTGGATGAATTCATATCGTAGGCCAGGGCACTCTTTTTTCCTGAGCCAAAGAAGACAATATTCTCCTTGTAAGGATGAAATCCAATTACCCAGAAATTTTTAATGTAGCAGCAGCTGGTCCCATCAACCTCAGTGGAGCTATTGCCACCGGTGTCAAGAGTAAAATCTTCTTCATCAAATTCCCAGCTGCAGTCAGCCGATCGGTGTTTTGGTGGTGCTGCTGTGGCGGTGGTTCCTCGTTCCAAAATGAGCATGCTCATATCATCAGCATTACTTCTGTGAAATTCGTTATAGTTTATGTCTTCGAAGATCCAAGGGCCACACACCTTATTGTCCAAGTAGCAACGAGGTAACATTATACCTAGATGTTTGTTGCAGTGCTTCAGTACCCACTCACTACTCTCATGGTTGGATTCATCAAGGATCCAAACTTTGACACTGGGGTCACGGAATGGAATCTCCACAAGGCATGGCCCCTTTTCAGATTTCCCAAAGAACCCAAAGTTGCCAGAATATCCCAGCAGGGATGAGTAATGTATGCCCAAACCAGCTGGCGGTTTGATTACTCGGTACTCATCTTTTGACAAGGATATCCTGCAGATCAGAACTTATCAATAGACGTACTGGCCGATGATAGATAGATGCATGAATATGAGAAACGAATCGTGTCATCACCGTACGTAGTGTAGCGTACCTGAGGAAGAAGTTATTGGGGCAATGCACATAGAGTGCTTGCTTCCAGTAGGCAGCTAAGCAGCTCGTCTTGCAGCCGGTTGTTTCTCCCAGCCGAACGTCTGCAATGGTCCCTGCGGCCTCTCCTTGCCTCAGGAATGGCCGCTCCTCCCACCTCCCGGTCCTGGACGAGAAGACGTGCAGCAGGTAGGTGGACGGAGGCCACTCATCCGTGGCTTGCAATTCACCATCATAACCATCATACAGAGGAGCATAGTTGACTATCAAGACACTATAATGTAATTCTGAGGACACGGCGCCGACGGGGTCGAACACAAGGCACTGAGCCCCGTGAAAGCCGTGTAGCTCTGGCCGCGGCCATGGAGGGAGGGGAGCAAACCATCCGGTAGCCGGGTTGGCGACGCAGCTGTCGAGAAGGACGAGGCCGTTACAGTGGTCCATGACATGGCCGCCGAACCATCCGTGTTCGAAGTACGGTGACAGATGGGTGAGGTCACCAGACATGGCCGACGAGCCTGGGCGGATGAACTCTGCATACTCGAGTCTGGACATGTTGAGGAAGATGCCTCCCACGGAGAGCGGCAGGAGGTCGGCACGCAGCAGGCGCAGGCCGTCGATGGCGCCCTTCCACTCGGCGCACACGCACCTCGACGCCGCCAGATCGCGCGGCGCCAGGCGGCAGAGGACCTGGGTGTGACACCCTAGTGTCAAGCACTGCATTAGGATCTTCATTAGCTACTAAAGAAGTATAAGTAATGCATTGCATCATTTCATGTGCACGAGAGTGCTTTGTCTTTTGTTTATTTATTTGGATTTGGATTTCTTTTTGACTTGAGGATTTAATTGGATCTCTGTATTGGCTTTATTCTTGCAGAGGCTATAAAGTGGTTTTCAGAAAAAGTGCCTTATATGAAAGTTGTAGAGAAAATTATTTCAAGCAACTTTTGTATTTTGGTCAAAACCTAGTTTGGAGTTTTTGAAACTGCTTTGAATGGTCAAAGTTTGAAAAAGATTTGAGAAAAAGGAAAAGGAAAAAAAAACGTTTTCTCCCCGGCGCCCCATCTTTCGGCCCATCTAGCCTTTCCGGCCCTTTTCCGCGCGCCGGCCCAGCCTCGCCCGCGCTCGCCCGCATGCCGCGCGCGCCGCGCGCTGCACGCCGCTCGCCGCTGACGGCCGCGCCGTACGCCGGCCGCAACCGCCACGTGGCCGCCGTATCATGCCGAGGATCCTCGCCGGCCACTCCTCGCTCGATCCTCTCTCACCCGAGCACGCAAGCTATCTCCCTCGCCCACTCCCGCTCCGCCTCGCCTGCTGTGCCGCCCTCGCTCGCCGCGCCGCTGTCCCGTCGCCGGCCCCGCCTCGACCACCGGCCGGTCAAGCCGATCAAAACCCCGAGCACTCCTTCACTCCCTCGCTCACCGCGCACACAACTCCCACTCACTCTCGCTCTCACTTCCTCTCCGCTCCCACGAACGCAAGCCGAGAAGCACTGCTCGCTCTCGCCGCGACCTCCACCGCAACCTCCCCTCTCCGTTCCCACTCCCACCGAGCACCACCGTCCGATTACTTCGGCACCAAGCTCCGCCTACGCCGTGCACACGCCGTGCGCACATCGTCATCACCGATCGAGCCCCGACGCCGCCGGAGGACGTAGCGCCTCTTTTGGTCCGTCAGTCGCCACCGCCGAGCCGCAACGCCGTTCTTCCTCAACCCGAGCTCCACCGTCTCCCTCCTTCACCATCGAGCTTCACCGAGTCAAGGCAAGGTGAGAACACCGACCCACCTCAACGCTACCGCTCCCTACCGCACTCTTCTCCCCGGCCGAGCACCATAGGCGCCGCCGCGGACCTCGCTCGTGGCCAAGCTCCGCTAGAGCTTCACCGGCCCAACCAACCCCGTAGCTTTGCTCCCTAGGGTTCGTGGAAGCTTTTGCCTTCCCCAATTTCTCCGGCGACCGCCGGACACGGCCAAGCCGAGCCTCACCGCCGCCACCGTCCGCCATGGCTCGTCGCCGGCGAGTTTCGGTCGCCCTCTGGCCAAACCAACACCACCGCTAGATGCGCTTCGTCGCGACGAGTCTATCGAGCCTAGCCTCACCGCCGGCGACCTCACCGCCGGTGAGCAGCCGCCGGTCAAACCTATCCCCTGTTTCCTCTCTCTGACGGGTGGGTCCCGTTGACCCACGAGTCCCGCGCGTCAGCCTCTGTTTGTCCTTAACCGCATCCACCCGAACCCTCGGCCGAGCCCTCGAGCTAGGCCTCGGACGGGCCAATGCGTTTCCGTCTCGCCCGAGCCCTCGAGCCAGGCTTCGGACGAGCATGTCAGTTTCCGTCTCGCCCGAGCCCTCGAGCCAGGCTTCGGACGAGCGTGTCAGTTTCCGTCTCGCCCGAGCCCTCGAGCCAGGCTTCGGACGAGCGTGTCAGTTTCCGTCTCGCCCGAGCCCTCGAGCTAGGCTTCGGACGAGCGTGTCCGTTTCCATCTCGCCCGAGCCCTCGAGCAAGGCCTCGGACGAGCGTGCCTGTTTCCGCCTCGCCCGAGCCCTCGACCCCGGCCTCGGACGAGCGTGTCCGTTTCCGCCTCGCCCGAGCCCTCGACCCCGGCCTCGGACGAGCGTGTCCGTTTCCGCCTCGCCCGAGCCCTCGAGCCCGGCCTCCGTCGAACCATTCGGGCTCTGTCTCGAGCCGGGCCTCGAGCAAGCGCACCTGCTGCTGGCCCCGCGCGCCAGCCACTCGCTGGTCCATGGACCGGGTGCACGTAGCCAGCCGGGAGAAATTCAAATGTTTTTCTTTTTGGTTTTAAATTCCAGAGATGATTGTTATTTTTGTGCAGCTTGATTTATAAGTCCAAATGAAGTGCTTCCAGTTTTGTTAGCTTTCTTATGAGCAGATCTATCATAGAAAAATATGAATATAATTTGGATGACATTTTATTTTACTGTTTTCAATTAATCCAGTTTATGTGCTTTTATGGGGATAAATGAAAATAAGTGTTTTCTGATGGAGTTAAAATATGGGAAAAATTTGTATAGGTTCCTTGTTATGTTTTGTGTCTGTGAAAATTATATGCAGTACTGTTCTTATGGAAAGAGTTCCTGTTATGGTTAAAAGTTTCTTTTTGCTGATTTCTTAGAAAAAGTGTTAAGGTGTTTTATAGGTTGAAATAAAATATGGAAAATTTTGTACAGTCTCTGTATGCCTTGTAGGATCTAAGAAAAATAGGAAATAGAGCTGTGCACCCTTTTACAGTAGGGTTGTAGTTCAAAGTATCTTTTTGGACAGTTTGCTTGTCATTTTTGTATCTGCAGCTCTGTATTTTATTTTGGGCTGAAACTTGTTCAGTAGAGTCCAGCAAGTGTGGTTTGCCTTCTGGAATTTTTGTGGATTTTTCTAAGTTCTGAAAAATGCAGTTGCAGTTCAATCGGAGTTCCTTTGATTTAATTAAATAAGAAAAAGGATGAGTATTGGATTTTGTTTTATGAAATATTTAAGTAAATCCCTCAATGTAAAAAAAAATGGTTCAACAAGTTGGCTTTGTTGGTTTGCAAGAATTATTCTTTTCATGTCACCTTCATCTTGTATCGCATTTATTGAATTATATACCCATCGCATGCAATAGGATCGACCCCGCCAGAGCCCCACCAAGAGCAGGAGCTAAACGCCGAGCCGGAGATCCAGGAGCTGCAACAACCGGAGGAAGCCGACCCCGTCCACGACACTAACCTGCCTGAGTGCCCCTCCCACGAGGCCTCAGTCTTCACCCAAGGCAAGCCCCGGAGCATTCTAAGCCTCCTATTATTTGCAATTAATCTACTTGAGTCCTTTTATATTGTGATGCATTAAGTATAGGAGTTGATTGAATCCTACTTGCTGCATTATCATTCCTTGTTATTGATTATTACCTGCCTTGTTATCCTGTTACTTTTATAATGTAGACTTGCTTAGCCTGCTTAATAAAAGTAGTGGTTAAGGATGTTTCCGTAATACCCAGATGGGTAGTACCGGATCACGGTTGGCTATATTTGCTATCGTGGAAAAGAACCTGAGTTGTAGTGAAATACGGTCAATGGGATGGCAGGGCACAAGTTCAGAAACTTGGGGCAGCCCATCCATTGGATCGTGTAGGTTTGTATCGATGTTGGCCCTCGTTCATTTTTGAACGCGCCCTTTTACTTAGGGATATGTCGTTGCTGTAATCATCGACCCCAAAGCCGGTTAGAAGCTGTTCGGGCCGGTCTCAACCCGTGTCGTGCCCTCTAGTACAGAAGTTGCGATCTGCCGCGTGAGGCCATCGCCAGACTCTGATTGGGCGGTCCGTGCTTGAGCCGCGGCGATTACCACCACGAACCAGCGTCGAGCGGTTGCCCAATGCATGGACCCGATGGGGAAAGTGTGGGCTGGTATCAAAGGTCTTTCATCAGCTGATTTGGAATTCGATTCGAGTCGCCGTCTCCCCCGGTTAGTGGGAAACTATGGCGAGCTTCACCACGATACAACTCCATGTGATGTTTAAAGGTTCAACTAAAATGTGGATAAGTCAACTGGATATGGTTGTATTATTGATTGTTAGATTCAAGTGAGTGCTCTAGTACAGGTGATCATCTAGTATTAAGAAATAGGCTAAAAGTAACAGCTCATCTTAACCACTAATTACCTCTTATCTAAATTTGAGCTTTTCGCAACTAAAAGATCCTAGCTCTACCTCAAAAAGCCTTGCATACCCTTGGAGTCTTTTATTTTCAGTTAGACGGGTAAGTCTAGCTGAGTACATTCCCGTACTCAGGGTTTATCCCGTTGTTGCAGATGGCCAGGTCTACTTTGGCTATTGTAAGCACTGCCTCTACCCAGTGGAAGGTGATGAGGAGTAGGCCCAGGGCCGGGTCGTCAAGAAGCTTTCCTCTTTCTTTTGCCAGACTGAGACTACTGGTGGCACATTACCTTAAAAAGGAGGAATGACTTGTGTTGGGTTTTGTGTATCAAAACAATGTTTTATTTGGACCACGTGTGTGGTGGTCGTGTTTCAAACATATTTCAGCTTCCGCACTATTTGAACTCAGTATTGTAATAACTCTGTTTTGTTTCCGCACTCTGATGTTTAAATTCGGTTTAAATTTGCTATGATGTCTCTTTACGGATGTAACCTTTGAACAATGCGATCCTGTATGTTATGGTGAAAGAAATCCTTCGAGATTTCCGGACTACCGGGGTTATATGGGTTCAAGTGTAAGTCAAAGTCAGACGGATTTGGCTAAGACAATACTTGATCTCTTATAATCAGGGCGGTTCCGCCACACTGGGCGAGCATGTCCGGGGGCAGGAGACGCGTCAGGTCCTCCTCGCCCTTCCACTTCTCTTCTCCTTCCATCATCGACGATTTGTTCCCGTCCGTCACACCGTCCACCTCCTCTTTCTGTCCGCCCGTCCGCTCCAAGCTTTGTCCGCCTATATATATATATGTACAAATACAAATAGGTACATATACAAAGGAAAAAGATTCAGAAAAAAAGGAAAACACCAACACGGAACGGATGAGAAGGAAAGACATTGTTTACCAACACGGAACGGATGAGAAGGAAATGCATTGTTTAGATGCGAGCTGAAAAAATTTCACAGCACTATAACACTCATGATTTAGATAGATTACTCTCTCCGTCCAAAAAAATAGTGTATTCTGGATTGTAGAGATGTCCTCAAATACAAAGCATTTGGGGAACAAAAAGATAATATTCTCTCAAATAACAACACGTGAGATGAAACTAATTGAGTGTTTTCATATTTTTTTTCAAAAGAGAACTTAGATTGCACCCTTTAATCCAGGGATATAGGATCAGAATTCAATAGAAAGAAGTTAAATAGGGGTATATGCATATTGCCTCTTCTCTTATTTTTTCCAAAAATGACTACGATACGTTCCCTAAAGGAAAGACTAGAAGAGATCAGAGAACTAAATCAAGACAACACTACCAAATCAAGACCATCATATATACTCCAGATCCAGACCAAAAACATACTAAATCGAGGCCACAAACCATGTCGCCAAAAGAATTGAGCACGTAGCAAAAAAGAATTGAGCACAAACAGCGAGGGCCGCCTCAGTGACTCACCCGACGTCGCACAACCCGGTTGCTGCGTCTCGAACTCGAAGCCCACGAAGCCCAATGCTCACCAAGATCTGGACGGCCTCATCGTCGTGGAGCACACAACCGCTGCCCGGTCCGCGAGATCCGACCGAGCACGGCCCGCTCGAGAACCGCCGCCGGCTGCGGGATCCCGGCAGCACCTCGCCAACAACCGCCGGGACTGTGGCCGCGTGATATCCCGCTGCCGGAGAGGTATCCCGGGCCCTCCCAATATGCCGGGGACGCGGTAGGCCCTCTCAATACGCTGGGGACGCGCGGCTCGGCGTGTCCGCAGCTGGGAAGACGCCTACAGGGAGGCCGGCGGCGCAGGAAGAAACATCATACGCTAGCGCGAGGTCGCCGGAGCTCATGGCCGGGGCCACCTGGTCCACCGGGTCGCTGCGGACGGAGAACCGAGCACAGAATCGACCGTGGGTGGAGGACTGGGGAGACGATAAAGGTCGGGCGTAAATGAAGGTGCCCGATGATTCTAGATCTGTTCGTTTCAACTTATTTCGGCTGATTCTAGAGTATTTTAATAGTGTTTAGTGGGACGACTGATAAGTTCTAAGTGAAGAGGACCTCTATTGAAAACGGCGACAGATGAGGCGAGTACTGGACAGGGAAAAAAAATTGAGTGGAAACTGTTTTAAGGACTATTCGTGGACGCCCATCATTGAGTATCGATGCGCATAGTTGTATTTTTTCCCCCGATAATGAGTGCCAAACCTCCACATGTGCTATTTAAATCTTCACAGACAACGAAAAGAGATACAGGATTTGTTTGTGTACTCCCTCCATATTGAAAAAAAGTGACGTTTTGGACAAGGTTTGAGTCAAACATTGGAAATATAAATCATAAATAATTTTTAAATTATTGAGTTTAGAGATGTAAAAATCATATAAATAATTTTGTCTTGAAAAGTACTTTCATAAAAATATACATATACCACTTTCCAATAAATATTTTTAAAGAAATAAGTGGTCAAAGTGATATTTTAGAGACTGTGTCGTTGTCTGAAACGCCAAGTTTTTTCAATATGGAGGGAGTACATGACAAAAGATCATTTATTTCTAAGTTTAGAAAATTATTGCGTGACATCAGCATCATCAACTAAAAGTAGTGGATTATAGATTTATATTTTTTTCTAATTGATAACCATCGTTATATAGAAAATTGCAAGCAGTATAAAAGATTATTAACATGAATGTCATGCTCTGGCACGTTCAATGTGAGTAACAACATGATTTTGTCTTCTTATAAGCGAAGTGTTTATCACGAGTGTCCTCGAAATTCACCTATAAAAACTCTATCAAAATTATATAGTTGAACTAGATTTAATAATTTATACCTACAAACTATAAAAAATATAATGTAATTTATGCTAACAAAAAAATAGTAAATCATAACTTACTTTTAAGTATCCTATAATCAAAGTTTTTAATAAAATAATGAAGTTTCCTATTACAACAACGAACACGCGTATGGCACATGTCAGCACGTGCTTGTCCACCAGTAACAATAAACGTTAAATATAGCAAATGCATATAAGCTTCCATATTTTGATTAGAAATCCTATAAAAAATTCTATAGATCATCATACTATATTTTTAATTTGTAATTTATAACGTTCTCTCTAACTTATTTTCCTCATAGTAGAAATACAACATATGGGTACCTTTCTTATATTAGCCAACAATACTATACAAATATAATCAATATACTATCATATTAGCTTAACTAAAATATGTCTAAATTATGATTCTTAAAATCAATTCAATTTTAAATATCCAAACGGACCCTTATAGACTTTTATGGGCAAAGGAAGTCACGTAAAATTTGATATTTAACTGTGTCAGCACATAAATACTATGAAAAATAAAGTTAAAATATATTTATAAGCAAATATTTCTCTGTTTTACAACGGCAGAAAAAAACTATCAATGTTGCATTTTAATTTGATATAGATCAACATTAATTTAATTATATATACTGCTACTGTAGTAAACATGTCCACAACGGTAGAAAAAATAACTGTAGTAAACATGTCCACAAAGATTGTTTATGTTTTAATTTTTCTATAAAATTCCTGTCCAATTTTCTATAGATGTTTACTTTTTGTAGCCCTCCTGCAACGCGCATATTTCGTAGTCTTGAAACGAAACATGAAGCCACTTTTTTTTAGAATCAAATCATCAAGCCAGATGAACCAGCCTATTGTCCGGCCCAACGGGCTACTCGTGTGGAGAAGCAGGCCGGGCGCGTTCGTCCGTGAGGATCTGTATGTGGGTTGGAATTTTCGGCCTGAAAAGCCCCTCGAAGTTCATAGGAACAGCCCATGTAATGCTGTTGGATATATTTACAGGCCAGTTCTTCGTTTTCCCTATTTATTCCTTTTGATTTGATGACGAAAAGCGATCTCGATACTTTGAGCGTCCATTTACATAAATCAGAAATGATCCTAATTAAAAAAAACAGAAACAAGAAATGTAAATTTTGCTCGGTACTTGAACTTGGTTATCCAAAAATTTGCGGAATCAATCTCCCAAGTTTACTCATCCGTACGGAGCCTTTGTCCGTTTGGGCTATTCATGCAGAATCAATTTGTCCTACTTTTCAACTATGGAGCGATGTTTTTCTTTACGACAAATTAACTTCGCAAATCAACCGCAGCCACGTATAGAGCCTTTAACAATTTGGTTTCCTGTGCTATTTACCCGTACGTGCCACAAAGCAAAGACCCACAAATTACAACTCATTCAACACGTTTCACCACTGATGATGAATAAATAAATGGACCCGGCACGTTTACCTTTCCCCTGTCGACTGTCGTACTCGTACCCATTCCCCAACGCCTGCGACGTCGGCGGTCGGCCGATCCGCTCGTCGGCATCAGAATTTCCCCACGTTTTACTCGTGTGGCCCATAACGCACGCACGCACGCTCATAACGCAGCTCACACAACACAACCATGCATGCGGCAGATGCATGCCGAACGTTTCCCTCCGACCCCCTCTCCGAGACGCGGCAAGCACGCCGCACGCAGGACACGTCCGCGAGCGCCGATCCCCGCCGTCCATCCCGTCCCTCTCAATCTCAAGTATCACACGTCTAACTAAACGTGTGCTGCTGCGACGAACGCGAGTGCCGACGCCGCGGGAAATGCTCGTGGCTGGAGCGGCCCGATCCATCGGTCACACGGGAACGGGACGACGCGACGCGGATCTGGTAAACGGCCCGGAGCGATGGGAGGAGGACACGTGTGCGCCGCTCCTGGCCCTCGGGGGCGGACGCCGGACGGGGAGGAACGGAGCGAACCCCTACCTAGCCCCTATTTATAGCTGTCCCCGATCGAGTTTGCCCTTTCCCATCCGCCGCGCCGCGTTCATCCAATCCAAATCCAAATTGTACGGTAGACAGATCATCTCCTTCGCCTCTCGTCTCCGAAGAAGAGATTAGATCGTAGGTTACTCCTGAAAATAAAAGGCTATCAGCCAGGCGGCTGCCGAGATAATAAGATGATGATGGAGCACCAGGAAGCAGGGCGGCAGCAGCAGCAGCCGCAGCCGCGGCCGCAGGTGGTGCACAGCCAGGTGAGGCGGATCAAGCAGGAGGAGGACGAGCGGGCCAAGGTGCACGAGACGTACCAGCACCAGCACGTCTCCGAGATGCGCCTCGTCCTCCGAGACCTCGACCGGCAGCGCTCCCGCTCCCCGCTCGGCCGCCTCGCCCGCACCGGCGCCATCTCCATCGGCGGCGACTCCTAGAGTCCTAGTCCGGGAATTATGTTGGAGCCGAGCCATCGATCCCCTCGGGGAAGGGTGGTGGCGAAGGCGGGCGTTCTCGGCCGGTGGCGATCGTCGTCGTCTCGCCCTCGCTCTTCTCTCGTTAGGGTTGATTGATCGATCGATCGATCGTTACTGTTATTAGGGTCTGTTTGGTCGTCATCTTCTTCCTAGCATGATCGGAGTGCTCGTTGAGATGCACACAACATTTTTATTCTATTGTTTTTAGGGTGATATAATGGATGTAAATATTATTTTTCGTCATTTGATCTACAGGATGATGCAAAATTCTCTATCTGCTTAGGTTTCAGGGAGACAGTATGGAAACGTTTCTTCTCTGAGGGCAACTGTGTCTGTTTTATTGTGATTTTTTTTTTTGGGCCGTTGCTGGGTAATTACTGTTTTCTCTGATCATCCCATGAAAACATTTCTTTCTATATGAATCACCCCAGTCAATAGGAAGAAAAGGAATTCAATAACCAAGGGCATCGTGGTTCTGCTTCATTTTCCGCTATTTAATTTAAGTCTTTATTACTCTTAATTCACGTAGACACAACTTGCGCAAGAGACTAGACGTGTTTCACACAGAAAAACACCGTTTGAGCCAAGAAGGAACTAATCCATATTCGGCACACAGGAAGTAGGAAAACAAATCCATGTTCGGCACACAGGAAGTAGGAAGAAAATAATATGGTACGAGGGTCAAAATTGCTTATCATTATACGCAATAATCAGTACAGGAAAGTAATTGATTGTTCGATGAAGACACTGCATACCCTTTGATTCATGCAGATGTAAGTTTTCATTGTCAGGCATTGGAAGTAGGATGACAAGAATATGCTACACAATCCAAAATGGGGCTTGTTTTATCTGCAGTAGCCAGTACAGAATGGTGATTGATTGTCTGACGACAAACTAAAGAACTACGCAGCGGACTTCTGCGGCGATAACATTTTGATTCTCCTGCTGATATTCTGCATCACGTCAACGATCATAAACTTCTTCTGCAATCTGAACTGGACGGCCAGTTCCGTGGTAAGAGGCGGCCCCCCTCTTAGAATGGCCTCGTCGTCCATTATCTTTGTGTGGAAGTGTTGGAGAGCAATCGCACAAACCGCGAGAACAGTTCGGAGTGCTGATGCTTCTACAGCGGGGCCTAAAGGAGCCTGCGCATCAAGGGACATCAATGTTTTCAGGTCATGCTTGGGCACAGCCTCTGGATCTTCCGCAAGAAGCACCCTTAGAGCAGCTAACAAGCGTCCATCAACAATGTCTTGGCCTCCTAAGCTTACCTGAAAGAAATCACATGTATTGCCCACAGCATGCTTGAGACTTATCATACATGAATACTACATTCAATATTAAGTAGACGTGGACTCAGCATGAACCACAAATATACGAGCAAGTTAAGAATGTGGGAAAAACCTTTAAAATGGCACCCTCTCCATGCAGGTTTAGCTGTGACAATATATCTAGTTGCCACTTGGCTGGCGCTGAAAAGTTGGGAGAAGAAACTCCTGCTGCCATGCTTGCAGCATCAAGAAGGGCTCCATCATAACTTAGTTCCACTTGATCGTATGGATTCGGTGTTATCACAAATCCATAATCAAGAAGAAAGAAATCATTTGGGTGGCAGCCATAGTTCAGTGTTATTGCTGCATTTTGTTCAATCTTCTTCTCAGCAACAACCTATATAAAGCAATATAAATGTGCAGATGAAGTCAATAGACTTATCTTGCATATTACACAGACAAGGGAAGTTATGGACTAAAAGCAATATGCTCCCGGTAAATCAATTGACTAAATGCACTTTAACGAGCCACAGCTTTGCATTTTATGGTACTAATCGAGAACATTAGTCACCTATAGGTTCAGAAGTGGCAAAGTCTTTATTGCAGTATGGCATTGCTCACTAGATGAACAGACACTAGCAATGGCACGGACAGAGATAGCTTAAAGTGGGGTGATAAGTTGATTTAAGTGCTGCATGGCTGACAAGTGCATTCCAACATATGAAATTGTATATGAAAAAGAGTAGGGAAGAACACAACTGATACATGGAGGTTACAATTGCGCACAGAGATGTAAGGAATGAGTGTACCAAATGACAAGTAGAGATCAAAGTAGAAACTTTGTGAAAGGCAGATATTTTCATAGTAATAAGGATATAATATATCCAATAATACTATCCCCATTTGAAAAGTGGATATGAGAAAGGAAAAGGATAGCTTGATCCTGGAACAAAATTTCCAGGAGTGTATAGATGGAAAATTTAGGAGTACAAGAACATCACAGGATACTTACCTTTACTGACATGTCTAAGCTGTTTATACTTCCTTCCTGGACAATCCTAGCATTTGGGTTGAAACTATGGTTGCACATATCAATAAGAGGCAACAACATTGGGATTTCACCATGCAATCGGAACGCACGAGAAGAGGCAGCTGACATAGCCCATCCAAGGGAAGATGAATTTACATCTTGTCCATAAAAAGGATGATCTTCCAAGGGCACAGTGCCAAGCTTCTGCTTTACCTCTTTCTCAAACTCAAGAAGAAAACGACATCTTTTATTGACCTGGAATATAAACAGTTAGAAAAGTAAGGGCAAAATTATAGGCCTCATCTAGATACGACCATATGTGTTTAACAACCTGGTGGAGGAGAGGAGCATACTGCAAGTTTTTTATGTCTTCCCCGGGAAAGAAGATTGGAACGGTAAATGTCTCTGGCAAATTGGCAATATATGGCCACCAAAATGAATCAGATTTGGCCCTTTCTTGAAGCAACCTCAAACCCAGCTTCATAGCCCATAGTTCCTCTGTAAAATGATTGAACTTACTCCTCGTTCCAAATTACATGTAGAAATCCCCTTAGATATACTCCCTCCATACCCATATTAGTTGTCATTTAGGACAGCGACACGGTCTTCAAAACACAACTTTGACCTTTTGTTTTTATAAAAATATTTATGGAAAAGTGATATAGGTAATACTTTTATGAAAGTATTTTCCAAGACAAATCTATTCATATAATTTTCATATTTGAAACTTAGAAACTTAATAGTTATTGATGATTTATATTCCCAATGTTTGACTCAATCTTATCTAAAACGACAACTAATATGGGTATGGAGGGAGTATATATCTCAAAGAGGGGTTGTGGTAAAATGACACATTTCAGCATCCATAAACTCAACAGCATTGTAGCATCAGTTACACGCACAGATTATCGCAATCTTGTTCAAATCAATATACTATGTCTGGAAAATATATGGATAAAGAAGTATCAAACTGAGAAATGCCTGTAATTCCATTTTGGGCAATGGCAATATGATGTTTATCCTCAAACTCATATACTTACTAGGGGCCTAATTCTGACAATTTGGATTCACTTGAACAATTTAACATATCTCCAGCCCGCACAACATTGATGTAAGCATGAAGATTCAGTTCGTGATTCCATAGTTGGTGGCTTCCAACACCAAACTAGCAAACAAAAATAATTCAGGACAAACCCTAAATGGCATGTTCTCATTCTTATATTACAATAACATTATCATACTACACAGAAATAACAGTTCACTGCTCCCAAAGTCCGAAGTGCAAAAGTGGCCAACAGGCCAAGTGAGAAATTCAAGGCCTATAAATTAGCATTAAAGCTTAACTTCAGTCACTTCAAAATCATTATAGAGGCTTAGAGCATTACAGCCACTAATTTACCAAAAGTTTGATGTATTCACAGGCTCACAGCAACATACGTTGCCGCACAAGCAACTGAATCGGAAAGGGCCTTTACCCGGGACTTGTTGGGCGAGCTGCACAAGCACGTCGTCCGCGGCACCGGTGGGGCGGCGTAGTCGTAATGGGAGCCGGCCCGGGAGCGCGATGAGGACGTCCCCAAGAGGGATGTCGCCGTCGGCCGCGGCGGCAGAGACCCCGAGCCCGTGTTCCGGGTGATTCGCGACGCGGAGGGCAGGGTGGACGAATCCACCCTCGCGCTGCACCCACCGGACCAGGTCCGGCGGCTGCGAAGCGAGGCGTGAGGCGACGGCGGACGCGGCAGAGCAGGAGAGGCTGCGGCTGCTGCTGCTGCTGCTACGTGTGAGTGAGGATGAGATGAGGGTGACTGTAGTGGTGAAGAGGGTCTTCCTCGCAGTCGCCGGCGTAGCCCCCGCGGCGGCGGCCGCCATGGGGACGCGCTGGCTGCTTGGATGCGGAGCGGGCTACTAGAGGTGCGCACTCTGCACCACTACACCAACGATAAGAGCAGATGGTCCAACTCCAAACGTTGAGGACAGCCCGTCAGATCAATTTACATGGATTTTTAGTTGTTCTTCGTAAGTATTTGACCCAAATGAACTTGAACTATAAATCGTCGAGAGTCTTTATCAAGTTTATAGGTTGTCAGAGCGAGAGTTGAAAACATGCTAAACATACTTAAAAAAAATAGATTGTTAAAGATCTCCAAGAGTATCTAATAATGTGCTCCCAGAAAACATGTTGTTTTCAAACTCCAAAAAAATATTGGGAGGAATAAATAAAATTGTCTACAACAATTTTCAATAATCTATATCTATATCTATATACCTACTCAAGAAACAAAATTTCCACACTTTTTAGTATCATTTTTATGGTATGACCTCTAACTACCAGACAATGCTCATACAAATTAGAGTAGTACTCGTCTAGCGTGACATGAAATCCAATTTCAAAATTTACTGAGTCATATGTTTTTTTCTTAGAAAGTATTGATGTCCGTAACTGATTGTTTTCTTTTTTCTTTTTGCTTTCCCCACGTTCAATTCATTGATTTTTTTGTTTTTTTAATCAACAGGATTCTAATTAAGTACTCCCTCCGTCCCTGAATAAATAGATTTTTAGAGTTGTCCTAAGTCAAACTTTTTAAACTTTAACCGAATTTTTAGAATAATACATCACGATTTATGATACCAAATTAGTATCATTAGATACATCATAGAATATGTTTTCATAATATGTTTATTATATATTATAGATACTTTTACTTTTTTCTATAAAGTTGGTCAAACTTTAAAAAGTTTGACCGGCACGGATTCTAGGAATCGATTTATTTAGGGACGGAGTGAGTAACTAAATAGGAATCCTAATCTTAATATTGGCAAGTGAGTATGGAGACAAAAAACAAGCAGCCATTTTTCTATGGACTCTATGGACCAAAAAAACAAATGAAATTCTTGGACTATGGAACAAACGGAAAAAATGAAGATACATGACAAAATAGAAAAAAAAAGACCTTATGAACATGGCACAAATAGAAAAGGGACCTTGCAAACACGGTATAAGTGTCCAAATTGGACTCCTAGGCATGCACAGATACACCTTTTTTTATTTTTTTATTTATTTTTCAGTTAAATAAAAATCTAACTCAATTCAGTCACATTAGGTCACGTAAATACAAGTCATACCAAAGAGTTCATGTGAACACATCAGACTCTAGAAATTAACATGTATTTGTTCTCTTCTTTGAAACCCTATCTCATACTCTACAGTTTTTATAAATATACAATAGTTTTGCCGTAAAAAATATAACCGTTTTTTCTCTCGTTGCAACGCACAAACATATTTTGCTATTCAATACTAAAATATAGAATACAAGTTTACATCAGAAATCATCTACTATTTCTAAATTATAATAATCACTTTTATATATATTCTTTCTCTCATGTGCATTTGCATCAGAAACTCTTTTCTACTATTTATTCTTTTGTATGTCCTTTCACTTTCAGATTGGGAGACCGATACGTGTTTTATAGACGTGTGGATCTTTGCGTGCTTTAGGTAATTTTTTGTCCAAATCTCAAAAAATGGGAGGTGGTATTAGGAAATCTTGGAGATATATTTTTTCTATTCTTACTAAAAATTATAGATTATTAGGAGGCTTTATTAAAAACTCTTGAAGCTACTCTTAGATCCTTACTGTTTGCTTGTCCAAGGGTCTTTAGAGTTGTCGTGACGGCCTTGACCCTTACAATCCCAAAATCAGCAAAATACCGGTGTTGTTGGACTTACTCTAAGAAAAACATTGGGACGGGCTTTTGACTCATTTTCTAATTGAACGATCTGGCAAGTTCTATATAGAAACGCATATACCAAAAAATAGTTCTATATATATAAAAACGGGGGCAAAAAACCTTTGACGATGTTGAAAGGAAATGCCGAGTAGCAGAAGTTACTCTAATAAAGCTTTTTATTTTAGAAATAGATTTTGATCCTATTTCCAATCGAATAATCTGACAAGTTATTATATAAGAGAAAGGAATTCTTAATAAGAGAAACAAAGCCAAAACCCTCTCAAACCCCTGAATAGGCCAACAGCCCAAAACCCTCTCAAACCCCTGAATAGGCCAACAGCCCAAAGCCCTGCTCTGCTCACCGAAACGAGCGAAAGTGCGAAACCATCCCACGCCGACGCCGTCACGCGGCGGTAATGGGTCTCGTCGTCTCCGCCACCGCCTCCTGCGGCGACATCTTCGGCCGACGCCGCTCCCCGACTCCACCTCCCCCAACTTCTACCCCACCACCACCCACGGACACGACACTGGAGCCGGAGCTCGTCCGCGTGTTCCGCCACTTCGACGCGAACGGCGACGGCCGCATCTCGGCAGCCGAGATGCGTGAGTCCTGCGGGTGCACGGCCGCGGAGGCGGAGGAGATGGTCGCTGCCGCGGACCGCGACGGGGACGGGTTCATCAGCCTCGAGGAGCTCAGGGCGCTGTTCGAGGACGGCAACCAGTCGGACACGCTGCGCGCTGCGTTCGCCGAGTACGACGAGAACGGCGACGGCGTGATCACCGCGGAGGAGCTGCGCCGCGCGCTGCGGAGGCTGGGGATCGTCGGGGAGGAGATGACGGCCGAGCAGTGCGCAGAGATCGTCGCGGCGGTGGACCGAGACGGCGACGGAGTCATCTCCTTCGACGAATTCAAGGCGATGATGGCCACCAAGCCGGCGGCGTGAGTCCTACACGCCCGGCTCTCCGCCCCACACGTACGTGTACGTCTTCATCTCTGATTGTTCGTCGACATGATGCACGTACGCGACTACTGTCGTAACCCTAATTAGCGGATGCAAATTGCAAAACACTGGATTCCGTTAGTTTTTAGGGGGTTCACGTTTTACACTTCTACTTGGTTGTGGTCTACTTCGGGATTAGTTTGTGAAGCCTTATTGCACGGAAAAAAGTTTTGAGTTTGATGTGAGGGCAGTAAACTGAGAATTTGGAGGTATGCATGTTCAGCAGCAGTTTAGGAGCTCCTCGACCATGATTCACCTAAATTCCTTTATTTTTCTCACCCGTTGGACTATATAGAAACTTAATTCCTTTATTTTCTCACCCGTTGGACTATATGAACAATAAACTTGAATGACTTTCAATTTGATTCCTCCCCCGGTCCCACGGCTCCCCACCCGATATAGCTTGGCTGCTTGCCTTAAATCGTGATAGTTTTTGATTCATTGCTTTAAGTTTCTCTACCATTACTAGGCTCATTAGCGGAGCCAGGAGCTTTTCAAAGCCTGGCTAATTTTCATTATGCAAATATATTAAGTTAAAAAATTAAGGAATTTTTCTTTAATATAAATAAAATTTCCCTTTGAACTCCGAATTTTCATTATGCAAATATATTAAGTTAAAAAATTAAGGAATTTTTCTTTGATATAAATAAAATTTCCCTTTGAACTCCGAGCGGTGGCTCCGCCACTGACTAGGCTCAAGCTGGTTCGCTATCTAGTGGATCTGACACGTCACACGTATGCTCGTTGCTCTCATCAATTATCATTTCTTTCTCGATCCAAAACCCAACACGTATGCTTGTTACTCGCCTCAATTATCATTTCTTCCTCGATCCCAAATCCAAGCATTGCCCTCACGACGGCGCCTCCTAGCTACCATGGACGAGAACGAAACCGTGAGTACGTCATTCTGATATCTGAACGACTGAACCCGATAGCCTGAATTACTGGGAAGCTTGTGTCGTTAAGGAACTTAATAACGTGAGTAATACGTTACTGAGAAACTTTTATGGATATTATTAGAAACTCTCCTTGTATCTGAATTGAAGTGCATGCATCTAGGACACTCATAAAAGCTAAAACGTCTTCTGACACTTTAAACTTGCATTTGAGACTTCAGTTTCAGAAATGAAAACTGCTGCTGAAGGAATTAGCAGTAGTCTCTTCTCCCTTGCCTATATGCTTTCTCTCTTGTTTATATGATCCACCGAAAAAAGAGAGGCAAAGAACGGTAAGCATAGTACTACCACTATCATTAGCAAGCAATACTATAGGAGCGTTGCTCAGCTGATTAAGTTTCTTGTGGTGGAGCATATCTACCCGGGTCTAAGAGCATTAACCGGTTAACGACGTCATTCATTAGTCTTGGGATTTGTTGATATAACTCTGTTTTTCGAAGATGCTCCGTAGGAGTAGGTTATACATGGGTGCGTTTATAAGGAAGTGAGTGTGATTTGTCAGTCTAACTCCGTTTTTCGAAGATGCTCCGTAGGAATAGGTTATACGTGGGTGCGTTTATAAGGCCAGTCTCAATGGCTAGTTTCATCTCACAGTTTCCAAGATTTGAAATTTTAATATGAAACAACTCTCCCTCAATGCATAGTTTCATTGCACAATTTAAAGCTTCTATGGGCCCACCGTTGTCTCTCTCTCCTCTGTTCCACCAATGTCCTTCCTCCGTGAATGTAGATGAAATGAAATAACACTCTCAATGGAGGTTTCACACACTTTCCAATGTTTTGGAAACACCGCTATATAGTTTTACCATGGTGAAACGAATTCCTTCTCTCTCCTCCCAATTTCATGCAATTTCATGCAAATGCTGACATGACAGTTTATTTAATGTGCATGACACTCCCGTGAAACCTCCATTGAGACTAGCCTAAGGAAGTGAGTGTGATTTGTCAGTCTAACTCTATTTTTCGAAGATGCTCCATAGGAGTAGGTTATACATGGGTGTGTTTGTAAGGAAGTGAGTGTGCGTTCGTATATGTGAGCAACCATGTCTCGCAAAAAAACAAGGTATAGCGTGTGGCCAACGTACAATCTCTTTATTCTGTACTCCGTACATAAATGCATGCAGCCATAGTTTCTGCTGCTCGCTGCCAATGACCCATCTTGGATGTCGATTTGATTATTGTTACTTTATTATATAGTACCCACATAGTGGTCAAAGGTTCGGGCGCAGATTCTCTGACTTGCCATGATAAAGTTACGGATGACTTTACCTCACTTCGATGCCATCCAATTCTCATCCAACGGTTAATAAAGTCTTCACATTTTTATTACTATTAATCCCTAATTAACCTGGATGCAAATAGCAGTTCAATTAAAGACAAATGAGTTGTAGCTGGCGGCACGTATAAGCTTGGATAAAGATTAAAAAAATATTCTATAAGTAACGGTATAAATAAATTGCCTCCAATAATCAACGGTGTTGCATTTCGCTAGTGTTGACTCTAATAAAGAAAATCGGATATCCTATTTCACACAGGATAATCCGAATAGAATGTATAATCCATATTTACTGGATTTTACATAATTTATATCATGTATCCTGCATCTACACATATTCAGATTCCGATTATACGTACCCACATAGATATTAAAGTTCTCTATATCCTCAAAATTTAGATTTGGAACGGATCGAAAAATTATCCACGTCACTTTAATCTTTTGATACTTAACCAGGCTTTACGGTTTCTATGAGGCTCGTGCTCAGCTAAATCGTGAGCAACCAACTAGTTAACTAGTTTTAGTGGAGATTTCATCTCCTACTTCCCAATACTAATGTGTTGGCTCAGAAACAATGCAGATTTACTTTCTAGTTTTTTTTTCTTCTATAAGTCTGTGCATGCCACGTGCAAGAATGATATCTGATATTTCCTCCATAGTCATATTAGTTGTCGTTTTTGTTGAGATTAATTAGTGATCAATTAATATAATACACGTCATTAGCAACTGCTAATGATGATTCCTAATACACCCACCGAACAGGCATCGTAGGCCTCAAGATACACCGAACAGACACCGTTTCCTTTGTCTCTCTGACAATAGAAACTAACACTTGTATATATATATATGTAAACACGTTCATCTATACTTGAGAGATCATTATTGATCCACACATTATTTACAACACGTTATCACGCACTTGGTTCTGCCAACGCTGACACTAGTAGGACAGAGAGGAAGTTCGCCGGAACTTCGCCGGAGTTGCCACTCACCAGAAAAGGTAGAAGATGACGACCCCCCTGCTCCTTCCATGAATGCCATGGTCGACGCCGTCACCAACGCCGTCGAAGCCGCCATCGCCCGTGGCAACAGCCACCATGGAGGCGTTCGTCGCTTCATCCTCCAGGGAGCCATACGTCGCGTTCTCCGCGACATTGACAACCGCCGCATTGCTCCTCGCCGTTTCCACGGCAATGGACCGAACGCCGGCGGCCGTCCGTCAAAGCCGCACCCGGTGCCTCGTTCGTCGAGGCTCCAGTACGCCCCCGGCCTTTGCCCTCGCCACAGCTCGACGATGTTCGTCCGCCGTGTTGGGGCAACGCCGGAGTCCCCGCCGACGTCGTCGCTCCCGAGGCCGCCGACGAACCTGCTGCCGCCACCACCACCCCTGCCGTCGGACGCGCTCCCGCTGCCATGGAACGGAGGCGGTGGCTCCATGGCTGGGCGCCGTGGCGCCCCTTCGCTCACCAGCAGCAACTGCGCAGCGGCGTGGCCCCCCGGCTTCGCCTACGACATCGACGCCGTCTTCACCCCGACGCCATCCCTTCCTCCGATAGGGCCGCCTCCGACCCGTGTGCTCTCCTACGCCGCCGTTGCCGCCAACCGCGGCCAGGGACCGCGCACCATCGATGCCGGAGCGGGTGTTGCCTCTTCCTCCATGAAGGGGGAGGCGGCCTCCCGCCGTTGAAGCATCTTCGGGGGAACTGGTGGGGGCGCCACCGCCGATCCCGGCATGCTGCGACGGCCCGTGTGGCTGGAGCTCGCCGGGGACGAGCGGGGCGCACCCCACCGGCCGGCCTCCATGGCCGGAGAAAGGGCAACGACTCTGATCCGCCATAGGAGGTGACAAGGGGGAGGAGGAGGTAGCAGAGGACGGCAAGATGGCGCGGCGGCGGCGGGACGGCGGCGGCTAGGGTTGAAAACCCTAACCGTCGCCCTTATATAGGCCGCAGCGGCCCTTACTTGCGGGCTGGGCCTGGCCGGCTGCTGGGCCGCGCGCCTGGCCGGCTACTGGGCCATGCCAGGCCTATTTAGTTTGCCTTCTTCTTTTTATTTATTTCCTATTTTCAGCAGTAATTTTAGTTGATTAACTATAGTTTACTAGTTAATTTCTGCAAGAACATCATTTTATTTGTATGATTGTTGTTGCTCTGTACCTGTTGTACCTTGTGATTATAAATATATTGTGGTCTGTTTATAATAGTATATAATCCAAGGTTTATTTCTATTATAAATTTTGATATATGTGGTGCACCCAAACCCCTTTGCACCCCTTTGCACCACATATAGATTAAACTTGTGACTTTGATAATTATTTTTGGGATATGTTAGTTGTCGTGGGAACACCAAAGGGGTACCCCAATCAACGCAAACAAATAGGTTAAACCTAGAAAACCAATTAATAAACCCAGCTAGACTAACCTTCCAGGAAACCAACCCCTCGGAGCCTGCAACGCTAGCCCACCGCCAGGGAGCTTGGACCTGCTAAAACCTTACCGACCGCCTCCTGGTAGCCTGCCCCTCGAGCCCGCTACAGCTATGCACCGCTCCTCGGGACCCCGCGCGGGGACCTCGAGCCCCCCAGCACGATAGCCTATCCCTCGAGGCTCATCACACCCTAGGCCTCGAGCTGGAGCTCAACCTCCGCTCACCCGAGCCCTCCGCGCCCGGCCTCGAGCGAGCGCTCCACTACCCTTCGAAGCCCCCCACGAAGAGAAAGCTTCCTACTCCTCAACCCCATACCGCGCATTTAATGCATCCACCTACTCCAGTCATGTCCTCTGCAACCCGACGTGTACCACAGTGAACCAGGGCAGAGCCAAGTCTCGTTTTCACAACAAGCATGGGTAAAAAGGCACCAGTACGACACTGTTAACCCATATCTTACACTGTTGCACGTCCAAGCCACGTCTCGAGGCCCAGATACCTGCTGCTCAATCGGGTTTCCCGGGACTTGCCCATACCTGCGGGGACTCGAACCCCCGCAGGCGCCACCTCGAGGCCGGCTCTGAGCCCCTCGAGCCCTGGCTACTTTCACGCTATTGGAGGACAGGTACCCCAAGACCCGGAGGGACCCCGCCGTGTCCTGCACGTGCCGGGATGGGTGCTGTACGACTTCCACGTCGCCACGCCTCCACGTCCGCGCCCGGGATGGAGGCCACGCATCAAGGACGCCTCAATAGCAACACTCACGTTGGCTACAGTGGCTTCGACAAGATAGAGTTCCTGCCCTTCGCCACCCCGAGCGCTGTACATGTCAATCCTGTGTAAACTCAGGCCTCCTCTTGTTCTATAAAAGGGGACGCCAGGACCCTTCGCGCGAGAGACAACGCAAGACACAACACGCGAGTCCACACACACATGCACTCGAGTCCGAACTCCGGTCCACGCTCACTGAGCTTGTATTCGCCCATGTACAAGCACTTAGGTGCAAGTAATACAAGAACCTCCTCCCCCGTTGGACGTAGGGCCTTCTTTGCCTGAACCAGGATAAATCCTTGTGTCATCTTGCATCACCATCCAGGAAGAGAGCACGCGATCACATTACTCGTTGGTGTCATACCCCCGAGTTCGAAACACCGACAGTTGGCGCGCCAGGTAGGGGCCTTCGCGTGTCGGAGTCAATTTCTCGTTTTTTTCTGGATGGCTTCATCCCCTCCTTCATTCTCGGCTGGTGCCGTCGTCTGGTTTGGGAGCCTCGAGTTCCTGGCCACTGGCAACGGCAACGAGCTGACCCTGCTCTCCACGGAGAGCCCGAGCGGAGGGCGTGTCACGCCACCCCGCGCGGGGGGCGTGGCGCGTCGCCCGCACCACCACGCGTTGCCACCTCACGAGCGGCGCCGTCGTCACCATCGACGCCGGGCACGGGCGGTGCCCGCGGCGCACTCCCACTTCCCCGCAGCCGACGCAGAGTCCTCGAGGGGAAATCTGCCCGGCGCGCGGCCGGAGACTTCCAGGGCGCGTGCGCACTCCCCCACCGAGTTCGCGTTCGTCACGCGCACGGACCGGGAGCCTGGCCAGAGGACCCCGAGCTGTGCTCCGTCGACACCACCAAGCCTCCTCCCGCACGGGGTGTACCGCACCCGACGCCAGCAGTTCCCGTTTGGCCTCAACAACTCCGCGGCTGTTTACGCCCACGGCCTCGACGAGCGCCGTCAGGACCGGGCGACCGCAGAGCGGGAGGAGCGTCCGGGCGTACTGCTACGAGCCACCACCGACCTGGAGATCGTCTACCCCGCGCACGTCGACCGCGGCCTCTCACGAGCCGTCGAGCCACCTCGTCGAGCCACCTTCGGGGAGTGGTACCGCGAGCTGCAGTCCCGGCACGAGCCGGGGCGGCGCGGCATCAGCAGCTCCGACTCCGATGAGTACGACTACCACGACCCTGACCTCTAGGACCCCACCAAGGAGTGCTTCCAGCTCGAGGGGGTCGTGGACGACGCCGAGGACGACGGCGACGACGACACCAGGCTGACACTCAACCTCGAAGAGCCCGGAAACGTAGCTGCGGCAGGAGGATCACGCGTTCAGGGGAGGAACGAACCCCCGACACCGGCTGCTCCATCTCAGCACGGCGACGACCGGGCGGCGCAGCTCGCGCAGCTGCGGGAGGCCATCGCCAAGGCTGAGGAGGAGCGACAGCGCCTGTTGCAACTCAATAAAACTATAGCACAGGAACCAGCCCAGCCTCGAGGCGCCGGTGTTCGTGGCCGCGCTCGAGAGGTCCACCGGCAGATCCTCGAGGACGGGGCACCAGCACGCCCCGAGGTGCGTTTCCCGTGAGCCGGGCAGAACGTGGTGGCAGCGGCAATGCTGCTCCGTGATCTACCCGCCATCTCCAACCCTGACGCCAGGCGCATGCTTGGGGAAATGAAGAACCTCCTCAAGACAGCCGCTGTGCAGCAGGCGGAGAGCTCAGCCTCGCGATGGCGCGGGGCGGCCTCGGGGAAACCAGCAGACACGCCCCGCAACGAGCGCGAGATGTCCGTCCACCAGCCGTACGCCTCTCGAGCTAGGCCAGTCCGGGAACGGATCGTCCACAACCGGCCACCTCGAGACCCCAATGACGCCCGCAACGACATCAACCGCCGACACAAGGACAAGGGGGCCCAAGAGCGTGGCTGTAGCGCCCATCGAGGGGGGTGCTACGACAGTGACGAGGACCGACAAGTCCTCGAGCCCCCGGGCCCCAGAGTCTTCAGCCGAGCCATCCGCAGCTCAACCCTCCCCGACCGCTTCCGACCACCGACCAACATCGTGAAGTATGACGAGGAGGTCGAGCCCAAGCTATGGCTCTCGGACTTTCGCCTAGGCTGCCAACTGGGCGGAGCGAAGAACGACGACCGTGTGATCATACGCCAACTCCCACTTTACCTCTCGGACACCGCCCGCCGGTGGCTCGAGGGGCTCCCGCCGGATCGGATCGACGACTGGGCCGACCTAGTCAGGGTCTTCGACGGGAATTTCAAGGGGACTTGCGTGCGCCCAGGCAACCCCTGGGATCTACGGCGTTGCAGGCAGGCAGCGGACGAGCCCCTCTGCGACTTTGCTCGGCGATTCTCGAAGCAGCGCCTCGAGCTCCTCCATGTGCCTGATGAGGACGTCATCTCAGCGTTCCTCACGGGCACGACATGCCAAGAGCTAGTTCATGAGCTAGGACGCTACCGTCCCAGGACGGTCGAGGACCTGATGGATCGTGTCACCAGCTTTGCCTCAGGCGACGAGGCAGTGGGGGCCTTCTTTGGCCGCTCCACGGACAAAGGTAAGGCGGTGACCACGCCAGAGGGCTCGAACAAGGGCAACGACGCCAAGAACCGCAACAACAACAACAACAAAAAGAAGAAGAACAAAAGCAAAGGTCAAAAGGCGAAGCGCAACGCCGACGACGACAACGATGAAGAAGTGCTCATGGGCGCCCTCGACCATAAGAAACCTCGAGGCCCCCCTGACGGGGCTGTTTTCGACCAGATGCTCGAGGACCCCTGCCCTTATCACAAGGGCCCCGTGAATCACAAGCTAAAAGACTGCCGACTGCTGAAGGGCTTCTACGCCAAGCTCGACGACAAGAAGGAGGACACGCCTAAGGGCAAGGACAACAAACGACGCGACGACGGGAACGCGGGTTTCCTCCCGGTGCGTGACTGCTTCATGATCTACGGGGGCCCAACCGTCGGGCTCTCGGCTCAACAGAGAAAGAAGGAGCACCGGGAGATCTTTGCACTCCGCCATGACGCCCACCGGTACCTCGACTGGTCTAATGCGCCGATCACGTTCGACCATGACGACCATCCGGATCATGTCGTAAATCCGGGAGCATACCCTCTTGTCGTCGACCCCGTCATCATCGATGTGCGGTTCTCCAAGGTGTTGATGGATGGGGGCTCGAGCCTCAACATCATATACCTTGAGACCCTCGACCTCCTGGGGATTTCGAGGGACCAGCTCCGACCCAGCGTCGGGGGTTCCACGGAGTCGTACTTGGGAAGAAGGCACACCCCCTCGGGCGCATCGACCTGCCTGTCTGCTTTGGCACGCCGGCCAACTTCCGCTGGGAGACGCTCACCTTCGAGGTGGTCGGGTTCCAAGGAGCCTACCACGCCATCATCGGCAGACCCGGCTATGCTAAGTTCATGGCGGTCCCCAACTACACGTACTTGAAGCTCAAGATGCCGGGGCCAAAAGGGGTCATCACCGTCGACACCTCCTACGAGCACGCGTACCACTGCGATGTGGAGTGCGTCGAGCGTGGGGAGGCAAACGTCCAACTCGACTCGCTCGAGGCCCTAGCTGCCCTGGCCACCGAGGAGGCCCCTGAAGCGAAGCGCCACGCTGGCACCTTCGAGCCGGCGGAGCACACCAAGCAGATACCCGTCGACCCGACCTCGACCAATGGCAAGACGCTGGCCATCAGCGCCAGCCTCGAGCCTAAATAGGAAGCAGTGCTCATCGACTTTCTCCGCGCGAACATCGACATGTTTGCGTGAGGCCCCTCGGACATGCCGGGCATACCGAGGGAAGTCGCTGAGCACGCCTTGGAGATCCAGGCCGGGTCCAGACCGGTGAAGCAACGCCTGCGCCGCTTCGACGAGGAGAAGCGCAGGATCATCGGCGAGGAGGTGCACAAGCTTTTGGCGGCCGGGTTCATCAAGGAGGTATTTCACCCAGAGTGGCTAGCTAACCCTGTACTAGTTAGGAAAAAGAATGGAAATGTGCGGATGTGTGTAGACTACACTGGTCTGAATAAAGCATGTCCAAAAGTTCCATTTCTTTTACCTAGAATTGATCAGATTGTCAATTCCACTGCGGGGTGTGAAGTACTTTCGTTTCTCAATGCATATTCCGGCTACCACCAGATTAGGATGAAAGAATCCGACGAGCTCGCTACCTCTTTTGTTACGCCTTTTGGTATGTATTGCTACGTTACAATGCCCTTTGGCCTTCGAAACGTCGGGGCAACGTACCAACGTTGCATGCAGCATATCTTTGGTGAACACATAGGCAAAACCGTCGAGGCCTACGTCGATGACATCGTGGTTAAAACCAAGAAAGTCGGGAACCTCATCAGCGATCTCGAGACCACGTTCGAGTGCCTCCGGGCCAAGAATGTGAAGCTCAACCCCGAGAAATGTGTCTTTGGTGTGCCTCGAGGCATGCTACTTGGCTACATTGTCTCACAACGGGGGATCGAGGCCAACCCCGAAAAAATCTCAGCAGTCACGAGGATGGGCCCAATTCGAGACCTCAAGGGTGTACAGAAAGTGACAGGCTGTTTAGCCGCTCTCAGCAGATTCATCTCGAGGCTAGGGGAAAAAGCGCTACCTCTTTACCGCCTGCTGAAGAAGACGGAACGCTTTGCGTGGACCCTTGAAGCCGAGGACGCCCTAACCATGTTGAAGGGGTTGCTGACTTCCGCGCCAATCCTCGTGCCGCCACGACCAGCGCAGGGTGACGATCCCCCCGAGTCCCTTCTCCTCTATGTGGCCGCAACCACTCAGGTGGTCAGCGCGGTCATAGTCGTCGAGAGGCACGAGGAGGGTCGTGCGTTGCCGGTCCAACGGCCGGTGTACTTCACCAGTGAGGTGCTCTTCGAGGCCAAGGTCCGGTACCCGCACATCCAGCAAGCTCCAGCACTACTTCCTCGCTCATCCCGTAACGGTGGTGTCATCCTTCCCCCTCGGTGAGATCATCAACAATCGGGAGGCCACGAGGCGCATCGCCAAGTGGTCCGCCGAGCTAATGGGGGAGGCCATCACCTACGCCCCGCGAAAAGCCATCAAGTCGCAAGCGTTGGCAGACTTTGTTGCTGAATGGACCGACACCCAGCTCCCGCCGGCACAAATCCAAGCCAAACTCTGGACCATGTACTTCGATGGATCCCTCATGAAGACGGGGGCAGGCGCAGGCCTGCTCTTCATCTCACCCCTCGGAGTCCACATGCGCTACCTGCTACGCTTGCACTTCCCCGCCTCCAACAACGTCGCCGAGTATGAGGCCCTCGTTAATGGGCTGCGCATCGCCCTCGAGCTCGGGGTCCGACGCCTCGACGTTCGGGGGGACTCGCAGCTCGTCATCAACCAGGTTATGAAGGCTTTGAGCTGCATCGATCCCAAGATGGAGGCATACTGCGGAGAAGTGCGCAAGCTAGAAGACAAGTTCTACGGCCTCGAGCTCAACCACATCGCTCGAAAATTCAACGAGGCCGCAGACGAGCTGGCAAAGTTGGCGTCCACGCGCGGCACGATTCCACCAGATGTCTTCTCGAGGGACGTTTTCGAGCCATCCGTCAAAATCGGCCCGGGGGCTGGCCCCTCGACGCCACACCTCGAGCCAGACACGGGGGCTCGACCGTTAACGCCACCCCTCGAGAACGACCCCTCGACATTCGATGAGGCAATGCAGATTGACACGCCCGCCTCTTCTTCATCACGACCCCTCGACTGGCGGACGCCCTTCCTCGTCTACCTGACACGAGGCGTGCTACCGAAGGATAAGACGGAGGCCCGACGCATCGCTCGAAGAGCCAAGACCTATGTCATCTACGGTGACGAAAGAGAGCTGTACCGTCAAAGCCCATCAGGAATCCTTCAACGCTGCATCCCCCTCGAGGAGGGACGCAGGCTCCTCAACGACATGCTGTAAGGACCTGTGTGGCCTAGAGGGGGGGGTGAATAGGCCTGTCAAAAATCACAGCTCAAAACTTAATCAGATAAGCCCGGCACTACCGCTATGTGCCCGACAGTGCCGCTGCCCGGCACTGCCGGCCCCAGCGCGGTATTGCCGTGCAGTGTGAGACCAGAAGCTGCAATTCGAAATCCAGCCACAACTAACTGATTCTATATGAATAGAAATGCTACAACACGTTCTATGAACCAGCAGAACCAACTACTCCAAGCCAAATAAGAGGAATAAAGTAGATCGGGCCAAACCCTAGAATCTATCACAAGCTCATGAATATGAAGAATGAAACTAAGCAAGCACAAGAGACAAGTGATTTATCCCGTGGTTCAGCTCGCCACCAAGGCTTGCCTACCTCCACGTTGTTGAGGTTGACCACTTAGGTCATGAGCTTTGCAACTCTACCTCGTTCTCAAGTCAAGGAATCAAATCCTTGAGGTGAGGGGTAATAATACTAGCTGAACAATCGATTACAAACCTCCCTAGGCCGCCACACAAGTTGGCAAGGCTCTAGGGTGACGCCTAGCCGGCTAGGGTTCCAAGAACCCAAGAGTAATAGAAGCAAATCCACCGGCTATGGCTCAAATCAAGTGCTCTAGGAAGTAGATCTCAGCTAGGGCTTCTCTTTGATGAAGGTTTAAGCCTCTCAATCACTTGGAATCAATGGAAATTGAAGGATTGGTGAGAGGGGAGTTGAGAGCCTTCAATGGGGAAGAGAGAAGCTTGTCTGGAGGTAGGTGACGAGTTATGGTTGTGGATAACCGTTGGGTTGGCAGGGAGATGGAGTAAATATCTCCTCCCTGCCAACGGTTACAACAAGTAGCGGCAATGCCGGCCGAAGCCCGGCAGTGCCGCGACAAGAGCGGCACTGCCGCGCCTACCAATCAGACAGGGTTGAATTGTAATTCAGTGCAGCTGTCTTTGGTTAGAAACATGGATGGCTTGGGTTGGTTTGAGCACATGTCATCCAGCCATAGCAATGTATTTGCATTCCCCCTTGATAGTACGACATTCCTATAACTCAAATTCAAATGAAAAAGCTTGATATATCACTTTGAGTCCGGATCCGATGAAATGTAGTATGGGGGGTCCACCAATGTACATACACCATCCTTTCTTATCATAACCTGCTTATCAACTTCATGAATCTCATTAGTTCTCCAATCGTGTGGTCATTATCACCAAAACCCACAATTAGGGCTTGATTGCACTTACAATCTCCCCCTTTTTGGTGATTGATGACAACAGAATCGAAGCTTACAATAAGAGGGTACAATACTTGAGATTTAGAAGCTTAGGTGTGAAACCTCCCCCTAAATGTGTGAATGAGAGCTGAAATCTCGAATTGGCATTAGAGGCCAACATTCACATATTCAAAAGTGAGAGATAGGTTCAGTTTCACATCTAATAGCTTTGTGGGGTGCAACTAAACTGTGTCAAGAATAATACGTGATGCGAATGACAGTTTAAGCACATCAGAGTGGTTTGTTGCCTGTCTGCCAGAGCGGCACTGCCGCTCAGGCTACAGACAGCAAACGCAGCGGAAATAAAACAAAGCCACAAAGCATAAGCAATAACAGAACTAAACAAGATAACACAGGCTAGATAAGCAGGTAAAAGTACATGTCCACATCCAAGCCTAAGAAGTAGTACCATAGAGTAATATTTACAAACATAGAGTTTTGAACGAATCAAACTCCCTCACAACTCACAACTACTAACATGATGAGGACATGAACAGAAAGAAAGTGTTGTACCCCCTTCGCTTCACCTAATTCTCCCCCTTTGGCAACAAGTCACCAAAAAGAGAGAAGTAGAGAAGAGAAGAGTGTCCAAACACTCACTCATCATCCGAAGCTATCTTGTCCCACTGAACTTCTTCTTCCTCCTCCTCCTCATCATCATCGTCATCATCGTTGTCCTCGGACTCTACCACGGCCTTCCCCTGACGGTGAGTGGAACTGGTGTAGCGGGTCGAGGTCGAGGCACGTGTAGAACGACGGGGTGGCACAGGCACTATCTCCTCCTGCTCCTCATCTCCATCTGAGTCTATGTCATCTGAGTCGAGACTGGAGAGGTCGAAGTGAGGCGGAGAGCGGGATGGAGGTAACGGCGAACGTCCCGCCCGCTCTCGCTCTGCTCGCTGCTCAACGAGTGCCTGGTGAGCTGTCTGGGCTGCGTAGGTGCAAGTAGAGAAGATGGCCTTGATCTATTTGGCCAGCTTGCTCTTCTTCTTCCTCGGATAGGAAGGGCGGGAGCTCTCTGGCCTGTCAGCTGCTGCTGCCCCTGCTGCTGCTCCTCTCTTCTTCTCTGCACGGTACGGCTCATGCAACCCATCCTTAGCAAAGGTATAGCCGGAAACCATCTCAATCATAAACATGATGTAGGGGGCATAGAGAACTGCCTTCATAGCATCCTCGGCTGCAACCTGAAGCTCAGTCCATATAAAGCTGGATATGGAAAAGCGATTAGCCCCTGGGGCCATCCTAGCCAACATGTTCCTGCCATATCCATACAAGTTAGAATGGGACCCACTCTTTGGGTTGAGAGTTTGCCTGAAGAGGTTGTTCAACATGTAATAAAAACCTTGTAGTCCCTTGACCAACCCATCTGCCTTCTGAGGGTCCTCATACATGAAAGCAATCTCAGAATCTGTCAAAGTCCTCTCATCATGCAGGTTATCATACTCTCTATCCTCGCTGCCCAAACCGAGGATCCTACTAAAGGTCTCATAAGTGACCTTGTAGTGACGACCCTCGGTCATCCAATGCATCTCCTCAACCACATTGTCAACATACAGCGTCGCATGGAACTGATGGATGATCTCGGTGTTCCAATTATAACTAAATCCCATCAGATCATACATGTTTCTTGCCTTACATGCAGCCACCACCCTGTTGATGTCACGGTCAGTCTTGCTCTCTAGATGCTCCCAATCAACATACTTCATATTCAGAATCTTTTGCTTCTTGGCATTGTACAGGACTGAGCGATAAAAGTCAGAATGGAACTCATTCCAGAACCTGTAGTCAATGCCCATATCCTTTTGAAGGTTGTATGGGTTGTGCTGGCGCTGAGACTTGACCGAGCTGAACTGCTGATAATAGGACACAGGCTGCCTGTCCTTGGTGTCCTGAGGAGGCCTCTCCTGCACATCCTCTGTGTATGGCTGCAAGTGCGCCCTGCTGACCTCTGCCAAGTGCTCTGGGGTGTTGGGGTAGAGGTCTTCCCTTATCTATCGCCCTTGCATCTGCAGGCGAGCCTCATCCCTGATTTGCTGCCTCGCTGAAACATCTCATTGGGAGCTAGAGCCACCTCGACGGGATGGCTGCTTGCTCCTCCCCCTGAGCGGATCCATCCTTTGCTTGACCCTTCTCTCATCTCCTCTTCCGCCCGACATCTAAAACATGGAAACTGTGAATTAGAAGACTGCATAAGGGCTGGTAGGTTATAGTGAGGCGATAGATTTTGATGGATAAGGTGTTACTTGGATCAAACCCCTGCTCATTGTCCGGCACTGCCGCTTTGGGAGCGGCACTGCCGGGGCCCGGCACTGCCGCGCCGGGCGCGGCACTACCGCGCAGGCAGGCCAGATCTGAGCCAAGGAACACCACATCCATCATCTCTATCACTTCCCTATCATCTACAAACCCTTCTACAACCTCTAAATACAATACCCATGGCACATTTTACAAATCGGGAAAAACTTAGGGTTTGGGATTTTGAACCTTCACCTTGAGAGGAAGGAGAGGGAAGGAGACCCTTGGAGAAGAGGACGACGGAGCAACACCGAAGGAGTTCCCGAGCAGCACCTCCGGAGGCCAGAGTTGCCGGGGAGCACGCCAGTGAGGAGAGGAAGGGTGTGGTCGCCCGGTCGTCCGTGAGAGAGAGGTGAAGAGGAGAGCACGAGTGCGGTGAATGGATGAGGGAGAGAGAGAGAGGGCCGTCGGGTAAAAAAATAGGTAAAATTTTCCCTTGGCCCTACTTGGTAACAAACCGATTCCTGCTGAATCGGTAAGTCGCGGCACTGCCGCGCATGCCGCGGCACTGCCGGGTCCCGGCACTTCCGCGCCTGGCCCGGCACTGCCGGACAGTCACCTACAAAAAGGATTATTCTCTAAGGCACCATATCTCATTCTTGGAGTGGACAAGTACTACTTGCATGTTATGACCAGTAACAAGTAATCAATTCAGAACAATGGTCATTTCAAGCAAGTTTCTTTCACAAACATTTTGAAACACAATATATGAAAGTTTTGAAATTGGTTTTGCCTAGGTCATTCTAGTTGATCAATCAAGCATGCTAGGTTTCAAACTACGTTACGAGAGTCAAGGATATTTAGTTCACTCCTCAAAGCACAAAACCTTGACTCATCTAGAGGCTTAGTGAAGATATCGGCTAGTTGTTTGTCAGTGCTCACATGTCTAATGGCGATATCTCCTTTGATTTCATGATCTCTCAAGAAGTGATGTCGGATGTCTATATGTTTGGTTCTTGAGTGACTCACTGGGTTGTTTGCAAGTTTTATGGCACTTTCATTGTCACACAAGAGTGGGATATGAGTAAAGTTACATCCGAAGTCACAAAGGGTTTGCCTCATCCAAAGTAGTTGCACACAACATGCACCTGCAGCAACATACTCGGCCTCGGCTGTGGATAGGGCTACATAATTTTGCTTTTTAGAACCCCAAGACACTATGGAGCATCCAAGGAATTGACATGTCCCCGAAGTGCTTTTTCGATCTACTTTACAACCAGCATAATCGGAATCCGAATAGCCAAGTATTTTGAACTTGGAGCCTGTGGCAGAACCTCCTAAATTAAGTGGCCCACATGCACCCATCATTGTCCTAAGGACCCGTGATCGGCGTGCACGAGTTCCAAATGACTCAAAAGGTCTGTCGGGTGTCCTCGGGAGACCCGAATCATCCACGTTTATGTTTTCCAGGATAATTCTCCATCAAGCATCACAGTATTACAACAGTTTTATAGATAAGATAAATCAGAGTAAAGCGGAAAGATTATAATACATAGATTAAAAACTTATGTTTAAAAGTTTACATTTCCGAAGTACTTATTACATAACATCATTACATAACTTGTTCGGAACTTATATTACATATTTTCACACAAAAGTTTTCACTTGCCCAAGGTCACACATTAGAATCATCATCACTCTCTTCGATAAGAGTGAAGTAGCACTGTCCATCAAAAGGTGGATCCATGTACTCACCTGCAACAAGGGTTAACAAACCCTGAGTACAAAAGTACTCAACAAGACTTAACCGTCTAGGGAAAAGAAGAAGACTCAGGTATGAAGGCTGTAAGGATTCAAGGTAAGGCTTTAGCAAAGTCAAAGCATTTTGTTTGCATAAAAGCTTACTAAAAGTAAAACCTGTTTTCAAGTTTTAACTCAAGTTTATAACTAACCAAAGATTCTCAAACCTTCATATTCTTAAATTCTTATTTTATAACCGTCCCATTCTTTACTACGGTGTGGGTCAGTGGATTGAGGCTCCATATCCGAGGAAACACGGCGATTCGAATCGATTAAACCCAGCTGGGGATTCAGTACCACACGATATATGTAGAACTTAATCTTGCATATATCAACCCTATCTATAGATCCTCCCATACAAGACTGGGTTCGCGCCACCTGAGAGTACAGTACACCTCGAACCCGACTATCTCATAGCCCCGAGGGTACACGCTACTCCCGCCATCTCTCCACTCCCAGTGCGCGATTAGCCGTTCTCAGGTATCGGAATAGCTATAGATTAGGCTTACCACTGCATGTGGGCTGTACTCAAAGGTCTCAATCTCAGCAGGCCAACAACGATAAGGTCCTATGTTGAGTAACACTACAACAAGACTCCATTCTTGATGTAAGTTACTATTGTTATCATGTTATCTCAAGATTCATGATTCCCTTAACATAGCAACCATTTTTAAAAGCACCTACTATATTGAAGTAGTAAAGCATGGCTAAGCATACTAAACATTTTCATAAAACAGGTATCAAGGTGAAGTGTTGGAATCATCAAGGTTGGTAATGCATCAAATAAGGTTCACCCAACTCCTATTCACTTAATGCATCATATTACTCAAGTGAAATAACTTTAGAAAATCACAAGGATAAGGTTAATGTCCGGGGCTTGCCTTGAGAGTCAGCGAAGTCTGGAGTCTCAGGAAAAGAAGAATCCACTCCCTCAAGAGATATCCACGGAGTTTCAGATTCTTCCGGAACGGGAGCTACACGTAAAAGTGCATATGCATGATCAACGAGATGCTTATGATATGATCATGGTAAAGATGGAAATTTTCTTAACTATAAACTTTACAGAGTACAACTTTCCATCACGGTAAAGTTGCAAACCAACAAACCCACTTTAGCTATTATAAGCACTAAACAAGTTTTATTATTTTCTGATAATGCAACTTACAAGCAACAAAAGGTATCTGTATAAAGGAAACCCATAACCAGGGAGCAATTCACGCTATCTTCCCATTGGTTGTCAAACAATTCCAAAGATCACACAAACCTATAATGATTAAGTATGTCTATTTATTTTATTTAATAAACTCTTTTATATAGCCTTTTACTTATACACAAATCATACTTTGTCAAACAGAGATGAAATTAATTATGAAAGTGTATATCAGTGATATAAATTCACATGTCAAATTTTATAATTTTTGGAGTAACTTAGAAAACTACATAAATCACCAAAGTTTCATTTATTAATTAAAAGACCTATTTAAATCGGTTTTAAAAGTTACTCAAAACTCAAGTTTCAGATTTTTCATAAATACTAGATAACTTGAGAATACTTCACATAAAATTTCATAATTTTCAGAGCTATAAATTAAATACAACAAAAAGAACAAATCAGGTTACTGTTTAAAAAAACAGAAAAAGAAAAACTTAAAACCTGCCCAAACCGGCCTTACGGCCCAGCCCAAGCGGCCCAACGCTACGCGAAAGCCAGCCCAGCCAGCTCCCGCCCGCGCGCGTTGTCCACTTTGCAGAAAGGCCCTTCGGCTTAAACGAAACTAACCCGCAGTCCAACTCACTATTCACATGAGTCTTGGACTTTTCAACCAACACCCTGACCTTTTCTGTCTTTACATTCACAAGGTCCCCGACCATGGCCGCGACGCACGGCGGCGCTCCGAACGGCGGCGTGACTTACGCCGGCCACTAAAGACCCAACGGACGCAAGCATCAGTATCGGCAAGCCAACCGCAACCGATTGAGCCCTTAACCCTAAACTCTACTGCTCTGAGATGTCTAAACTCGCGGGATTGGATCTCGGCGAGGCTACGCCGGCGACCCTGAGACGGTAGCGAGCAAACGAAGGGACTAAGAAACTCGAGTAGCTCACCCTGATGTCGATGCGCTAGCTGGTTTGAGCGGAGGAGGAGCAGAGGTAGGTCGTCCACGGTGCAGCGACCTTTGGCGACCAACTCCGGCGAAGAAGCAGTAGTTCCAACGAGACCTGGACACCACGCAAGAGACCAGTGAGCCGATGATGTTTCTGGGATCATAAAGAAACAGAAACGTGAAACAGAGAGGATAGAGGAGTGCTCGGTTGAGCGGACCACGACGAGATTGAGCGCGGCAGCGCTTTCTCACCGGCGGGAAGATGATCGACGATTTCTGGCGCTCTAAATGATCAGAGGTTGCACGAGTGGGCTCTGGAGATGCGCAAGGAGATTGGGTATTTATACCCACGGTCAATTTGGGATGAGAAGTAACGGTGAGCGGTGAATTTGAGATGAGGCAGAGAAGGTGCTCGTCGGGGCTTCGTGGCAGAACGACGACGGCGAGCATGGGAGGAGGCGCCACGACGCGAGGGTAAGAGCCAGCAGCAAGGTAACTTCACCACGGACGTGATCGCACGCTGGTTCGGAGGATTCCACGCGCCTATGCGCTGGCGTCGCCGGTCAAAAGCTCGGCGGCCACCGCCATGAACAGAACCAGGGAGCTTATCCCCCCCCTTCCCTATTCTACCCTTTCCCAAAATTGAAATTACTTTGAATTTTTGAATAAAAGTTGAAAATATGTTAAACTATCAAATGTTCAGAATTTGATTCTGAACAACTTTTATTTTTGCAAAATAAGCAGAATATGCTTAAATTTTGAATTAGAGTTTGCAAATCAAAAGGGGACAAAAAGGGCAAAAGGGTATTTTCACAATCACTTCTAATTTCAAATAAGAACTTGAAAAACTTTAAACACCAAAGTTGTTCCTTATCAGAAATAGAGCAACTTTGCTTTTTAAAGCATACCCAAATTCTTTCTAAATTTTGATTTATAGAAAAGGGGATAAAAGAAGATTTTTAAATTAAATAAACAAATAAGATGAATTTCAATCCAATTTGAATTATACCTCAATGGTGACTTGAAATATGTTCCAAGTACACCTTTGAGACATAATACCAAAGTTGGGTCAAAAGTTCAATTACTATATAAGAAATTACCATACTACCCTTATATATAACAAAGCACTGATCACCACATAAGAAAACATAACTAGGGTTTCAACTTAAGCACTTCTTATCCACTAAGCACAAGCATAAAGAATAAACTTGTTTTAGTGAATGCATATTCAGGTTATCACTCAAATGAAATGTGGATGCATATGATGACATGACAAGTTTTAGTGTGGATAACACTGGAGTGTTACAGAGCCCTTAGGATACCACAAGCCAAGGTTTGGTGTGTGAACTAGATATCTCAAGATTCTCTTAACGGCCACTAGGTGACACTCTTTCGGGTTAGCTTGAAATCTAGCACACATGCACACACTAAGCATAATATCGGGCCTAGATGCGCATAAGTAAAGAAGAGAACCGATCATGGAGCGATATACCTTGATGTCCACGGCTTTCCCTTCCACATTGAGATCAAGATGTCCATTGGTTGGCATGGGTGTTTTGATAGGCTTGGCATTCACCATGTCAAACTTCTTCAACATATCATGGGTGTACTTGGTTTGGCAAAGAAAAGTCCCTTCCTTTAATTGCTTGATTTGAAAACCAAGGAAGAACTTGAGCTCACCCATCATAGACATCTCAAATCTCTTAGTCATGATCCTACTAAACTCATCACAAAAAGATTTGTTAGTACTACCAAATATTATGTCATCGACATATATTTGGCACACAAAGATATCTCCATTGACTTTATGAGTGAAGAGAGTAGGATCGGCTTTGCCTATTTCAAAGCCTTGTTTGAGCAAGAATTCCTTAAGGCATTCATACCATGCTCTAGGTGCTTGTTTAAGCCCATAGAGCACCTTATGGAGTTTGAAGACATGGTTGGGGAACTTGGGATCTTCAAAGCCCGGTGGTTGCTCGACATACACCAACTCTTGTATAGGGCCATTGAGGAATGCACTCTTCACATCCATTTGATATAGCTTGAAGTTGTGATGGGCTGCATAGGCTAGAAGAATCCGAATGGCTTCAAGCCTTGCAACCGGTGCATATGTTTCTTCAAAGTCCAAGCCCTCTACTTGAGTGAAGCCTTGAGCTACCAATCTTGCCTTGTTCCTTGTCACCACACCTTCTTCATCTTGCTTGTTGCGGAAGACCCATTTAGTGCCAATCACATTGGTATTTGGTCTTTCCACAAGTGACCATACTTGATTGCGCTCAAAGTTGTTGAGCTCCTCTTGCATGGCCATCACCCAATCTGGATCTTCCAGTGCTTCTTCTACCTTGAGAGGTTCCAAAGAGGAGACAAACGAGTAATATTGACAGAAATTTGCCAAATGAGAGCGTGTCGTTACCCCCTTTCGAAGACTCCCAAGAATGTTGTCAACGGGATGATCCCGTTGAATAGTTTGCTTGAGCCTTGGATGATCTATGGGTTCTGCTGCATCTTTAGCATCTTCTTCATCTTGCTCGAAGATGGGTTGTAGGTTCACTCCACGAAGTGGAGTGGCTGCGGCTGCCCTGGGAGTTCCCGGCACTGCTGGGCTTCGCCCGGCACTGCCGGGGTCGGACCCGGCACTGCTGGGGACTGTATCTGATCAGTCCCAGCAGGAGTTTCAGCTTGAAAACCATCCTGACCAGTAGCCTGCTGTTCTTGTGGTCTAATATCACCAATGGCTAATTGCTTGATTGCTTGACAAGGTGGTTCCTCATTACCTACAACAACTTCATCAACTTGCTCTACTTGAGAGCCATTAGTTTCATCAAACGTCACGTCTATCGCTATTTCAACCTTGCCGGAGGCCTTGTTGAAAACACGATAGGCATGCTCGTTTGATCCATAACCGAGAAGAAAACCTTCATCAACCTTGGATGCGAACTTAGAGGCTTTGGGCTTCTTGTTCAATATGAAACATTTGCACCCAAATACTCTAAAGCACGACACCTTTGGTTTGTTACCGGTGAGCAGCTCATAGGAGGTCTTCTTTCTTCTCTTGTGGAGGTAGAGGCGGTTGATTGCATGGCAAGCGGTATTGACGGCTTCGGCCCAAAAGATGTCCGGCGTCTTGTACTCATCTAGCATCGTCCTTGCCATGTCAATGAGTGTTCTATTCTTCCTCTCCACCACGCCATTTTGTTGAGGGGTGCATGGAACTGAAAATTCATGCTTGATGCCCTCTTCATCAAGAAACTCATCCACTTGGGTGTTTCGGAATTCGGTTCCGTTGTCACTATGAACTTTCTTGATGTTGAAACCAAATTCCCTTTGAGCTCTTCGTATGAACATCTTCACCTTCTCTTGCACTACACTTTTGTCATGCATAAAGAATACCCAAGTGAAACGAGAAAAATCATCAACAATAACAAGACCATGTTTGTTACCGCCGATGCTAAGGTAGGCAACCAGTCCAAAGAGGTCCATGTGGATCAACTCCAATGGATGAGTAGTAGTGTCGTAGCTCTTTGGTGGGTGAGGTACGCCTACTTGTTTTCCGGCTTGGCAAGCTCCACATACTCTGTCTTTCTCAAAATCAACATTGGTTAGTCCTAGGATGTGGTTGTCCTTTTGAAGTTTGGCCAAGTTCCTCATCCCAACATGAGCTAGTCGGCGATGCCATAACCAACCCATGCTAGATTTTTCCACTAAACAAGTCTCAAGTTTGGCTTCACTTTTGTTGAAATCAACTAAGTAAAGCTTCCCTTTCAAACGACCCGTAAAGACAATAGAGGAATCCTCCCTTCTAAAGACTTCCACACCCTCATCCGTAAAGAGACAATTGAAACCTATTCCACATAATTGTGAAACGGATAGCAAGTTGTAACTCAACGAATCGACATGTAAGACATTAGTAATTGAATGCTCAAGTGTAATAGCAACTTTACCAAGACCTAACACATCCCCCTTGGAGTTATCACCGAAAATGATGTTTTCGCTTGCATTTGAAGTTGGGGAATATGATGAGAACATACTTCTTTCTCTGGTCATATGATTTGTACATCCTCTATCAAGCACCCAACTTGATCCATCGGAGGAGTATGCCTGCAAGATAAGTTTAGTTCCTAGGTTTAGGTCCCCAATTGATATTGGGGCCTTGCAAGTTAGTCACAAGTATCTTAGGAACCCAAATGCACTTGTCGGCTGTCCTCTTGTTATCACCAACATACTTTGCAACAACTTTACCACTGTTGTTGTGTCCTAAAATGTAACAAGATGACATGCTCTTCCTTAGGGCTTCTATCTTGGGTTGATGTACTAGAGGGGGGTGAATAGTCCTTTCTAAAATTAATCGCACCGGCTAACCGAAACAAATGCGGAATTAAAACTATCGGTCTAGCCAAGACTACACCCCTCTACTTATACTCTATGGCACCTTATAAAAGATCCTAAACAATGCAAATAAGGTGTCGGGCTAGCTAGGGCTCACCTAAACAATTCTAGCTTGCAAGGTTACACAAACCTAAGCAACTAGTACTCAATCAACCGGGGAGCTCCTACACATGCCACTAAGCAAAAGCACAAAGCCTAAGCTCACTAGCAATGCTCAATAACAAGGCTACACAAGCCAAATTAGAGAGCTCAACTTAGCTACACAAACTAAGCAATGTGACTAGCAAGACTACAAGTCAACTAGTCACTCACGGGATTAACTTCTATGCTACACAAGCTAAGAAGGTAACTAGCATGCTACACAAGCTAACTAATTACAAGAGCAACTCTACTAGCACAAGTATATGGACAAGTAAATACAAGCTAGTGAATGGAGTTTGCAAACCACCGAGAAGATGAACACGAAGTTGACACGGTGATTTTTCTCCCGAGGTTCACTTGGTTGCCACCAAGCTAGTCCCCGTTGTGTCGACCACACACTTTGGTAGTTCGGCGGCTAATAGGCACCACACCTAGCTCGACACTCGAGCGCCGCAAGAACTTACCCACAAGTGAGGGTAACTCAATGACACGCTCTACTAGAGTTGCTATTCGCGATCCCCGCGGGGCGAGCACAATGCCCCTCACAATCCTTCTCCGGAGCCACGCACAATCTTCACGCGGGCTTCACGACGGAGACTCGATCACCAAGCCGTCTAGGAGGTGGCAACCTCCAAGAGTAACAAGCACCACCGGCTTGCAACACGAACACCTAGTGCAACTCGATGCAATCTCTCAAAGCAACGCACTAGAATCGCTCACTCGCAATAGATTCGCACACTAGCAAGCACAAGCGAGTTAGAGGGCTCCCAAGCACATCCACACAAGCCACCAAGGCTTTGGAGTGCTCCAACAGCCGGCCCAAAGCCGGCCTCAACGACTATATATAGCCCCAAGGGCCAACTAGCCGTTATGCCCTTCACTGGGCATTCCGCGCTTCGGTCGATAGCACCGACCCCCTTGGGCGGTAGTACCGACAGTGTCAGAACTAGCCGTTACACATGGCGCGTTGACCAAAACGGACAACCGACTCCTGGTCGGTATCACCGACGGTCGGTAGTACCGGCCCTATGGCGGTACTACCGACAGGCCAACCTGGGACTACATAGAGAGCTCCCAGACTTCCTCCCGACCTCGGTACCACCGATGGTCGGTAGTACCGGCCCTATGGCGGTACCACCGACAGGTCAACTTTGGATCTACACAGAACGCCTCCAAAACTGCTCCATACCATGGTACTACCGACCCCCTAGTCGGTACTACCGAGCCCGGTACTACCGGCCCTATGGCGGTACTACCGGTAGGCCAAACTGGGGACTACACAGAGAGCCCCGAACTCCTTCGCCTTCGGAACTTCCAACGGTCGGTAGTACCGACCCTATGGCGGTACTACCGGCAGGCCAAACTCAGCTCAACACAGAGAGCCTGCAAAACCCTTCAGGGCCACGGTACCACCGACCCTCTGGTCGGTACCACCGCCCGAGAAGGTTGCACGCAGCACCCTTGGGCGGTACTACCGACCCCCTGGGCGGTACTACCGACCACACTCAGAAAACTCCATTTTCTTCTCTGTGTTGATCCAAATCAACTCCAACAACTTCTCCTTTGCAAATGTGCCAACACCACCAAGTGTACAACAACATGTGCATGTGTGTTAGCATTTTCACAATCATTTTCAAAGGATTTTCTCTTTCACTCATAACGCCACTCGATCTTAGTAACATCACAAAGTTAGATCGCTCAAGTGGCACTAGATGACCGATATGTAAACAAGTTTGCTCCTCTTAATAGTACGGCCATCTATCCTAAACTCGGTCATAATCTTCTCTACACACCTATGACCGGTGAAATGAAATGCCCTACAAGTATACCTTTGCCTTGCGCATTCCATTCCATCTCCTCCGGTGTTGATGCAACACATGCACCAACCTATCATCAAATGATATGATTCACTTCATATCGTCACATGGCCTCCATGGTCCATCGATCTTGACATCACTTGCTCTTCACCATTGCTTCGGTCCTTCGGCGCCAAGTCTTGCTTAAGCCTCCCGACACTCGGTACCAACGGCTTCAAAGCCTCAACTTGCCCTTCACCTTCGCAACCGGTCCATCAAGCCAAGTCTTGCCTTGATCTTCTCCATCTTAGCCACATGACCACATGTCATGTCACATATGCAATAAGCTCATTCTTCATCACATGCATGAGCATTGTAACATCCTTCAAGCCATTTCACCCCTATGGCATATGTTGCTCATACATGATCACCTGTGGACTTAACACCTGTGTATCTCACATAAACATCGTTAGTCCACCTAAAGTTGTCACTCAATTACCAAAACCAAACTAGGACATTTCAATCTCCCCCTTTTTGGTAATTGATGACAACTCTACAAAGATATGGAAATTATGCTCATTGGATTCTATGTTACTTATCCAACATTAAGACCATATGAAAAGATTTGGATAAGCACCATACAACCCGACTTTGTAGTGTTAACTCCCCCTACATGTGTGCTCAAATGGTTTGGTTTCAAGCTTGCACACATGCATAAATATGAAATTTGTGGGAGTGTTAGCACTACTAAGTGATGCTAAGGTATACATGATGAAATTTTACCTTTGAAGCGTGCATGCCACATTTTGATTCATCCTTAGCATCAACCTTGCTAGAAACAAGTGAAACTAGATACCACGTGAGATCAACATTATAAACATGGTTCTAGTTACCACTTGCTATGCTAAGACTATGCTCTAGATACCAAATAAAGGAAAACAATCACCATTCAAGTCTTAGCTCTAGCAAATATTGCACACAAGCATATAAGAATTTAGAACATATGCAATGCAAGCAAGCAAATGTAATGCACAACCAAATGCATCAAACATGTATTCATGAGCTTGCTCCCCCTACTTGTGTGCTCTCTTTGTCCAAGAATTTTGATCCTCTCCCCTTTTGATCCATGTCCATCTTCTTTTCTTGACTTTTCCCTTTGTTCTTGACATATCATAAATGACATATCTTTGCCACAATTTTCTCCCCCTTTGTCATCAATGACCACAAAAGGCATGCTTCTCTTGATACAAAGGGTTGACACTAGGGTAGATGGTTGACACTTGAGTCTTGTATTTTGATGGACACCACCATATGTGTTGGAATGACACCATGTGTAGGATCTTTGACCTTGATACCAATAGGTGGGGCACCTCCCCTATGTCATTGCATGGGTCATCCACTTGATAAGCTTGAGCTCTTGTTGGTGAGGGATACTTTGCTTGATTTAATCTCTAAAAGTTGAGGATCACTTGACATATTTGTAGGATACCACTTGAATGAAAGTTTAACTTGATATCCATTTGCATTATTATCTTCTTCTTGAACTCTTGTCATCTTCATGAGCTTCTTATTTGTGACTTGAACTAGGCAATATTGCACAAGATATCTAACTTGGTTTGCTCTAGAGTAAGCTTCTTCACACATTTTTCAATGGTTATCTTACTCATGTTGAATTAGACACTTGAATGCTCATTTTCTAGATCAAGTACTTGGTCACTAGCTCGTGAACAAACTCATATACTAACCACTAGATCATATAATCAAACAAGCAATAGTGGTAGGCTATGAATTTAAACTTTTCAATTGTTATGCATGATCCTATTGAGCATGTACTATATGCCCTAACCGCATACTAGTAAGGGATGAATATGATCATGCACATTACAATGATACCTTTGCTATCTTGGAGTAGAGGATAGTCATTAGATTCCACTTAAGCTCCGCAATAGCAATGTGAAGTCCATTTATAAAGCTTGGTGAAGACCAATAGATACCAATTTGAATATCACTCTTCACCCATATGAATTGAGAAGCACTAATGATTAAGTGCAATATCTTGTTGTGGTTGGTTTGCTTATTCATTTGATCATAGCTTGCATATATGAATACCACTCATGATTTGCTTCTCTATCTTGGGTGTTGCTTGTTTTCTTTCTTGATAAATCTCTTGATTTCTCCAACTAAGCATCTCCAATGATACTCTAGATCACCACTTCCATATTAGCCTTCCAAGCCTCATGCTCGGCTAACCTACAAAAGGCGGCAAGCCCCTACAAAAGGGAGAAGTGACCTTTCTCCAAAGAACCATCCTTGATACTCACTCGAATTGACTTTGTTTGATTGATCCATTTGAACTCTTCTTGAAATTTGACTTTAAATCCTTCTTTGAGTCCTTTTCTTTCTTCCAAAATGATTTTCATTTGATACTAGAACTTGAGCTTCATCTTCATTTTGATATTGGTCTTGATCTCCAATTTGAGTACCAAATGTGTGCCAAATACACTCATCTTTCAAATGAACTTATACTCATCTTTGTCATGCTTCTAGCTCATCTCAAAACCAAACATAGGTCCCTCAACCACTTATAAACATGATTCCAACTTGAGGGCATTTCAATTAAAGTGACTCTAGATCAATCCAATATTTATCACTTTTCTGGCAGATTCTGTCATTCTCAAAGAAACATGCATATCTCCCAAAATATAAGTCCAATGACCATGAAATTTGGTGGAGATGTGCTTCTCTAGGTGTTCTAGCAGCCATAAAAATTTGAGCTTCATTGGCTTTCTAGATTGCTACCAGATTTCAATTCTTTCCATAGTACTACATGCTGAAAACTGCTGCACTATAGTTGACAAGATCTACTCCAAAACCAAAGTACATCTTATCCAATAATCATGAATTTTGCACAGCAACTAATATCATAAGTGTAGAGCATGTGTACCAAATTTCAAGCTAATCCAAAAAGATTTGATCATCCAAACATGGCTATCTTGACAGCTAGCTCAGATTTCAGATTTTGGACAGATTTCTATATTTGAGCTATAGTTCTCCAAATTGAATCAAACTTGAGATAAATTTGCTTGAACATCAACACAAGACATATATCCACGCAAATCCACTTACTAAATGTAATCTTGTGAACATATCCAATCAAACTAACTCAAACTTGATCACTAAGCAATTTATCCATTCAATCATCTTATAGCAAGCAACATATGCATATATATCCAATTCAATTAACTCATATGCACCCAAATGAATATGATCAACTAGAAATATACCTTTGTAAATCATGATGATCCAATAGCAAGCTTTTACTCAATTTGATTGCAAGCCTTCAAATAATTCTAATAAGATCACCACAACTAGAATGTGACACTTGTATGTTGTAGCACATTTGGACTTCATTTGACTTGACTTGGCATTGGGTTTGGATGTGCACTAAGCTTCTTTTCTTGACTCAATAAAATGATGAACAATATGAAATTGATTGAATCAAGCCTCCAATGCCATGGTACCTACACACATTCATCCACTCTTTGATGGTACCCAAACTCGTTTGGATCCTCTCAAGTTAGGTGCAACATACTTTGGCAATGCCTTAGTATGAATAGCGGGATGAGTTGCAATAGTAGCCTTAGAGGTACCATTTTCATCCTTTCTAAGCATAGAATCATTAGCAATTGAAATAGGCTTAGGAATGTTACCTAGGGGACATGAATGAGCCATGTGTCCCCTTTCCCGGCATGAGTAGCAAACTCTCTTTGATTGAGCTTTTTCTTCCTTGCTCATGTGTTGCTTCTCATTGCCTTGCCTCTCATGAGTTGCTTGAGCCTTCTTCTCAAGCTTGTTAGGACACTTCGAGGCAAAGTGTCCCATGTCACCACACTTGTAGCACTTGATGTGAGCCAAATCTTTCTTCTTTTCTTCATTCTTGCTCATCATCATCTTGGCATCATGGATATGAGTTGGATGCCTTGCTCTTCCGCCCCTTCTTGTTTTCTTCTTCTTCATCAAGTCACCATCATGATGGTTGTTCTTGATTTGAACTTGGGGCTTCTTTTCTTGCTCAACTTGTGGCTTTGGTTGAGGCTCATCTTGTTTCTTCACCAATTGCTTGGTTGGGCACATAGAGGTGAGATGTCCTCTAGTGCGGCACTTGAAGCATTTGACATGCTTGAGCCTCACTTCTTCCTTCTTCAACTTGAGCTTTTCTCCATTGGGGCAAGCATTTGCAAGATGTCCCATCTCACGGCATTTGAAGCACATGAAATGAGCTAGCTTCTTTTGTTCTTGCTTCTTCATCTTCTTCAATCTTTTTCTCTCCCCCTTGGACATGCTCTTGTTGAAACCAATGCCACTCTTGTCACCGTAGCTCTTTTGATTTTCCAACATGTGCTCAAAGGTGACTTTGGAGTTGTAGCACCTCTCTAATTTGTTGCTCAAATTCTTCACTTCATTTTTGAGCTCATTGTTCTCCTTCAAAAGGTTAGTCTCACAAGACATAGAAGTAGAACAAGCATCTAAACGTGAAGAACATGGCATAGCTAATAAATCATCACAAGAGGTGGATACATTCTTCTTGCCTACATCACATGGGTTAGCAACATTTTGCAATTGATCATTTGATCCATGTGATGAGCTCTCACTAGTTTTAGTTTCTTCATTAGAAAGCTTGTTAGTGAGAAAAGCATGGTCTTTTACCAAGTTGTCATGAGCAACACTAAGTTCCTCATGAGTCAATTTAAGCTCCTCATGTGAACAAGTAGTAACATAAAGTAGATGTTTTTGTTGTTCACATGTGTTCTTTAGAAATGAGTTTTCATTTTTCAATTTCATTGTTTTTGCCATCTCATTTTCTAAAGCTTTAGTGAGTCTACATACAAGCTCAAAGTTTGGATCATCACAATCAACTACCACATTACCAATAGATACCTTTGTGTCACCATGTGACATGAAGCAATGTGATGTAGTAGAAGAGCTTGTGGAGACATCACTCTCATAGTCATCATCATCATCATCATCAAGTGAGCATGGAGTAGAATCATTAATTGCATCACTTGAGCTCGGCCCATCATCAACAATCTTGTCAAGTGAACTTGCGGATTGATCATCATCATCATCACTTGAACATGAGGTGGAGCAATCCTCCACAACCATCAAGTTGTGGTCATGCTCAACATCCTCATGTGCCTCCTTCTTGGGCTCATCAACATCATCATCGGAGATCGCCCCATATTTCTCATTGAGATAAATCCAAATTCCATGGGCGGACTTCAAGTCCATGATCTCACCAAATATGTTATCCTCCATAGATTGATAGAAAATGTTAGTAGCTTGGCAATCGAGATGTAGGCATTTCTTTTGCGCTTGAGTTGCATTCTTTCTATCCAACACAAAAGAAAGGCCCACATCTACGATCCACCACATTTGAGGACTAATAAATTTAAAATTGCATATCATCCAATTTTTCCACCGTGCAAAGTGTGTGCCATCAAAAATGTGTGGACACTCAACATCTAGCCCATAGTTCGCCATCCTCTCGGGTCGGTGAAGACCACAAATGAGAGACCTCGGCTCCGATACCAATTGAAGGGTCGAGATGGCGGACTAGAGGGGGGGGTGAATAGTCCTTTCTAAAATTAATCGCACCGGCTAACCGAAACAAATGCGGAATTAAAACTATCGGTCTAGCCAAAACTACACCCCTCTACTTATACTCTATGACACCTTATAAAAGATCCTAAACAATGCAAATAAGGTGTCGGGCTAGCTAGGGCTCACCTAAACAATTCTAGCTTGCAAGGTTACACAAACCTAAGCAACTAGTACTCAATCAACCGGGGAGCTCCTACACATGCCACTAAGCAAAAGCACAAATCCTAAGCTTACTAGCAATGCTCAATAACAAGGCTACACAAGCCAAATTAGAGAGCTCAACTTAGCTACACAAACTAAGCAATGTGACTAGCAAGACTACAAGTCAACTAGTCACTCACGGGATTAACTTCTATGCTACACAAGCTAAGAAGGTAACTAGCATGCTACACAAGCTAACTAATTACAAGAGCAACTCTACTAGCACAAGTATATGGACAAGTAAATACAAGCTAGTGAATGGAGTTTGCAAACCACCGAGAAGATGAACACGAAGTTGACACGGTGATTTTTCTCCCGAGGTTCACTTGGTTGCCACCAAGCTAGTCCCCGTTGTGTCGACCACACACTTTGGTAGTTCTGCGGCTAATAGGCACCACACCTAGCTCGACACTCGAGCGCCGCAAGAACTTACCCACAAGTGAGGGTAACTCAATGACACGCTCTACTAGAGTTGCTCTTCGCGATCCCCGCGGGGCGAGCACAATGCCCCTCACAATCCTTCTCCGGAGCCACGCACAATCTTCACGCGGGCTTCACGACGGAGACTCGATCACCAAGCCGTCTAGGAGGTGGCAACCTCCAAGAGTAACAAGCACCACCGGCTTGCAACACGAACACCTAGTGCCACTCGATGCAATCTCTCAAAGCAACGCACTAGAATCGCTCACTCGCAATAGATTCGCACACTAGCAAGCACAAGCGAGTTAGAGGGCTCCCAAGTGTGACGGAACGACCCTAATCCCATGGCCCACGTGTCCCTGTCAACCTCTGACAGCCGAACCCATGTTCCATGTGATTAAGACCTGTTCGCCACCGGGCTACATCAGTGCCCAATGTCCGCAGGATCATCTCACAATTCGGTTACAGCATTTCATACTTTTATAAATAACATCGGAATAAAGAGCGGAAGACTTAAATAACATTAGTTTTACAAACCGAGGTTTCAAATGAGGTAAGGAGTACGATTATTACAAACCATTGTTCGGGAAATTCAAAGTAGACAACGTAGCGGAAACATAAAGATACAGGTAACACCCAGCCCGAGGGTGCACATTTACTCATCGGCCTCATCGGCCTCTTCCTGGACGAAGGTCACGCAACAGGGTGCGAGACACATCGGGGTCTCAGGCATACCTGCAACATGGGTAACAAACCCTGAGTACGGGGTACTCAACAAGACTTACCCGACTAAAGAAAAAGGGGAAGACTCAGGAATGAAGGCTTAGGGTAGTCAAGGTAAGGCTTAAGCAAGATCAAGTATTTTGCAGAAAAGCATTTTTGTAAATCTTATTTTATTTTGAAAGATTCAGTATTCCTCAATTCTTCATCATTCATGATTCATTTTACATTTCAAAACATTCCTAGTTGAGAACCACTCTCCGTTGACAGTCAGTGGACCAAGTCTCCATAACCGAGGAGCAACGTTAATCCGGATAAATAATACTCAGCTGAGGATCCCTATCCACACTGCATATGTAGCACCCAAGCTTGCATATGCCAACTCGTCTACCATGATTCCTCCAAGATTGGGCCCGGTCCTACGCCACCCGGAAGTACAGTACACCACTCCAATCCGGGACTTTAACCCACGTGGGTACATGCTACTTCCGCCATCTCTCCACTCCCAGTGCGCGGTTGTCGGTCCAATAAAGGATTCCTCGGAGCCAGAGCTTTCCGTAGTATGTGAATAGTTACAAGTCTTGACCAGCAGGCCCCCATACGGATGGTCCCTAATTTTTCAGCCAGAGCTATACCTTGGTTATATCTCACCCAAGCGTAATAGTCCTGTCAGTTTTTCCGCCAGCGACAAGCACCTCGGGACTCTAACCCAAGAGTACAGGTCCTGTCGGTTTTTCAACCATGTCCCGGTCGGTGTCAACTGTTGAGTCCCGGACTACAACATGATGGCACCGTACGCGCGACAACCTCTCCTCGCTATTGATTAGGTACGGATCAGATACCTAGCCAACAGCCGGGGAGTAAAGCCAAATTCCCATAAAGATTCTTAAGTGATCACACTTTTGAAGTTGGCATTTTATTGCAAAGTCTAATTCAATAAGCATTGCTAAGCATTTTTCAAATACTTTTGAAAAGCAGGTATCGGGTATATCAGTGGTCAAGGTGGATAGTGCATCAATTAGGATAGCACACAACTCCTATAAACCTAATGCAATAATTTAACTCAAAAGCATTTAAGGAAATCATTTTATAAAATTCAAGGGAAGGGTTAAATGCACCGGGGCTTGCCTTGGATGACAAAAAGAGCAGACTCGGGGTAGGTATAGGCGTTGGAGCTCGGGGTCGCCTCGGGAGTTGGTTCGTCAACAGCGGCCTCGACTCTGGTACCTTCTTCGTCAACTATACGGATGCAATGATGAATGCTCATGAGAATGATGATATGGACTTATGGTGCAAGACAATTCCACTGATTCTAGATTACTCAAGGCATAATCGAAATCTAGGTTGAGCATAAAAGGTAACCATTTCTTCCTTAAGCAATGTTAATTAAAGCTAGGCCTTATTATGATTATCCTAAGCATCATCAAATCATAGCATCACAACCATCATAGACCAAAGGGTAGGGGTCTATGAACATCAATCAATCCAAAGATCACATCATCAAACACTTATTACCAACCCTAATCTATCCTTTCTATTTTTCTTAATTTATCTTAAAAAGGTCATTTGATGAAGTTGCTCCAAAAATTACCAAATTAATCACATAAGTTAATTATGGCATAAATAGATGTCAAAACAAATTTCATAATTTTTGGAGGTCATTAAGGTGCTTAATTAAATCTAGACATTTAATTAACAAAAGGCACTATTCAACTATTTAAAATAAAAGCTCAAAAATCAACTTGTTCCAAAAGACTTCAAAATTTTACCAGAGACTCAGAAAGGCATAACTAGCACATAAAAATTTATCTCCAGATTTTTGGAGTTATAGATCACTCTCCAAAAATACCAAAACCTCCATTTTTCAATTAAAAGGGGAATTTTACATTTTTAAATCTTTGCACAAAACTCAAGTTTCATATTTTTATAAAATACTCCAGAGCATAAAGAGTCTACCACAAAAATTTCAGAATTTTTGGATGCACACAGAAAATCATACAAAAAAGAGAAAGCAGAACACTATTCACATCTCTCAGAAAAAGAGAAGAGCACTGTGCTCCTTCTAGGCCGGGCTCGGCGAATCGCGCGGGGCTCGGGCGAATCGCGCGGGGCTCGGGCGAAACGGGCTCGGTCGAGACGGGCTCGGTCGAGACGGAAGCGACAGCTTCGTCCGAGGCCTGGCCCGGAGGCTCGGGCGAGACGGAGAAGTAAGCCTCCGTCCGAGGCCTGACTCGGGCGAAGCGGAGAGCATGTGCTCGCCGAGGCTTGGGCTCGGGCGAAGCGGAGGGCATGCGCTCGCCGAGGCTTGGGCTCGGGCGAAGCGGAGGGCATGCGCTCGCCGAGGCTTGGGCTCGGGCGAGACGGAGTGGAAGCAGAGGCCGGAGGCTTCGGATGCTTACCACAGGTCGGAGGCAGGGCTCGAGGGTGAGGCTCGACACGCGCTCGAGGGTGAGGCTCGAGGAAGAGACGACCGCGGCGGCGCTCCGGCGATCCGGCGATCCTGCTCAACACACGAGACCGCAAGGGCCGGGTTAGAGTCGCACGGAACCGAGGAAGCTGACACAGGGGTCGGGAGAAGGTATCCGTGACCGGGGGGGAAGTATTTGACGAACCCGAGATCACCGGGGTTCCGTCGGAGTTTGGGAAGATGGGGTTACGCCGGGCAATTGGAGGCGGGGAAGGTGAAATTGGGGGGTGGGAAAGCTTCACGAGCTCTAGGCGGAGCTTTCGGGCTAGATGGTTGAGCGGCGGAAGCTTTGGAGTGCTCTGGCCACGGCGGCGGGGTCGAGTGCGGAGGTCGGAGCTCCGGCGGGCTTATATAGCCGCGGCCAGGGGCCGGTAGAGAGCTCGAGGCGGGGTGGATAAGCTCGGCGGACGCGTGCGCTCTCGATTGCGCGCAGGCGGGAAGGACAGGCGTGCGGCCGGGGCTCGGGCGCAGGCAGCGCCGGCGATGGCCACGCGGCGGCGACGAGCTGGAGCAGTAGGGGACGGGAGCGGGGGTCAACTGTGCGCGTGCGGGTGCGAAATGATGGGGGCGACAACGGCGGCAGGTTGGTGGCGCGTGGGGAGCCGCCAGACGCGCTGCAGGCGCAGCGCCGGCGCCATGGCCGGGGCCCCCTCTGCACTGCGCCGGCTAGAGGTAGGGGACGAACAGTGCTAGGCCTAGGTTTTGACTTTTGCTGGTTTCTGTATTTTGCAAATTACTCTCAAAAAAATGAACTTCACAGGAAAAACTCAAAACACCAAAGTTGCTCAGAAAAATGAGATCTACAACTTTGTCAATATGAACATTTTCAAATTCCAAATAGTTTCTGAACCATATACAAAAACAGAAAAGGGAACATTTTTCAAATTTGATTCAAATCAAAATTACTTTGGATTTCAAACTGAAACTTGAAAATCTTTATATATGAAAGTTGTTCCATTTGTCAAAACCTACAACTTTGCTAATATACACTTTTTCTGAAACTCAATAGTTTTTGAATAACTTTTGAAAACTCAAAAGGGACAAAAACTGGAGTTCGAATGGATTTGAAATTACTTCAAGTTTTATATAAAAACTTTGAAACTTGTGAATACCAAAGTTGTTCCTCTTGATCAGATTCACAACTTTGCTTTTTGAACCAACTCAAAATTTTGAATTTTGAAAAAGTTATCAGAAAGGGATAAATCCAGGATTTGGGAATTTTAGGGTTTTGCAAAAGGAAAATCAAATCAAATCTGATTTTGAACTTTGATCAAAGCAACAAACATCAGGGCATCAAAATCAAACAAGAACTACATAGAACTAGGCACAGAGGTGAAATTACCATTTTGCCCTTAGAGGGAGAATTGGGCTTTTAGGGTTTTTGAAAAGGGACTAAAGCATAGCAATTAAGCAATCCAAATGCATCACAGGAAATGATTAATGCTTAAGATGATGACATGTCAAGTTAATTACATTAGTAACACCAGGGGTGTTACACCAAGCACATCCACACAAGCCACCAAGGCTTTGGAGTGCTCCAACAGCCGGCCCAAAGCCGGCCTCAACGACTATATATAGCCCCAAGGGCCAACTAGCCGTTATGCCCCTTCACTGGGCATTCCGCGCTTCGGTCGGTAGTACCGACCCCCTTGGGCGGTAGTACCGACAGTGTCAGAACTAGCCGTTACACACGGCGCGTTGACCAAAACGGACAACCGACTCCTGGTCGGTATCACCGACGGTCGGTAGTACCGGTCCTATGGCGGTACTACCGACAGGCCAACCTGGGACTACACAGAGAGCTCCCAGACTTCCTCCCGACCTCGGTACCACCGATGGTCGGTAGTACCGGCCCTATGGCGGTACCACCGATAGGTCAACTTTGGATCTACACAGAACGCCTCCAAAACTGCTCCATACCATGGTACTACCGACCCCCGGGTCGGTACTACCGAGCCCGGTACTACCGGCCCTATGGCGGTACTACCGGTAGGCCAAACTGGGGACTACACAGAGAGCCCCGAACTCCTTCGCCTTCGGAACTTCCAACGGTCGGTAGTACCGACCCTATGGCGGTACTACCGGCAGGCCAAACTCAGCTCAACACAGAGAGCCTACAAAACCCTTCAGGGCCACGGTACCACCGACCCTCTGGTTGGTACCACCGCGGGCGGTAGTACCGAGGTTATGGCGGTACTACCGCCAGGCCAAATCAGCCCCAACACAGAGAAGGTTGCACGCAGCACCCTTGGGCGGTACTACCGACCCCCTGGGCGGTACTACCGACCACACTCAGAAAACTCCATTTTCTTCTCTGTGTTGATCCAAATCAACTCCAACAACTTCTCCTTTGCAAATGTGCCAACACCACCAAGTGTACAACAACATGTGCATGTGTGTTAGCATTTTCACAATCATTTTCAAAGGATTTTCTCTTTCACTCATAACGCCACTCGATCTTAGTAACATCACAAAGTTAGATCGCTCAAGTGGCACTAGATGACCGATATGCAAACAAGTTTGCTCCTCTTAATAGTACGACCATCTATCCTAAACTCGGTCATAATCTTCTCTACACACCTATGACCGGTGAAATGAAATGCCCTACAAGTATACCTTTGCCTTGCGCATTCCATTCCATCTCCTCCGGTGTTGATGCAACACATGCACCAACCTATCATCAAATGATATGATTCACTTCATATCGTCACATGGCCTCCATGGTCCATCGATCTTGACATCACTTGCTCTTCACCATTGCTTCGGTCCTTCGGCGCCAAGTCTTGCTTAAGCCTCCCGACACTCGGTACCAACGGCTTCAAAGCCTCAACTTGCCCTTCACCTTCGCAACCGGTCCATCAAGCCAAGTCTTGCCTTGATCTTCTCCATCTTAGCCACATGACCACATGTCATGTCACATATGCAATAAGCTCATTCTTCATCACATGCATGAGCATTGTAACATCCTTCAAGCCATTTCACCCCTATGGCATATGTTGCCCATACATGATCACCTGTGGACTTAACACCTGTGTATCTCACATAAACATTGTTAGTCCACCTAAAGTTGTCACTCAATTACCAAAACCAAACTAGGACCTTTCAAAGGCACTAAGCAACACACTAGTGGCTTGGGCATTGAGATGAATGTTGCGGAATTCATCTTGAGTGGGGCTCTTTGGATCAACCGGTGCTTCAAGTCCATTGTACACTATCTCCCAAATACCTGGATGGAGACCAATAAGATAGGTCTTCATAATGTGCTTCCACTTAGCAAAGTTAGTCCCGTCGAAACGAGGTAACTTGCCCGCGGGCACATTGATGAGAGGCCTAGTGTCATGGTTAGTCATAGAAGAATAGTTAAAGGATACTTCTTTATACGACTTCTTCATCTCCTCCTTCTTCTTGTTGTCCTTATGTGTGTAGGAGAAGTGATCATCTCCATCTTCAGTGCTACTTGAGTCATCACTCAAGTTCACACTCTTCTTTGCTTGGAGCTCTTCCTCCTTCTTCTTTTCTTCTCTTCTCTTGGCTCTTTCTTCTCTTCTAATCCTTCTCTCTTCTTTTCTTTGAGCCTTTTCTTCTCTTGCTTTGAGAGCCGCTGCATCTTCTCTTGCTTTGGCTCTAGCTTCTCTTCTCAATCTTCTTTCCTCCTTTCTTCTTGCGAGCTCTCCGGCCGACACACCCATTTGAGGAGGTGCCTTCTCACTTGCTGTGGAGAGACTTTCATTGCTGCTAGCGGTGTGCATTTCCACTTCAGGTGTGGGTTGCACAACGCTAACGTTACCCATTCCTCCGTCGGTGGCCATTCTCTCGCACGGTGAAGTGCTGCTGAGAGACTAGGCTTTGATACCACTTGTAAGGACCTGTGTGGCCTAGACGGGGGGTGAATAGGCCTGTCAAAAATCACAGCTCAAAACTTAATCAGAGAAGCCCGGCACTACCGCTATGTGCCCGACAGTGCCGCTGCCCGGCACTGCCGGCCCCAGCGCGGTACTGCCGCGCAGTGTGAGACCAGAAGCTGCAATTCGAAATCCAGCCACAACTAACTGATTCTATATGAATAGAAATGCTACAACATGTTCTATGAACCACCAGAACCAACTACTCCAAGCCAAATAAGAGGAATAAAGTAGATCGGGCCAAACCCTAGAATCTATCAGAAGCTCATGAATATGAAGAATGAAACTAAGCAAGCACAAGAAACAAGTGATTTATCCCGTGGTTCAGCTCGCCACCAAGGCTTGCCTACCTCCACGTTGTTGAGGTTGACCACTTAGGTCATGAGCTTTACAACTCTACCTCGTTCTCAAGTCAAGGAATCAAATCCTTGAGGTGAGGGGTAATAATACTAGCTGAACAATCGATTACAAACCTCCCTAGGCCGCCACACAAGTTGGCAAGGCTCTAGGGTGACGCCTAGCCGGCTAGGGTTCCAAGAACCCAAGAGTAATAGAAGCAAATCCACCGGCTATGGCTCAAATCAAGTGCTCTAGGAAGTAGATCTCAGCTAGGGCTTCTCTTTGATGAAGGTTTAAGCCTCTCAATCACTTGGAATCAATGAAAATCGAAGGATTGGTGAGAGGGGAGTTGAGAGCCTTCAATGGGGAAGAGAGAAGCTTGTCTGGAGGTAGGTGACGAGTTATGGTTGTGGATAACCGTTGGGGTGGCAGGGAGATGGAGTAAATATCTCCTCCCTGCCAACGGTTACAACAAGTCGCGGCAGTGCCGGCCGAAGCCCGGCAGTGCCGCGGCCCGGCACTACCGCGCCTACCAATCAGACAGGGTTGAATTGGAATTCAGTGCAGCTGTCTTTGGTTAGAAACATGGATGGCTTGGGTTGATTTGAGCACATGTCATCCAGCCATAGCAATGTATTTGCATTCCCCCTTGATAGTACGGCATTCCTATAACTCAAATTCAAATGAAAAAGCTTGATATATCACTTTGAGTCTGGATCCGATGAAATGTAGTATGGGGGGTCCACCAACGTACATACACCATCCTTTCTTATCATAACCTGCTTATCAACTTCATGAATCTCATTAGTTCTCCAATCGTGTGGTCATTATCACCAAAACCCACAATTAGGGCTTGATTGCACTTACACATGCACTCGGGGGCTTGCGGCCATCACGCAGCGCCAAGGACCCTGGTAGGGAACGCCTTCCGACAAGGTTTCTACTGGCCAACCGCCATCGGAGACGCCAAGCGCCTGGTCCAAGCTTGCCAAGGGTGTCAGTTCTACGCCAAGCAAATGCACCAGCCCGCGCACACCCTCCAGATGATCCCCATCACTTGGTCGTTTGCCGTCTGGGGGCTCGACCTCGTGGGCCCCCTCAAGATGACAACTGGAAAGTACACGCATGTGCTCGTGGCCATCGACAAATTCACCAAGTGGATCGAAGCCAAGCCCATAGGCGACCCCACCTCCGAGAAGGCTGTCGAGTTCATCGCCGACGTCATGTACTGGTTTGGGGTGCCTAGCGTCATCATCACCGACAATGGCACCCAATTCACGGGCAAAAAGTTCACCAACTTCTGCGACGACAACAATATTCGCGTGACCTGGGCCTCGGTCGCGTACCCTCAATGCAATGGGCAGGTCGAGCGCGCCAACGGCATGATACTCCATGGGCTGAAGCCGAGGCTGTTCAAGACCCTCAAAAATTTCGGAAAGGGGTGGGCTGCAGAGCTCCCCTCAGTGCTGTGGGGCCTCAGGATTACGCCGAGTCGAGCCACCGGGTTCACTCCATTCTTCCTAACTTACGGCGCCGAGGCTGTCTTGCCTACGGACCTCGAGTACGGCTCCCCTTGACTTCGAGCCTACAACGAGCAAACCAACGATGAAAGGCTCGCCAACGCCAAGGACCAGCTCGAGGAGGCCCAAGACGTGGCGCTCATCAGCTCCGCGCGCTACCAGCAAACACTTCGACGCTACCACGACAAGCACGTGCGCAAGAGGGACCTGGCGGTGGGGGACCTCGTGCTTCGACGGCTGCAGGATAATCGAGGGCGCCACAAGCTCACCCCTCCATGGGAGGGCCCATACACCGTAGCTGAAGTGCTCAAGCCAGGAACGTACAAGCTCTACGACGGTCAAGGCAGGATCCTGGCGAACGCATGGAACATATCTCAGCTACGTTGCTTCTACCCTTAAGGGCCTCGAGGCCTTGTCCATTTTGTTGCTTTGTACAAACGCGTTGAATATGAATGAGCCAACTCGTGCACCATCTTTCATTTTACCTAGCAACTCAAGGTAGCCTCGACCCTGCTATGCTTAGGGTCGAGCCTCCCTCGGGGGCTGACAGGGGGACCCCCCAGACTCCAAAAAAAGCGCGTTTTCTTTTCAAAGAAATCAACCCTCATCTCGACTCGCACCTCGAGCATACTAGCAGCGTCTAAATCCGTAAATACCCCGAGCCTCCAAGAGTCGGGGGGCGTCGACGTAGACGGCCACCTACGCCCCCGGGCTACGGTACCTTACCTACGCCTCCCCTCGAGGTACTCGTGACGCGTATCAAAGGAACACGGACCAAACCGGTTGAAGCTCGAGCTAGCGACAAAGAGAAGTGATCGAATAAATTTGAAAAGAAAACAACTTCTCTAAATAAACAAGTCATATACACATATTGACCTCGACGGGCCATAAGTCATGATTTGAATTCTTACAAGGGCCTCGACGCCCAAATTTGGCACGCAGGCCTCATTCTTCGTCCATCTGGAATTCCTCCCCAAGCTCTTCTGCCGCGGGCTCAGCCTCGACATCCGGGCCAGGAGGAGGGGGGCCACTCGCACCACTGTGCGCATCGGGAGGCAGCACGTCCTCCTCGAAGAGCTTCGCGAATGCCGCCGCCGGTTTCTCCACCTTCTCCAGGATCTTGTCGACGCGGCGGTCGTTCCACTCCTCGTCCTTCCCCTCGATCTCGATGAAGCCCTTGGCAACAACGTTGACCGGGTAGCGGAAGCCGGAGCGGACGGCCGCAAACGCCTGCTTTACGCCGTGCTGGAGAGCGCTCCTGACGCGGTCCCGCGCGGCCACGTCAAAGAAGCATAGGGCGTCGACCAGGGCGTCGCCTCGAGCCACCGCGCCCTCCGCCGCGGCCACCGGGTCGGCACCCCACATAGAGCTGAGCCGGTCGAGGGTGCAGCGCGCCCGTTCCGCCACCATTGTCTCACCTCGGAGTTGCTCCACGAGAGTTTGATTCATCTCACGGAGCTCCTCGGTGGTCTTCTCGACGTCTATGCAACAAGCAAGAAAGAATGAGATCGTGACGTGACAAAAAACCTCGAAGTCAAGGCAAAGACAAGGCACGAAAATCACCATCGCAGTGCGCGCCCAGAGCAGCGAGGTCGCCGGTGAGGCCCTTGACGTGCTGCTCGAGCCCACGCTTCTCGGACAGCACGTCAAGCTTTTCGGCCCTGAGGCCTTCGACCAGCTTGCCCGTATCGGCAAGGGCCAGATCCTTCCGGATCACCTCTTGCCGCGCCGCCTCCGCTGCAGCCTGGGCGGTGGCGACACCATTCTCGGCCTCCTCGGCCTCCTTCTTCGCCGCCTCCGCCGTGGATCGGGCGGTGCTGGCTTCGCTTCGGGCCCTCTCGGCCTCCTTCTTCGCCGCTTCCGTTGCAGATCGGGCGGTAGCGGCCTCACTTCGAGCATCGACAACATCCTTCTTCGACGCCTCTGCCTCGAACAGCGCTGTGGTGGCCCCCTCCTTTGCCTGAGCGGCCTCGTCCCGAGCCGCCCGAGCCTCTGCCTGTGCGGCGTTGAGCCGGCTCGCCATCTGGGCGTTCCGATCCAGCTCGACACAGAGCTCTTGGTGTTGTGCCTGCGCCTTCGCGAGGGCAGCCGCCGCCTGCGCGGACCTCTCCGCTTCCTCCGAGAAGGACTGCTCCGCCTCCGCCACGAGCGTGGCCAGCTCCCTGAAGATCAACCCCGCCTCCCGCGGAGTTCCCTGCTGAGCCGATCGCTCCACGGGGATCGTGGCGCGGGAGGAGCTCGGCGCGTCGGGATATGGCCACGCCGGTTGATCAAGCTCGACGTTGGGCGAGCCCTGGACCTCCGGCTCAAACAGCGCCAGCTGCAAACCACCAACCGGCGGCACCGGTTGTGGCTCTCCTCGCACCTCCGCCGTCTCCTCCTGCTGCTTCCCCCGAGGCGATGGTACGACCTCGCGTAGAGGCAGGGACTCGAGCGGTAGCGGGTCGCTCGAAGGGTGGCTCGTCGCCGACCTCTCCCCCCTCTTCGGGTCCTCCGGCGTCTTGTCGACCCCGGCCGGTGCCTCGAGCGCTTCCTCCAGCGTTGAGTCCTCGACCGGGGGCGGCACCCGCTCCAGCTCGTCCAGGAGCTCCTCCAGCGTTGGCACTTTCGCCACCGACGCCTCTCCCTCCTTCGCCTTCTCCGCGGGCCGGCTCGCATCGGCCGAGGACTCGAGGACCGCCGACCCTTCGGCCCCAGACGCTAGCGAAGCCATGCTTGTCTCGGGAGCTCCCCCCGAGATGGTCGTCGCAACGGGGGGAGGAGTGGCCCTCTCGATAGGCGCCGCCCGAGGAGGAGGAGGAAGAGGAGGATGAGGTGTTGCGACGGATGCGGGGGCGGCAGGCTCGGCGCCAGGAGCCGTGGTCCCTGCTGAAAAAGGAGAACAACGTCGTCAGAAACAGGAAAAAGCTTCGACCCCCGTGGTCGACGGCGTCGGCCTCACCAAGATCCGCGGCGGCCATCTGGCTTCTCCGAGCCATGGCTGCTCGAGCCTTCGCCAGCCAAGCAACCTCCCCAGCGGAAGAAGGAGCCATACCTCGAGGTGCTTGGACCTCGGCGGAACTCGAGGTCTTGGCCCGCTTGGACGCCGCGGGGACCATCTCCTGCCGGGGGCGCTTCTCCCTGAAAAGCCAGAAAATGGCCCATATCACCAAAGGTAAAAAAAGTAAAGTTTCCCTACCAACGAAATTAAGGAGACCCACTCACCCAAAGCGAGGGCGGGGCTTCTTCCCCGAATCGCCGGAACTGTTCAGGGGCTTCGAGCCCGACCCATAGCTCGAGCCACGCCCCTGAGCCGTCTCCACGTGGCTTGGACGGGGGGAAGCCTCCCGATGCATCCTGTGGCTCGACCCCAGCGGGGAGCTCTCCTCCTGCCATTTGTCCCGGGGGGGACGCGTCCCCCTCGAGCGGTCCTCGTGGCGCCCTTCCTTGCGCGGGCTCCGGGACCTGCTCCGGCGCATGTGCCGGCGGTCGCGTCCCCCCGTGTCGGTCTCCTTCTCCTGACGACGGTGCGGTGAGGAGCTCCTGGAGCGCTCATGGACCCCCACCCGACGGACATCATGGCGGGGGCTCGACGCCCCCTCATGTTGCCCGCTCCTCCGCGGGCTCGACGCCGCCCTCGGCGACTTGCGGCGATCGGACCCGGAGTCCCTCTCGACGTGTTGGCCGCTTCTCGAGGGTCGGCCCTTCTCGAGACCCCCCACCTGGGCAGATGTGGCCGTGGCCTCCTTCTGTGCCGTGGCGACGGCGCCCCGGGTCCGGGGCTTCCTTGCGTTCGAGGGCACATCCGGCACAGAGCTCGACAGGCCTTGAGCCCCCGACGAGGCAGGGCTCGGCGCCGCCTTCCGCGGCTGCGTCCCGTGCGATCCCTTCGCCCGAGGGACCTCCAAGACATCCTCCTGCACAAAGAAATGGTCAGCACGGACGTCGACGACCCCCGCGCGCCTCAGACGCGCATCCATCTCCTCGTCGTCACTTTCCTCCTCGTCATCACTCTCCTCCTCCGAGCTCGAAGAGCTGAGCTCGGGGGACCCATCTCCAGGCTGCCGGTTACGACGAGCCTTCGCCAGCCTCTGCTCCCGAGCCGAGCGACGCAAGTTTTTGTCTTTCTCTTTCTTCTTTCTGGCATCCTTGCTCTCCTTGTCTTTCTGAGCAAAAAGGCACCTCACCTGGGTATCCGCGACGTCCTCCCTCACCGAGGGCCTCGACACACGACAAGTAAACGTCCCCTGCGAAGAAGAAGAAGCATGACGAGAAAAACCACAAGAAGAATGTACAAGGTTCGGAGAAAGAGAAAGGGGGAGGAGGCTCGGGACAGCTTAGCTCGAGGGAGGCTTACCAGGTCTAGCCACCCCTTGTCGGGTGCCATGGCGATCAGATTGGTGTCCTCGGGGACGAACGACCCTTGGATCGTGATCGACACCCGGGAGACGCCCTCGTTCCGAGGCAGCCTCTCCTCGGCCATCCTTGACCGATTTAGCGCCTCGAGCTGGGCCTTCGGCCCCATCTCGTGCAAAAGAAGGGGGCGGTCTGCCAGCGGAAGAACCCTTCGCTGATGGAACGCCCAGATGACCGCCTAAACGGTCAGATTCTTCCCGTCCACCAGCATCTTCATCATCTTCATCAGTGGAACCAGGTGCCGTTGCCTGTCCGCCGCGACCCCCCAGGTCCACTTCTCCGGGCGCTGAGTGAGGACCCTGCCGGTGTACTGCGGAAGGAGACCACCTTCATTCCGCAGGTAGAACCAGTGGTCGTCCCACCCGGCCTGGTTGGTGGAAAGCTTGTAGCGGAGGTATTCGCGGGGGACATTGGTCGACGAGGTCCCAGTCCTCACAGTGACGGTGAGGGAACCCATGCGCACGAGCCGCCTCCCGCTGGGCTTCAAGGCCTTGATGAAGAGCTCACCCCGGAAGAGGTGGACGAACATCTCCCAGTGCGGCTCGATCTTCAGGTACCCCTCACACACCGCGGCGAAGATGGCGGCGTGCGAAATCGAGTTGGGGGAGAAGTGTTGCAGCTCCACCTCGTAGTGGTGGGTCAACGCCCGCATGAAGCGGCTCGGCGGAACACCGAGCCCCATGCGGTGGTAGCGCGTGAAGCTCACCACGTACCCCTCCGGCGGGTGCGGCTCCTGGTGATCCGCCGACGGGATAGCCCACCACGCGGGTCCCTCCTCCAGGTTGGGACGGAGAAGCCCCTAGGCCACCAACGACTCCATCTCGCGCTGCGTCACCTTTGTCGGGCTCCAGTCTTCGGCCGGCAGCGCTTGTGTCTAGGCAGCCATGGCGATGACGGCGCGTACCCGAGCGGCGGATGGACGGCCGGAAAATTCCCAATCGACTAACCCGAGGAAGAGGGCGCGTGGAGGCTACGGCGGCGGTAAAGGCAAAGGCAAAGTAAAGGGTTCCTCTTCCCCTTTTTCGATATTTATAGGAGAAAACCCCAGCGGGCGGGGTTTCCCACGACGGCGGAAAAAGTAACCGCACGCATTTAATGTGCCCACCTAACCGCATCTCGAGCTGGTCGACAAGTACACGCGGCAACTCCGCATTTGCTCCACTTCTCCGGGCCCACCACGGCCGCCGCTCCGACTTCTTGTCGGTCGCCCTAGCGCCACGATCTCCACTACCTCGCCTAAAAAGGAGCGCCCAACGGGCAGAAGGTTTCCAAGCGACGGAGGCCTCTTCAGGAAGGTAAAAACGGGCTCCGGCCCTAAGTCTCGAAGCAGCGAAGGCTGGTCCTCGAAGAGGGTTCGACAGCCGGCTTCGAACACCCGAGTCAGGGACACTAAGGGGCGCCACTCGCAGCATCGCTCGAGGGCCAAGCCCTCGAGGCCCCTCACGTGTATCCAAGGCGGGGAGCGCAACATGCAGTGAGATCCCCTCGGAGGGAGGCATCGAGCCACCGGGTCCTATCGAATGGACCCGACACTCCTGCAGACTGAGCACCCATGCTTTATGAGATCGCCTCCGGGCTACAGTCGACCCCATCAAACGGGGCACGAGGTCTCACTTGGATTCCCCCGTTACCAGCTCACCGGGAACCTCGATACTCGCCCGCTCGTGGTAGTACGAGGCATCCCCCCTCGCATCCGATCGAAAGGACTCGTGGGACGACAAGCCGGGGCAATCGGCGTGCCGGACGGCTCGAAGTGCCGGCCGGTCGGTTCAGCCTGGCACCCCTCGACGAAAGAGGGTAAAAAACTCGGGGGCTCGACACCCCCGAACCTAAAAAACGCAGCTAACATTCACACTCACAAAACAGCCCACGAGGGAGTCCTAACCACTCCCCCGTGGCCTCGGGGGCTACACCCGCGGGTGTCGCTCGCACGACACCCACGGAATCAAAGCAACCAAACCCTCGAGAACCGGCTAGCTAACCCTCGAGATCCCAGTCGAGAGCCCCTGCTCGAGTGCGAACACTCAAACAAGGGCTCGGGGGCTACTGTCGTGGGAACACCAAAGGGGTACCCCCAATCAACGCAAACAAATAGGTTAAACCTAGAACACCAATTAATAAACCCAGCTAGGCTAACCTTCCAGGAAACCAACCCCTCGGAGCCTGCAACGCTAGCCCACCGCCAGGGAGCTTGGACCTGCCAAAACCTTACCGATCGCCTCCTGGTAGCCTGCCCCTCGAGCCCGCTACAGCTATGCATCGCTCCTCGGGACCCCGCGCGGGGACCTCGAGCCCCCCCCCAGCACGATAGCCTATCCCTCGAGGCTCATCACACCCAAGGCCTCGAGTTGGAGCTCAACCTCCGCTCACCCGAGCCCTCCGCGCCCGGCCTCGAGCGAGCACTCCACTACCCTTCGAAGCCCCCCACGAAGAGGAAGCTTCCTGCTTCTCAACCCCATACCGCGCATTTAATGCATCCACCTACTCCAGTCACGTCCTCTGCAACCCGACGTGTACCACAGTGAACCAGGGCAGAGCCAAGTCTCGTTTTCACAACAAGCATGGATAAAAAGGCACCAGTACGGCACTGTTAACCCATATCTTACAGTGTTGCACGTCCAAGCCACGTCTCGAGGCCCGGATACCTGCTGCTCAATCGGGTTTCCCGGGACTTGCCCATACCTGCGGGGACTCGAACCCCCCGCAGGCGCCACCTCGAGGCCGGCTCTGAGCCCCTCGAGCCCTGGCTACTTTCACGCTATTGGAGGACAGGTACCCCAAGACCCGGAGGGACCCCGCCGTGTCCTGCACGTGCCGGGATGGGTGCTGTACGGCTTCCACGTCGCCACGCCTCCACGTCCGCGCCCGGGATGGAGGCCACGCATCAAGGACGCCTCAACAGCAACACTCACGTTGGCTACAGTGGCTTCAACAAGACAGAGTTCCTGCCCTTCGCCACCCCGAGCGCTGTACATGTCAATCCTGTGTAAACTCAGGCCTCCTCTTGTTCTATAAAAGGGGACGCCAGGGCCCTTCACGCGAGAGACAACGCAAGACACAACACGCGAGTCCACACACACACGCACTCGAGTCCGAACTCCGGTCCACGCTCACTGAGCTTGTATTCGCCCCTGTACAAGCACTTAGGTGCAAGTAATACAAGAACCTCCTCCCCCGCTGGACGTAGGACCTTCTTTGCCCGAACCAGGATAAATCCTTGTGTCATCTTGCATCACCATCCAGGAAGAGAGCACGTGATCACATTACTCGTTGGTGTCATACCCCCGGGTTTGAAACACCGACATTAGTGCACCCAAACCCCCAGTTTTGCACTAACGTAAAAGTTACACTTGGAATTTTATAATAGAATTGGTATGTTGGTGCCCCAAAACCACTCTTTTGCACCACATACAGGTTAAAATTGCTAGTTAACCCAGTTGCAACTTAATTATGCCTTCCATAGAATTAAAATTTTAATCTCTATTGGATTAAAATTGCAATATCAAATATCTTGTTTATTTTGGATAATAAAACATAAGGTAATGGAGTACTATGGCAAAGGCTGCGTTTAATTCATTAAGAATTATTCTGCCTAGAGACCATGCCATAGCAGTGATTGAATCACCCATTGCTGAGAGGTCTACATCATGTTTCTCTAAAACTTGATGACTACCTACACCGTGTTTTACCAAAATAAAGGTTTTGGATTGATATATCATCATATTATTATTTTGATATTATACAAGGTAGTAGAGTCCTAAGCAAAGGCTGCATTTAATTCACTTGTGAATTATCTAGCCCAGAGACCGTGCTTAGGCAGCAATATATTTGCCTACTATAAAGATCTACTCTTTGTCTTCGACATAGAGATTATTTGTCTTGTATTTTATCAAAATTTTCTGATGGTTTGGTTGTATGGTCTACGCAATTATGTGACTACCTACAACAAATCCAAAACTATGATAAGATATAATCATTAAAATATTGCATTCTGTATTACAACATCACCATGTCGATTTTAATTTACCATTCGGTAAATTAATTTATCAATGGTTATCCACGTAGGATCATGGCCACTAAGGAGTTCGAGGAACTTGCATTAGATGGTAGCAATTATCCTACATGGGCTTCGGATATCAAGATAACGCTTGCATCTCGTACTCTTTTAGCTACAATTCAAGAACCTCAGGATGGGGTTGCCCTGCAAGACAAGCAAATCTATACTGTTTTAGCATTACTATGGTTTTATATTCATAAGGATCTCAAATCTGAATACCTTATGATTGAAAATCCTCGTGAATTATGGCTCGCTCTTAAAGAGCGATATGAACAGCAGAAAGAACTCATTTGGCCCGAGGCCAACCATGAATGGAACAACTTACGTCTCTAAGATTTTAAATCTGTGGCAGACTACAATCACGCTGTTCATAGAATTTGCTCTAAATTAAAGTTTTGCGAGAAAGAGCCAACAGATGGAGATAAGATAGAGAAAACACTCTCTACTATGCTCCCATCTGATAGAGTATTGCAACAACAATACAAGGCTCATAATTACCAGCTTTATTCCCAGCTTATTCATACATTGACTCAGGCAGAAAAACATGATGAACTTCTTCTGAAGAATCATCATAAGCGCCCTGTTGGTACGGCGCCTCTGCCTGAGGTCCACAATGTACAGACAAATGCGAGGAATAAGAAGAAGTTCAATGGACAAAATCCAAAGAACAAAACTGGTAAACGCAAACACAATAGGAGGCAAAAACCTAATTCACACAAGGGTAAGAGAGACAATGCAGGATCCAAAAATGACAACAAGTGTCATAGATGTGGAGATTTCTCGCATTTTGCTAAGAATTGTCGTGCTCCTAAACATTTGGTTGCATTATACCAAAAGTCTTTAAAGGAGAGCAAGCCTGCAGGAGAAACAATATATGAGGCACACTTCAATCTTGCATCTGACGCTGACAAAGAAAAGGGTTGTTCACAACAAGCCCCAAAGGAACAAGTGAACAACAAAGCTCTGAAAATTACTGAGAACCTTCCTCCAACGGACAACATGCTCATAGACTTTGGTTCTGGAGACATGTTTGGAGATTTGGAATAATCTCAGTATCAGACTTGATATCTATATAAATATATGTTGTAATAATCTAAGTTTGTTTGGGTTGTATTAATAGTATGCTTGAGATTTGTATAAAGTTATCATATATTAGCTATTAACTTATACAATCTCGCTATATTGTAAATATCATACTTATATATTTGATATTCAATATATTGTATGTATAACTCTATATGTTCGTATTTATTTACATTTACTTTACATATAGATGTCTGATGAACTCAATCCAATGGAGGAAGAATTATGTATTGTGGACTCTGGTGCCACAAACTCTATACTTAGAGAGATTAAATATTTTCAGACTCTTAAGAAAAGAGAAGGAAATATGTTGACCATTGCTGGTCATGATGCATTAATAGTTGGTTCAGGACGAGCCACTATTACTCTGTCAATGGGTACACAGATTACGATAGAGGATGCCTTGTTGTATCCTGAATCGACCCGTACCCTTCTAAGTTTTAGAGACGTTCGTAAGAATGGTTTTCATGTGGAGACACATGAAGAAAATAAAGAGGAATGTCTTCTCTTTACCAAACTTACTGGATTTGACAAACGAATTTGCGAAAAGATTTCTTCACTCCAATATGGATTGTACTTTACATACATTAAACCTATAAAACATGTTGCTTATAAAATAATTTTCCGAGATGTCGATATATTCCGTAACTGGCATGATCGACTTGGGCATCCTGGAATAGGGATGATGAGGAAAATTATCGGCAATTCCATAGGTCATGATATGGATAATGCCAAATTTCCCCAAAATAAAGATTTTTGTTGCACTGCTTGTGCTACGGGGAAATTAATTTTAAGACCATCACATCTTAAAATTAGAGCTAAACCACTCAAATTCCTTGAAAGAATTCAAGGAGATATTTGTGGTCCGATTCAACCATTATCGGGACCGTTCAGGTATTTCATGGTTTTAATAGACGCATCGACAAGATGGTCTCATGTGTGTCTTTTATCGACACGTAACCATGCTTTTGCTAAAATAATGGCCTAACTTATCAAGTTGAAGGCACATTATCCTGAACATCGGATCCAATCAATCCGAATGGACAACGCTGCTGAATTCTCATCCCGTGCCTTTAATGATTATTGCATGGCTCTGGGAATTCAGGTTCAGCACTCTGTTCCATATGTACATACTCAAAATGGTTTGGCTGAATCGTTGATTAAACGAATCAAGCTCATTGCAAGACCTATGTTGATGAATTGCAAATTGCCTACGTCGTGTTGGGGTCACGCAGTCCTGCACGCTGCTGATCTAATCCAACTATGACCAACTGCATATCACGAAACCTCCCCATTGCAGTTAGTACGTGGGAATCCTCCGAGTATTTCCTATTTGCGTAAGTTTGGGTGCGTTGTATACGTACCCATCTCACCACCTCAGCGAACATCGATGGGACCTCACAGGAAACTGGGGATCTATATCGGATATTCATCTCCGTCGATCATTAAGTATTTAGAACCTCTAACAGGGGATCTATTTCCAGCCCAGTTCGCTGATTGTATTTTTAATGAGGATCATTTTCCGGCATTAGGGGGAGAAATGTACAAAAAAGAATGTCAGGAAATTGATTGGGATGCAAAAGGCATCTCATTTTCTGATCCACGTACTACAGAAACTGAACTGCAAGTTCAAAGAATTATTGATTTGCAAAATATTGCAAACAATCTGCCAGACGCTTTCTCTGATTATAAAGGTGTCACAAAGTCTCTCCATCCTGCAAGGAATGTGCCAGAAAGAGTGGAGGTACCTAATAAAACCACTCAACCCCCTGTTGGCAAAAAGAGGGGGAGAAGCACTTCCAAGAGGCAAGATGTGATTGCTGGCAAGCAAAAGAAGACTGGAAATGCAACTTAACCTTTGGTTGAAAGACACCTAGAGGACATACAATGTCCAGTGGACAGTAGTGATCCACAATCTAGCTCAGTTATGCGCATAAACACTGAGGCTGGAATATCGGAAGACCCAAGATTCATCATTTCGGGAAGTCATGATGAACCTTTAAGGGTAGAAGAAATAGCTATAAATTTTATAGAGACTGGAGAGTCTTATGATCGTAAGTCCATAATAGTCGACATATATTTCTCTGAAGAAATTGCAAATATCCTTCAAACTGATTCAGATCCTAAGTCTATGACTGAGTGCAAGAAGCGCTTGGACTGGGATAGTTGGAAAGTAGCAATTGAAACAGAGATCACCTCGCTTTATAAAAGGGAAGTGTTTTCGGCTGTAATGCCAACACCTCCTGGTATCCTTCCTGTAGGATACAAATGGGTTTTCGTCCGTAAAAGGAATGAAAACAATGAAGTGGTGAGATATAAAGCAATGCTAGTGGCACAAGGTTTTACGCAAAGACCTGGCGTTGATTTCAACAAAACTTACTCTCCGGTAATGAGTGGAATAACGTTCCGATACTTAATAGCATTGGCAGTACAAAATCGTCTATCTATGCAGTTGATGGACATAGTGACTGCATACTTATATGGGTCATTAGATTCAGATATATACATGAAGTTTCCCGATGCAATCAACATACCGAATCCTAAGGCAAATCGCAACATGTATTGCGTCAAGTTGCAGAAGTCATTATATGGCTTAAAACAATCAGGCCGAATGTGGTACAATCGGTTAAGTGAATTCCTTAAATTGAAGGGATACACAAATAATGATGACTGTCCATGCGTCTTCATTAAGAAATCTTCAACAGGATTCTGTATCATATCAGTTTACGTTGATGATCTCAATATCATTGGCAACGGACCTGATATTAATGAAGCACGTCATCATTTACAAATGGAGTTTGAAATGAAGGATTTGGGTCAAACCAAATTTTGCTTGGGTTTACAACTTGAGCATTTACCTTTTGGTATATTCATATACCAAGCTGCCTATGTCCATAAAGTATTGAAGAAATTCAATATGGACAAATCATATCCTACAAAGACCCCGATGGTAGTAAGGTCCTTAGATGTGAAAAAGGATCCCTTTAGACCTCGGGAAAAGGAAGAAGAGATATTAGGACCACATGTCCCATATCTTAGTGCCATTGGAGCACTAATGTATCTTGCAAATAACACGCGGTCGGATATTGCATTCGCGGTTAATTTACTAGCAAGACATAGTGCTGCTCCTGCCAAACGTCATTGGGTAGGAGTTATAACAGTTCTGAGGTATCTCAATGGCACAAGGGATCTTGGATTGCTCTATAACAGAAACCAAGATCCAATTTTGTTAGGATATACAGACGCTGGTTATCTATCTGATCCCCACAATGGCAGATCGTAAATAGGCTTTGTTTTCTTACAAGGTGGTACAACGATATCTTGGAAGTCTTCAAAGCAGACATTAACGTCCACCTCCACCAATCACTCAGAAATTATTGCTTTATATGAAGCTTCACGCGAATGTGTTTGGCTTCGTAGAGTAATACACCACATAACTAAGTCATGTGGTATTGGTGCAGTTGAGACACCGACAATTATCTTTGAGGATAATTCGGCATGTGTTACTCAGATGGAATCAGGTTATATTAAGAGTAATATGACAAAACATATTATTCCCAAATTATTTTACCCCCACGAGCTCCAAAAGAATGGAGAGATAGAAATCTTGCAAATTAAATCTTGTGATAATCTTGCGGATTTATTCACAAAATCTCTACCATACTCCGCATTCCGAAAATGTGTTGATGGTATAGGTATGAGAAGGCTTAAAGATTTGCAAGAATCAGGGGGAGAAATTCTCTAAAAATAACCTACTTCATCATTACATTATACTCTTTTCCTTTATATGAGTTTTACTCTATTTTTGAGTTTTCTCACATAAAGTTTTTAATGAGGTAATAAGTAACACATTGTAAATGTCATATTGTAACTCTGTTTTTCGAAGATGCTCCGTAGGAGTAGGTTATACATGGGTGCGTTTATAAGGAAGTGAGTGTGATTTGTCAGTCTAACTTCATTTTTCGAAGATGCTCCATAGGAATAGGTTATACGTGGGTGCGTTTATAAGGAAGTGAGTGTGATTTGTCAGTCTAACTCTATTTTTCGAAGATGCTCCATAGGAGTAGGTTATACGTGGGTGTGTTTATAAGGAAGTGAGTGTGCGTTCGTATATGTGAGCAACCATGTCTCGCAAAAAACAAGGTATAGCATGTGGCCAACGTACAGTCTCTTTATTCTGTACTCCGTACATGAATGCATGCAGCCATAGTTTCTGCTGCTCGCTGCCAATGACCCATCTTGGATGTCGATTTGATTATTGTTACTTTATTATATAGTACCCCACATAGTGGTCAAAGGTTCGGGCGCAGATTCTCTGACTTGCCATGATAAAGTTACGGGTGACTTTACCTCACTTCGATGCCATCCAATTCTCATCCAACGGTTAATAAAGTCTTCACATTTTTATTACTATTAATCCCTAATTAACCTGGATGCAAATAGCAGTTCAATTAAAGACAAATGAGTTGTAGCTGGCGGCACGTATAAGCTTGGATAAAGATTAAAAAAATATGCTATAAGTAACGGTATAAATAAATTGCCTCCAATAATCAACGGTGTTGCATTTCGCTAGTGTTGACTCTAATAAAGAAAATTGGATATCCTATTTCACACAGGATAATCCGAATAGAATGTATAATCCATATTTACTGGATTTTACATAATGTATATCATGTATCCTGCATCTACACATATTCAGATTCCGATTATACGTACCCACATGGATATTAAAGTTTTATATATCCTCAAAATTTAGATTTGGAACGGATCAAAAAATTATCCACGTCACTTTAATCTTTTGATACTTAACCAGGCTTTACGGTTTTTGAGGCTCGTGCTCAGCTAAATCGTGAGCAACCAACTAGTTAACTAGTTTTAGTGGAGATTTCATCTCCTACTTCCCAATACTAATGTGTTGGCTCAGAAACAATGCAGATTTACTTTCTAGTTTTTTTTTGCTTCTATAAGTCTGTGCATGCCACGTGCAAGAATGATATCTGATATTCCCTCCATAGTCATATTAGTTGTCGTTTTTGTTGAGATTAATTAGTGATCAATTAATATAATACACGTCATTAGCAACTGCTAATGACGGTTCCTAATACACCCACCGAACAGGCATCGTAGGCCTCAAGATACACCGAACAGACACCGTTTCCTTTGTCTCTCTGACAATAGAAACTAACACTTGTATATATATATATATATATATATATATGTAAACACGTTCATCTATACTTGAGAGATCATTATTGATCCACACATTATTTACAACAGTTTTAGATAATATCTGGGTCAAACATTGGAAATATAAATTATTAATAACTATTAAGTATCTAAATTTGTGAATATAAAAGTTATATGAATAGATTTGTCTTAAAAAAATACTTTCATAAAAGTATACATATATCACTTTTTCATAAATATTTTTTTTATAAAAACAAACGGTCAAAATTATGTTTTGAAGACCACGTCGCTGTCCTAAACGACAACTAATATGGGTATGGAGGGAGTATACGGTTTAGATTTACGGATACGAATCTAAACATTATGGGGTTGTTTGGTTGCTGCCGACGTTCGCCATGCCACAGAATCTTGGCTTGTGTTTGGTTCATATCTCAACTACGGCTATACGTGGGTGTTTATAAGGAAGTGAGTGTGCGTTCGTATATGTGAGCAACCATGTCTCGCAAAAAAACAAGGTATAACGTGTAGCCAACGTCTGTACTCCGTACATGAATGCATGCAGCCATAGTTTCTACTGCTCGCTGCCAATGGCCCATCTTGGATGTCGATTTGATTATTGTTACTTTATTATATAGTACCCCACATAGTGGTCAAAGGTTCGGGCGCAGATTCTCTGACTTGCCATGATAAAGTTATGAGTGACTTTACCTCACTTCGATGTCATCCAATTCTCATCCAACGGTTAATAAAGTCTTCACATTTTTATTACTATTAATCCCTAATTAACCTGGATGCAAATAGCAGTTCAATTAAAGACAAATGAGTTGTAGCTGGCGGAATCTTTTTCTCTCTGCGCAGTTTATTTTTTTATCGTAACTTTTACATATAAGCTTGGATAAAGATTAAAAAAATATGCTATAAGTAACGGTATAAATAAATTGCCTCCAATAATCAATGGTGTTGCATTTCGCTAGTGTTGACTCTAATAAAGAAAATCGGATATCCTATTTCACATAGGATAATCTGAATAGAATGTATAATCCATATTTACTGGATTTTACATAATCTATATCATGTATCCTGCATCTACACATATTCAGATTCCGATTATCCGTACCCACATGGATATTAAAGTTCTTCTATATATCCTCAAAATTTAGATTTGGACCGGATCGAAAAATTATCCACGTCACTTTAATTTAATCTTTTGATACTTAACCAGGCTTTACGGTTTCTATGAGACTCGTGCTCAGCTAACGGCGTGTTTGGTAGAGCTCTACGTAGTTCTAGATCTCAAAAAACACCAGCTCTACCATAGAGCAGCTCCAGTGCGGATCTACGCTTGCACCATGAAGCTAAGAAATTGTGTTTGGCTGAGACAACAGCTTCAGATCCATAAATAGAGGTTTTAGTTGCATTGTCCAATAATGCCTTTAGCGTTAATGATATTTATTTTTTTATTCGTCACATGTATGTGGCAGTGTACGTATTTTTTCTCTCTTTTTTTATTATAAATTAGCTTGGTCAGGTTAACACGCAAAGGAACTGAACGTACTGATCGATTGATTTCTTGGTCTCGCGTGGCGCACGGCGCCTGCTAGTCTGCACGCACTGCATGGCGCGTGCTCATCATCAAGTTGTGGCAGAGGCGCCCTGGCAGGAGGAAGATGGAGCGCCGCCGCTCATCATCCACCACGGCGGCGGCGGTCCACAGCAGCGTGGAGATGGCGGCGGAGTGGCCACCAGGGCCTAGATCGGCAGTGCCCAGGCCGACGTGGCCAAGGCCACCGGCGCCACAGCTGCGTCGTCCAGCGACGCGAATATGGGCCGCCGCCGCCCATGGCCGGACTTCCACCTACGCGGAGATGGCGGCGCGGAGAACACTGCAGGTCCCGACGTTGCATTGTCGTGGGGAAGAGGGGAAAAGAAATTGCGAATCGGTAGGTAGGGATGTGTAATCGGTGGCATAGGTGGGTAATTTCTGGCAACTCTATGAGAAATTAAAAAACCAGTACTTTCAGAGCACCCCTTGATGTACTCCGTGGATTTAATGAATTTTGAAGCTAGATCCATATTTTCTGCGGATCTGGAGTTCATGGAGCTAGGGCGTTTTGTTGAAAAAAATTTAGAGCAGAGTTGTTTTTTGAAATCTGGAGCTACATGGAGCTCTGCCAAACACGCCATAAATCGTGAGCAACCAACTAGTTAACTAGTTTTAGTGGAGATTTCATCTCCTACTTCCCAATACTAATGTGTTGGCTTAGAAACAATGCAGATTTACTTTATAGGTTTTTTTTTGCTTCTATAAGTCTGTGCATGCCACGTGCAAAAATGATATCTGATATTCTCTCCATAGCCATATTAGTTGTCGTTTTAGATAAAATTTGGGTCAAACATTGGAAATATAAATTATTAATTACTATTAAGTATCTAAATTTGTGAATATAAAAGTTATATGAATAGATTTGTCTTAAAAAATACTTTCATAAAAGTATACATATATCACTTTTTCATAAATATTTTTTATAAAAACAAACGGTCAAAATTGTGTTTTGAAGACCGTGTCGTTGTCCTAAACGACAACTAATATAGCTACGGAGAGATTATACTGTTTAGAATTACGGATACGAATCTAAACATTATGGGGCTGTTTGGTTGCTGCCGACGTTCGCCTCGCCACAACTGTGGCTGCCACAAAATCTTGGCTTATGTTTGGTTCATATATTAACTTCGGCTACCATGGAATCTTAGCTGGTGTTTCTTCATTAATTTCTGCCATACTTGTGGCGGCCAATTTCTCTGCCTCGGCCACATTTCTGCGGCCCCGCCACAACCTGCATGGCGAGCGATGGCTTGCGAACCAAACGGTCCCTATATCAACTTTTACTCACCAAAATGAATTTAAATGATAAAGACATGAACTAAAAAAACCTAGATTTATTTTTATCTAAGCTCACATTTTTTTTAAGAGTCGAATAGCTCTTTTGTTCTTAGGAGGTGTTTGGTTCCCATCCCTAGAGTTTAGCCACTAGAGTTTAGTCACTTTTAGTCCCTAAAGTTTCAAACACTCCCATTAAAAGTCACTTTTAACACTACCTCTAAAGTCACCTGCACTGAACTTTAGTAGCTAAACTCTAGCGTATGGGAACCAAACACCCCCTTAATCTCACTTCATAGTTGGACGTTATTTGGGCCGAGCATCATAGCGGCCGGTTATAAATGCACACGGATTGTTTCCTTTCTCAGCTGTTGGATGTTAGATGAAGGGTATCGGACAGATGGAAAGTCATGGGTAACTTTATCACAGCAAGTCAGAGAATCAACGCCCCAAAGGTTCTGGGCTCGAAACCAGGGTCAGGACTTAGGAGCATCGTTCCATTTATTTTATTACCGGGGCGGGCACAACGGGAGCGGCACAGTGCAAACACACAGGCCTTGACCGTTCTTGCCTTGTACGTACGGCTCTGCTTCTTCCACCCGGGCTCGGCGGCCGCGTCCCAGTCCCAGTCCCTGTCCTGACCGAGAGATTCTAGCTGAGGAGCTTCAAGTTGGAGCGAGGATCGCTCAAACTTCAAAGGGGGGATCTCTCGAGAGGACCACAATCTCTTTCCCTCACAGCCGCTCCCAGAGTAATAAGTGTCAGCGTGTCACCTCATTCTATCCTCGCCGGAAGGCAAGGAGACGATGGACGGTGACGCCGACATGATCCCCTCCTCGCCTTCGGCCGAGACATCGCCCTCCTCGTCGGATGTCGCCACCGAGGTTCCTCCTTCTTTCACAACCATTGTGCTTATGTGCGCATGAGCAGACAGAATCTTTGGAATCCTGATTCTGGTTTCTGTTTGCCAGTCCACGGGGTCGTCGTTCTTTCGGGACCGGAGCACGACGCTGGGCACGCTGATGGGCGTGTCCCTCGCCGACGAGGAGCAGGAGCAGGACCACCACCACCACCACCGCGAGTCAGAGCCGGATGCAGTGGAGGAGACAGGGACGGGGACGCCGCGTGTTCCGGTGCATGAGGAGGAAGGGGAGGGGCGGAGGTGGCGCCGCAGGTGGAGGCGCCGGCACTGGCGCAGCGCCGGCGGCGGCGGCGGGTGGTGGAGGCTGTGCAGGGACGACGTCCGCGTGCCCACGTCGCTCGGCCACTTCCTGGACATGGAGAGGCAGCTCTCCGGCGCCGGGCTGCTGTGCGGCGACGGCGCGGGGGAGCCGGACGCGGCAGCGGTGGCGGTGGCGGCGGATGAAAATGAGACGGGGAGGTGGAAGCTGCGGAGGCCGGCGCAGGGGGCCTCGTCGTCCCTGGCGAGGCTGCCGGTGCTGCTCACGGCAATCTGCAGCGGTGGAGCCGCATGACCTGCCCCCGGCGGCCGAGTCGAGCGATTCGATCGAGTATCCAGTGGTTTCTCATACTCATTGGTTAATTTGCCAGTTTGTCACCTTCCGGCTTCCGTCTTCCGTTCCTAATCCAAATCGATCAGTGTCGGACACCTAATGTTAGCTTCCATGCGATCATGCAATCTAGCATGGTGCAGTGATTGAAATATGCAGTTGCGCGCAGTTGAGCCCTGGATGATCTAAAAAGAGTTTTCACTTGTTGGAATCGCCTTTGCTCAGCTTACGCATTTCGATTCGAGCGTGCGGCCGTGCTCGTGTCCGTCCGTGCACGGCAGGGGAGATTCGCACACGCTACAGGCATCCGTGAACCTGAGGCAGTGCAGCTACATTTGCACATGTGACCTGCGGCTCTTGTCGTGCCTAGCTCCTTTATGTCAGGAGTACAGTGCATCTACACAGTCACATACTACGTACTATACTGTATAATCTACGCACACAAAGCGTCACGCACGCGGCAGAACACGCAGGGTACACAAAGTGGCACGCAGACGACGTAGCACAACTTCTTAACCTTACCACGTACTAGAGTATATATGATGACCTTAAAGTTGATACTAATACAATCTTGGAGCCTACCAATTCCTCTTCCCTGATCTTTTTTGCAGGTAAGGGAGTGGCTCTGGTTAACTAGTTACAGCTGCTCGTACGGAACTGAGTACTACGGATACACGCACACTGGTACACCACCAGGGCAGGCTACAACAACAATCGGGCCCGTGAAAGACAAACCAAAGCCCTTCCTTTTACCCAGGCCCACACGTTCGTCATCTCTCACTCACTACGCTTTTTCCCTTGTAGTAGGGTTTTTCTAGTCGCCGCCCGACTCGGCCGGGTTGGGGTGGGCCGAGAAGTAGGCGAGGAGGCCCATGAGCGGCGCGTTGATGTACGTGGTGGGCTCGGACTGCTGGAACACGGCGCGCGCGTCGGGGAAGGCGTCGGAGGCGTCGCTGGGCCCGCCGACGACGGCGCCCACGAGCAGGTTCGGGTTCGGCGACGGGCTGGCGTAGTAGGCGGCGCCGGCCTTGCAGCCGATCCGCGCCGGGTGCGCCGCCACGGACGGCAGCGAGCTGGCGCGGTGGTGGATCCGCCGCGGGAACCGGGCGCCGTAGCCCACCATGTAGGACATCCGCAGCGGGTTGTCGCCCAGGATGTAGTCCACCTGCCGCTTGGCCACGCGGCGGAGCTGCACCGGCGACGCCGACGACGACCCGCACGAGACGCGCCCGCCGGCGTGGCTCAGGTAGTTGGAGTAGGCCAGCAGCAGGAACGACAGCTGCGTCACGTGCTGCATGTTGCTGCTCCCGACCTTGAACAGCAGCCCGCCTGCATTGCATTGCATCCGGTCAGATGGATTCGATTCGATGCGGTAGAATTTGAATCGGATCACGGTTACTGGTGATTCGAAGCGAGCGGACCTCACCTGGGGAGTACTGGATCTGGGGGTGATTGGAGATGCCGGGGAGGAGGGTGCACATGAAGTTGTCGGCGTTGACACGGAACGACTGGAAGTACTCGTCCTTCCCCATCAGAACCTCCTGGCGAATGAACAGTAAAAACACGAAGGATTAGTGTTTAGCATTAGCATTCTGCTTTGATTAATGACTGGTCCAAACTCGAGGGCATTCTGGGTATTATGTTCCGGTACAGTACACCCGTGAATCGTCCTCTGAAAAGGCTTCCTTCTTCGCTGGCTGGAACCCTGCTGCTAGTCTACCGTGCCGTGCGCTAGCTGCGCTGCTCGCGTCGCCTGCTCCGGCATCATGCGGAGCACAAGGGCCTAGGAGAAGACCGAGATTGCAGCAGACAAGCATGTTCCTACAGGCTACAGCCCCAACAGGGATAGCCTATGATGGGTAGGTTGATGAGTTGTTTACTGCATCTTGACTCTTGAGATAGGATTATTGTTTACTGCTAATCTGGCCATACGAAATATTATACTCCTACAATCCTAGATTCAGTTGCCCGCCACGACCGCCGTCAGAGACATGCGAGAGAATGTTGGGCAAGATCTTAAATCTACAAACCATGTAAATATTCCCGTATAATCGCTAAGTAATCATATCACCCAGCGGTTAGCTAGCTTGTTTACGTTCTTTTCGGAAGCAGGAGGATTCAAGCAGAAGCAGTATGGGTGCTTAGCTAGACATCCTAGTGCTAAGATAAAATAATGACATCGAGGTTTTGCTAACATTGCCAAGTAGCCAAGGACGTGCAGTGGCTGACATGCCCCGAGCCCACCGAAAAGCTGATGACACCCTCGATGGGGGCGAACCATGTGCTCGCCTGTTGCCCCGGTACGCAACAGAGATATTGCAGCACAGCATAGGTACAGAAACGGCCAAAATAAGGCACACCGGCCCCGTCTTAACACCACGCTGACCAGTGCTGATGACGGTCTAATAATAGCAAAGGATTTGGCCAATGCTTCTGACATCAGCGAACAGCCCAAATTTGTGGCGCTCCGTCTCCGTGACACTGGCACAGTAGTAGGAGTACTCTACCTTCTACTTGGGTGCTCAGCTCAGCTCGGGGAGCAGCACACACAGCTGATTAACGTACCGTGGCAGCAAGCAAGGCAATGGCAAATGTTTGCGCAACGAAAAAAAAAAGATGATGAAGAAGACGAAGAGGCCGTTGAGATGGACCTTTGAGATGAGGACGTTGATGCCGGCGTGCTTGTTGTCCCAGCCAAACTCGTTGATGGCGTCGCTGGCGCCGAGCACCACCTCGTTCCTCTTGATGTACTCGCGGTACTCCCGCCGCCGCGACGCCTTGTGCAGCCACGCCGCGCCCCACAGCAGCTCGTCCTGGTACCCGGAGTAGTCGCAGTAGCAGGGGCACACCGCTGCGTGCAGGCTGCTGCTGTAGGGGCCCCGGTACTTGTCCGCGAACTCGAACACCTACAGAAACACGAAACACGGCTTTGAGCTGTCATCGGCCACGGCCAGAGAGCATGGCTCTGCTACTAGCTTAGGCTAGCTAGCTAGCGGACATTGACGACAACTTACGGCGACGGCGCGGTCGAGGAGGCGCTTGGAGTATGCGGGGTCGGCGTCGCGGAAGACGATGGAGCCGGCGGCGAGCGCGGCGGCGGTCTCGGCGGCGACGTCGGAGCCCGGGTGGGACGGGTCCACCCTGTAGACGGTGCGCGGGGTGTCCATGTCCTCGGGCCGCTCCCAGCACGCGTGGTCGCGGAAGGCGTCGCCCACCTGCACGTACACCGTGTTGGGCCTCGCCGTCGCCTTGAGCAGGTAGTCCGTCGCCCACCGCACCGCCTTCCGGGCCTCCTCCCTGTGCGGGCCGAAGCTGCGCCCGAAGTCGATCAGGCCCCACGACATGAGCGTCGCCGTGAACGCCATCGGGAACCCGAACTTGACGTTGTCGCCGGCGTCGTAGTACCCTCCGGTCAGGTCCACCTGTTGTTACCACGTCCGTCACGAGTAGTCACGACCAATGATGGCGCAATGGTTGCTGGCATGCCTTGCTTGCTTGCTTGAATAACGATAAGCCAAACAAACAAAGGCAACCGCAGCAATTTATTGCAGAAGTAGGACTAGGACTGGGTGCATCGCACGTACCCCGGCGGCGGCGCCGTCGTGGAGGCCGGAGTCGCGGCGCCAGCGGAGGCGCTGGTCGGGCGGGAGCCTCCCCGAGCGCTGCCCCTCGAAGAAGAGGATGCACTTGTGCAGGGCGTCGCCGTAGTCGTGCTGCGCGGCCGCCACCGCCGCGGTCGAGAGCAGCATTGCCACAACGGCTGCGGCCGCCGCCATTGCCCTGACACACCTCGCCGCCGGCGGCATTGCAGCTAAAAGCTAGTGAAAGCTGGCAATGGCCACCCGGCACAGTAGTGAAAGCTAGCTCTGCCGACTGCCCGTACACACACGCACACAGCTGGACGCTTCGGCAGGCGACTGAGGTGTGCGCGGCGGCGTACTAGCTGCGCTACTACTGACCGTGCTCGGCAGCGGTCGGCAAGGGGGGCCTTAATAATGGGCGGGGAGGCTAGTGAGGTGGTGGTGGTGGCCGACGGCCGAACGGGAAGGAGGGGGAGGGGTAAATATGGCACGTGAGCGGCCGCAGACACGGGCCGATGGATGGAAATGATGGGTGGGGAAAGAAGGGCCTAGGATGCCGGAGCGGGGGGCCAATGCGGAGGCGCCGCGTGGACGCGGCGAACGTTGCGGCGCCGGAGGCCAGCTCGGCTCGGCTGGGACCCGAGACACTGCGCGGTGGGGCCAGCCCAGATTGGTCTCCTGCCGTTGTTTGGTTCGTTTTGGCCGTTGGTCCTGTTCCTGTACAGAACCGGTCTCCACACTCCAGGGGTCTGTCTTAGCGTGGCCAATTTCTCAACGCGATAGAAAACACGCATGGCCCGCCCATGCTGATGGTGGGTTACTATTTGCTCTATCTACTACTAGTACTAGTATCCTGCACCGCCAAACACCGTATAAACTGTTAGTGCATGGAATGGTGTATGGTCCTATGGTGAGCTCCACCCATGACACGTACTCCCAGCGTACTAGTGTCTCACTTGGTCTGGGAACGCGTAGGACAACAAGACCACAACAAATGGAGGACACTGCTGCACATGCACGTCTTGACGTTAGTACGTACGGAGTAGTATCTACCAAAAGAGTACCTACCGGGGCACGTACAGGTACAGCTTTTCTAGACTTTATTAATTAAACCAAAGATCTACTGCTACATTAAGTCCTTTCTTGCAAGTTTGGGGGCGTACGAGCGGTGAGGATTAGTGGAGTGTAAAACAAGCAGGAGCAGCAGTAGGCGTCATTTCCCCGTCCGTACGGAATTCGGGGACAGTACAGTATTTTCGGTTCGGTTGGTTCCACTCCCGCGTTCCGATCCCGTGCGACGCGACGCCGGCCTGCTCCGGCTCGCGTCGCACTGGTGCCTGGTCCAGTGTCCAGTGGACGCTGCCACACAGACACACACAGGTAGAGGTAGCAGCAGTAAACACTGTAGCAGTGGTCCTGTGCTCGGCTCGTGCTGCGCCGGTCGCTGCTGTTCATTCAGGCTCAGGCCGCCATTTGCTTCTTAGTACAGTGTTTCCGGTGCTGGTAGGCCGTAGTAGCTGCTCGCTGATTTGCTGACTTCCCCGGCCGGATTTCTTAAAAAAAAAAGATGACACCGTAGTTATGAACCAACCATTTATTCAAGAGGCTTTCACGGCGTACCAAATGACGTCCATAAGACTAACTCCAACAGAGGACGCATAGCGCGACCCAAACCCAAAAATGCGTCGCCACAGTGTTTTGCCTTCTCAAAAACCGTTTCCAACAGACAACGCAAAACATCTGCCTATTTTGCGTACGAGGAGAGAGGAAACGCAGAAATGCCTCGTTCTCAACTCACGACCCAAATCGATCCGTCGCTCATCGGGCCGAGGAGAAGATGGCGGGGACGCTAGCGTCGCCGCTGTGCCAGTCGGCCGCCGCATCTCCAATCGGCCGCGGCTGGCCCGTGGTCCCACTGTAGCAACTCCGGCACCACCCGCACCATCGGCGTCCGCGCAGTGCGAGGCGGAGCGCGTCGGGTGGGGGCGAGGCGGGATATGCTCAGCGCTGGAGGTGGAGGTGGACGGCCTTGCGGCCGCGCGGAGCTCGAGCCAACGTGGGGGCGAAGGACCGTGCGACTGTTCGCCGGAGCTGGAGGCGACGGCGGGTGCTTCGTCGAGGACGCGAGGTCTCCAGTGCAATAGAAGAGGCGGGCGCGAGGGTGGAGGGCGGCGCAGGTGCGAGGGTGGAGGCCGGCGCGAGGTCGAGGCGGGCATGAGGGTGGTGGCCGAGCGCGGTGCCCATGGCGGTGGACTCGCCGGAGATTGGAACGGGGCGAGCTCCATGGGATTGCTTGCGTCTGCTGTTGGAGTCGGAATATTTTGGGTCGGACACCCTTTTGTTTTTGGTGACCCAATCTCTAGTATGCGCTGCGTGTTTGGGTTCCATTTGTTGGAGACAGTTACATTACAGTATATACGATGGCGTCCGAGATGGACCCGGCCCCGTGCATTGCAATCTACCAAACCATCACAGCACGGCGATCCTGCCTGCTGCGACTCCTGCCATCAGAGCCCGGAGATCCGCCGGTTTTTGTTAAATGAGACCGTTGGGGGCCGTAGGGTCTAGGGTGGTGGGACTGGGGTCGGTCCCGCCGATGGCTAGGGCCGAGCCTAGTCACTACTCACGGAAGGGTAGAGGGATAGGATGGGATGAGATGGGACGGGACGGGGAGCCGTTAAAGCGTACTCCGTACGTTCGCCGTTTCAGCACGGCCACGAGACGAGCACCTGGCGTCGGCGTTCCAAAGCAAAGGGCCAAAAGGCGTGGCGAGAACCTACGCGCTAGCTGCTGCCCAGCTCTGCTTTGCGTGACGAGAAATCAAGGGATAGATCATCCAGCAGGTTAAACGCGCATGCCGTTACGCATGCCATGCCCCCTCATCAGTCATCATCAAACGAAAACCTTGGATCCTCGACGGACGTGGCTGGTTCACCGTTGGCAGATGGGCAGACGGCGAGCCGCAGGCAGCAAGCAGCCTGTGAGGCTGTGAGACGCTCCTGTGCCGCGAGCTGCGTCGTCCGACTGGGCTGCGGCCTGCTGCATGCGCGACTTGCGCGCACTCAAAAACGGCCGGCCCAACCAATGCTGTTCGACGACGGGGCTGCGGCCTGCGGGTACTCCTCCACTTTGCGGTGGCCGGCGCCACTTGGCCGGCATGCACACCCAACGGCACGGGCACGGCAGCCGTGGCTTCTTCTAGCCGTAGCCCGTAGAGTAGAGGTGTGTGCGCCTGCTGCTCGGGAATGGTCGCTGCGCGCGAGAGCGTGCGTGCTTCGCCGCTTTTCAGGTGACCGCGCTCGCATGCAGGGACTCGCAAAAGGCGACGGCGGGTTTCTGACAGTGACCGAGTAAACGCCGGCCGGCTGCTGTTGCACAGTGGCGTGTTCTGAACGAGACCACCAGCGCCACTCGGTGACAGCCCCGCCGTTTCCGAACGTTCGAGAGCTCTCCCCGGCCTCGCTGCTCTCGTGACTGGGGGTTTTATTGCCACGCGCCGGATACGACCAACGGTCGGAACCCTGGAGCACAAGCGGCGGACTGCCATTAATCCGTTCCTCCGCCAACGGTAGCCAGTAGCGATAGGAATAGGAGACCGGCTCCCGGGGACACCGGAGGAGGAACACACGACGAACCGAGGAGGACTCGCATGCGGATACGATGACTTCTTCCAAGTCACGGCGGCGCACGTCCGTCTGACAAAGCATAGAGCTGGTAGAGCTTTGTCAAACACACTCCTAATCAGACTATCAGAGTAGCCTCGATCGGTCGATAGAATACCTAGTTTGACCCGAGCAAGTATTATAGGGTGTATAAGCCGGTTGAGAGAAGTCCACATCGACAAAAAAAAAAGGCCACGTCGCAGAGAGGGCATGGAGCCGGCGTTTCCCATCTCGCCCGGTTTCAGCGCAAGGTGTTAACTCTTCCAGACTTCTCCCAGCTCGTGAGTGAGCGAGATATCGCCGCTTCTGTCTCAGCCCGCGAGTGAGCATTAAATGATTGGAATCAGTACTACAGCCTAGCAAATAGTCAGTTTATTGTACTAGTTAGCTCTTTAGTTAGTTGGTATGATGTGGCATGGGCTTGCAGCTAGTTGCCGGCTAAATTATAAACCTTGCTCTAAATTGGATCGTTTCAAGCATTACTATGAACTTTTATGTAATTGTTACCATTGAAGATGTCCTTTACTCTTTTTGGGTGTCAATTTGCCATTGGGAAGAGTACTAAGACATTAACTAAATGTTGACTTAATTCAAATAGTGACTTATGTGTGCACCTCTTGTGAAGTTAAGAGACGAAGGACGTGTCACGCACGCGGGTCAAGCCATGGCGAGACGTGACATGACCTGACCATGATTATGACATTTACAGGCGGGGATGCACACAACATTGATTGTGTGAGATGCCTCCCAACCGCACACAACAAAAAACCAGACTTTACCAGTAGTCGAACATGCTTGATGTGGTGCATGGTGGACTAGTACAAGATGGCTATGTTTTGCCACTTTGATCGTTTAATGGAGCAATCAAACGAGCAGTTAGGCCAGTTTTTAGGGGAAGTTTCATTACGCTGTTTTCTATGACTATCATATCATATGAAATAAAATTCTCTATTGAGAGTTAGAGTTTCATTCTACAAATTCATATTCATTTAATTTCATGACTCATAAAGAGTTATTAGTCATGTTAAAATAGTTTTATCTAGATAAAACTCATTTCTTCTCTCACTTCTTAAGTACACCGTCATATCATCAAAATAGCTATGTGACAACTTATTTAATATAAATAAAACTCATATGTAGCTCTCACTAAGACTGGCCTTACATGTGACAAAGATTGCTCTGTACGTTAATCAGGAGTAATCATATATACCGTTCCTTTTATAAAAAAAATCATATATATACCGTTACCAAGTCGACCTGGGCTTTGCCGTGTGCTGATGGGCTTCACCACAACTCGTTAAATTTGGGCCGGTCCAGCTTACCCCTTCGTTGCGTGTCGTCTTCCTTCGGCACTTCGTTGCAGATTCACGAGAAGGACGAAGGAGGAACAACCCTCCGGGCCTCGAGCGCTGCCGGAATGCTGGATGGACGGGAAGGAGAGGCGAGCGGGGTGGAGGAGGTGGCAAGCCGAGATGCGTCGAACGCTGTGCCGTTGTCGCTCTCGTCTTCAACCTCAGGCGATGTTCGACAGCCTTGTTTAGATTGTATTCCCTCCATCCCAAATCCTAAATTATAAGACATTCCATGAATTTTAGAGAACTTTTTTTTGCGAAAAGAATTTTAGAGAACTTTGATCGAAATTATAGAGAAAAACACAAAAATTTATAAAATCAAATATGTATATTATGAACATATAATTAATAAAAAATCTAAGTATACTTAGTTGGTATCATAAATATTACTCCCTCCATCCCAAATTATAAGGCATTCCAAGAATTTTGGAGAGTCAAAGTTTTCCAACTTTGACCAAATTTATATAATAAGATAATAATATTTATGATACCAACTCTGTACAATTAGATTCTTCATTAGTTATATTTTCATAATATACATATTTGATTGCATGAATCTTTGTATTTTTCTTTAAAATTTTGGTCAAAGTTGAAAAACTTTGACTCTCCAAGATTCTTGGAATGTCTTATAATTTGGGATGGAGGGAGTATTATTTTATTATATAAATTTGGTCAAAGTTGAAAACTTTGACTCTCGAAAATTATTGGAATGCCTTATAATTTAGGGTGGAGAGAGTAACTTTTTACAATTCTAACATTGTAGCACTTTCATTTGTATTTAACAAATATTGTCTAATTATAGATTAATTAGGCTCAAAAGATTCATCTCACAAATTATAAACAAACTGTCTAATTAGTTATTTTTTATTTATATTTATACTACTCTATGCATGTGACAAAAAAATGATGTAATATAGAGTGTAAAAAGTTGCAAGTTGCAAGGAATCCAAACAATGTATTCGGTCTGTGTTGGTTTCGGACCTGCTCCTAGTTCTTACCGAATCCAATTAGAGGTCTTCTCTCTCCGGCTATAAATATCTGGCAAACAGAGAGCGGGGCACGGAGGGACACCACATCATCAGAGGCCTCAGAGCACGCCTTCCCAATGCCGTGCCCTTGCGGCAGTGCCTTTTCAAGATTAATGAGTAATGGACACCGCTAAACGAAGATTGCGGCCAGGGATGTCTAAGCGCCGAGCACAGGACAGCCAAAGGCAGGGCAAAAGACCGCGGCCGGCGGCGATCAAGAAGCACCTGTACCTGGTGTTGGATGACTGGGAGAGGGGATACTCCATCCGGCAGATCGACCCTGAAACCATGCTCTCGGTCTCCGTCTCCGACACCGACGACAATCGGGACCCGACGCACCTTCCCGAGCTCGCAGCGTTCCGGTTCGTGGCACCTGCCTCGGACACGCGATTCGTCGCCATGGGCAGCAACATCGTCGTCGTGAGTAGCGGCGGAGGCGCAGAGGCTCCGACCCTGGTGTACGACACGGCGGCAGCGGCGCTGGCCACCGGCCCTCCCTTGCCGGGCCTCCTCTCCGCCGGCTTGCTCGTCGCTATCGCTACTACAGCAGGCGGTGACGCGCTGTACGCGCTGACAACGCTGGGCGCGGGCCTGCCGCTCGCCTTCGAGGCGTTCTCGTGGGCGCCCCGCACCGGCGACGACGCGGCGGAGCCGGGGCGTCCGACGCACGGGTGGTCGTGGGAGAGCGTCGCCGCGCCGCCGCCGCCTTTCGCTCCGGACGCCATCGTCGTGTCCTACGCGGCGCACCCGGACGGGCGCACCGTCTTCGTGTCCACGCGCGCCGCCGCCGCCGCCCACGGTTCGCCCCGCCGCGGCAGTCGCGGCGTCACCCACTCCTTCGACACCGAGCGCCGCGAGTGGCGGTGGCACGGGGACTGGGTGCTGCCGTTCCACGGCCAGGGCTTCTTCGACCGCGAGCTGGACGCGTGGGTCGGCCTCGACGAGGAGCGAGCAGGCTCCGTGTGCGCCTGCCAGGTCGCGTCCCGCAGCACGATCAGCGTCGTGCCGCCGGAGTCGGACAGGATGGAGGAGAAGCTGTTCTGCCCGGCGGGCGAGAGCACGCGCTCGGAGGCCACGCTCGCGTACATGGGCGACAGCAAGTTTTGCCTCGTGGAGAGCGCGCCTCGGCCTCGAGAGGAGGATGCTGGGCTTGAGAACGATCGCGTCGTTCGTGTGACCGTGTTTGGCCTCAAGTTCCATCGGCATGGGAAGCTGCGAACTACGAGTCACCGGGCTAGTAGTTGGTATGTAGTGTCCAGATACGTAACGTCGTTCTCTCCTGTAGCATTCTGGATGTAGAGCTAGTGTTTGTATTCTCTCCTACAATCACAAGGTTCACCCCCCCCCCCCCCCCCCCCCCCCCCCCCCAAAAAAAAACCAGGCTATCCACATCATTCCTTGCACAGTGCTAGGGAAAAAAAAGGCAAGGCAACAAACGAAGAGTCGCCGCCTCCGCTGTTACGGCTCCTCCTTTCCACCACTCACGCGCTCGCTCTCTCACTCTCTCTCTCTCTCCCGGTGCAAGCAGAGCGACGGCCACGGGCGCGAGCGGCAAGTATGTCACTATTTTTGTAATACATTCACTTCATCCGTCTCAAACTAAAAGGAAGCTCTAGATTTACCTTAATTAAGCCAAACGAAATTAAGTTGAGTCAAACTAAAAATAAAAACCATCAATATTGAATATTAATATTTTTTAAACTTGCTAGTAAACTTAAAATAATTTGACTTAGAATAAACCTAAAATATTCGTCGTCACTGAAAAGAAGTGTGTCCATCGTAATGCAACATGTGACAACTGACAATATATAGATCAATCCATTGAAGTATAGAACTACTCCCTCCATCCCCTTCTAAGCGTCGTTCGGAAAGCGTGTCTGTGAGAGAAACACGGATTTCTAAAGACACTTATTTAGGGACGGAGGGAGTAGAACAGAGCTGAGGGCCCCATTGGATTGCGGGAATTTTTCCCGAAATTAGTGTTTTTTTCTATGAAATAAAATTGATTTATGTGAAATTCCTTTACCAACCCTATGTGATAAGTGTCCATTACTGCAATTGCAAATCTCCACTAAACTATTTTTGCTATGGGATTTAGTCAAGACTTGTGCCTGTTGTAGTGTAGCGGATCACGAAACGTCTAGGGTCTTCTAAGGGTTTGGAGAGGAAGAAGGAGACCCTAGACGTTTCATGATGCTATGGTGGTAGTGATGACGATTGCTCCTTCTCGACGGCGTGTCCTAGGACTGAGCCCCTACTATATTCCTATACACATACCAATACTCTTTCCGTACCGTTTTATAACACGTGAGTTGAAATGATACATACATTCTTCTAAATTAGCACTTTGATGATTTATTTACGTTACTTTATAAAGTTTATCTTATAAACTTATTATCATGGGATGGACAATACAATTCCTTACAAACGAAACCATATAATTTTTTTTACTATAAATAGTAAAAAATTACTAATATGCTACGTATTGATCAAAGTTTTTAAAGTTTGAATCTTGGTTTTATAAAAAGGGAAATCTCTCTTGTTGTATGTCTTAATTGCAAAACAAAAAAAAAGGAGAGATACTGCATGACAATTAATTAGCTTACCGAGAGCCAAATCTGTCTTCACTGTCAGGCTAAAACCATGATAGCACGGCAATGAATTTTATGAAACCGCTCGACATAACCGTCACCTATTCGCCAAATCATATTTCATCACTATCAGTCTCAGCTGCAGTCAAATCAAATACTCTAAAATCTCTAATTCCGGTTTGACGACTACGATGGAATGGAGAGACGTTGCATTCGCATCGCATCGTCGGCATAAACAAAAACCGAAAATAGAAAGGGCGTAGAGAGCGTAGTACGCTCCAACGGTCTTGTAGTCCGTAACGCTAGTACTCCGTACCTGTAGTACAGTACAGCAGTGAAAGCGCGGTACACTGGCACGGAGCAGCTGCGGCTGCGGCTGCCGGTGTGCGCCATTGTGTCATGCCATGCCCCCCGCCCCGGGCCCTCGGCAGAACACCGCAGACCGCAGGCACAAGGGTCGCCTCGCCGGGGCTGGATCGCCTCGAGCACGCGCGCATGGCATCCGAGGCTCCGATCGGTGAAAACCCCATAGCGAGTGGCCTCGCGCGTGCGTGCCGGCTGCCGGGAGCCGCGAGCGGCGAGCCCCCGCCCCGCGTCGGTGATCCCACGGGGACGGACTTGAGGATTCCCGGGCAGAGCAAAAACCATAATAAAAAGTAGACGCGCGCTTTAACGAACCCCAACGTCCTCCTCGTCCCTCTCCCCTCCTCCGCGTCGCGCGTCCTCCCCGTCCTCCCCCAGAAAAAAAAAAAGAGCAAACAAAAGCCGCCCGAGCCGCTGCGCAGCGCGGCACTAGAGGAAAACGCACTGGTTGTGGTTCCTCCATCCCGGTCAAAACTTTTCGGCGCGCTGCGACTGCGAGGGAGTCAGGCGCGGGCGGCGGGAGGTAGCATAGCATGAGGGAGCAGCGGGGTTCCGCCGACGTCGTGGCGGGGCGCCGGGGCGGGGCCATCAGGTCCCTGCTGGGCGTCGAGCGCCGGCTCGCGGAGGGCGACGCGGACGCCGAGGGGGCGGTCGCAGTCTCCTCGGTGCAGCGGCCGGCGGCCGCGGGCGGTGGCGGTGGCGGTGGCGAGGAGAGGAAGGCCGTGGTGAGGGTGGTGGCGGCCGACATGCCGCCCGCGCTGCAGCGCCGCGCGTTCCGCTGCGCCCGCGACGAGCTCGCCGCGATGCCGCACTTCCCGCGCCGGCTCGAGCCCAAGCGCCTCGCGCTCGCGCTCAAGAAGGTAGTAAATGTTTATCTATTCATTTATTTTTCGTTCGAATTGATTGTTCGGAAAAGGCCCGTAGCTACCAATGCTAGGACTTGCATATTCCTATTGCTAATTAGTCTCTCTGAGATGCTGCTTAGCCTTCAGTGAGGACATCGTCTTGCATTCTTTGATTGTTACTATTACTAAATGGTTTGTTTCATCGCCCCTAGGAATCAAGGATTATTGGACGGCTTGCTGCTATAGTGTGATTGCATTTGTTTTTATACCCGTATTATCTTTCACTAGCGCCTTCTCACGGGAATGCAGTCATAACTGGTATATGATCTGTCCCTTGTGGTGCCTTACCATGAGTCCTCGGGGTCGATTGCGTGGTGCATTCATATTCATTCTGATTTGATTGCCCTCAGAGTAATCTTGGACTGTCTTCATGCATCCGAATCCAAAATAGTCCTGTAGTTCGTTTGCCTTTCAGCTCACTTGGAAGGTTCCGAGAGTTGCTGATCCCATCATTGGCGGTTCAAGTATCAGTTTCTGAACAACCAGGCGATGGGGTCAGGTTGAGTGAACTATGCTCCGTAAGGCGGTGTTTGTTTCCCGGTCTAAAATTTTAGTTCTGTCACATCGCATGTTGCGACCCTAATTTAGTCTATTAAAGATAGATTAATTATAAAACTAATTTATCAGTCAGAGGTTAATTCGCGAGACGAATCTATTATAAAACTAATTTATCAGTCAGAGCTTAATTAGTCCATGATTTGATAATATTATGCTAGAGAAACATTTGCTAATGATAGATTAATTTGGCTTAATAGATAAGTTATCCTTGTATAATCTATGGTAGCTAACCACCAATACTAGCAATTAATACACTGCGCAATCATAAGGTCGTGTCATCATGTGCTCAGGTGGTTGTCATTTCACAAAATGGTGCTCATATCCAAGTTTGACTGATCATGCGGCAACTTTGAACAGATTATTGATCTTACATCTGCATATTTGTATTTATTAGTTTGAATGTACCATTTTCCAAATTTAATCTATCATTTCAAAAGTTTGATTTTGTACTACCCAACGTGGCTCTTGCTACTTTTTTCTAAAAAAAGGAGTTTTACTCCGTTTTTAAGAAAGCCAATAACATGGTCTTACATGCTGGGGTTACCAGTTTAACAGCCAGAAAAGAAAAACTCCAACCATGGGGATCTTACAGTTTTGAAAACCAGAGAAATAAAGCAAAGTAGCATGCTAACAAACTAAACAACTACATGACAACGATATCTGAGTAGGCTCTTGCTTACTTGTTGTGAAGACTATATGAATCTTTTCACTTACATGAATCTGACGAAATCTCCAAGCAACCAAACAGCCGAATCTAGGACCACCGCACGCAATTCATCCCCATACCTGATCATACAACCACATATAACGTATTCCAATTATTTGTCCGCAATTTCCTCATTTTGTCCGTCCTTCTGTGTTCAGATTGCAATCTGGTACTATACTGATAAGGTCTCATCCATTGCTGACAGGAGTTCGATACTGCTTACGGGCCAGCTTGGCACTGCATCGTGGGGACGAGTTTCGGTTCATATGTCACGCACGCCCGGGGTGGATTCTTGTATTTTTCTGTCGATAAGGTCTACATCCTGCTCTTCAGGACAGCCGTGGAGCCCTCGCCTCATTGACGGCCACCAGCCTACCAGCAATGGACAAATGATTCATAAAAATGCGCAGTTCTTGGGACAGCTCACACCAAATGAAGTTGTTCCGTCAGCTAGGCCGAAGCCTTGTAACTTGTAAATCGCATTGTTTGTTCGAAGGCAAATGGAAACTCTTCATGTTTCTGATAAAATTTCGATTTGTTCGTGTCATCTGTTTCAACTGAATCTGTTCAAGACTGCTAATGGTCTTGTTTTCATGCCTCATAGTGTACAATAGATTTCTGACTCCTTTGTAGTTGGCCAGATAGCATCAAAAGTTGCACAGGGAGCAAATTTGGGGTATGTTTAGACGATCTTATCCTACAGAAAGTATCAAATACGTAAGCTTGAGCTTACCTTCTGTTGTTTTGCAAGGCAGCCACGCAGGTATAGGAATTACTGCCTGGGATCATCAAAAGGTAGATGCAACAAATTTGTTCCTAAAGAAATACGTAGAAATATCGATGTGGACTGAAACAAAGAGAACCTAATTAATTATCTCGTCTAAGTTCTGAATTCTGATATATACACATTGACTAACAGATCCAACATATGTCAAGCCGTGATATGATGGAGCTTGAGAATGACATAATCTTTTCAAACAAAAAAAATAAATCTCAATCATATATTAAACCTGCTCAAATCATTGGAGGATCAGACGACCATTTCAGCCTCCTTCAAACTAGAGGGAATTCCTATATCTAGTCTCATAGTGGCTTTGTACTTCTCCGGAACTTCTGCACCACCCTGAATGCATATTTCAACAACAGCTGGTGCCTGACCATAGAAGGTCTTTAGCTCCCTCTGCAGCTCCTCCCCCGATTCTGGCATGTGCCAGACGTATCTAGGAGGGATCAGGTCATCGAGCACCGCTGCTTGCCATCCGTGTTGTCCATTCCTCTGCTGGTGCTTAAAAGCTCCACAGTTCCGTGCTTTGTGGCCAGTTGGCCCGACATGGACCTCAGGGCAGTATCCGCAAACCCTCACTGCATAACCTTTCATAAGCTTCAAGGCACCATCCCTAACGGTCTCCCATGCTTCAAGTGTCTCCTCAGCAAGAGCCGCTGTCTCCTCAGGACTAGATGGAGCAATAATCTTACCGTGATGTAATTCCTCAAGAAGTGGCTGCTTAAATCTGTCAGGCTCTGGTTCTGGTAGGTCATCTTCATCTGCATCAACAAACTCTTTTCTTCCAATTTTAATGATAGGCTTTCTTCGACGCTTTGTGGGATACTCAGGAAGGTCAACTCCAGCTTGGATGCAAAGTTCCACAAGAGCAGGAATGCGGGGTACAGAAAACCTCTGGTCATGAGGGATGCGCTGCCCTAGGCGGTCCTCTAGATGATAGGCTTCGACGGGTAAGAAAACAGCTTCCACTAGAGTACTTCCCCAGTCATGTTCTCCTCTACGTTGAGCTGCTGACATTCCTCGGCATGTACGGAAAGGATGTCCAACAGATCCAACATGTATCTCACTGCAATACCTGCAATGGAAATAGGCATTTGCAAATTTGTATAAATAAGAAAAAATAGGTATCCATATTCGAGTTGAAGAGGACTTGAATCTAGGTGGTTGGGTGTGCATCCACACTTCCCAACAATTGATCCTAGCTAATTTTTTTTTAACTTTGAAAGTTCACCTAGTGTGACGCTGAGATTTTCTTTGTGCACAGTATGAAGATCTCACTGGGAAACAAACAGCTACTCTATTCTCTGATCGGACTGAATGCATAGTTTCATCAAACCAAATGCAGGCTTAACTGGGACAAATAATGCCTGGACCAATAAATAAGTCAATTCTCTATAAGATTCTCACCAAGATAAAAAAAAGCACAGTATGCGTGCAAATAACAGAGGTGTCATTCATGATGCTATGAAGTTTGTGTCGCATAATATAACATAGACACATGCTTAAATATGTTATGCACCATAAAAGTTGTGAAATTATTTATTAGCACACTGAATCAATTCAGCAGCTAACATATGTCACAGTTCGCTGCATTTAATGCATCATATTATGTTACCTTGGTTTATTGAAAATGAGATCTCTCCGATCAAAAAAACAAAGAAGCATCCCAGGGTAACAATAGCATACTCCCTCCGTCCCAAAATAGAAGTCGCTATGGGTTGCGTGTAGGTCAAACTTTTCGAACTTTGACTAGATTTGTTGAAAATTCGTGTAACATTTATATCTCCAAATAAGTTTATTATAAAAGTATATTCAATGATCTTTCTAATGATACTAATTATGTATTATAAATATTAATATTATTTTATATATAATTGGTCAAAGTTAAGAAAAGCTGACTTCTCGGGAAGCGAGAATGACTTCTATTCTGGGACGGAGGGAGTAGTTTGTAATGAATAATCAACGATAAAGAATGGGAAACAGGAATTACTTGCAGCCTTTTACTGGTACTACTTTCATAAGCCTCTTCAAGTTGTTGATCAGCAAAATTCTTGCATTGTACACTTTGTATGCAACTGGTATAAGTCTACGCACTAGCATTCCATTTTTTGGTGGAGGCATTGGTTGTTTCGGTTTCCCTTGTGCTGCCTTCATCCTCTCCTTTGCTCGGCGCCTTAACTCCAGCACTGGAATAGGAAATGGTTTCTTCTCTCTTTTTGAATATTTTCGTGGAAGGTCAGCATTTTGAGCATGTTCATTTCTAAGGACAGCAGCCCTTTGACGAGATTGACAAACATTTAAAGTAGGTACTCTGCAGAAAACAAGGTGTGTGAGCAAATTCATAACTAAATCAGAACAAGGCTAGCAAGACTGGCATTCAACCAACTTTAGTAAAGAAATGAAGAATCAAGGTGACTTGCTCTCATCCCCATCACTACTCTATTACTTAATCAATATATCCCCAGAAACATTTTGACAAATTTCACCCAGATAAATCATTGGGATCTTCAATATAGGTTGCACTGCTTGCTCTAATTAGCCTATGATGAGATGCAAAGGGGTTTGGCAACTTGTGTTACAGCATGTGTATTAGACTGTTTGTGTGGTTTGTTTTTGTGACTGCTGGTCAAGTGTGTGTCCTTAAATTTCCAGGATGAACAAGCATACATCGATATATATTGAATTTTCGTTAACCACCGAAGTACTATGATTCCCAGCGTAACGAGGATACCTCATTCATCAATACACTGCAGCTCCACCCTCCAGTTACTTTTACATGAAGTTTCAGACAACAAAATTAAACTACATGCATGCCAACTTGCTATCTAGAACCATTGTATAAACCTGACAGGAGGGAGTACTTCGCATGAACCCTTACATATTTATACATAATTTGATTTGCTCAGTGCTCAAGCACCTTTCAGGGCCTTATTCTAGCAGCACTTTCGATTTGTTCATGGCAGTTCCGGAGATTAGCATGATTATCGGATAAACAGAACTCAGAGCTAGCAAGAACAGGACTGACCCGAGTCTGAAGCTGCAACCCGGCTTGCCATTGACAACCGCTACGGACGCACCGGCTCGCTCTCTAACCTGCGGTAAACAGGCACCGCAGCTAAGCAACTGCCATGAATCACACGAGTCGGAGATGCGATTCCTCTGGAAACACGGGGCTCGGGGGGCTGGGAGTGAGAGGTACCTGGAAACGGGGAGCGGACCAACGGAGACCGATGAAGCTGCGGAGCGGGAAAGGACGGGAGGAGCAGGTAGGCGGAGGGAGAATAGCACAGGGAGAGGCCGTTGAGGGCCGCATGGCCAGAGCTTCTCCCGTGGCCGGGGACGTGGCCGGAGCGAAGACTGCTCTGTGCGACCGTGCGACCGTGTGCCTCCGTCTCTGTCCCTATCCTGGACGCCGGCCACAAACTCCGGCTGGGACATGGGATTTTTCGCTGTTCTCTTATGGGCCGGCGATTGTTGGGCCGAGTCGTTTAATTGCGGAACCCGAGTTTAGGTGGGCTGGCCGTAACTGAGGATAGTTCGCAATCGCAATCCAGTTTTCAGGTGGAAAAATTTTACTTTATCTCCCCAACTATTGCGGTGGTCTCTCTCGACTACAAATTCATTTTTTTATTTTCTTATAAGTTTTTTTTTGATCCCTTCTTATAAGTTTTAGTAAACTGTTTGTGTTTTGCACCATGTTTTTCTGATGTGACGCCACATCAGAATAAGGTAGATCGGGCTTAGTTAAAAGTTTAAGAGTTAAATCTGATTACAAATATTTTAAAAAATAACCAAAATAACCATCATTTTTTTCAAATAAATATCCATATATTTTTACATGGAAAATAATGTGATTAAAATCCTCGAACATTGTCGTGGATAAGTTCTCTATAAAATCATATTTAAAATTGTTGTCCTAAAAAGTATAGTGACAAGTTTTGTCTGGTTATATGCCATATATAAAAGTTACAAAAGTTATGATCATAATTCGATACTTTGTAAAAATAGAAAGTTTCAACATAAGAAAAAAAAAAAGGAAAGTTATAGAACTGAACAGATCGAACTGAGTAATAGCCCCTTAGCAACAAACTAGGAGCGTGTCGCGCCTGCTAATTTTCTCTTCTAGATAGAAGACCAGATCGAACTGACACATGGTACGTAATAGTAGTAGTCGTTCTACCTTCTTTATGGTTTCTTGGGCTGGTTCTCCAAATCGCAGATTTCCCATATACCCATAAGTCCATAACTAACACCGCTCAAGCACTGATATCATTTCTACTACCGAATTAAACAATGAAAGCTGTTCAAGCAAGAATGCCACAAGTTCTTCAACCACCCTCAGCTACCAGGCACTGAGGCACGTTTACATGCCAGTTGCCAAAATTTCCCTCCCTTTCGTACACCACACCTCACACGCATAGCTGTAAACAACAGATCGTCACTACACTCAAGCCGGAAACTTAATCCGTTAATCTGAATTAACCCAAACTTGCAAAAGAATGAATGACACGACTCGATGCAACCACGCCTAGCTATAAAAACACCACCTCGCCACACCCCATCAAGCAACCCAATCCATCAGCTGTTAGCAGCAATCGAATAGCACAACACCATTCACCAACACATACACAGAAAAAAGACGACGCACACAGTCTTGAGAGACCGAAGCAACAATGGCGGCCGCAGCTCTCGCCGTTGTCTTCGCCATTGCCGCCGTTCTCGCGCATTCTTCAGTCGTCGTCAGCGCCGGCGCCACCACGGCGGCCGACGACGATGCATCTTCTACGGCCGCTAGAAATTTCACTATAGCTGCTTCTCCTCCGTCTCCGCCGACGACCAGTGGTCCGGTGACATACGTGTTCGGCGACTCGATGTCGGACGTGGGCAACAACAACTACTTCCCCTTGTCCCTCGCCAAGTCCAACTACCCCTGGTACGGCATCGACTACCCCAACCGTGAGGCCACCGGGAGGTTCACCAATGGAAAGACCATCGGAGACTACATGGGTAAGTTTCAGCGAGCGAGCTGTTACTGTTAGTGTTAGCTGGATCAATGCGCGCGGCCGCCGGCCGCCGGCCGCCGGCGATCGATGAAGCAGCAGGCATGACCTGACGTACGTGTTATGATGGTGCAGCTGACAAGTTCGGCGTCCCACCCCCGCCGCCGTTTCTGTCGCTGAGAATGACAGGCAAGGACGTGCTCGGCGGCGGCGTCAACTTCGCTTCCGGCGGCGCCGGCATCCTGAACGAGACGGGCGTCTACTTCGTAAGACGACGACGCATATGCTGCTGCTGCTCTTCTTCTGATTCCGCAGCCTGGAACAAGGAATATGCATGATGCTAGTAGTAATTTGTTTGTCTCTGTAACAATAACGACGGATGTGGCGGTGCAGGTTCAGTACCTCTCATTCGACGAGCAGATATCGTGCTTCGAGATCGTCAAGAAGGCGATGATCGCCAAGATCGGCAAGGAGGCGGCGGACGCTGCTGTCAATGTGGCGTTGTTCCAAATTGGACTCGGTGAGGAGGGCCCAGGGGTTTCTTCGTCTTACATACTCCTTCATTCTTAACCCTTGTGGATGTCATAGTACTCCTACCGAGCTACTAGCAGCAGCAGAGCACTGACGTGGCGTATCAAAATGCATGTCTTGACGACGTTCATTCGGCAGGGAGCAACGACTACATCAACAACTTCCTGCAGCCATTCATGGCGGACGGCACCACGTACACGCACGACCAGTTCATCCGCCTCCTCATCACCACCCTAGACCGGCAGCTCAAGGCAAGAGCAAGACCGAAGCGACGCTGTCCACGCACACATGGCAATGGCATTGCCAGGGGCAGGGGCGCTCGTCTAATAATCCGTTCTGCTTCTGCATGCAGCGGCTGTACGGGCTGGGCGCACGGAAGGTGGCGTTCAACGGGCTGCCCCCGCTGGGCTGCATCCCGTCGCAGCGCGTGCGCTCCACCGACGGCAAGTGCCTGTCCCACGTGAACGACTACGCCGCGCAGTTCAACGCGGCCGCCAAGAAGCTGCTCGACGGCCTGAACGCCAAGCTGCCCGGCGCGCAGATGGGCCTCGCCGACTGCTACTCCGTCGTCATGGAGCTCATCCAGCACCCCGAGAAGAACGGTAATTAACGTGTCCCGCGCGCGCGAGTGCACGACGGGACTAGATAGGAGCACACGTCTTCTTCTTCTTTAATTTCTCACGGTGCACGTACATATATGCGTCGTACGCAGGGTTCACGACGGCGCACACGTCGTGCTGCAACGTGGACACGGAGGTCGGAGGTCTGTGCCTGCCCAACACGAGGCCCTGCAGCGACCGCAGCGCCTTCGTGTTCTGGGACGCCTACCACACCTCGGACGCCGCCAACAAGGTGATCGCCGACCGCCTCTGGGCCGACATGGCGGTGAGCGCCGGGCAAGGGGGCGCTTCGTCGGCTCCTACTCGCGTCGTCGGCGCGTCTAGCCCCGCCGCGGCGCCGTCCCCGTCCCCGTCTCAGGAAGACTACTGAGGAGCCGAGCGTACGTATGCACGGTGTTGCCAGAGCGCCCGTATGTAGAGCGTTTTGGCAAATGGATCGATCTGCAGATGTTTAGTTCATCACCTTACGTTCACAGAGGAGCATATATGTTGCGTGTCTGCGTTGTGTCATACACAGAAGTTTGTTTTTTTAGAGGAAAGAACGGAAAATTTACAGGAAGTCTAAGTAACACTCGAGTGTTTTTGCCTCATTGAACACACGAATTTTGCGTCCGTCAGATCTGCATTGCGCGTCTATGCTCTCCCCGCACCGTTGTTCGGCTGACGTATGGGTCCCACTTCTGGCTAGTACTGTTCAAAACATAATTGCTAAGTCTCACTCGAGTGTTTTATCTCGAGCTGGCACACGATTTTTGTGGACGTCGGATTTGGCTCGTGTTTGTCTCTAGCGTCCGATCTGTATGTCTCCACACGCTGGTCAATACCACTGCGTCTAATCTGTCTTCGGTGTTTTTTTCGGAATTAGCTAACAAGTAAGGGAGGCGTCTGCTGGCCGCTAGCAGCTCACTCGCTCGGTGTGAGCAGAGTAGTATGTAGAGGAGTGTATGATACATGACGTGTACTACTACAGGTACACACGTATTAAGGAAATGCATATGTGTTTTTGTGTTTATTGTTTTTGTTTCAGTATATATATTAACCTTTTGTCATTGTCTAACTATAGAAAAAATTGTGACTTGTTAATTATCATTGTTTGAACATATATATTATTTTTCTGTTCTTGTGAAACTATGATAAAATTGTGACTTGTTAATTATCTTTGTGTTAGTATATATATTAACCTTTTGTCTTTGTTTAACTATAGAGAACAAATTGTAACTTGTTTATTATCATTGTTGGACTAAAAAATTACATGTTATATTTATACAAATTGCAACAAACTAAAACTATAATTTTAATATAAAATATATGCAATAAACATCACCAAACTAAAGTTGCACATGGTGACGGTTGCATTTCAATATGTAGGTTGTTTTTTATAGCAGAAGTATATAACCTATTTGCAGCACATGTTTGTGATTATGTCGTTCTGGTTAAAAAATATTGTTAATTGTCCTTCTCTAGAAAGAAATTATATTTTGTTATTTATGTGTCATTTCCTTGTAAAACACATGTTTTTTTGCTTGAGTTAAATTTGTGTGCTAGTCAAGAAAAAAACACATGAATTTCTTTCATGTGATCTGCCCAGATTTAGGTGTCAAGTGTCAAAAAAACACACAAATTTTTGTCTCCTAAAATTCATGTGTTTTTTAGCCACAAAACACTCATGTGTTGCTGGCCCTAAAAACACACATGTTTCAACTAGACAGGCTCAAAATTTATGGTGTTTGTTTTGGTGCCTTTTCACGATTTGGTGAGGCAAAGACACTCTGACGCACTTCAGACATGTTTTGTTGGAGGCCTAAATGACTTACATAGTGAAAATTATTGTTTGAGAGTTGCCTAAAAATTCAAAGAAATCTTTCTAGCCAGACAAGTTTTGAGAATTATCTGTTTGGTTGGAAGCCTGGCCTGAGAAACCTAATGAACATAGATCAATTCATTTTCTTAATCTATAGTATGTTTACAATTATAAATTGTACATTTTTCACAAATTCAAAAATATAAAATATATTTACACTAAAAGTAAAAAAGGAAAATAATTTAGTTCAATGAGCTGCAGAGAAAATTTAATACTGCGATTGCTATTACAGTTGCATCACGTGCCCACTAAAAACAGGAAAGGAACATAGATAAGGTTAAATCTGTGCTTCTTTGTGACCTAAAAAATATATGAATTGCATTATCAACGTGGCCCCAGCCAAGCCACCTTTTTCAGACGCTTAGACCTGGTTGGTAGGTTTTTAGGATTTAAACCAAACAACATACTGTTCCAGGGTTTAAGGACGTGTTTGGAACACGGCCTCGCCTGGGGAGCCCTATTCAGACAGGTCGATCCAGCCCGGGCGCTGGAAATCAATGACCTGAGAACGCTATCTGTGACAGACGTGATTCCCAGTTTCCGATCCAAACATGGCATAAACCCGCGAGCACCACCCGGTCGCTCAGGCAGTTCGGTTCCAGGGTTGGAACCAAACAGGCCGACTGGTGAGGCGAAGACGCAGTTGGCCTAAAGGCTACAGCTGCAGCCTGCAGGCCTGCAGCCGTGCACCCGGTCCTAGCTCCGAGCAAAGCATCCCTGGGCCGCTGCGCGGCGGGGCAGTGAGCAGCCGTGCACCCCAGTTCGGAGCCATCCCGGTCAGGCCGTGAGGTTGGCTCCTTCCTTTCTTCTGGCTGGCCCACTTGTCAGCCCAGTCCAAGACACTGCTCTGACTTTAGTATTGTAAACCCTTTCCCCCTCTCCGGTATAGGAATCGGACAACATCGCTCGCCGGCGACGAGCGCGGCGCGGCGGCGGCGATGGACGGCGGACACGGGACGAGGCAACCGATGTCTCCAGCGATTTCGGCCTCGGCTGTGCTGCCGCAGCAGCGGCAGATGCAGCCCCACCACCACCCCGCGCGGCCGGCAATCGCCGATCTCTTCACCCTGTACCTCGGCGTGCGTGCATCCCTCGCCCCTAAATTCCTAATCTCCAGTCGAGTGGGCGTGTCTCTGCTAGTACTGACCCTGGTGTTGTTGGCTTGCAGATAAACTCGAAGCAGCGTGCGGAAGACCCACTGAGAGAGGGCCCGTAAGCTGCTGCTTCAGTTTCGAATTGTTTTTTTTTTTAATTTGAAAAAAAATTCCGTGACATTTGTCTTGATATCTGAACTGCTTGGCTATAATACACAGTACCCTCTAGTTTAGGTTGGTGTTAATAGGTCTGGTGAGATTTTTTGTGGCAATTTGGTTACTATATAGTTCAGGGACAAGGCTGCAATGATGATTACACATCCTGGTCATTTCAAATTTCATATGCTGTAGACCTGTTGTTCAATAACACAAATTGAATAAGTTTATTCAAAACTATGATGCTCTGTACAAATTTAATTATTCAGGAACAAGCTGCAGAAGAGAGTGACTGCTCTGAACAGAGACCTGCCTCCTCGTGATGAGCAGTTCATTTCAGATTATGAGCAGTTGCGCATGCCGTTCCCTGTAAGCAGAAGAATTATATGACTATTTTATTTTTCGTATTAGGAGGTCTACAGAAGTTTAATTCATATCTTTTTGTAGGACGTGGAGCAGTTGCAGGCAGTCACAGAATCAGTTCTCATCTCCTTTGTGCTGCAGTGCAGTAGCCATGCACCGCAATCTGAGTTCTTGCTCTTTGCTACACGGTGCCTATGTGCTCGAGGCCACCTTAGATGGGATAGCCTCCTCCCATCTCTGCTTAATACTGTTTCCTCCATAGAGGCACCTATGGTGCAAGGAGTTTCTGTTACTGGTGGTGGTCCTGCGACCCCTTCTTCAGCTATTACAATGCCAAATGCTCCAAACTTTCACCCGTCAAATCCGGCCTCACCTTTGTCAGTAATGAACACCATAGGATCTCCTACTCAGTCTGGTATTGACCAACCTGTAGGTGCAAATGTGTCACCGATTAAGGCAGCTGAATTCTCCAGCTCTGCGCAGCTTGGTACTGCAGCAAGAGGCGACCAGTCTCGCAGGGGAGCAGAAGCTAGCTATCTGCATCATCTGTCCTGCAGGATAATTCTAGCAGGGCTGGAGTTCAATCTGAAGCCAGCCACACATGCTGTGATTTTCCAGCATATGGTAAATTGGTTAGTTAACTGGGACCAGAGACCACACGGCATGGATGAAGCTGACGCAATGCAAATTTGCAGGCTAGAAAAACCTTTGCATGAATGGATGCATCTATGCTTGGATGTTATATGGATTTTAGTTAATGAAGATAAATGTCGCATTCCATTTTATGAGCTTGTACGCTGCAACTTGCAGTTTCTTGAAAACATTCCTGATGATGAAGCACTAGTTAGTATAATTATGGAGATTCATAGGAGGAGAGACATGGTGTGTATGCACATGCAGATGTTGGATCAACACCTTCATTGTCCGACATTTGGAACACACCGTTTCTTATCACAATCATACCCAAGCATAGCTGGAGAATCTGTTACTAATCTGCGTTATTCTCCCATTACTTACCCTAGTGTATTGGGAGAGCCACTACATGGAGAGGTAATGTTACATTTATCTTAATTAGCGGCTTCTCCAAATATGTTTCTCATGTATTTTTTTGGTACATGTGTCAATGTGTTTGTCATTGATGAACATGGAAACTCCTGGACAGTTTCAGTGGTAATCATCATTTACTGTTCCCTATAATGTTTTGAAGTTCATAGATGAAGCAAAAGAAAAAGAACGAGGACAGTGTAAATGCCTTGGAGAATCCAGGAAGTAGTTATGTGGTTGGTCATGAATAAATGTATAGGTCTAGTTAGGGAAATAGATTATGTTAAATTTGAATACCATTGTTATTTTTTTGAGTATATTGTATTTTTTTCTCGTATAGGAGAGTTGTGTATCATTATATTGTTAAGAAGAAAAAAAATGGGAAAAGAGCTCAGACCTCCACACCAACACACACCACTAGGATTTAGAGCATATTGTATTTCTCAAGAATGTTGATTTTTTTTGGCACTTTATTTGCCATGCACGGATTAAAATTTAAAACTCTTTATTTGCTTCTCATCACCTGCCATCTGCAACTTTGACCACACATTGTTTTTCATATAATACAATCTTATGAAGATATCTCGGAGGATAAGCAATGTGCTTCTTTTAGAGACATATATTGGTGTCAAAATTATAACACTTTTTGTGCATGAACTAGAACTACAAAAGGACTTATGTATATAACAACAAATACGGCAAATTCTGTGCTGTTGTTACTATTAAGATTTTCTCGAACACGCAGGAGAGCTGCGTATCATTGTATTAGTAGAAGAAAAAAGGAGTCATCCATAGACCCAAACACACTCACACACAGCGTAAGATAATAACAAAGTTATTAGTTAAAGGGCATATTTCATGTTATGGAGGCAATATTCATCATCACGATGGAATATGTATTTATGGCTCCTGTTGCAACATCGTTGATTCCATGTGTGTTACACGTATATGCTTACTGGTAATATACAAGCAGCATGAATGTTTATATGGAAAAACTGAAATGAGAACTATTCACATCTGTTAGCCATAAGTGGATACACATTTATTATTCCTGGTGGGCTATCAAACCTAATATTATTTTATTGTTTAGGATCTTGCAAACTCCATTCCTAAGGGTGGTTTAGACTGGGAACGTGCTCTTCGTTGCTTGAGGCATGCTCTCCGCACAACCCCATCACCAGACTGGTGGAGACGTGTTCTTCTTGTTGCTCCTTGTTACAGGTCACAGTCTCAGCAATCATCAACTCCTGGAGCTGTTTTCTCACCTGATATGATTGGTGAGGCAGTTGCTGACAGGACAATTGAACTACTGAGGCTCACTAACTCAGGTTAGTATCTGAAGCTTCACCATTCACCAATTCAATGTGGAGCTGGTAGGAATCATATTTTTCATCCATGGGAACACTCTTCCACAAAATTCTCCATGGGTACACCCCTTTCTCCAAATAGTTATGTGTGGCACTTTTTTTTCAAAAACATAAAGAGCTAGAGATAAGGATTGACAATGTTGTTAGCTTCCTCATAAAAAGTTGTTACCTATTGTGTCTTTACTCAACAAATCTTTGCATACTATTGCAGAAACTCAATGCTGGCAAGATTGGCTTTTGTTTGCTGACATCTTTTTCTTCCTAATGAAAAGTGGATGCATTGACTTTCTTGATTTTGTGGACAAGCTTGCTTCTCGAGTAACAAATAGTGATCAACAGATTCTCCGGAGTAATCATGTCACTTGGTTGCTTGCACAGATTATCCGCATTGAGATTGTGATGAACACTCTTAGTTCAGACCCAAGGAAGGTGATGTACATTTGTATGACTCTTTAAATTCTACTGTTTATTGTAATTCAATGCAATTGATTAGCTGACAATTTTCTTGTGAAACTTTCAAAGAGCTTTAGCTCTATGCTCATTCAAATCAAAATGTTTCCATGCTTCCTGTTCTTATTTGTCTCGTCATTGTTCTGGCCATTTCCTGTGCTATCAGGTTGAGACCACAAGAAAGATAATTTCATTCCACAAAGAAGACAAAAGCCTTGACGCCAATAATATTGGCCCTCAAAGTATTCTTCTTGATTTCATTAGTAGCAGTCAGACTCTGCGCATTTGGTCTTTCAACACTTCGATTAGAGAACATTTGAACAATGATCAGCTTCAGAAAGGAAAACAGATTGACGAATGGTGGAAACAGATGACGAAAGGTACTTGCTTACTCTGGAAGTACCATTGTAGTTTTGGTATATAGATTACTTTGTAGATCCAGAATTCATGGAAGGAAATTTGATGTAGTAGATAGGCAATATGTGACCAATTGATTGCAGAAAAGAATCTTACTCCTTTTTTCAAAGATAAAACTTCTTGCTCTTTTCATCGCATAAAAATACTAGAGTTTAGAGTTCATTTGGTGCTTTTGCATTTTTCTGGAGTGAGATTTATGGTTACACAAAATGTTAAGCTTTGCATTCTTTCGTGTGTCTATGATTAATATGAAAGTTACCATTTCTTCCTTCAAATAATAGCTTCTGGTGAGAGGATGATAGACTTTATGAACTTGGATGAACGAGCAAGTGGCATGTTCTGGGTTCTCTCCTTCACCATGGCGCAACCAGCTTGCGAAGCAGTAATGAATTGGTTTTCGTCAGCTGGAATGGCAGATTTAATTCAAGGGCCTAATATGCAGCCAAGTGAAAGAATAATGATGATGCGTGAAACTTACCCTCTGTCAATGTCATTGCTTTCTGGCCTGTCTATCAATCTTTGTCTGAAGCTTGCTTTCCAGCTTGAAGAGACCATATTTCTTGGCCAGGTAGGAACACCAAACATGAACTGCTGCTAAGATCTAAGTTTATTCTTTCTATTTATCTATTTTTTTAATCCATACCATCCTTTTAGTGCTCATGTGGATCTAAGTAACATGCACTTGTTTCAATATTTACAACAAGGGCATGATTTGATGATTGCAATTTCACATGATTCTATCAAATAATAGCTAAAATTTTGTGTTATATCTAAATTTTCATGTGTTTCCTTTCCTTTACATTATGTAAAGTGAACCTTTATATGTTATGAAATCATCCGTAGTCTTCAGTAAGTAGATTTTTCTAGTAGTATCTACACCTTGACAACTATATGTTTGTCAGCAAGTATTGACCTTTTTTTTGTGTGGTAGGCTGTCCCTAGCATTGCTATGGTGGAAACCTATGTGAGATTACTGCTTATAGCACCCCATTCATTGTTCCGTCCCCATTTTACGGTAAGTTCTTATGTTCTCCTCCTGTGGTGAACTATGCTAGTGGTACAGCAGCATGGCATTATGCAACCCTGAATATTCATTTTTGTTTGGTTTCTGAATTCTGACCTTCTGTAATGTAAAAGTATGTTCAAATACATGACATAGTAATGAAAATTCTGATGTCTGCCCATTATTTTATTAAACTTTTGCAGACATTAACTCAAAGATCTCCATCTATTTTGAGCAAATCTGGTGTGTCTTTGCTCTTACTTGAGATACTGAATTACAGATTGCTGCCTTTGTATAGGTATTATAAGTATAATTTCTTCCCTCTTTGTCTGATAGGAAATTTTAATTTATCAAACATATCATCAGATTCCCACCCCTCCATGAGTTTTTCTTTTTCCCTTAGGGAGGAGGGACACCATGTTTTGCACTTCTTCCACATGAAAATGAGGGAGACCTTGTTTTTTCATTTGTTTTTGTTGAAAATTTGCAATCTTTCCTTCCTTCTAGAACAACGACAAAGCCTTTTGGTTCAAGAACATTGGGGTAGTCTAATGTTCCTTCCTTCTATTAATTATTATTATGCATAATTTTCTGTGCACCAATGTGTTGTTTAGGTATCATGGAAAAAGCAAGGCGTTGATGTATGATGTCACAAAGATAATATCAATGATTAAGAGTAAACGTGGAGAGCATCGTCTTTTTAGATTAGCAGAAAATTTGTGCATGAATCTGATTCTTTCACTGAAAGACTTCTTTTTTGTGAAAAAGGAGTTGAAGGTAATGAGTGTACTTTCTTTCCTTTGGAAATTTGACAGTCACCAGATCATATTAAAATGAGCTTTTACTTTTACATGCATTTAATGCAGGGTCCGACTGAGTTTACTGAAACTCTAAACCGCATAACAATAATAAGTCTTGCGATCACTATCAAGACACGTGGAATTGCTGAGGTTGAACACATGATTTATCTTCAACCATTGTTAGAGCAAATTATGGCAACCAGTCAGCATACCTGGTCAGAAAAGACACTACGTTATTTCCCTCCTCTCATTCGTGATTTTTTAATGGGGAGAATGGATAAGAGGGGTCAAGCTATCCAAGCATGGCAACAGGTATTATTTTCTTATCTTTAGGACTGCATGTTTGGCCATTTATATGTTTTCTTCAACACTTCTACCATCTTTGCATTCCACATACATTTGGGCAGTGTTTGGTTGTTTGGACAAAGTTGGATGGCATGGAATTGTCTTGGATAGACCCTTCAGGACTTGATGGTCCCGACTGAGATGGTTCAATTTAACATGTTTGGCGGAATGTATGGGATTGTACAGGACTTTGTTTGGTTGGATGTATGGGATAGGAATATAGGATGCCACATGAATGGTTTAAATAGCTACCAACATAAGCATTATATTCATGTAAGTTCATTATTTACAAAAAAAAAATCAATAATTTTCTCAAAACAAAAATCAATACTTTTTTTTCTCGAAAATGCAGGAGAACTGCGCCTCATTATATTAAGAAGAAAGGGGAAATCAATACTTTTTATAACTATGATTATCATTATCAATACACTACTCTAATCAGTACTAAGATTTGCTAACTAAAGTTAATTATATCTTATTATTAGTAATCATCACTAATCACCCACATCAATAGTTATTATCAATAATAACATCCAATTTTAACAAATGTATAGCTAATAATTCTTAATACTGACTAGCAATGTTTTCAAATCACCTAGTCCTAAGGAACCGATCAGATGACTAATCATGGTTAGTTGTTGATCAGCTCGATTAGTTGACCTTATCCCCAGCATGTATATTTCCGTCCTATCTCACTCGATACATGCATTGACTCTATGAAGAAGGTCCCTGCTGTGATGTTGGCAAGAAAGTTGAAGCGTACTAGTAGAACCCTAAGGCATAGTGTGAGCCGAGCATCAAACAGAGCAAGAGCAAGCCATTGTGAACAGACTAGCAGAGCAGAGCAAGAGTATCAAACTATCAACAGACAAAGATCAAGCTACTGTGAATGGACTAGCAGAGAAGAGCAAGGATATGGAGCGCCTCAGAATACACTCACCCTTGGATCTAGAGCCATGCAAATGTGGAAGGGAAAGGAGCTGCTGAGCCTGTGGTGCTTGTCAGCTTGAGGAACAGGGATGGGATCCCGCAGGTTTCAGGAACAGAGCTGGGCGGATGTAGGGATGGAAGCCCATGCCAGCTTGAGGAAGGGAGCCAACTGTGGCTTGAAGGGATCGCGGATGGATGGTGGTGGAAGTGCGAGCTAGAGTTTGGTGGCCGGCGCCTCCTTTTTCGATTGTGCATCATGGAAGTCACCAGGGCAGCAGGGTATCCTAAACCTAATAATAGACCAAATTGCCAACCCAATACCTCAATTGTCAGCCCAATATCCTTACACCAGCAGGCAGCCTAGTTGTCACTCGTCCCTGATCGGACAACTAATTGCGATAAGTCGATGACTTGAAACCTAATCGGACTAATTGGGTTGGTGGATTTGATAATCAATGTCAATGGGAGGGTGGGAGAGAGGTTTAAAACTTATCAGATCTCCAAAAATATTGAATTTTCCATTTTTTAGCATAGTACTGTTTATAGCGTCTTAAATTGCTATCACATGTTTATCAGTGAAGGTTTGGGGGCGAGCTGCATTATTCTTTGCCTTTTGTATTGATAATTTACCTTTTTCTTCAGGCAGAAACAACTGTTATTAACCAATGTAATCAGCTGCTCTCACCATCTGCTGAGCCAAACTATGTCATGACTTATTTGAGCCATAGTTTCCCTCAGCATCGTCAATATCTTTGCGCTGGTGCTTGGATGCTGATGAATGGACATCTTGAGATCAATAGTGCAAATCTTGTATGTTTTAATTATTCTTTTAATGTGACTGTCATTTGTTTGTCTTTCTATGTATTTATCTCATGATCTTCATGCAGGCTCGTGTCTTAAGAGAGTTTTCACCTGAGGAAGTTACAGCAAATATCTATACAATGGTTGATGTGCTTCTGCATCATATCCAATTTGAGGTGCAAAGAGGGCATCTAGCACAGGTTTGCTTACCCAGAACAAGAACTGTTTTATTTATCTTACTGGTGTATTAAATTAACTCCTTTTCTCTTTAAAGCTTATGTGATCTTTTCAGAAACTACCATGTAAAATTTCTGATTACTTATTTTATGCAGGACTTACTATCCAAAGCAATCACAAATCTTTCTTTCTTTATATGGACACATGAACTCCTTCCGCTGGATATTCTATTGCTAGCTCTTATTGACAGGGATGATGATCCTTATGCCTTACGCCTTGTGGTAAAGACTTTTGAAACTTTCCAATCAATTCCATTTTTCTGAAATCATGTTGAACCATAAATTTTCATTTAGTTTCTATCGATTTTATTTGAATGCAAAATAATTTAGCTGTAAAAATTCTATCACTCTTCTGCTTTCAAATGTAAGTCATTTAGGACATTGATTGAGAAGGTCCAGAGTTGTGTTTCCTTTTTTTTAACAAAAAACATTGATGATTATAGTAGCATCAATCTTATGTTTTCCATTGATGGTCAAAGCTCATGAAATTTGTCAGACAAATCCCAAAACGATCACATTTCTGATAGAGGGTGTAGCCCATTGAACTGTTCTTGGTCACACTTTAAAGCTGTACTTATATTATATTCACAGATCTTGAATCTAGTGCAAGTGGTATATCCACAGTGTGACCATCCAAATATTCTCAATAGTGATGTCCCTATGCTTGTACTTAGGACTATTGACTAGTGCATTTTCTTACTGTACTCTGTATCTGCTTAGATTCTGTATTGCTTGTATCACGGTTCCTAAAATGGATCCACTTTGCTAAATTTAATATATTACTAGTTGCTTCAGCCGTGCATGCACATGATTAATGTTGATCATCAATTTACCATCACAGATAAGTCTGCTTGAAAAGCCAGAACTTCAGCAAAGAGTCAAGAATTTCTGTAATACTCGTTCTCCAGAGCATTGGCAGAAAAATCAACATCCAAAAAGAGCTGAGCTCCAGAAAGCTCTTGGCAGCCATCTCTCATGGAAGGACCGGTAATTGGAATCCTTTAGTATATTATACTTACTAAAGTGCTTTATACAAGTCAATGGCATTAAGTAATTATGCAATTACATTTCTCATGTCTGATATTTGTGTGACACGGCACCCATATAATAAATAGGTTCCATTAAAAAAGCTGTGTTCTGTTGAATAGCAATTTCATCTATTTATTGCATAGTTATGTTTTTTATATTAATTTGGTTGCCTGATAAAATTTGATATTTTGGATGTGCTGGTCATGTTTTTTGACAGTATGGTATTTTATTAGGATATATTTTATCTATCTATGGTCAGTGATTGTTTATCCATTATATCCCAGCCTTAAACTAAATTTTGTAATATATGCTGCACCTATTCCAAAAATATATGGCTACTATTGGCTGTCAACTTAACAAACAGATTGCGAGTTTTTTTTTTTCTGAGATACATGTTGATACATCAGATGTTATTCTACTTTAGCACAGGGCTACATGTCTACCCTTTTTTATGCTTGTTCTTTTCTTTTGATGTTTCTTTCGTTCTGTGTCTCCTAAAGCTTTTAGGATAATGTATCATTTAAATTGGAGACATTTCCATATTTGATTTTGGTTTTTAACTGTAGTGTTCACTATTTTTGTTTTCAATGGTGGTCATAGAATCTTGATTTACTCTGGTTGTGTTAATGCAGCTATCCACCCTTCTTCGATGACATTGCTGCGCGCTTGCTTCCTGTTATCCCACTGATTATTTATAGGCTTATTGAGAATGATGCAACAGACATTGCAGACAGAGTTCTTGCATTTTATTCCTCCTTGCTTGCCTTCCACCCGCTAAGATTTACATTTGTACGTGATATTCTTGCGTATTTCTATGGTCATCTTCCAATCAAACTAATTGGTAGGATCCTCAACCTGCTGGGTGTTAGCACTAAGGTAAACCTATTTACTCTTTTAGTTGTAACACTTTGTACCTAACACGTACTAACTGTGAGCTTTTTGCAGACCCCCTTTTCGGAATCTTTCGCTAAATATTTAGTGTCGTCAAATTCTTCAATATGTCCACCACCAGAATACTTTGCCAACCTGTTGCTAAACCTGGTTAATAATGTTATACCTCCTTTAAGTAGCAAATCCAAATCAAACCCAGCAGACACAACACGCTCAACTTTCAACAAGCATCATTCATCTTCACAACCTGGTGGAGTCGGTAACACTGATGGCCAGAGGGCATTTTATCAGAATCAGGATCCTGGGTCGTATACACAGCTTGTTTTGGAAACAGCAGCTATTGAGATTCTCTCACTTCCTGTGCCTGCTGCTCAAATAGTGTCCTCTTTGGTTCAAATAATAGCACATGTACAAGCAATGCTTATACAATCAAATAGTGGCCAAGGAATGTCAGGTGGTTTGGGGCAAAGTTCTGGGCTGCCAACGTCTCCTTCAGGAGCTGTTGAATCCTCAGGTCCCAACCAAGCAAACAGTGCTGCAAGTGGGATCAATGCCACTAACTTTGTTTCTAGGAGTGGCTACTCCTGCCAACAGTTGTCTGTTTTGATGATTCAAGCATGTGGTCTTTTGCTGGCACAACTCCCACCAGAATTCCACATGCAACTATACTCAGAAGCAGCTCGAGTGATAAAAGACTGCTGGTGGCTTGCTGATAGTTCCAGGCCTGTTAAAGAGCTTGACTCTGCTGTTGGCTATGCACTGTTGGATCCTACATGGGCTTCCCAAGACAATACATCAACAGCCATTGGTAGAACATTTTTCTTTAGTCTTATGAGCTAAGATCAGATCAGAGTTAACTAAATGGAAAATTATATGGTGCCCTCCTTAGCTAAAATACCATGTTGCATGCAATGTTTAAAAAATCATCACAAAAATCATGTATGCAGTACACCTTAAGTTAAGTGTAGCCGCAATAATTGAGTTTGAAATTCATCTTTGATGTTGAGATTAAAAAAAAAAAACAGAAGTGTCACTGTCAACACATGATGAATGGTGCCAGGTTGACTGCTTGTCTATTTTATTTGTTGTCATCTAGGATGAATTTCAAACTGAATTGTTGTGGCTATACATAACTTTATGTGTATTACATACATGATTTTTGTGACGATTTTTGGAACGTTGCAACATGGTGTTTTAGCTATTGAGGGCGCCAGCCCCCTGGGCGCCAAATCTTATAATATGCTAGTGCCTCACTTATGTCTTGTGTTGTCTGAGCTTTGGTTGCAGGTAACATTGTTGCCCTTTTGCATTCATTTTTTAGCAATCTTCCACAAGAATGGCTGGAATCGACCCATACTGTCATCAAACACCTTCGGCCAGTCAATTCAGTTGCCATGTTAAGAATCGCCTTCCGCATATTGGGTCCCTTGTTACCTCGTCTAGCATTTGCTCGGCCTTTGTTCATGAAGGTATATACTTGTTTTTCCCTTCATGGTTACTCCAAAATTTAAAATCTGTGCTATATATTTATTTTTTCCTTTGAACTAAAAGCTCATCCAACCTTGAAGGAACTAGGTGTTTTTTTTAAAAAAAATATGCTACTAAATTAGTTGCATTGTTCGGTTTTTGCAGACCTTGGCTTTACTCTTCAATGTTTTGGGTGATGCCTTTGGTAAGAACCCTCAGGTCTCAAATCCAAATCCCGCGGAGGCGTCAGAAATTGCAGACATAATTGACTTCTTGTAAGATATATATTTTTCTCATCCCGTGTCAAAGTTTTACTGCATATAGTTATCTCCGTATCCATCTCAATATCATGATTTCCTTCTCATGCTAAACAGGCATCATGCGGTGATGTATGAAGGCCAAGGGGGTCCTGTTCAGAGCACGAGCAAACCCAAGCTGGAGATACTGACATTATGCGGGAAAGTAATAGAAATTTTGAGGCCAGACGTGCAACATCTTCTCTCCCACCTGAAGATTGATCCCACCTCTTCAATCTATGCTGCAACGCATCCAAAGCTCGTTCAAAATCCATCCTAATGTCATAGCTTACAACTTGCAAGTGTATTCTAATGATACAAGATGCTTCGAACCACTGCAGAAGTCTCGACGTGCGATGCTGTAGGAGTAAGATCAGTAGAATTGCAGTAACTGTAGCATGTATCCTCATCCAACGGGAATCTAGATCTTCCCGTAATGACCAGGGGCCTATTCTCAAGTGATTCGGTGTTGTCAGTTGTATCCTTTAGCTAGAATGTTGTACAGTAAATACTAACTGCTTAAGTGTGTATTAGGACATGCATAATTACATTTTGTAAGCAGTAATCTTGGAGGTCATCTTACCAGGCTAAAGAATCCGAATTTTGGCTGCCTTGTCTGCGAACCATGCGACATTTGTATCCTGTCGCATTAAGGAGTGAGCGACAACCGACACGGTCGCATGGTGCAAGATTTTGTGCCGGTTGGTCGATCGTCACCGTGCAGATCTCGTCGTAACAGTGCTGCATGTGTGGAAGGTTGTCCGAGGAGTGACTGCAGCATCAGTTAATAGTGTATGTGTCCCATACGAACTGTGCACATCTTACGCAATGAATTGACAACGGCTTACACGGAGTCACGGGCCACAGGACCGGGTCCTAGTATAAGTTCCTGTTGTCGACATCATTGGTCCGTTTTCCAGGTCGATAATCGAGCGCCTTTCATCTCTCTTCGTACTTTCTCTAGTTCCGCGATCCCCCTCAATCATCTATAGAACTGATATCTCAATTGTAGCGATTGCAAGGAGCCTCTAAATTAGGTCAGATTTAGCTTAAACCTTTAGACGAGCTCTATATATAGGTGCACATTATATGTACGACCCTTTGAATAGGTGACCTAGAGAAAATCTTACAGAGGGAGTTAGATAAATTGGTTGAGGAAAAATTGAAGTTATGTAACACGAGTTCTTTAATTGATAAATATTTTCTTATAAGGATGATCAGGTTCGTGTGCAAGGTTGGGAGGTGCTCTGCCCACCAGAGCCTCAGCAGTTGTTCACCTCCAAGCTCGTAGAGCTGAAAAGCCTAGCAACTTTTTTTTTGAGAGAAAAAAACCTATCAACTTAACAAGTACCAACAAGACCTTTGAGGTACGTCGATGTTGCCGGACTGCAAAGGAGATCGGTTCCTATAATTGAATGCGTTTAATGGGAAGAACAGTTGCATTCCTTTCTTTTCTTTTTTTTTTGAGAAGTGGAACATTCCTGTTAAAGCTGAGGAGAGGTTATGAAGAGCAGCTTTTGACGATGCAGTTATTTCTGGCAAATAGGTGGACTAATCTAGGCTAGGCCTACCCGGTGGTGGAATGTAACAGCAGTGGGAGGTGTTTCTGGAAGCAATAGTGTAAGGGCAATCGTAATGGCTGGCTTATAAACCAGCTCTTAGAATTTTTGTCATGTTTTAATACAAGGAAGAGAACAATTAGCTCTTACTTAGAGCATCTTCAATAACTCCCTAAATCAACTTGATATTTTTATAAATTTGGCAAAAACTCAAAAAACCTTCTCCAACAACTCCCTAAACTAACTTTGTATTTTTCCAAACTTGCTAAACAACCCCCTCGCGCGCATAACTTCCCGCAGTGCGGAACCGGGCGCGTACGCCCCCTCCCCCCGCGGCCTACACCTCCCCTCCCCTTAATTTACTCTTTTTTTATTCTTTTTACCTGAAAAATTTATACCGGTGTCTATGACTAGCGGACCCGGCTCTTCGTTCGTTCGTTTTGATAAATGTGTTTTAGGGAGTTGTTGGAGAGAAGTCTTTTTTTTACTTGACAAATAAATTAGCAACTTGCTAAAACTCAAGATTTAGCAAGTAAATTATACCAAGTTGTTGGAGATGCTCTTAAGACCTAGACTCTTACACACATTCCAAGATCATGTATGAATGTAATGTAAGTCTAATCATTAAGAGTTCGTATTATTAAAGAAGTTGACTTAGAGCTAGCAGCTAGTTCATACCACTACGGGTGCCTAAGGTAGCGAGCTATCTGTGTTGGCAAATTTTCCTGGGAGCGGTAGACTAAACTTGTGTTGTCTGGGTTAGCTAAACTGAAGGATGTTTCCCATCCGAATGCTGTAACTGAATTTATTAAGGAAGGGGCTTGGCCCTAGAACTCTAAACAAAAGGATAATCAGGTCTTTTGATTAAGTGGCTTGCAGCTGTACATGAGGCAAAGTTAGAATCCAATTGAATAAAGTGCTGTCAACTAACCTCAAACCATCTTATAGAGATCATTATAACATTATCATGAGGTAGCCAGTATTTATCTTGATGTCCATGTTTTCATGTATTGATGCAATGCAATCATTTTAGAACATGTAGAACTGAAATTTGTGGAATCTGATAACACTACGGGTATGTTTGCTTGTCAGCCATAGTCTACTACAACTAACCTTAGTCAAGTGTGGCAAACCACAAGAAGTGTAGCTGACAAATTGTTTGCCACACTTTGTCACATGTCTAAGTAAATCTTAGCATACTTTTTTACTGTATGACATGTGAAGCTTAAAATAATCATGTCTAAACTTAGTTATCAACCAAACACTTGACAACTTGATCAAATTTGTCTGAAATAAAGTATGATAAAGTGTGACTAGTAACCAAACAGCCTTCAAGGCACTCGGTGCCGTGTTTGAAGAGCAAGTCACTGTCGAAGAAGGTTAACAAGAAACTAAGATTAAAATATAAAATATTATGATTAGAGAGTTACTTCCTCCGTCCCTAAATAACTGTTATTTTTGCTTCCCTAGAAACATCTTTGACTAAATATATATTAAAAATAGTAATATTTATCATACATAATTGTAAATGTTGTATGTATTTGCTATAAATTAAGTCAAAGTTGTTGTACGAACATCAACTGACCAAAGGCTCTCCATAGCAGGTGGTCTAGTGCAGGCATCGGACCGCAGCCCCGCAGGCAAAGCCAGGACCCGCCGTTCAGCAGCTCAGCTGAGGACTGAGGACTGAGGACTGAGGCCAGTCAGTCAGTCAGAGACGGGCTCACACGTGCGAGTCGCCCCGCCCCAGCTCCCCGCCACGTGGGCGCGGCCCTTTCCACTTTCGGGCCGCGTCTATTAATCCCCCCGCGGCGCGCCTCCTCTCCAAATTAAGGTTTCTGCTCGCGTGAAACCTCTCAGCCTTCACTCGAGTGAGAGTGCGTGACTGCGTGTGTCCATCGCCGGAGAGAGAGAGAGGGGACGCAGCAATCGAGTCAAACACGCTCTGTCTCTTGGGCTCTCTGTCGACGGCGGGAGAGTGAGAGAGTGAGAGAGTGAGATGGGCAGGCAGCCGTGCTGCGAGAAGGTCGGTCTCAAGAAGGGGCCGTGGACCACGGAGGAGGACCAGAAGCTGGTCACCTTCCTCCTGTCTCACGGCCATTGCTGCTGGCGGCTCGTCCCCAAGCTCGCGGGTGCGGTGCCTAACTACGCTTGATCACCATCTCCATCCTTCTTAATCTGACACGAATGCATGCAGGCCTGCTGAGGTGCGGGAAGAGCTGCCGGCTGCGGTGGACCAACTACCTGCGGCCGGACCTCAAGAGGGGCCTCCTCTCGGAGGAGGAGGAGGCGCTGGTCATCGACCTCCACGCGCAGCTCGGCAACCGGTGGTCCAAGATCGCCGCGCGGCTCCCCGGGAGGACGGACAACGAGATCAAGAACCACTGGAACACGCACATCAAGAAGAAGCTCAAGAAGATGGGCATCGACCCCGTCACCCACCGCCCGCTCGCCGCCGCTCAACTCCTGGCGCAGGTGACGGCGAGGGAGGAAGAGCGCTGTGACGAGCCCACCAAGCAGGCGTCGTGGCAAGGGCCGGCGGCGGCGGGCGCCGACGACGACGGGGACGAGGACGAGGAGGAGACAACGCCGGCGAGCGCCGCGCAGCCGCACGGCGCCGGCGCGACGACCTCCCCTGCCTCCGCAGCGGCGGCTGAGGCTGGAGCCGTCTCGCCGTCCTGCTCCTCCTCGTCCGCCTCGGCCTCCGCCGCGAACCCTGCTGGCGCGGACGTGGCGGCCTGCTGCTGGCCCGACCCCGACCCCATCGACCTCTTCTTCGAAGAGGATGGCATCATGGACCTGGACTGGGCGGGCATCCTGTCGGGCTGCGGCGACGCCGCCGCCGCCGCCGCTGACATCGGCGTCGATCTGTTCGACCATTACCCCGGCGATGGCTTCGATGAGCAAGTCTGGATGTGACGCTTCCTGGCCTGATAGCAGTACACTTGCGGGTAGGGTGATTAGAGCTGTTGTTAATTACAGTACTCGTGATCATATCTCTGTTCGATCTTATGCATTGCGTTGCGTGTCATGTTTGTTTCCTCTTTGGTTTCTTGCTTGGGTCAATTCAAGTTCGTCCGTGTCCATCATGCATGCATGGTTTGCTGGTATGTGGTATGGAGAGAAGCCCGGTGTGTGTGGTTCGTGCAAATGGAGGAATGAATTGTGATTGCGTCATGCTGTTGATCTCAATCTCATGGCCAGTTCAAGAGAGCAGCTGTCAAATCCGTCTCGGTTCTCACCACTCGTGCACAGTTCAGGAATGTGAAGTTTCTGATGCAGCGTGCTACCTTCCACGGTACTGTACTATCTTCAAGTACAGATTAGCCTAGGCCCTAGGGAGGACAAGGTCAAAACACAGAAATTAATTGCGTAACCCCCCAGCCAAATCAAAATTCTTGAGATAATGCCTGCTGCAAAAACCCGACAGTACCAGAGCTCTGAATGTCCATTGAAGCATGCAAAAATGACCTTGTATCAATAAACCCTTCCTTTTTGTGATGCCAGAACAAACTTTTCCTGTTGACCAAACACTCCTCTGTACAGTACTGCGTTGACCTTTGAATGAAGCAAATAAATAAAAAGAAAATCTCGATTCGACCTTTCACGGTGCTATCCTAGCCAGCTGTGAATCAGATATGTCCGAGGTAGTAGTAGTTTATGTTAGTGTAAAGTAAGGAGAGCACAAAGTCACAGCGGGCGTGGCTAGCTTATGATGATGCATGATAACAAAGAAGAAACGATTTAACGATCAACAGCAGATCATCAGGTTATAAAATTCAGCACGTAGTAAGGACTGAAAATGTGTCTTGACTGACAGACTAAGTCCAGCTCCATGGCCGCCGCTACACCTGGAGTAACGAGCGCCAAAGACCAACCATGGTCCGGCTCGACCGAGCACTCGCCTCTCTGCAATGGGAAGAGCGCTTTCCTCTTGCCATCTGCACGCCCTGTCCAAACCGGTGCCAGGGATTGTGTTGTATTTTAACAAGAGTAGTATACTAGAGAGTCCTGCACTAGGTGGACAAAAGCCTTATTGCAAATCATGTAACGACTCAGCCTTGTAATTACACTATTTCTATCTTAATACTAAAGACGCGTAAACCTTTTATATGATCGAGAAAAAACTAACAGATTAAGTACTCATACAAAACAATTTTTTTCTAGCATCTAGGGCCGATGACCTGTCTCGCCTGGATGAGACTGACTTCTCGGGCCCAGTCACAAACCAAACAAGCCTTCGACGATACATACTCTCAGCGATCATTTCGCGTACGAGTACATCAAGAGTCAGGTTTATAATCTTTGTTTAATCTATAATTTAGCTAATGGCTTTTAGCAATTGTAATACGAATTTGATACTAATAAATTTATAATTAAATGTACCATCCAATAAACACCAGTTTATAATTATAGATAATGTAAAATAAAGTAAATGGATGGTCAATATATAATTTAGGTGAGCGTGACATGCCACAAGATGTCTTATAAACTAGACCGTTTTAAATTATTAGTCCGGTGGGAGTAATAGCATCATAGCATGTGATGAAGATACCAGTAAACTAGGGTCTTGTTTAATTCCCACCGCAAAAACTTTTCACCCATCATATTGAATGTTTGGGCACATACATGAAGTACTAAACATACACTAAAAAACACCAAGTTATATAGGTACTAAACATACACTAAAAAACACCAAGTTATATAGATTGTATGTAAATTGCGAGATGATTTTTTTAAACCTAATAGGTTATGTTTTGACAATGTTGTGCTATAGTAAACGCGTGTTAATGATAGATTTATTAGTCTTAATAAATTCATCTCATGGTTTCTAGGCGGAATATGTAATTTGATTTTTTTATTAATTTATTTTTCAATATACTAAATAAGTACCAGAATATCTGATGTGACACGCAAAAACTGTTCACACCTAACTAAACAAGGCGTAGGGTACTAGGCTAGTACTACACATAGCTCTATCTAACACATACTCCATCCGTCCCTAAATAAGTGTCGTCGTTGGTGTGCGTGCCACGTGTTTGTCTCAATTTGTAGAAAATATGTGCAATTTTTATATCTCCAAATAATTTTGTTAAAAAACTAGATGTAAATATCTTTCCGATGATATTAATTGCTTAGCAAAAATATTAATATATTTTAATATATAATTGCCGGTAGTTTTTTCTCGATAAGCGAGAACGAAACTTATTTAGGGACGGATGGAGCACGGAGGAGTACTCCGTACTACTCACAGTCATCACCAGTGAGGCATTGACGGTATCAGCTCCAGGAGTAGGAGACGAGACACGAGAGTGGTACACGCATCAGCGCTGAGTGAACTGCGGTTACATCGATCGAAACTAGCTAGCTGTCAGGTCAGGCACACGGTAGGTGCCCGGTCACGGGCCGCGGGCGTCGCACTCCCAGGACGTACGACGCGACTGGGCTCGCCGGCTTCCATTGGGTACGCTACAGCAACGCCGTGCCTGATCCTGAACCTGAAGGCTGCTAGTAGCTCAAGTGGTGACTTGGGTGGCGAATGGTGATGTGCCCGAAGCCGATCGCCCGGGCGGCAGACGCGCGAGACAGGGAGCTTTGCCGAAAGCGACGCGCGCGCCCGTCGTCGTTCCATCGGCCTCTGCAAAAGCCAGAGCTAACTGCCCGGCCCGCCATTACCTGCTGCTGGCCGGCCACCACAGCACAGAGCCGTGCTGTGTGTCTCTGTGACTCCTCTGTGTGTGTAGTCGCCGCGGGGAATGTTTCGCCTGGATCGCCCCTGCCCTACCCCTGCCTCCCGCGGCGTGGCGTCAGCGTGGCGTCATGGCTGCGTCACCGGTTTACCTTCGATCGTAGGAGAGACTCGTCACTCGCGTCATCATCAGCCAGTCACCGATTCTTCTTCTTCTTCGTCGTCGTCTTCTGTTGAACAGAACATTCACTGCCCGGGGAATACCTGTGGGGTGCACGACGAACGAGAGCTAGACACGTCACTCATTTTGCGAACAGGCTTCGATGCGTATGTAGTAGTACATGGTGCATCGTCGCACCTCATTATAGTACCTGAGCTGTCTAACGACTAGCGTGCATGCAAATCTCGTACCTGTCTAAAGAACAGCAGGCACACAGTAATTCGTATATAGGCCGAGCGAGAATAGGAAAAATAAAGATGGATGAAAACCGCACACGTACAGCTCAAAACTCATCTGTACTGTACGTACGCGTCGCGCAGGCTACCATGATGGCGGCAAAATCGTTACGCCGACAAAGCAAGCTAGCTAGCTCATCACATCATCCACGAGACCACGACACATGATGTGCGGTACTGCGGTGCAGCGCAGCAGAGAATTGCATTGCATGCCCGGCCCGGACGCCGCGCGCGGCAGCGAGTCAGCGACGGATCGGTCGGTCGGAGTCGGTGCTGGCGCCGTCGAGTGGGTGGCGGCCGGCTGGCGACGAGCGGCCGGCAGAGCCCCAAGTGTCTCGCCGCGCCCGCGCGCGTAGTACGTGTGGACCTCGGCGCGCTTTTTCTCCTTTTTCCCGCTCAGGGAGTCAGGGCTCGACTCGGAAGGCGCCGTGGCCGATCGTGCCGGAATGGCCCGAAATGACGGTGCCTTTTTCCGGGGCAAAGCAAAGGGGACGTGTCAGGCGCTGCAATGATGGGACAACGAACGAACTCGGATCTCGCCGTGCCCGGACGCACGGACCCACGTCCAGGTCCACGTACGCGAGGCCGGGGCCTGGGCGCCTGGCGCTCTCTCCTTCTCTCCTCTCGCGCCTCGTCGTGCCATTGCCACTGCCACAACAGGGTTTTAATTTGCCGTGAGTGGAAGCGTGGTGCGCTGTTGCATGCGTCGCGCGCGGCCATCCCGGCGCCCAGAGAAAGGTGCCGCCGCCGCCATCTTATTATTCTTTGGTGGGCGCGCGCGGTGGTGGCCCGGCCGCGGCGCCACGCTCATCCATCCGCTACACTATTCTATTCTATACTCCTGGCGAGCAGATTAAGTGCTTGTTAACTCCGACACACGTAGTGCCGGTCAAATAATTAAACCAAGCGAAGATCTATCTATCACTATACGTACGAAAGAAAAAGGACTAAAACAAAGAACCCCGCGCTAGCGTGCATTCGAGCCTTTTGTTTGAGGTATATATATACAAATTGCATGCCCCAGATGACCGACCGATGATGGGATGAACCTAGGCAAGGCCAAGACCGGGCGGGCCCGGGATGGAATCTGCCTTCGATCACCTGAGCCGTCCACGGCAGCTCGATCGGGTGCTCGGTCGCCCGCACCCGCAGGCGCGGTTTCCGCGTAGAGTAGCATTTTCGAGCGAACCACCACCCGGCACCGGCACTGTGGTCGACGGATGTGACGGTCGGCAAGGGGAATTGTTGGAGTTTGGTACAGCAGATGGAAGACCTGCCCCGGAGCCGGCGCGTGGAATCCCGGTGCAGCGCGCGCGCCCGCGAGACGTGACAGCTGACAGGATCGATGGAGAACCCATGATCGATCCTTCGATCCGCAGCATGCACATTGGAAACGCCATCGTACGCAATGAAACAGTACTGGCCTTGTTTAGATACACTCAAACTATCAATTTTTTTTTTTCACTTTCTCTCTATCACATCACCATCACATCAATGTTTGGACGCATGCATGAAGCATTAAATATTGGTAAAAATAAATAACTAATTATACTTTTAGTATGTACATGTCGAGACGAATCTTTTGAGTATACTAGTCCATATTTAGACAAAGTTTGTCAAATAACAACGAAAGTGCTACAGTTGAGAAATCGGTTGCATCTAAACAAGCCCCTACTATGCTACTATTGCCTCGATCAGTACATGCTGGCCCTGTGTGCGCGGATCGGATGCCGCGATGTGGCTGCAAAGCAAAGCCGATTGAGCTTAGCAAATTATAAAGCGTGTGTGCGTCGTCCTATCATTTGCAGCCAAGCGGCAGGCAGCATCATCATGTCATGGCGCCATTCGTACTCCGCTCGATCCCGCTAGCTAGTGGTAGTGGGTTTAGGTGCGATGAGATCTGCCGGGGCCGGCCGCCGGCCCCGTGCTCCATTTCTGATGGATCTGATTATTAAGTACCTTATCCTCCCTACCCATCCCCTCAGCATTCCATTCCATTCCATTTCCAAGCTCGGCGGGCGATCGATATCCATCGTGTCAGTTTCTTTTCTTCATCACCCACTATATCATTTCGATCGTTTCGTTTCATTTAGACATGCTGATCGAGCTTTACTTCTTGATTCTTCAATTCTACGGGGCCAGATGCTACACGCGCCAATGCCGTGCCGTGCATGCCCATGGGGCATAGTGTTTTTGCGTTACGTGCCATGCCAGTGCCAGCACGACGCGCGGCGATCGACCGTGATGCGCGTGACGATGACACCCACGTACGTCAACGACCCGCCGGCCGCGCGCGCGCGCTAGCTATCCGACCCGCTAGCTGTGTGTGCGTGTGCGTCTCAGGCAAATTAAAGTTCGCTTACTGAATGAACAGAGAGAGCAGAGCACGTCAGCCCGTGCTGGCGACGTAGGAACAAGAACGTGACGATGACGAAGGGAATGAATAGTGCTCTCGGCTGCTCGCTGTCGCATCGTATCGCCACGACACGCCCGGCCGTCGCACGCCTGCTCGGCACGGCATGCACTCACGTCACGTACACGTACTGCGAAAACACGTTACTACGTGCGTGGGTAGGTGTAGGTTGCGGAAGAAACACGCCCTGGCGGCGCGGGCCGGACGTCCACGGTCCAGTAAGTACTACTGGATGGATATCAGCTGTATGTAATTTGCCCGGCCCACGTACAGATGGGTGCCTTCTGATTAGCATCTCACGGCCCACTTCATGGCCCTTTTTCTTAGTAGCCCAATGGTGCCGTGAGCGTCTCTTCTCTTAGGGCCTGTTTGGGACAGCTCCACCTCTAAAAAACTGAATCTGAATCCGGGATTCGCTAGGGAGCAGCTCCACCAGTGGATTCGAGATCCACCACAGAACCGTTTGGATAACAAAATAGCTCCAGATCCCATAAGGGCATTTTGAATAGAATGGACATATTTGCCCTTGATGTAGGTCCCACTTGTCAGCGTCTGGAAAAATCATTTCGTCTTCCTCCTCCGAGCGCACAGGGCCGGGCGGCCGTGCGGTGGTCCGGTCAAGGGAGCAGCGGACGCTCGACTGGCCGGGGGGACGGCGGAGGGCGGCTCCCGCGCACGCCGGCCAGGGAGCGCCGCGACGGGGCGGGGCGGGGCGGCTCCCACGCACGCCGGCCAGGGAGCCCCCGCGGCGGGCGGAGCGGCGGCGCGCGAGCAGCGGCCCGCAGTCGACCGGGCGAGCTTCGGGCACGGGGAGCGGCGAGCGCGCGGTCGACCGGGGGAGCTTCGGGCGTGGGGAGCGGCGGGCGAGCAGCGGTGCGCGGCGGGCGCGTGGCCGGCCAGGGGAGCGGCGGGCGCGCGGTCGACCGGGGGAGCTTCGGGCGTGGGGAGCGGCGGGCGGAGCAGCGGTGCGCGGCGGGCGCGTGGCCGGCCAGGGGAGCGGCGGGCGCGCGGGGAGCGACGGGCGGAGCGGCGGCGCGCGGAGGAAGAAAGAACGTGAAGAGGAAAAAGAACGCGAGGACGAAGAAAGAACGAACCGTTTTTTTGTGTAATCAGTGGCATTGGTGGGTAATTTCTCCTAGATTCACCAAACTCAGTTTGGTGGAGCACCCCTTGAGGAGATCCACCAAAAACGTGAATCCAACCCTCAAATTCACCATTTTAATGAATCTGGATTTGGTGGATCTGAGGTGTTTGGCAAACTTTTTGTGGAGTGGAGCTAGATTTGGTGGATCTGGAGCTGGTGGAGCTGTCCCAAACAAGGCCTTACTCGAGAGGTCCGTTCTACTCGTGTGCACGGCAGTATTCGAATCGAAAAGAAAAAAAAAAGTGCCGATACGATATGCCTGCCTTCTTAGCGTCAGCTAATGGACACCCGGAAGTCTGAAGAAACGGCAACCGTGCTTGATTTGGAGTTCAGGTTCTACATCGCTGATACTACATGTTGTTGGATTTGGAGTTCAGGTTCTAACAGCTCACACGGCCCGAGCCACGTTCCCACCGCTGCTGGATCTCGAGTCCAAAAGAAAACCACAAGAATCCACGCCCCGGTGACGTCCAAAACGACCGATCTCTGTGTCCATGTTCCCTCCCCGCGACGGATAGCATCGCATCGCATCGCATCTGGTTACGCCACGCCACGGCCCCCGCCAGGCCGCCAGCACGCCTAGGCCAGCCTGAGCCAGCCGCGCAGCCGCCTCGTCGTCTCCCGGACCCCTGCGCCGCACCCGCACCCGCACCCGCCCACAGCAGCAGGCAGCATCGACCTCGGCCCGGTCCCGTGTCGCTTCGTAGTTCGTCCCCCTTCCCCCGCGCCGCGCCCCAGCCCCAGCAGCAGCGGATTCCCTTCCCCTCGAGAGATCCGGCCCTTCGTGCGGTCGCCGGAGAGAGCGGCATGGGGCTCTGGGACTCGCTCCTCAACTGGCTACGGAGGTTCGTGCTGCCGGGCTAACTATTTCTCACTCTCTCCCCCCATCTCCCGTCGTCTGGCCTCGCCCCTTTCGCTCCAATCCATTCATTTGGTGGAAATCCGTCCCGCCCCTTCGTTTCGCTCAGCACCTTCGGGGTTCGGGGTGTCTCGATTGGGGCGGGACAATGAGTTCTCTTGGGATTGCGTTCGACTGGGATTGCTTTGCGGCGATGTTATGCTGCTTGATGGCGAATTCAAGTGGGTCGCGTGCTATGCGCAGTTAGATCCACGCTAGTACGTAACAGTTACCGCACGCAAGCAATCGTCAGTTGCTTCTGTATACTAGCCTTGGTAGATCTTCAATGCTGTCAGGATAGTTATACAGTACGTACAAGGATAAAGAGAATTGATTGGAGTACGGATTCAAACTTATATCGTGTTTACTTCAGCTGTTTGGTCGGCGATTATGATGGCAATATATATACTCACGATTGTTGAACGAAGATGGATATATACAAGATCAAGCTTCTGAAGTACTATAAAGAGGATGCCCGAAAGATGTTTAAATTCGATTTTTAAAAAAGTGCCTACAATCTGCAGTGTCAATGGAGACTTCCATTGTTAGGAACTTAGGATCTGTCCCTGCCCTTCAGGAATGCTTTATCATGTTTGGTGTTTTTTTTTTTTTCAAAAACATGCCTCTGTGGCAGAACATTTTTATTTCTCTGTTTACTCTTAGTTCTGCTTGTGACAACTGAGATCCTTTCTCTGCTAGTGTGAAATTAGTAGGTGTACCAGTGTGTACATTTTGTTGGCTTTTAAGCATTGCATATTGATCTGTCGCAATTCTACTCATGGCAGTAATATTTATTTTTCAGCTTGTTTTTTAAGCAAGAAATGGAACTCTCCCTGGTTGGGTTGCAGAATGCTGGGAAGACATCGCTAGTCAATGCTGTTGCTGTATGCATCAACTCACTTAACTTAAGATACAGTACCTTGTTTTGACGTGGGGTTTTGATTTTGATTCGTGGCTGCTGTGCTTTGCAGACAGGTGGCTACAGCGAGGACATGATTCCAACCGTACGTACATACAAACACTTACTTTATGATATCCTGAACAAATCTTGGTTATCTAGTGATCTGAAATGCTCATCTGCGAAACAGGTAGGCTTCAATATGCGGAAAGTCACCAAGGGAAATGTCACAATTAAACTTTGGGATCTTGGTGGGCAGCGGAGATTCCGCACTATGTGGGAGCGCTACTGCCGTGGAGTTTCTGCTATTCTGTAATTCCTTCTCTTCTAAAATATTCAATATTGTATTTTGATATTCAGTTTTTTGTTGCGAGATAGGATTACAACATGAACATACAACTCATGACCAAATCCTTGGATATCAACCCAGCATTCCATGTAGCAAGGAGATAATTAAACTATAGATTACTGTCTAACACTATATTCATTTTCGTACCCTGATTAAGCATGTTTTTTCCCCTACGAGCAGTATAGATATAGTTCTGCATTCTTTTTACAGAGAATATCATCTAATCCATATATTCATTCTCTTGAAACATAAAAGGATAAGACCAGCACGAATATCATAGCGACAGATAAAATGGACAGAGGGAGTAATAAACAATAAAGGAACTGAAGTATCTAGCCTTACTGGATATCCTTATCATATTTGATTATTTTGTGATTAATTGCAGATATGTTGTGGACGCTGCTGACAGAGATAGTGTCCCAATAGCGAAAAGTGAATTGCATGATCTGCTGACGAAACAGTCTTTAGCTGGGATTCCTTTGCTTGTCCTTGGTAACAAAATTGACAAGTCAGAAGCGCTTTCAAAGCCGGCATTGGTTGATCAACTGTGAGCTCAATCTTCTTCATTTGCCTACTCATCATTCTACTTTATGCATGATATTTCCGCTGAAGCGCTCTTCCTTTTTTTGTTTTCAGTGGACTGGAATTGATAAAGGACCGTGAAGTTTGTTGCTACATGATCTCCTGTAAGGATTCTGTGAACATAGACGTCGTCATCGACTGGCTTATCAAGCACTCTAGAACAGCAAAGTAGTCTTAAGTCTTTGTGTGTGTTTGTATCACTTGATGCACGGTGAATCAGCACTTTCCAGAATCCTGGTTTCTTGGTCCAGATGTTAAAAGTGGCCACCTTGTAATTTATGATCCCTTTGGTGTCAGACGAATTGTATGGTATCTAGAAGACTAGAACCTTGTATTCCCTTTGTAAATCCCCTGAATCTTTGATTATTCTTACTGTGAATGTCGTCCAGTATTTTTTTTTCTGCACATACCAAACCAGACCTATGCTCATGCAAAGATTTCTTCCGAGTTTCTGGGAGAGTAGAATTGCGAATCCCAATTTTTCTGTCTTGTAGAAGAATTCCCACATCAAACTGTCAGTGAATATGGACTAGTTGTTTACATAGTACTTGCTCTGTTCTAAATTGCTACTTGCTGTGTCTTTTCTGTTCTAATAATTACTCGCTGCGGCTTTTCTGGATACGTATCCAGGCCGTACTACAAAATCTGGATACGTACGAGTATCAGATTCATATGGGCCGATTTGGATACAGCCCATAAAGGTCCGTGGATACGTACTAAATACGAGTATCAGATTCGCGAACAGCCGAACAGGCCCGAAATGAAAATGGCCCAACCTGCCTCCCAACCTACCCCTTCCCCCGCACGTCCGCAGTAGAACAGCGCCGCACCCTATTTCGACTGGCGACTTCGAACGGCGACCGGCGGCGGGGCAGCAAGCAGCCGGCGGCGAGCCGGAGAAGCCCTCTCCGAAATCCAGCCCCCTGCAGGCTCCAGCTGTAGGCTGCAGCCTTGCGCCACCGTCTGAGTTCAGGTTAGCACTTATATTTGTGGTTGCTTAGTCCTGGCTTTAAAGTGGCACAAGAATTCCTGTTGGTGGCCTAAACAAAAAGAGAGAGAGAGAGATTGAATCAATGTAATTGGATGAATACATCTCCTATATCAGTTGCAGCCATGTTTAAATCAATGCAAAATTGATTCATGGAGAGAAAAAGGACCAACTATTGCTGTTTTTCCAATCTCTGTATTCTTATCTTGTGAGGCAGTATAAAGGAAATAGACATACTCCGTTCTAATCTTTATCACGACGGTTCATACACAAAAGATATATATGTTGAGGGAGCAGACTATCCAAATAAGCATGCTTGTGAATGTTTTATCTACATGCTCGTGAACAGGGCTGTGAGAATAGAGAAGTGACATATATTAGCTTGTCCTAAATGTTACATAATCAAATAGAGGGTATACTTGGCTAGAAACATATAGTCAGCTCTTTTCACTACAGGATGTACCGAGGAAGAATGAACTTGAAATGTGCACCAGACTATAACACCTGTGAGAATACATTATTTCTGGAAAATAAAAGATCATTAGAGTACAGTAGTGAGTCAAAGACATCAATGAAACATACATTTCTAGGTCTACCAAAAATGGAGTATGGAGTTTTAAGCCTGTAGGACATTTCAGAGCAGCAGAAAGCAATCAAGCAGACATCCTATTTTCCAGTACACCTTCATTGAATTATGCCACACTACAACTTAAGAAAGCTCAACCTTCCAGTACACCTCCATTGAATTATGCCTCACTCCATTGAATTATGCTACACTACAACCTAAGAAAGCTCAACCAGCTACAGTTGCAGGTACAAATGACTAACGTTTTCAATCTAGCCTATGTATAGTTGTAAGCTAATCATATTTCTCTCTCTCTCTCTCTCTCTATGTAACACTTAGAGTTATGGTTTGTTATCAATCATTTGAATTTTTATAGCACTATCACAGTACTGAATACTGCAACCTGTAAATTTACTTCATTTCCTTACTACTTTTATTGTTCACGGGAGGATCTTAATGTTTTCCAGATTTCTCAGCTTGGTAGAAAGATATTTAAGTTAATAATGTGAGTGGACTTACTTTTTGGCAAATTTGCGGAAAAAGGCACTAAAACTTTTTAGGTGTTAACTTACATGCCACTGCTCTTAGATATTGCTACTGCATTTCTAGGCTTGTGCAGAATATCAGCTCCCTGCCATGTTCAAGTAAAACTGTAAAAGTAAGATGAGATATAAGTCATCCTTAAAACTGCTGCATTTTAGACTTGTGCAGAAACAACGCCTTTGAGCCACTTGATTGGTTGAGTTGGTAAACTGTGATTATATTCACTTGGCACCACTTGTTTCAGCTTATAGTTGGTCATTTAGAACCTGGTGCTGGCATGCTTATAGTTGTTCAGTACATCTTCATTTTTTGGATGGTACATCTTCTTTTCCATGTAGATATATCCCAGTTAATTAAAGAAACTAAAAGGGAAATTCAATCTGAGGTACCGTTTTCTTAGGCTTTCTTTTGTCGTCCAGCTATCTTTTCACAATTACTACTGTTTTGGTGCTTCGTTTAAGTCTGCTATAAGTGTTAGAATTTTACCATGTTCTCCTTAAAAATTCTGCTCACATTGTGACTTTGCACCTCGCTTCTATTATTTAATAGCTAAATCAACTTAAGTAGTGGTCCTACTATCACACAGTTTAAAGGGTATTGATTTAATTAGTTTGATTGCCTCTTGTCACTCTGCTTCACATTGTTTGTACCTGATATGATTTATGGTAAAATTTTAGATGTGATATTGAGTATGAAAAAATTATTGAGCAATCGAATACGCCCCACATGCAATATATATTATTATACATACGAGTTTATATTATTTGTGCCACTCTAACAAACCTGACTTTTAGGCAACATTGGCAACTAAGACCATCGACAACCCCTCACAACCCTCGCTGCCGCCGGCTGCTCCACCCCGCCATCGCCATGGGTAAATTCCGCAAGCTCGGCCGCGGTTACTCCCACCGCCTCTCCATGCTCAGGTCTTGCTTTTCTCCCACCTCAACGCCCCTATCCTATGGCTCTATGCTGCCTTGCCGCTGACCTCTGGATTTGTCTCCTTGGCAGGACGATGGTGTCGCAGCTGGTGAAGCACGAGCGCATCGAGACCACTGTTGCCAAGGTACTTTCTTTCACGTACTGGCGTTTCTTTGAGCCGGGGCTTGTGGTGGGAAGGCGGGATTTGTTTTTCAGGAGGGGTGGTCGTTGAATGCGTTTCCTTTGCCGTGGTTCGTTTCAGGCGAAGGAGGTCCGGCGGAAGGCGGATCAGATGGTGCAGCTAGGGAAGGAGGTAATCAGAACACAAGTCCCCTGCTAATTGAATTCCAACGTGAAATATCAAGGCATTTCATGGTATGCATGAATCTATGCAGGGCAGTGGCAGTAAACAACCTAGCGAACATTTTTGCGAAGTGCGCTCATAGAGTCATAGGTTAGAAGTATTTGTAAGATAGAAATTAGTGTTCCTATATTTGGTAGGATTCACCTCTACTATTCAGATTGCTTCTCCACATGGCCTGTATGCATTGCTACCTGAATTGGAGTTGGACACTATTGGCCACTGATTGTCTGATCACCACTACAGAAATAATGCTTCCTGTCTATTTGTTTGACACTCTGCTTCATTGAAATCTCAATTAGACATGTATAAGTAGTTGTTTTTCCAGCTCTTTTTAAGTAAAGCAATTTTAAGCAATCAGGCCAACACCTTTGTTTTTCTCAAGTACGCAGACCAGCATCTTTGTTTCTGCCTTTCTGGCATAGAACTTAGCATCTTCAGTTGTTAATGCTAATTTGTAATATCCAATAACCCTAACCCATTTGGTATGGCTCCAGATTCTGATTCACTTTGGAAGTGATTCAAATAGACCTTGAAAGTGCTAATTCAGCTGTGAATTCGTTTGAATAGCTGGTTGGGTTCTAATTCTTAAAAGAGAGGATAAATCAACCGCATTCCTTCTCCATCTGTGCGAACGGTGGTAACAAATTGAATTGATTCACTGTTTGCGTGGGAGACCTTGGTGGGCAGCAGGGTTCCTCATTGTGAAGGGCAAGCTCGGCGTGGAAGGGAACTCAGTGCAGAGGGCAAGCTTGCCATGCATGGGAGCTCAACGCGGAGGGCAAGTTCGCCCTGGAGGAAAATCTTGCTGTGAAAGAGAGCTCAGCATGGAAGCTTGCGATCAAGGAGCCTGGCACGGAGGGGAGATGAGACCGGGAGCTCATCACGAAGGGAGAGCTTGACCCTGACTGGGAGCTCACATCTGAGGACGAGCTTCCCACCAATGGGGAGCTCGGCGCCAAGTTGAGCCGTTACCATAGCGATAGGGGATAATGTGGTTGGTGAAACAGGTGGGTTAGTCGCCCGTGAAATGAGGTTTTAACTGACTTGCCTTACATGTGCAAAATGGCGAATCAATTCACTGTGATTCCCACATGGAGCTGACGGAAGGAAAGACATTTGATGGGGATTTGCTGGTTTCTCAAAGGAATTAGCGGCAAGAATATGTATCAAAGGAGCCCTTAGTCATGGATTGATTTTTTTTGTGGACACCCAGTAGTCCTAGATATGTTATTCTTTTGTCAGAACCAGAAAAAAAATTGTCCCATGCAATAGGCATATGATTTAGAGCCCTGTACTTCTTCCTTAGAATCTTAATTGCAACTCATACTTATTTTTATCTGGCCTGAGTCTTGTTTTAATTTTTGGTGACTTGATGTCTCCAAGCAAACAATGCAGAAGTTTATATCATATATTGGCATGATATGTAGGGTACTGAGCATGCAGCAAGACGTGCTGCTGCCTTTGTTCGGGGTGATGATGTTGTTCATAAGCTATTCACTGAGCTGGCCTACCGCTACAGGTAATCTGTTTTACCTACGCATGGATTCACTCAGTTTACTGTATCTGCATTCGATTTGTTACTAGCCCTAATCCAGAATTGGTGTGATGTTATCATTTTGATATCTGAAATACTCCCTCCGTCCCTAAATGTCTGTCGTTTGCGCTTCCCAAGAAACAACTTTGACTAAATATATATTAAAAAATATTAATATGTATGATACATAATTAGTATCGTTGGATAGATATTTGAATCTAGTTTTTTAACAAAATTATTTGGAGATATAAATGTTGCACACATTTGCTACAAATTGAGTCAAACTTGTGGCACGCACACCAACGGCGACGGTCAATTAGGGACGGAGGGAGTAGGCAATAAGGCATAAGGAGAACAACTATAGTACAATATTTAGGGTTTGTTTGGATACAAGAACTAATTGCTAGTTAGATAAAAATTAGCTCAAATGAGCTCTAGTGTATCCAAGTCTTCAACAAGCTGTTAGCCAACTAGCTAGCCCATTGTAGCTATTTTGTGCTAATTTTTAGCCCCAACCAGTAACTAGCCATGCGTATCCAAACAGGCCCTTAATGTATATTCCAGAACCTTCTAGCATTAATATGAAGAATTTGGCAGCAAAATTTTTTACTATCCACCTAAAAGTTGTACTCCCTCCATATTGAAAAAGCTGACGTTTTGGACAAGGTTTGGGTCAAACATTGAGAATATAAATCATAAATAACTTTTAAATTATTGAGTTTAGAGATGTAAAAATCATATAAATAAATTTGTCTTGAAAAGTACTTTCATAAAAATATACATATACCACTTTTCAATAAATATTTTTAAAGAAACAAGTGGTCAAAGTGATGTTTTGGAGACCGTGTCGTCTGAAACGTCAAGTTTTTCAATATGGAGGGAGTATAATGATTTGTATGATAACACAAATGTGAAAAGTAGAATAGAATGCCATGTATTTGGATGTACAGTGGATTGAAACTAAGGCCTTGTTTAGTTTGGGGAAATATTTGGAATTGGCACTGTAGTACTTTCGTTGTTATTTGACAAATTTTGTCCAAACATGGACTAACTAGACTTAAAAGATTCGTCTACATACTAAAAGTACAATTAATTAATTTTTTTACCTACATTTAATGCTCCATGCATGTAGCTAAAGATTGATGTGACGGGGAATCTAGAAATATTTGGGGAAAGTTGGGAAAACTAAACAAGGCCTAATTGTATACTCTTATATTCCAGAGATCGAGCTGGTGGATACACAAGAATGTTAAGAACCAGGATACGTGTTGGTGATGCTGCACCAATGGCATACATCGAGTAACATTCTTTATCTATATTTCTTGGAGACCAATTTTACCTATACATCTTATAGTTTGGTGCACAGTGCAAGTTCATTGTTCCTTGGTACTTCCTTTAGTGAAAGGAGCTGACTATATATTTCTAGCCAAGTACACCCTCTGTTTTTAAATATATGATGTTTAGACAAGCTAATTAGTTTATTTTAGCATGTTCTAAATGTCATATATTTAAGAAATGGAGGGAGTAATTGGCTTTGTTTGACATTGTTACATCCAAACAGTTCAATATGAATCAGACTGCAGTAACCCATCAAATGAGTGCATGACATATAGCAGATTCCCTGATCCGTTGTCATATGCAGGTTCGTGGACAGGGAGAATGAGCTTCGAGAGGCCAAACCTGCAACGCCGCCGCCGCCTCAACGAGTCCCTCTTGATCCATGGACCAAGTCACGTGCTAGCCAACAGTGGGCAGGACCTAAAATCACCAAGACCTCGGAATCAGACGGCTTATGAGCTAGTGTATCTATGTTCCATAAAAAGTGTCAGTTATTTTGCTTAAGTGGCATGCGTTTTTTTTCACTGGAGATAACTGCCGATAGAATAATTTAAACTTTATTATCATGTTGTATGTTTCTAATTCGCCAATCGAAGATTGCAAGGCTGTCGACACAGGAAGTTTGGAACGAGAGAGATGTATCTCTGTTTTGCTTATTGCAGTTGTAACAGATGGATTCAAGACCATGGATTTATAGATTCAGTTTTAAGTGTACTGGATCAAAGACTTGCTATTCCAGCTTCCTCCTTTCATATTATTTTCTTTTATTTCCCACAATGTGATTACCTGCATGCCAGATTCTTATCTTATTAAATGTTTCACGAAGCCTACATTGATACAACATAACTAATACTCAGTCCATCCTAATACAACATGTATATATGAATTATGAACCTGAACTTGATGTCTTTCAAGCTCTAAAAGGTGCTTTGTCCTGCCAAATCTATCAACCCATGCTACATAGCATAATGCATCCTCTTTCATTTGTGGTCATGAGAGTCACAAGCCCTAAGTATTAGTGAATTACATAGAATAAATTAACTTGCAAGCGGTTCAACTGAAATTTTATCTACGCGACCTACTACCTAAATTTTGTAGATGTGTGCAATAGAGACCCGCGTTTTAGGGCATTACAATGTGCAAAGAGTGTGAGCGGCGAAGCGCGCCACTCATACTATTTTAGGCCGTGTTTGTTTGACCATATTTTTTAAAAAAAACTCCATCCGTGGTAGCTAGACAACCGTCAGGTATTTCGGTCTAAAAAGAGATTTTCTCTGGCAGATCGATAAAACTTTCAAATTATCGTCCCACCCTACACAACGGTTGTTTGACCACTTTTAGATTACTAGCTTTTAGATTTTACAGAAGGAAAAGAGTAAAGTCCATCACCGGTCCCTGAACTTGTGTCGTTGTGTCATCCCGGTCCCTAAACTCGCAAATCGACCGTCTAGGTCCTCAAACTTGTTCAGTTGTGTCATCCCGGTCCACAAACTTACAAATCGCTCATTTAGGCCCTCAAACTTAGTCAGTTGTGTCATCCTGGTCCCTAAACTTTGTTTTGAGTCTCACCTAGATCTAAACATGACAATTTAAAAACTTTATATCAATAAATAATTCATAACTTTTTCATACAAACTCGAAAGAAGACAAACTTTATATCAAAATTATAGCTCTCGATGTGATCTACAACTTTGTAGTTGAAAAGTTTTTGATTTAAAACTGTTTATGGTCCCAAAATATTGTTGTATGTTTATAGATTTTAAAATTTAAAATTAATTTTTTGGATACTAAATAACTTTAAATAAAAAAAGTTTATCTACATCGTTGTAGATTTCATTGAGAACTATAACTTTTATATAAATCATATGAATATTCAAGATTGTTTGATAATTTTAAATTTTAAATTTCAAAATCTATAAACATACAACAATATTTTGGGACCCTGAACAGTTTTAAATCAAAAACTTTTTAACTACAAAGTTGTAGATCACATCGAGGGCTATAATTTTGATATAAAGTTTGTCTTTGTTCGAGTTTGTATGAAAAAGTTATGAATTATTTGTTGATATAAGATTTTTAAATTGTCATGTTTAGATCTAGATGAGACTCAAAATAAAGTTTAGGTACCAGGATGACACAACTGTCTAAGTTTGAGGACCTAAACAAGCGATTTGTAAGTTTATGAACCGAGATGACACAACCGAACAAGTTTAGGGACCGGGATGACACAACCGAACAAGTTTGAGGATATAGATGATCGATTTGCGAGTTTAGGGACCGGGATGATACAACGACACAAGTTTAGGGACCGGTGATGGACTTTACTCGAAGGAAAACAACTCTTATATAAGCCAAAAGCTAAAAGCTCACTGTAACGAGCTTCAGTCTTTTGGCTTCCGGGGGGTTTTTGACTTTTGAACGTTCAAAAGCGAGCCGGCTGAGTGAACGTCGTCGTCCGTCTTTGGGAAGAGCCGGCTGGCCGGAGTCTGCGGGAAGGCCCAGATCGATCGGATTGGGCCCGCAAGGGAGGTGAATCGGGAGGCGACTACTACATTGGCCGAAAATAGCATGGTGACAGAAAATACCAATCCCCCCAACATAACATTTGCCTACTGTTTGAAAATCATGCCTATCCGATTTGCTACAACACCGTCCAAAAAAATTTCTAAGATAATGAAAACAGTTCCGGCTTCATCCACATTTAGGCCTCGTTGGCTTCCGTTGGATTGGAATAGAGTCCGGAACTATTCTAAATCGGGAATGAGTGAAGCAAAGTGATTCACTTTATCCGGTTGTTTTTGTTTCTAACCTCAATAGGTGGGGAACAAATTCAGGTCTTAGAGCATAAAAATGACCTAAATTCAAACCGGGTCATATCAATCCATCCGGACCTAAATCTCAATCGAACGACTACTTTGCTATGGATCAGATTTAAAACCAGATGAAATTAATCCGGCCGGAACGGCCCCGTTCCGATAAAACCGAACAAGGCCTTAAGGAGATGAACCAGTCCTCTTCTAGGATTCGGTCCTAAATGTCCGAATTTCGGTAAAATCCACCCATTTTCAGTGATGCCAAAACAACATCATACTGAGTGAATCTCTTGACCAGATTCTGGCAGAAACTCAGCCAAATATTTGCTAGAATGAGCATTTAGAGTGGTCAAAAAGGTGAATCTCGATGCAAAATTATCGGAAATTTCCAAGGTTAACCCATTTCAGTCAGATCCGTTTTTTTTATCTCTTGGCATTTGAATCCTAGAACCGCGCCATTAGCTAACGCTCCTCATCAGTAGTCAAGCACAAGGAAAAGAGGCTCAAGAAGTCGCTGTACATCATCCACCAATCCAATAAATTAAGGGCCACCGAGAAGTCGGCACATGATGTTTTCAGTTCTTCACTTCACCTCCCGTTTCTAAAGTAATCAACTAATTCATACTAGGTACTGTACGTACTAGATAGTAGTAGTAGTTAGATGCGCTCGCTCTAGGATGCTAATTCGTTCACAAGGTAGACCGGTTTACGAACAATAGTAGTTTATTTTCCATATGTAGCTGTAGTGGCAAATGAAACTGTTCCTTAAGGTCAACAAATACAAGTCACACACGGTTCGTGAATAGCCGTGCTGGACTAGAAGCTCTCAGCTCTGGCCTTGTGGGCGGTTGCAACGAACCATGCATTATGAGGGCGGCAACGGCAAGTGAGGTGCAGAGAACATCCCTGAGCGGCTGAGCCTGAGGAGTGAGGACCCAGCGATCGCAGGGAGTCCAGAAGATGTTTACGAATGGTATAATGGTAGGTCTAGGATCCTCCTAATGCATGTTATATTCTGACTTGGGCACATTGTATTGTGTTGTATATACGAATGGTAGGTCTAGGTCGGATCCTACCGCATGTGCAGGTTTACTGGTGATTGGCGGCAATAATATCTTGATCCAAATCCGCGTGATCGGTGGCGATAAGAAAATGCTTAAGGTGCAGCAGCAATGCACGACTTTTGCAAATGATGCTCTTGCATGTGCTGATGACGAATTCAGTTGAGCAACGCCTCCCAATGATTCTTCAACAGACCATCGACCAGCAGTTCAACTCAAGGATCCATTCAGAGTAGAGCAACTGTTATATGCGGTGCATTACACTCTTTTAAAGTTTTCATTCCAAAATCATGCAGGAACGGATGAGATATAATGCAGCCAGAGAACCAGATTGTCATCCCTGACGCATGCAGAGATGTATGTATAATGTGTGTATAGATGGAGGAGATGCACATGCGCCTCTTCCTAAGACGAAGCTACCCAATGGCAACCAGAGTTGACCTGAATAATTGGCCTTGCACTGTTTGCACATAACGCATCAAGCACCATAGTGGTGGGCTAATAATAAACCACGGAAGAGAAGCCAACAGGGACACACAGAATGACACACTGGATCAAGGTGAATCGGAAGCCTTCGGCGGCTTCTCATCTTCAAACCATACTCGTTTCGCTCAAATGAGCAGCGGAAGAAGTACAGGCGCCGCCTGAAGATAAGTTTACAATTCCTTATCTCCTGGCCTGACAATCACCAAGCATTCTTTGAGACGGTAAATAAAAAAAAAAAAGGTTTTAACTCGCTTCAGGGAAGTAGAGTCATGCTATTAGCTCGTCCGGTAACTCCACGAACCTTGCCTTTTTCTGAAACATCAAAATGGAACCTGAATTAGCAATGAGGGGCATAAACTATATACTACAGGGCAGTGCCATTTGCAGGCAGGCATAACAACCATCAAACTTCATTTAGATTACTACTACTCCAGGCTCAAGATATTCAGCTATTGTAGCATAAACATGACAAAGAAGCAACTTCGTTTTCGTTACACAATCGTATAATCATCATTGTTCGTCTAAACGGTCGTTTTACAGACCGTTTAAACGCTACAGTGGTACACCGTTTCCATTTAAACGGCTGCTTAATTTAACCCATTTATTAAACAGCCGTTTTGCCTGTTTAAGTGGCCGTTTAGAATAATACTGATTGTATCCTACTTTTGTCAAAACTTCTCCAGATGCCACTCGAGAAGTCTATCATGTTCCTGCATCCAGCGCACTTGTGTGTTCGTTGTTCCCCGCAATGAGCGGAGAACAGCAGTTTCGCGTCTACTTTTCTAGTTTCTACACAAGCTAGCTTAGTGCCCCACTGCGACACGCTACATGTTCTCTGCGACGACAAGGAAACTGCATCTAAAATGCAAAGATGCCATGTAACCTCGTTCATGCTAGGGCGCCGCACTAGATTAGAAGAACCAGTGCGATCGTTCTAAAAAAAACGAGTAACCAATAAGCAAGGCGACCTTAAAACAAATGGGCATTCTACAATTTCAATCGTAATAATTTTAATACAAGAACTAATCACAGAGATCGAACGGATCCTCAATCACGTTTCTCTGTCGCAGCGTGCGAATCTTACTGTGTCGTGTCCACGGCTCATGGCAACAAACAATAATGCAATGCACGTGGAGGGATGGGGGGTTAAATCCAGATACGGACGAATTACCTCGTTGGTACGTGGCAGCGTGGGCCACCGCTGCGTCGTCTTGGCCGGCGCCGGCGGCGGCAGCATGAACCCGGCGCCCCAGTCGGGCGTCTTGGCGAACCTAGGGCTCCGCAGTATCCCGGGCGGGCGCTCCGGGGTGACGCGGGCGCTGGCGCGCGCGTCGCCCACGGCCGCGCCGCAGAGCTCCATGATCTTGGCGGCGGCCTCGGCGGGGTCCTTGCTCTCCCCCATGAGCTTCTCCACCTGCGCCCTGGGGAGCCGCATCTTGAGGCGCACGGGCGTGGCGGCGCCGCCGCCGGGGAGCGGGGAGGTGGGGGCGGACACGGAGGCGTGGGCGGGGAGCGAGGAGAGGTCGGAGGTGGATCGGCGCGCGAGCATGAGCGACTCGAGCCGCTCGCGGGCGCCGACGTTGAGGTTGCCCGACCAGGCGCGGCGCATGGGCCCCGCGGGCGCGCGGCGCGGGAGCGCGACGAGGAAGTAGAGCCGGCCGCGGCGGAGCGGCGCGTCGGGCGGGAGCGGGCGCGCGCGGGCGCCCAGGAGCTTCACCTCCTCGGACTCGAGCAGCTGGAAGCCCGGGTGGTCCCGCAGCACGTCGGCCGCGGCCGCCGGGGGCTTCACGCGGAAGGAGGTGCCGTCCAGCTGCATCACCTTGGCGCTCTTGCGCTTGGCCCCGATGCTGTTCCCCATTGCGGTTTGCGGCGGCAAGCGTCGTGGACGGGGGTGCGGTGCGGGTGCTGGCGTCGCTGCTGCCGCCGCCGCTGTTCTGTTTCGGCTTGCGAGGCGAGAGGGCGTGGTGCGGGTCTGCGGGGGCGCCGCGGCGAGGGCCCCCAATTTTAAAAGGGGAGGAGTCAGAGGAGGAGAGGGAGGCTCGAGGAGCCGGGAGATGCCCGAGGCGAGGCAGTAGTGGGTGTCTCTCTTTCCTTTGTGTGTGTGTGTTTTTTTTTCACCCTTTTTTGGTCAAGACGCAGAGGTTGTTGTAAGGGAGGAGCCATGGAAGGGTGCGTGATTTGGGGCAGGTGGGTGCTAATAAAGCACTAATGAGATCTGAGTGTCGCCGATTAGCAGCACGCCCATGGACCAGTGACAACTGACAAGCCAATGGGGCTTGCTTTCCTTGTCTTGTAGTAGTAACACCGACGGATGGCGCAACCAAAAGTTGTTCGCAATCTCAATGGTCCTAGTACGATATCTTACCGCTTTAAGATCCAGATTGACCAGATTGATTTTACTATGATTCTAGTAATTAATTATGGTTCTGTAATTTTTTGACCCGAACTTTTAATTCAGGGTATTTGTTTACAACAATGGAATAGATGATTTTAGCAAGTTTTAACCAGATTGATTTTGCTATGATTCTAGTAATTATGGTTCTGTATATTTTTTATCCGAACATTTAATTCAGAATATTTGTTTACAACAATGGAATAGATAATTTTAGCAAGTTTTAATTCATTTTTTTGGTTTTTTTTAAATCCATGGACGGCACATTTATATTCTTCCTCCGTTTCTAATGGAATGTATGCATGTGAAAATGGGAGGGTGAACGGAATCTAGGAGAGGAATCTCACTAGTTTAGTACGACTAGAAACAAGTCAGATTAGCGTGACTATTCATACGGTGGACTTATGGTTACCGATTAGAAGCTTGCAAGTAGCAAAGGACTTCTTTTTTAGAAGAAAGAAGAAATTGTATTAGATTATAGCTGAGTACATTATCACGTTACAAATACTCTGAAAAAAAACATGTATTCAGAAACTGATTTTCATCTATATTGTACCTGTGCCGTGAAAGCATCTCCGAGAGGCTATTTTAATTTACTCTCTAAATTATCCTTTAAAAACTATAAAACCAAAACTTCAACAATAGAACTATAAATTATAAGATCATAAGTATTAAAATTATAAAATCATAACTACTGAAATTATAAAATCGTAGGTTCTACTAATTGAATTATAGAATCAACCAACCAACTAAGTGTCTGATTGTTTGAGCTGCAGTTTTTAAATTTTTAGCTTGGAAGCTTCCTGGCTTTCAGCTCCTAACTGTTGCCATTTTGCTATTGGCTTTTGTACTGAATTTTTAACTTCTCAACGCACTAGAAACTAGTAAAGTTTCTCAAAATATGTTTTTTAGATTTTAGTTTATTTTCTCACATTTCCTATATTTTAGACGTCTGAACAGTTTTGTCTTTGTCCTTTCATAGAAAAAAATTGTCATTTATTTCTTGTGATTTGTGCTAATAGATTTGGACCATTGGATGAAGATCTAGTTATCGCCTAAAAAGATGTTATATTTCAGGCGTCTAAAATATAGCAAATTCCTTATTTTCTTAGAAGTTACCATTCTATTTTTTCAAAAGCCAGCTCACCAGTTAGACTGATTGTTTCAGCTTGTGGTCAGCAGCAACGTTACAAAATTGCATCACATAATCGCGAGTTTTAACAATTCTGATGCAGTCACCCAGGCGAGAACAACTGCGTTAAGGAAGGACTAAGGCCAATCTTAATGGTGAGTTTTATTTTGTTGTTTTCAAAATTGCCATGTTATATGAAATAAAATGAAACTTGAATTGCCATTGTAAAGTTTCATAGACATTAAATTTCATGATTCATAGAGAGTTGGTATTCGTGTCAAGAGAGTTTCATCTAAATGAAACTCATTTCTTTCTCTCACTTCTTAAATACACTGTCATGTCATCAACAATGCCTATGTGACAACCTATTTAATGCAAATGAAACTCCAATAAAATTCTCATTGAGATTGGCCTAACTATATCTTTTCATTTCACATGCATTTTCTTTCATTTCAGTGTTGTTATTTGGAGTGGAATCAAAATCATCCACTCTTTGAATTTCGAGCCTAAACAAAGGGGTCCGGCGCAAGAGGATTCCATTCCACAATTCTACAACCGCAGCCGGGCCATATATATAACCATTAATATAGGGACTGATCATTTGTCCACGGAAGAGCCACGCAATGTTGATTTAAACAGGGACTAGTACTACTAGACAAGACGTGCGTTGGTGTGAACACTCAGTTATCACTCCATTGGCTGCTTCAGGTCGCTGGCGTTTGCACACGCCGTTTTGTTTTTTGTGGCGTAAACACGGTCAAATCCCATAGATCCGCTCTCGCCACGCGTGACAAGACGTGCGTGAGGTCAATGGATCGCTCAGGACGTCCGCAATAGACTGTACCAAATCGCCGGCTACATACGGAGTACTGCCTCTATCCCTAAATAAATAATTGTCGTCGTTGGCGTGCGTGCCATACATTTGACTCAATTTGTAAAAAATATGTGCAATATTTATATCTCTAAATAATTTTGTTAAAAAACTAGATGTAAAGATCTTTCCGATGATACTAATTACTTAGCATAAATATTAATATATTTTAATATATAATTGTCGATAACTTTTTCTCGGAAAGCGAGAACGACATTTATTTAGGCACGGAGGAAGTACACATGAGATAGAATAAAGAAAAGGAAAACACGGACATGCAAAACGTACTAGAGGAGAGATAGACACAAATTTTATCGGGAGGTGTGCGGAGTATGGCGATTTTCTCATCGCTAGCGAGTTTACTTTTTACCATCTCTCTTCTAAAAATAGAATAGAAAATAGATTTCGCTAGCTATTTGAGACCTGTTGGGACGCCCTCATCTCTACTAGTTAACGGCATGGCTAGCTTTGCTTTGCATCGGTGGAGACAGCATCCATCTCCTCCTCTCCTGTGTGCCTCACGAGAGGGGCTCTCGTGTCGGTAGCGTGGCCTAAAGCTAAAAGCTAGCTCACGCTCTTGACAACCCCGCGCGCGGGTATCAAATGGGTTCGCTTTTTTTGTCAGTTTGCTTGGAACCCTACTCAGGCCTTGTTCAGTTCGCGAAATATTTGACGAAAAGTTAGTATAGCATTTTTGTTATTATTTGACAAACTTTGTCCAAACATGACCCAACTAGACTCAAAAGATTTGTCTCGACATGAGCAGACTAGAAGTACAATTAGTTATTTTTTTATCTACATTTAATGCTCCATGCATGCGTCTAAAAATTACACTGCGCAAAATATTTTGGCTCTTTTGGCCAACTGAACATGGCCTCATTCGTGCGCCTATCCAGTTTGCTCGGCACCTTCGTGAGTCGTGACTATGATGACCGGCGAAAGTGTAAGGTTTAGTCCCACATCGGTAATTGATGGTGGAGGAGCACAACATATAAGGCGGGGGCAACCCTCACCTATCAGGCTAGTCTTTTGGGTTGAGTTAGGCCCAATGCCTGATATGTTGTGGGCTCGAGGGGCGCCGGCTCGTGGGTATAGCGAGCTGGGCCGAATTCCGCTGCGCACTCTAACAAGTGGTATCGGAGCCCATGGTTACCTAAATATCTCAACGGCTTGGGGGACGTCTCGGAGGTCACACGAGTTGTGTGTGATATGGGCGTTGGACTCGGGGCCAGAGGTCACACGTGTTAGCACAACATATAAGGCGGGGGCAACCCTCACCTATCAGGCTAGTCTTTTGGGTTGAGTTAGGCCCAATGCCTGATATGTTGTGGGCTCCGGTGGATCTGGGCTCAAGGGGTGCCTGATATGTTGTGGGCTCCGGTGGATCTGGGCTCAAGGGGCGCCGGCTCGTGGGTATAGCGAGCTGGGCCGAATTCCGCTGCGCACTCTAACAGAAAGTGCCTATATATTTTTGTTTTCGTGACTCTAAATTATTGCGAGGAGTACATTGATAATGTTCAGGTGTGATCGTCTTTTTCTCCTCCCCATTGTTTGGTACAGCACTACAGTACGCCTACTTACAAATACAAAATTATAATACGCTCTTTCGAGCTCCTAATCTTGTCCATGGCAAGAGAGCATCTGGTACGTAGTGACAACTGACGAGACAAGCTTTACAAAGTGGTGTGCACACGTGTTTTTGGTCTCTTCTCAGTTCTCAAGTCTCAAAAGTGAAGACATCATCGCATGAAAGCATGAAAGCGAATCGCTAACTCACCGGCAGTACAGAACGTACGTATCGCCTTACATCAGAGTGCTGTATTATTTGACTCCTCAATCCTCATGAGTCATGATAACATCTGAATCTGATGCAAGCAGATGCGCTCTGAGCAGTTCCATGTTTAAAACCGAGAACAGGTACCACGGCATCGATTTTAATTCGTTTGTTTTTTTGAAAACTGAGTTGCCAATTGCCATTGGATCCATTTTCCGAATCACAGTCTAAGCTTTTGCCAAGATATAGGATACCCTGGAAGTTTAAGTAACAAGACGCAGGTAGGAGTAGTAAAGCATAGAACCATCATTACCGAGTTGCTTTCTTATCAGGCCACCTTGCTAATCATGTCCAGGAGAGAGCATTTTGGCCCCCCAACAAATTAATGCTCAAGGTAAAGATGGTGGCTGCATTCAAGCTCTCCAGAACTTCAATAGGGAGCCGCCCCAGGAATGAAGTGCTGAAGGTATCAGGTTTATGTTAGGTAGTAGATATCTTGAAGACAAAGAGGTCATAAGTAGATACTTGGATGGCGACCTAGGTAATTTCACACCATGAGCTTAAAAGCTGAAATCAAACTACATGCAGAAATGAGCAACAGAACATCTCAGATTCAGCGGCACCAACCAAATTTATGGTGCTGAACAAGCGTTTGGTCCCCTGACTGAAACAAACTAATCACCAACCCACTAAATTCACACTCAGCGACAGATGATGTTTACAATTCTCCCGTATGTATACATACACGTGAAAAGTTGAGAACACACGCGCACGCACAAAATTGTGTGCGGTGGACAATGGGATTAGAGCACCTGCAACTTACTAAGATGCTCCAGGAGTGAAGTTGCCTTGCGCTTAGCTCGGTCTGTGCCGGTCTTCGCCAACTCAGTTAGTGGTATCTGAGCACCCAGCCTCCCTATACAGGCGAGGTTCTCAGCGTCTTTCTTGCAAAGTGCAAGTAAAATAGCAGCAGCATTCTCCTTGTTACGGGCCTGGCCTGACCGTAGCAAATCTATCAAGAAGGGTATAGCGTGAGCCTTGGATATAGCAGTTTTACACTCGTGATGGCTCACAAGAACTGACAAGATTGTCAGTGCTTCGTCGATAGCTCCATTTCTGGATGAATCCTGCAGCATCCGAATAAGTGGCACCAGGATCCCTGCTCGAACAGCCCTGACCTTGTTAGCTTGGTATATGCACAGATTGAACAGTGCTGTTGCTGCATCCTTTTTACCCCTTGAGCTACCACTCTGTAACAACTCAACCAATGCTTCGATTGCCCCTGGGGTGCTTCCTATCATTATCTTGTTATCGTCGATTAGTGACAAACTGAAAATAGCTGCAGCTGCATTTTCTCTTGCTTCCATGCTACCCATCCTGAGCACTTGTATGATTGGGACAATGGCACCAGCAACCACTATCAGTTCCTTGTTCTGATCATATATGGAGAGGTTCAGAAGAGCTGTAACTGCATGTTCTTGGGTTTTTGGGTCCTTCGACGACAGAAGTTTCACTAGAGCCGGTATAGCACTAGATTCTGCTAGAAGTATACGGTTATCTGTACTTTTCTTGGCTAAAGATCTTATTTCGGCTGCAGCAGATTTCCGTTCATCTAATGAACTGCTAGAGAGGTTGCGAACCAATGCTTCAATTGCTAATCTGTTGCCACCAACCTCAAGAGGAGAACCATCACTTTTAGATCTGCTAGGTGGTTCAATCCCCTTTTCCTCGCACCACTGCAATATTAAACTTCTGAGCACATAGTTTGGGGTCAATGCAAGATTCTGGAGCTTCTGCTGAGTCTTTGGGCAGGTCCGGTTTCCACAGTCAATCCACCTTTGAATGAAAGCACGCTCATAGGTCTACAGAATTTGTGAGCAGCTTGTCAGCAGCTGGCAAATTATACATGACAGTTTGAAAAAGAGCTTTTGTAGTGCATGACCAATAAAAGGGTGATAATTTGAAGTCTCACCTGTCCCGTTGAAACAATTACTGGATCTCTCATCAGCTCGAGAGATATTGGGCAACGGAAATCTTCAGGAATAGCTACAGAGTCAGGCTTCTTAACTTCCCCGGATGAGCTTTTTCTTTCATCACTTGATTGGCTATCAACATTGTCTGGTTTTGGAGATTCAGGAGTTTCAGCATTTTGAAGTCCTTCAATTAGTTCTGATGTTATCTTCATCATGTCAGATTTGGATAGCCCGCTTATTTCAGAAACTATGGAAACGACATTTTGCAACTCCAGGTGATCATTACTGAATTTCTCCCTCTCTGACTGCTCTGGTTGTTGATGAGGTTGTTGAGATTGTGGTGCAGCGTTGTCAATTTGAGTTAAGATATCATGAACTTTTATAAATACGGTTACATCAAAGCCTCCCTTCTTTTCCATTTCTCTTCTAAGCTGAGCTCGCACTAAGTCAACCTACAAATAAATTTTTAAAAAGTTCAAAAAGGTATAATTGAAAAATAAGTATTTATCTCGAAAATGAACCAACTTAACTATACCTCTTCTTGAACTTCATCGGATATCTGAAAACAGCTATGTGGCAGGTTTGCTAGAGCAGCTTGCAACTGCCAGGTTACATACTTGAACTGGAGAGCAGTATTCTCACAAATGATATCCTTAACAAAGGGAGAAAAAAGGGAGATCAGAACAAATGGTACTAACATTACTAAGAGATGTAAAGATCAGAACATGGGGCATGCTTAATGCCAAACATTAATGCAACCAGATTTGAAGGCTGCAACTACTGCGGAACACAACCATAAATGCTTAGGCAAAACACAAATTTATGAAGTGACATACAATTATGAGAACAAAAAGGCAAGTATTAGTGACATCAAGGTCGCCAATAACATGAAGCCTTAACAAACATCTAGCTCAAATAGCGTGCATGTTCTTCTGTTAGACTTGGAATTATTCTCTAACTTAGATCTGGTTGACTAGTAGTCTGTTAGCTACGTTTTCTCTAGAAGGTATGTTGTGTACTACATTTTCTCTTCTAAGCTCTGTCTCTCATTTCTTCCTCCACCATGAAAGATGAGGAAGCAATATGAATCATAACAGATTTCCAAATGCCAGCTCCTATATATTTGGCATTAAAATGTTTTAGACTCCCTTTCATGTCCGTGGCTCCTATATATATATCATGTTTTACATTATCCTGCTCCACTTCCATTTTGAGGAAATACGATAGAAAGGACCTAACATGTTGATTAGATCCACATGCCCCGTATGACAAATGAAATTGTGTTACTAAAGTGAAGTGAACAATTCTAGAGGCGACACACGCAAAAATATGTTGAGCATTTGCCAGCCCTAAACCTTTTAGGAATGAACTCGGTAGATTGCTTAAAGGACAGGACTGTTTACAAACCCAGATTAAGTAGCAGATTGATGAAAAATATGCTAGAGGAGCTTATTTGAAATCCAATAAGTGAGAAGCAAGGTAATTGAGCCTGAAAATGTTCCTTTAAAAACTTTAAAACTAAACAACAACTTGCAATCATAACAAATCTAATCCAAATTATAGTTAGAAAACAGTTTAGTTATATCTGGACAAATTTAAATTCAGTGAGATGCTATCGAGGACCTAGATTTCATCTACTCCACAGCACAAGCAGCCATACAACTGCCTCAATGTAAGTTCAAGAGGCAAAAATTTACATTGAAAGAGCAAAAGCATGCAAGTTGATAAGTGATAAATTGTAATATCATTTAGCTATGCTGCATAAGAACCATTAATATGTCCTTTGCAGCTAACCATTAATACATTTAAGTAAGTTTACATATAATAGATGAAAAAGACATCATTGCTAAGATTTTGAATATCTAGGAGGGATCATAGTTGTTGAAATAGCGATTCTGTGGTGCAATTTTATGCAGTGTTTTAAAGGTGTCGCCTAGGCATCCAGCGTACCCAGCTCGCCTTGGTAAACAGTGGCACCTTGTCGACTGCCGCCTAGGTGTCCAGGCGTACCCAGCACTCGCTTGGACGCCTAGTCGCCTTTAAAACACTGATTTTATGATTTTTACAACCATAGTATATTAGGTTGATTCTATGATTCTGTTAAATAGAATCTACGATTTCACGATTTTAGTAGTTAAATTGGAGTCAGCATAGGGCCTGTTTGGATGCACTAGCTAAATTAGCTGCTAGACATCCAAACAGCCCAGCTAAAATTCTAGGTTTAGCTATTTCAACGCAACTAAAGCCAGCTAAAATTTTGCTAAGTCTATTAGCTGCAACATCCAAACACCCTGCTAAAGTTTAGCTGAGAAAATTTACATTGAAATTTTAGCTAGCTAAATTTTAGTTGGGTAAAGGTAAATCCAAACAGGCCCAGTAGTTGACACAGAACCTACGATCTGTGTTAACATTGGAGTTCCGAACCGATTTAAGATCATGATTTCAACAACCTTGGGAAGGATGCATGATTGTTAACTGGATTAAAATAGAAGTCTACAATGTGCTTCTTTTCTGAAAGGAGCATAACTTCAATAACCAGAGAAATAAAAACACAACAATTAGCCTTTTTAGATGAACGCTGTAACAAGCAGACTAGGTAAGATGAAACCAGGTTGAGGTCCATTTTTGGCTCCTTGAACATGCTAGATATGGCCCACTGACACCGATTTATATTATACGCAATTCTTAGATACAAGTTCATGGGGGCCTTTGTAGCAATTAGTCGGCTTAAAAGTGGGATTGTATTGAAGGGCAAGAGAGAAAATAGACGCGAAGAACACCACGAGTTTGACGGAATCCCACAACCAGCGGCTCGTCGGGTACAGAACAACGCTCAGGTAGACTAGTCGCTGGTGATCCATAGCAGAAACCAAACGGAAGAAGAGAGTAGCAAGCAGACGAACAGAACTATTTCGAACACGCGCACGAGGCGTTCGACAAAATCCCGCGAAGGGGAACGCACCAACTAGCGAACAATGCAGCTTGAACGGAAGGCTCCATGTAACTATACGAGTCCATCACAGCATCTCCTCACCTGATCTGACGCCCCCGCAGCGGCTGTCGACGGCGACGGCGTTCGTCCGAGCGCGACGAACCTCCTGGCAGCCTCGAGCGCCCTGACGAGCTCGCGCACCCACGCCGCCGCCGCCGCCGCATCGCCCTCCGCGTCGTCGGCGACCTCGGCAACGAGGTGCGACAGCAGGGACACCTTCCGCGCGAGGCGGAGGCAGTCGGTGCGCAGCGGCTCGGCGGCGGCGGCCAGGTCGGCGGCGCCCACCGCCGCGATCTCGCGCACGATCTCCGCCGCCGCCTCCGCCGTCGCCATTGCGACGAGACTCTCCCACGCGTGGCCACCTGAAGCTCTCCCGACCAGAGGAGGGGGCGACAGGACAGCTCACCACTCCGCGTGGAGCGGGGGAAGCGGGCGACGAGGTGGTGATGGTGGTGGCGGTGGTGGGGAAGGGGCCATGCCCAATGTCAACGTCGCGCGAGGCGAGCGCGATGCAGTTGTACTACGTAGTGCGGGGGAGCTCAGGGCGGGGGTCCCGGATTAAAGAAAAGGCAAGTGCCGTGCCGGCCGCTGCTCGATGGGCTCCAGCTCTCCAGCCTCCGGCGCGGCGCGGCGCGGGGGATGGAATGGAGCGGAGCGGAGTGCCGAGCTGAGCTGGGCGTGGGGTGTCCGCGACTGCAGTTCGCGTGCGGAGTGATTCCCGGGCGCGACACAGCGGAGCGGACAGGGGTGGTGGGGACTAGAAAAATAGTAGCAGCGAGATTGGTGACCACCTGGCTGTGCTGTGCCTGAACTGGTGGACAGTCGCTTGGATTTCATTCATCTCACATATCTCAAGCCAGGGTGAAGGTGAACCGGCGATCCGGATCCGGTGTGGCACTGTGCCTCCGTGAAATGCGGGCAACACAAGTCACCAGCTAGTTATGAAAAGCTAATCCATAGGTTTTGCACGTTCTATTGAGCAAACTCGGGAAGATACTCCTACTTTTCCTATAATAAATAACAGTACTATTATTTGGGACATGATTAGACTCAGCATTATGGAACAAGGACCCACGAATCACATGATAACACAGTGGCTCACTCCCACCGTCTGTGAAGAAGCCATGTAGTACGTGGGGGAGAGTACTTTAGCCTGCTCGTAAACCTGCAGCGCATGCATTAACAAACGACCACATGGCCCTTAAACAGCACAGCGTGGCGCACTGGAGGCGGCGCCGCGGCAGATCTCGCGCTCGCGAGACGGCCCGGGTTATATAGTTGGTGACAGGCTAATAGGATAGCGGTGTGGGCTGGCTGGCCCTGGCCGTGGCCGAGCACGGGCTAGTTGCCGTTGCCGTCGTGGGAGCGCGTCAACTTTGGCGGTCCCAACGGCAGCGCGCGAGACGGCCAGGTGCGGCGAAGCGGCATGGGTCGTTCTCGTTTGGTCCGACGTCCGAGCCTGGCGCCCCGACAGGTGGGGGCCGGCCGGCCGGCGCTCCATTGCTCCGTCGCGGAGCAAAGGAACAAACAAAAGGAAAACACCCGGCGGTTGGGTTGCGTTTTGGACCCAGCGCGTGCCCGTCCGTGATCTTTCGTTTTCGTCGAATCTCCTGCTGGCCGAGGTCGATCAGACCGAACACGGGGGGAGCGATCGCCGACCGGTCGTTCTGCAACGTGCGGGGAGCAGTCTCTGTTTCCTGCACGCGTGTTCGGCTCCCCCTACTCGCCTGTGAAGGCTGTTTCATATGTTCGGGTACGGTTAACGTTACTGCAGTTTTTTACGAATAGATGTAATAATAATGAAGTTACTGTGTGTTAAACTCTAGAGATAAAGGAGGTGTTTGGTCCTACCCCTAGAGTTTAGCCGCTAAAGTTTAGTCACTTTTAGTCACTAAAGTTCCAAACACCCCCACTAAAAGTCATTTTTAACACTACAACTCTAGTGACCTCCACTAGACTTTAGTAGCTAAACTCTAGGAGGTGGGAACCAAACACCCCCAAAGGTGATTTGTTTAAGTGGTGCTCAATGCTATTCTCACTGTAGGAGCTGTTTGAGCAAATACTTAAACAAAGTGGACCTTAGAGTAAAACACAAGTGGAGGTCACTAGAGTTGTAGTGTTAAACAAAGTGGTGCTCACTATAGTGACCTTTGTTTAAGTATTTGCTCAAACAGCTCCTGCAGTGAGCACAGGGTCCGGTCCGGTTTTGCTCCTTTGCACAGGGTCCAGGCCCGACTCCAGAGTAGTGCAGTGGCCACAAGCACAACCCAAGATCAAGATGGCAAGATTCTTCAGAAGCTGATCCGGCAGCAAGTGGGCTTCAACTGGGCTCCGAAGCAGTTGGCACTTTCATCAGGCTTGCAGCGCACTTGCAGTGCGGAGCCTGAGCCTAAATGCAGAAGGAGAGGTGCCAAGAACGTGCAATCAGAAAATTAGCAGTGTAATTGTTTAATTGAGGTATTAAGCTATGTTGATTATTGTTACTTAAAGAAAAGGTAAAATTAAAGACACTAAATGTGACCTCTCTTTGCTAGTGAACACGCTGGACATTACGTTTCTTGTCATATTTGCTAATACACACCATACATATTAAAATATTTTTATATAATAGATATAAAATCATATGTGCGTGAAAATTATACTATAGAATCTTCTGCATTCTACCTGATGAGAACTAGTATACGGTAAAATAACCATGGTTAACTAGCCCGTGCTCGGCCACGGCCAGCCCACACCGCTGTCCTATTAGCCTGTCACCAACTATAACCCCCGGGCGAAATAACCATTTTACTTCGCTTTGTAAATAGAAAAAGTTAATTATAGTTAATTTGTTAATATGTTTGTAGGACACTAAAAACTATGAAAAAATTACGAAATTCGTACGTCACCAAATTATGTAAAAATATTACATTAAAATAATAAAATTTATAATGGTATATTTAGCATGATTAGGTTATAGATTTATCTACTGCCAAGCTTAATTAATATATTAAACTTTCTTATTTAGAGCTGGTCATGATTTGGTGACGCACCCATTCTATAATTTTTTTTCAAGATTTTTATTGTCCTATAAATATATAAACAAATTAACTAAAGTAAAATAACTTTGTTTATTTACAAAAAAAGATAAAATGATTATTTTAGTGCAAAACGATATTTTACCACGTGATTCTCATCATTATATATAATGTAGAATATTTTATAGTATAATTTTCAATTATTTATAGATGGTCCGAGAAAATTTAAAGATTACTATTATAATTTTACTAAATTAGAGATATGTCATCATGTTTCATATCATTGACTAATGTGTTTCACATGTTAGTGAGATATTAATAATATATCTAATTTTGCAAAATTATAATGACAAGTTTCAAATGAGAATGACCCACACATATACTCCCTTCATACCCATATTAGTTGACGTTTTAGAAAAGATTAGAGTCAAACATTGAGAATATAAATCATCAATAACTATTAAGTTTCTAAGTTTACAAATATAAAAATTATATAAATAGATTTGTCTTGAAGAATACTTTCATAAAAATATACATATATCACTTTTCCATAAATATTTTTATAACGATAAGAGGCTAAAGTTGCGTTTTGAAGATCGTGTCTGGCTACGGAGGGAGTACTACGCATGCGTTTAATTACCTGCGCCGTAACCCGGAGAGCTGACCGCGTTCGGTTGAGGCGTCGAGCACCACCTGGGGCCAGCCACCTCGCGACCAGCTCCGGCGCGGCGTCCGCCCTCTGCAGCCCCGGTGTCCCCGCGACCGTCGCTGCTGTCCTACTTCGCCACTCGCCACCTTGGCCGGCGACGAGCACCACCAGGTATTCCCTCCCCTTGTCCTCCCTTCCTGCTGTGCGAGGCTGTGCGCCCAAACCTTAACGTAATTAGTAGGTAAAAACCGTGCGCCCAAACCCTAACATACTATCGGATGTGTACACCCATGTCCTTTACTGGGTCCGGCCCTGGGCCCGAGCTGGGGGCAGACAGTGATGGTCGTGCCCACAAGGTACTCGTGGAAATGCCACAGTCAGCTATTTCGTGTTGCGGCACTAACTCTAGTACTTCGGTTTCACTTGGGAGTTGGAATGGAACCGTTGTTGTTGGTCACAGGTTTCCATTGGGACGAGTTTCAATTGTGTTAGCAAGGCGTGTGGGCTGGCCATATGGGCCTGGGCACCCACAATTGGGCTGCCTCTAGGTTTATAGTAGTTGATTATGTATTAGGCAAGGATCTCTTTGATTGGGTGCTTTCTATAAACCCCTCATTGATCCTTGCCCATATATATGTACACCTATCATATCCTATGAATCAATCTACTATTTCCTTGTGCCATATTGACTTACATGGTATCAGACGCCTAGGTATCTTTTCCGCTGCCCTCTGCTCTCGCGCCGGCGTCCAACCGCGCAGCTCTTCCTCGCGCGCGGGCTCTCTTCGCGATTCGTAGCCGCGCGCCCACTCGCAAGCCGCGCGCCCTCCTCGCGCACCCGCGCGCCTTCCCCGCGCCGCTGCGCGTCTTCCCCGCGCGCCTCCGCTCGCGCCGTCTCGCGCGTCCGCCTGCGCCGTCTCGCGCGTCCGCCTGTGTCGCGACCTCGCGACCCACCCCCGCGCGCCCTTCCTCGCCATGCCTCCCACCCCGCCGACCTCTCCCAAGTCCGGAGATGATGCAGCCAAAGCTGCTGCCTCTTCCCTCACCGATGTCCAGGCCAACGAGCTCGCCCTGCGCCTCGCTCAGGAGAAAGCCAACGCGGCTGCCGCCGCCGCACAGCGTCGCGATGCTGCTCTGGCCCGCGCCCTGCAGGCTGAGGAGGAAGCCGTGGCTGCCACCAAGGAGCGCGATGCTGCTGCCAAACGTGCCAGCGAGGCCCTGGCACGCGCCGCTAAGGAGCGGGCGGCTGCTGCGGTCCCTGATGACATTGAGTCCTCCGGCGCCACCCATGAGCCTGCTGATCTCTAGTCTGCCATGCTCCTTCATGAAGCCCTCGCGCTTCTGAATCTGCACGCTCAGGCCGTCGCTGTTAACAACATCCGGAGCCTCGTCACCATCGTCCTCGACGTCGACTCCGGCAACTTCAACAGATGGCGCGATCGGTTCTTGCTGACCCTTGGGAAGTTCTCCCTCCAGGACCACGTTCGCCGCGATCCTCCAGTCCCTGTCTCTCCGGACTGGGCACGGATGGACTGTGTCGTCAAGTCCTGGATTGTTGGCACGCTCACCGATGACCTCGCCGAAGTTATCTCCGCCCAAGGCTCCACTGCTCGGCACGCTTGGCTCGCTGTCGAATCCCAATTCCTCGGCAACCGGGAGGCGCGCGCCATCCACCTTGAGACGAAGTTTCGCAACTTCGTCCAGGGTGATCTCTCTGTCACCGACTACTGTCGCCGCCTGAAGAAGATGGCTGATGAACAATACCAGACTACCTGTGCCGATCTTTTTATTTTAGTTTTACCTAGTTTAACATGGTATCTATGGTCCTATAACAGTTATTTTGAATTTTGTAAAGTAATAGCCGCGCCTGATTATTCTTTGCTATCTAGTCCTTGTCTTGGAAACATTACCTTGTTTTTAATTGCCTGCGCTCTGTCTCTTCCGTTTTCTCCTGAATTTTTGGTCCAGCATTTTCAGTGTTAACAATGGACACAAATTAAGTAAGATAGGCATATTATTGAAAGAGCATTTCCCTTCTATTTTTGGTTCAGTAGCAATGCTTGCTGCACATTCAGTGTCAATGTCAACAATAGAGCTCTGGGTTACTGGATGTTTAGGACTTGGTGTCTGAAGTAGAGCTTCAGCTAGGGCCTAGGGATGCAAGATGACCACCGTTGGATGTTGACAGAGTCTAGTCAGTACTCATCCAAATCCTCTTAAACAGCTTTCATCACGCGTTGTACCTTTAACCTATGTGGGATTTGATTTGGAGATGTCAGGTCCCGAAGAAATGCCAAGTCTTCTTATGGCTGGCCGCTCACAACAGATGTTGGGCAGTGGATAGCCTCACTAAAAGGAGCTTTTTTTTTATCTCACATACCTCACCCAAATCATTGCTCGCTGTGCTATCAAAAGGATGACACCATTCAGCATATCCTAATAAGCTGTGTCTTCTCGTCTTATCCCTAATGAAACTCCGTCCCTTGAGCCCAGTAAACATCTGCCACACAGCCCCAGGCACCTCTGCCTCTCGCGTGCGGACGGGTCTACCTCGCCTCTTGTCCTCTCTTCTTCTGCTGTTGTCTTTGCGAAGCGAAACCTTAGTAGTGGCTGCTGGTGGCCAAATCTACTACGGGCGCGGTTAAATCAATCTGGGGAGAAGCAAATCGATCGGCAGCCACATTGATCAGCTGGCGCGGGCAGGCCACACAAGGCCAAATCGAATAGAAAGAGAGGTGAGAGAGGGCGGCCAGCCGGCAGCTGCTCCGTTGAATTGTGGCAGCCGCCGGGATAGCGGCCAACTGCTGCGTGCTGCACCGGTGCCTGCTGTGCAAGTGCGCAATCCTGCTGAGCAACACAGGGCAGAGCTGACAGGCAGAGATACATCATGTTGTTCGAAGTTTCTAATACACTCCACACAGCACTATAGGTTCATCACTTCATTCTTCGATTGGTCGTGGGTACAAAGCGTGAAAGAATAGAGGAATTGTGTGCAATGAATATCACTTTTCTATTAATCAATATATATAGTACATGTATATACAGAGATTTCTGAAACTAACGATCCGTGCCTGTTCTGTTGCTGGATTAGCAGTAGTGACATGTGCTGCAATTCTGTTCAAGTGCAGAAGCTCTGAAGAGCAATTAGCGGCAATGATGATTATATTGTAGTAGCATGTTTTGCTTGGTTTTATGCCTAATTTTGCAGACATCAACTATTAAGAGGAGCAATGGAATATATACTAAATTATGCATTTATCCTTGTTTTTATTAAATCGGCATGTGGTTGACATTTAAACAGTGGCCCAAGGCATTGAGATTTACCAGCTCCACCACTGCTTCTCGAGGCAGATGTGGTTCCTCCTCTTCTGTCAGTTTGGCCTCCTGACTTCTCACCGCAACGTGGTGATGATGTCTTTTGTGGGTGGTGGCATAAGGTGAAATGCTTTCGTTCCTGGTGCTTCTAGTGGTGGTCTGAACACTCTGATCACGCTTGCAGTGATTATGGGTTCACAGGAACGAGTGTTGTCGGGGGACCGCAAAAGGGGTACCCCAATCAACGCAAAGCAAATAAGTTAAACTTAGAGCACCAATTAATAAGAAACCCAGCTAGACTAACCTTCCAAAAAACCAACCCCTCGAGGCCTGCAACGCTGGCCCACCGCCAGGGAGCTTAGGCTCGCCAAAGCCTTACCGACCGCCTCCTGGAAGCCTACCCCTCGAGCCCCGGCACATAGGCCTCGAGCCCACTGCAGCCGTACATCGTTCCTCAAGACCCCACGTAGAGACCTCGAGCCTCTCTAGCACGATAACCTATCCCTCGAGATACTCTATGCTCCCCTCGAGCATCGCCAGGCATCGGATACCAGCCCCATACTACGCTTTTAATACGTCCACCTACTCCGGTCACATCTCCAGTCACGTCTTCTGGTACACGACGTCTCCGGTCACATCCTCTAGCACCCGACGCGTGCCACAGTGAACCAGGGCCAGAGTCAAACCTCGTTTTCGCCACAAGCATGGTCAAAAGGGCACAAGTACAGCACTGTTGGGCCATATCCTGCACTGTAGCACGCTCGAGTCACATCTTGAGACCTGGGTTCCCGCTGTACGACCGGGTTTTCCGGGACCTGCCCATACCCGCGGAGGCTCGAGCCCCCCGCAGACGCCACCTCGAGGCCGGCCCAGCGCCCCTCGAGCCCTAACTGTTTTCATGCTATTGGAGGACAGGTCCCCCAAGATCCGGAGGGCCCCTGCCACGTCCCGTACGTGCCGGAATGGGTGCTGCACGACCTCCACGTCGCCACGCCTCCACGTCAGCGCCCGGGATGGAAGCCACGCTTCAAGGACGCTTCAACAGCAACCCCCACGCTGGCTCCAGTGACTCCGACAAGACAGGATTCCTACCCTACGCCGTATTGGGCGTTGTACACACCGCTCCTGTGTAACCCTGGCCTCCTCTTGGTCTATAAAAGAGGACACCAGGGCCCTTCGCGCACGGAGAGAGGCGTGCGCACAAGTCTACACGAGTCCACACAACACACACGAGTCCAAATTCTCATCCACGCTCGTTGAGCTTGTATTGCCCCTGTACAAGCACTTAGGTGCAAGTAATACAAGAACCCCCCGCTGGACGTAGGGCCTTCTTTGCTCGAACCAGGATAAATCCTTGTGTCATCTTGCATCACCATCCAGAAAGAGAGCACGCGATCATATTACTAGTTGGTGTCATACCCCCGGGGTCGAAACACCGACAGTTGGCGCGCCAGGTAGGGGGCTTCGCGTGTCGAAGTCGATTTCTCGTTGTTTTCTGGATGGCTTCTCCCACTCCTTCGTTCTCTGCTGGTGCCATCATCTGGTTCGGGAGCCTCGAGTTCCTGGCCATCAACAGCGGCATTGAGCTGACCCTGCTCTCCACGGAGAGCCCGATTGGAGGGCGTGTCACGCCACTCCGCGCGGGGGGCGTGGCGCGTCACCCGCACCACCACGCGTCGCCACCTCGTGAGCGGCGCCGTCGTCACCACCGTCGCCAGGCACGGGCGGCGCACGCGGCATACGCCCACTTCCCCGCGGCCGGCACAGAGTCCCCGAGGAGGAACCTGCCCGGCGCACGGCCGGAGACTTCTAGGGCGCGCGCGCACTCTCCCAGCGAGTTCGCATTCGACATGCGCACGGACCGGGAGCCTGGCCAGAGGCCCCCGAGCCGTGCTCCGTCGACACCACATGGCTTCCTCCCGCACGGGGTGTGCCGCGCTCGACGCCAGCGGCACCCGTTCGGCCTTAACAACTCCGCAGCCGTCTACGCCCACCACCTTGACAAGCGCCGTCAGGACCGGGCGGCGGCAGAGCGGGAGGAACGTCCGGGCGTAATCCTACGAGCCACCACCGACCTGGAGACCGTCTACCCCGCGCACGTCGACCGCGGCATCTCACGTGTCGTCGAGCCACCCCGGCGAGCCACCGTCGGAGAGTGGTACCGCGAGCTGCAGTCCCAGCACGAGCCAAGGCGGCGCGACATCGACAGCTCCGACTCCGACGAGTACGACTACCACGACCCTGACCTCTGGGACCCCACCAGGGAGTGCTTCCAGCTCGAGGGGGTCGTGGACGATGCCGAGGACGACGGCGACGACGACACCAGGCCGGCGCTCAACCTCGAAGAGCCCGGAGACGTGGCTGCGGCAGGCCGACCACACGTTCGGGGGAGGAACGAACCTGCGGCACCGGATGCACCACCTCAGCACAACGACGACCGGGCGGCGCAGCTCGCGCAGCTGCGGGAGGCGATCAACAAGGCTGAGGAGGACCGACAACGCCTGCTGCAGCTCGAGCAAGCTCTTGTGCAGGAACAAGCCCAACCTCGAGGCGCCGGCGCACGTGGCCGCGCACGAGAGGTCCACTGGCAGATCCACGAGGACGGGGCACCAGCGCGCCCTAAGGTTCGCTTCCCGCGAGCCGGGCAGAACGTGGTGGCGGCCGCGATGCTGCTCCGCGATCTATCCGCCATCTCCAACCCTGACGCCAGGCGCATGCTCGGGGAAATGAAGAACCTCCTCGAGACAGCCGCTCTGCAGCAGGCCGAGAGCTCAGCCTCGCGCCGGCGCGGAGCGGCCTCGGGGAAGCCAGCAGACACGCCCCGCAACGAGCGTGAGACGTCCGTCCACCAGCCGGACGCCTCTCGAGCCAGGCCAGTCCGGGAGCGGATCGTCGACAACCGGCCACCTCGAGACCCCAATGACGCCCGCAACAACATCAACCGCCGGCGCAAGGACAAAGGGGCCGAGGAACGTGGCTATAACGCCCATCGAGGAGGGCGCTACGACAGTGACGAGGACCAGCAAACCCTCGAGCCCCCGGGCCCCAGGGTCTTCAGTCGGGCCATCCGCAGCTCGACTCTCCCCGACCGCTTTCGACCGCCGACCAACATCGTGAAGTACGACGGGGAGGTCGAGCCCAAGCTATGGCTCTCCGACTTCCGCCTGGGCTACCAACTGAGCGGGGCGAAGAGCGATGACCGCGTGATCATACGCCAGCTCCCACTCTACCTCTCGGACACCGCCCGTCGGTGGCTCGAGGGGCTCCCGCCGGATCAGATCCACGACTGGGCCGACCTAGTCAGGGTCTTCGATGGGAATTTCAAGGGGACTTGCGTGCGCCCAGGCAACCCCTGGGATCTACGACGTTGCAGACAGACAGCGGACGAGCCCCTCCGCGACTTCGCTCGGCGATTCTCGAAGCAGCGCCTCGAGCTCCCCCACGTGCCCGATGAGGATGTCATCTCAGCGTTCCTCGCGGGCACGACATGCCAAGAGCTAGTCCACGAGCTAGGGCGCTACCGTCCCAGGACGGTCGAGGATCTAATGGATCGTGTCACCAGCTTTGCCTCAGGCGACGAGGCAGTGGGGGCCTTCTTTGGCTGCTCCACAGACAAAGGAAAGGCGGTGGCTACGCCAGAGGGCTCGAGCAAGGGCAACAACGTCAAGAACCGCAACAACGACAACAAAAAGAAGAAGAATAAAGGCAAAGGTCAGAAGGCGAAGCGCGACGCTGATGACGACGACGATGAAGAAGTGTTCGTGGGCGCCCTCGAGCATAAGAAGCCTCGAGGCCCCCCTGACGGGGCTGTCTTCGACAAAATGCTCGAGGACCTCTGCCCTTATCACAAGGGTCCCACGAACCACAAGTTGAAGGACTGCCGAATGATGAAGGGCTTCTACTCCAAGCTCGGCGACGAGAAGGAAGACGCGCCTAAGGGCAAGGACAACAATCGACGCAACGACGGGGACGCGGACGGCAACTTCCCCCCGGTGCGCGACTGCTACATGATCTACGGGGGCCCAACCGTCGGGCTCTCAGCTCGAGAGAGAAAGGAGTGCCGGGAGGTCTTTACACTCCGCCATGACGCCCTCCGGTATCTTGACTGGTCTGATGCGCCGATCATGTTCGACCGTGACGACCATCCGGACCATGTCGTGAATCCGGGGGCGTACCCCCTCGTCGTCGACCCCGTCATCGTCGACGTGCGGTTCTCCAAGGTATTGATGGATGGGGGCTCGAGCCTCAACGTCATATACCTCGAGACCCTCGACCTCCTGGGGATTTCGAGGGACCAGCTCCGACCTAGTGTCGGGGGGTTTCACGGAGTCGTACCAGGAAAGAAGGCCCACCCCCTCGGGCGCATCAACCTGCCTGTTTGCTTTGGCACGCCGACCAACTTCCGCCGGGAGACGCTCACCTTCGAGGTGGTTGGGTTCCAAGGGACCTACCACGCCATCATCGGCAGGCCTGGCTATGCCAAGTTCATGGCAGTCCCCAACTACACGTACTTGAAGCTCAAGATGCCGGGGCCAAAAGGGGTCATCACCGTCGACACCTCCTACGAACACGCGTACCACTGCGATGTGGAGTGCGTCGAGCGTGGGGAAGCCAACGTCCAAGTCGACTCGCTCGAGGCCCTGGCCGCCCTGGCCACCGAGGCCCCTGAAGCAAAACGCCACGCCGGCACCTTCGAGCCGGCAGAGCACACCAAGCAGATACTCGTCGACCCGACCTCGACCGACGGCAAGACGCTGGCCATCAGTGCCAGCCTCGAGCCTAAATAGGAAGCAGTGCTCGTCGACTTTCTCCGCGCGAACATCGACATGTTTGCGTGGGGCCCCTCGGACATGCCAGGCATACCAAGAGGAGTCGCCGAGCACGCCTTGGAGATCCAGGCCGGGTCCAAACCAGTGAAGCAACGCCTGCGCTGCTTTGACGAAGAGAAGCGCAGGATCATCGGCGAGGAGGTGCACAAGCTTTTGGCGGCTAGATTCATCAAGGAGGTATTTCACACGGAGTGGCTAGCTAACCCTATACTAGTTAGGAAAAAGAATGGAAAAATGCGGATGTGTGTAGACTACACTGGTTTGAATAAAGCATGTCCAAAAGTTCCATTTCCTTTACCTAGAATTGATCAGATTGTCGATTCCACTGCGGGGTGTGAAGTACTTTCATTTCTCGATGCGTATTCCGGCTACCACCAAATTAGGATGAAAGAATCCGACGAGGTCGCCACCTCTTTTATTACGCCTTTTTGGTATGTATTGCTATGTTACAACGCCCTTCGGCCTTCGAAACGTCGGGGCAACATATCAGCGCTGTATGCAGCATGTCTTTGGCGAACACATAGGCAAAACCGTCGAGGCCTACGTCGATGACATTGTGGTTAAGACCAAGGAAGTCGGGGGCCTCATCAGTGATCTCGAGACCACGTTCGAGTGCCTCCGGGCCAAGAATGTGAAACTCAACCCCGAGAAATGTGTTCGGTGTGCCTCGTGGCATGCTACTTGGCTACATTGTCTCACAACGAGGGATCGAGGCCAACCCCGAAAAGATCTCAGCAGTCACGAGGATGGGCCCGATTCGAGACCTCAAGGGCGTACAGAAAGTGACAGGCTGCCTAGCCGCTCTCAGCAGGTTCATCTCGAGGCTAGGGGAAAAGGCACTACCCCTCTACCGCCTGCTGAAGAAAACGGAGCGCTTTGCGTGGACCTTCGAAGCCGAGGAGGCCCTAACCAAGTTGAAGGGGCTGCTGACTTCCGCGCCAATCCTCGTGCCACCACGACCAGCCCAGGGTGACGAGCCCCCCGAGCCTCTCCTCCTCTACGTAGCCGCAACCACCCAGGTGGTCAGCGCGGTCGTAGCCGTCGAGAGACACGAGGAGGGTCACGCACTACCAGTCCAACGGCCGGTGTACTTCATCAGTGAGGTGCTCTCCGAGGCCAAGGTCCGGTACCCATACATCCAGAAGCTGCTTTACGGCATCATCATCACGAGGCGCAAGCTTCAGCATTATTTCCTCGCTCATCCCGTGACGGTGGTATCGTCATTCCCCCTCGGAGAGATCATCAACAACCGGGAGGCCATGGGGCGCGTCGCTAAGTGGTCTGCCGAGCTGATGGGGGAGGCCATCACCTATGCTCCGCGAAAAGCCATCAAGTCGCAAGCATTGGCGGACTTCGTTGCTGAGTGGACCGACACCCAGCTCCCGCCAGCACAAATCCAAGCCGAGCTCTGGACTATGTACTTCGACGGGTCCCTCGTGAAGACAGGGGCAGGCGCAGGCCTGCTCTTTATCTCACCCCTCGGAGTCCACGTGCGCTACCTGCTGCGCTTGCACTTCCCCGCCTCCAACAACGTCGCTGAGTACGAGACCCTCGTCAACGGGCTGCGCATCGCCCTCGAGTTTGGGGTCCGACGCCTCGACGTTCGAGGGGACTCGCAGCTCGTCGTCAACCAGGTCATGAAGGCCTCGAGCTGCATCGATCCCAGGATGGAAGCAGTACTGCGGAGAGGTGCGCAAGCTAGAAGATAAGTTCTACGGCCTCGAGCTCAACCACATCGCTCGAAAGTACAACGAGGCCGCGGACGAGCTGGCTAAGTTAGCATCCACGCGCTGGCACAGTCCCCCCAGATGTCTTCTCGAGGGATATCTTCGAGCCATCCGTCAAGATCGGCCTGGGGGCTGGCCCCTCGACGCCACCCCTCGAACCGGACACGGGGGCTCGACCCTTCAACTGCCACACCTCGAGAACGACCCCTCGACATCCGTTGAGGCAATGCAGATCGACGCACCCGCCTCTTCGTCATCACGACCCCTCGACTGGCGGACGCCCTTCCTCGACTACCTGACACAAGGCGTGCTACCAGAAGACAAGATGGAGGCCCGACGCATCGCTCGAAGGGCCAAGACCTACGTCATCTACGGCGATGAACGAGAGCTGTACCGTCGAAGCCCATCAGGAATCCTTCAGCGCTGCATCCCCCTCGAGGAAGGACGTAGGCTCCTCGACGACATGCACTCGGGCGCTTGCGGCCATCACGCAGCGCCAAGGACCCTGGTGGGGAACGCCTTTCGACAAGGCTTCTACTGGCCAACCGCCATCGGAGACGCCAAGCACCTGGTCCAAGCTTGCCAAGGGTGTCAGTTCTACGCCAAGCAAATGCACCAGCCCGCGCACGCCCTACAGATGATCTCCATCACTTGGCCGTTTGCCGTATGGGGGCTCGACCTCGTGGGTCCCCTCAAGATGACAACTGGAAAGTACACGCATGTGCTCGTGGCCATCGACAAGTTCACCAAGTGGATTGAAGCTAAGCCTATAGGCGACCCCACCTCCGAGAAGGCCGTCGAGTTCATCGCCGACATCATGTACCGGTTTGGGCTGCCTAACGTCATCATCACCGACAATGGCACCCAATTCACGGGCAAAAAGTTCACCAACTTCTGCGACGACAACAACATTCGCGTGACCTGGGCCTCGGTCGCATACCCTCAATGCAACGGGCAGGTCGAGCGCGCCAACGACATGATACATCACGGGCTGAAGCCAAGGCTGTTCAAGACCCTCAAGAATTTTGGAAAAGGGTGGGCTGCAGAGCTCCCCTCGGTGCTGTGGGGCCTCAGGACTACGCCGAGCCGAGCCACCGGGTTCACTCCGTTCTTCCTAACCTACGGCGCCGAGGCTGTCCTGCCTACGGACCTCGAGTACGGCTCCCCTCGACTTCGAGCGTACAACGAGCAAACCAACGACGAGAGGCTTGCCAACGCTAAGGACCAGCTCGAGGAGGCTCGAGACATGGCGCTCATCAACTCCGCGCGCTATCAGCAAGCACTTCGACGCTACCACGACAAGCACGTGCGCAAGAGGGACCTGGCGGTAGGGGACCTCGTGCTTCGACGTCTGCAAGATAATCGAGGGCGCCACAAGCTCACCCTCCATGGGAGGGCCCATACACCGTAGCTGAAGTGCTCAAGCCAGGAACGTACAAGCTCTACGACGGTCAAGGCAGGATCCTGGCGAACGCATGGAACATATCTCAGCTACGTCGCTTCTACCCTTAAGGGCCTCGAGGCCTCGTACATTTTGTTGCTTTGTACAAACACGTTGAATATGAATGAACAAACTCGTGCATTGTCTTTCATATTACTTAGCAACTTAAGGTAGCCTCGATCTTGCCTTGCTCAGGGTCGAGCCTCCCTCGGGGGCTGACAGGGGGGAACCCCCTCCCCAGACTCCGGAAAAAGCACGTTTTCTTTTCAAAAATTCGACCCTTATCTCGACTCGTATCTCGAGCGTACTAGCGACGTCTAATTTCGTAGATACCTCGAGCCTCCAAGAGTCGGGAGGCGTCGACGTAGACGGCCACCTACGCCCCCGGGATATGGTACCCTACCTACGCCTCCCCTCGAGGAACTCGTGACGCGTATTGAAGAAACACAAACCAAGCCGGTTGAAGCTCGAGCTAGCGATAGAGAAATGATCGAATGAATTTGAAAAAAAACCAGCTTCGTTAAAAGTCATACGATATGTTGGCCTCGACGGGCCATAAGTCATGGCATAAATTTTTACAAGGGCCTCGACGCCCAAATTTGGCACGCAGGCCTCATTCTTCATCCGTCTGGAATTCCTCCCCAAGATCTTCTGCCGCGGGCTCAGCCTCGACGTCCAGGGCAGGAGGAGGGGGGCCTTCTACACCGCTGC